>CM038709.1:23433914-24118914 GCA_021613375.1 Megaleporinus macrocephalus | reverse complement strand
GTTGGGAGGACACAGCTGTCACATATTGGTATTGGGAATGGAAGGATTAAAGAGTTAAAGTGACAGCAGAGTGCACAAAAGTAAAGAGTGGACAAGTTAAATACTGACAGATTTGATAATATACTCAGTGCTGGAGGCTTTTATGTAATTGTCTAATATAACATTATTCTATGAATAACAAAGTGGGAATCTAATACTTGAAAAAAAAAAACATGTTAAGTTTCCATCTACACTTACCATTATTTTTACCCTATTTACCCATTATTTACACCTAACAGCGTATACAGTCATTGCCCATAATATCAGATGCACTTTCCATACAGGCACACTTTGCTTTACAGTTACAGGAATGTTGCTATTATTAGGGGAACTGTTGTTCTCAGTTTTAACGCTTGTAATTTTATTTTTGGTGTCTAATAAATGTACAAGTTTAAATTTTCTTCTGTGTCTTTAAGCCCTGCCTCCCTATAAGTCCTGTGCACACTGAATGGTCAGTTCGCCCACTCTGTTCTGACAGAGTGGTGTCCTGCTACAAGTTCTGACCCCACAATGCTGTGTCTATTTCTACAATGGTGTTTACAGTATGAGTTTGGTTGGTTGTTGAAAACCCTGATCCAGCTTTGCTGGTAAGTTCTATTTTTTTAGCTGTGCTGTGTATGAATTCCAAGAGAGGAAGAAAAGGAACAAAGGAAAAGGAAATAAAAGGAAAAGGAATTACCAGAAAAGCATAACCGCCCTCCTTTACCTCTTAGTCTTAAGTGTCACTGCTGGACTGGGAACAGAAACTGACCACTGATGAAGAACTAGAGCATGACCAACACAAAGTGTGCTCTAACAGATGATAAAACACCCAAATATAGTCTTGGATTACGGTGGTCCTGCAAGGGTCCTGATCATTGATTAACTGTACTGGCCTGTGATCTGTAATTGTAGAACTATAAAGGGCTCAACTGCGGTACATGGTGCAGATGAAATGGACAATAACTGTAGTTACGAGCTTGGCACGTCTACTAAAGGTAGCAATCATATGTATGTAATGATACATCCTTTCACAGCAAACATCCTCCTACCTGCACAGGTCGTCCGTCCTCAGAGCCAATCATGTTCCTCCACTCCAGCAGAGAGCGCTGCAAATGATCTAATCCTGTCTCCCACAGTCTCACATAGCCACCCATGTCTACGGTCACTACCCCACCTGTGCTTAGTGGAGCTATCACCACGTCAGTGTCTGAGACCTTGGAGACCCAAGCCGTGTAGGGAGACATGGATGCAGTCCTGAAAAAAGTGTGAATGTGGTAAGATATTAAGAAGCTGTTCCACATTTCAGGCCCATTACAAGACAGTCAATCAGAATACACAGTAATAAAAACAGTATTCTAAAAGATAAAGAAAAAAGAAAGATAAAGAAAGTCTAGAAAATAATCTGAATGAATTGGGGCTACTTATATATATATTCAGTTTTGTTTTCCTTCGTATTTCAAACCTTAATTTTAATTTACATTTTCAAGTACATTTAAAAATGTATTATTGTTTTCCTCTGCATTTGTATTTGTCTGTTCTTTCCCCTGCACCCTTCACCTTATCCTATACCTCATGTTACTAAAAATAAGTAAATAAATAATGGTTGTGGATGGTTGTTGGCCCAAAAAAAAAAGACATAGGGATTTTTTAATCAGTACAACTCAAGATACACTGTAATGACAAAAACAAAATGTGATGTGCAAAAAAAAAAAAAAAAAAAAGATTACTCGTATTACAAACTCTCAGCTGAACAGATGGTGGAGCTGCTGCGTTACAAAAATTAGAGCCAGTTTTCTTATTTCATGTCCAAGTAGTACAAATACAAAGAGAACTGTAGAAAACGCTGTTTAATTAATAAAAAAAAGACGTTTACCTCGGTACTGCAATATATTTGACCTTTTTGGAGCTCAGGTCGGTCACCTCCAGGTAGGCAGCAGTCATAGGTGGAGTGATATCTGTGATTAAAGACAATATCATCGTAGCATAATAACTAGTAATTATAACTTTTCCGGTCCATCTAAAGGCCAGATAAGTGGACTGGTTAATATTTCTCCTCACCTTTAGGGTAAATGTCAGCTAGAGGTACTTGTGTTGGGGGTAGGGCTCGCACCACCTGATTTGCTTCTACCAGACTGACGCAGTTAACCCTCTTTGCAGGCCCTGAGCGGCGACTTGATCCAAAAAACATGTCAGGACCTCTGCCCTCTGTGAGGGGCGATGTCCTCTTAAAGCTGTACACCTCATTCGGAGACTGAAAACAATGCGACAATTGGAAAACAATTCGGAGACTACAAACCACATACTCATGTGAATCAGGAAAGTCTCCTGCTGTTCAGATCCAGTGACTAGGGATGAAACAGTTTTCTCTGGTTCTATCTGTTTATCAATCAAGTCTCCTTCTTATCCTGTGAGCTCCTGCTTTATTGGAATGAAACACTGCAGCCACACCGGCCCTTTGTTGAGCTGACACCTCTGTGCTCTACCATCAATTTCAATCACTGTACCAAAAATTGGAAGTAAAAGGCTACAGTTTCCCTGCAGAGGTCATGCCTGCATGTTTGTTAATGAGTGTATGTAAAACTATGGCTCCAGAGTTTAATTCATGATGCATTTTTAATCTGAATACATGCAAACGTTTTAAAAACAATTTACCTGGACAGTAAGTTAGAATTCAACAGGCTGTTTTTGTAACAGTGCCTCTAAGAATGATACATAATGACTGATTTAGTTCAGGCTGAAACACTTCTTATAACTTCAGTGTGAAAAGGCAGAGCTGTAGACTAAACAGGCAGACAGACGTAAATGCACTGGTTTTCGTGACATCAAGAAAACAGTGAAATGAAAACAGGCTGTTTTTGCAGCTTTGTTTTTGTATACGGACGGTACGAACTGGCGAGTGAACAGTATGTTTTGAAACTTCCATTATGTTTACATACCACTTCAACTCCGATGTGAGAAACATTCTGTTATGCACAGATTTGGAAAAGCTTTTAACGCACTGAAGTAACAAGAATTTCTTGTTCTCGTGTGCTGGATAAAAGAAAACATGTTTGGTTCTCCCTGATGCCCCCAGTCATTACCTAGTTTGTATAAATCCCTCACCAGTTCACTAAATTTAACTTACTAGCAGATTTGTAGGCCACACCAGGTTTTGGATCATAACTAAAATCAATACTGGGCTGCCAAAACAAGAGGTTTCTTTAATATGATTAAACAAAAGACACTCATACATAAAATCAATACTGGCTGGATTCATATTATTTGTATTTATTCCAATATTAAAGTTTTATTTTTGAGCAAATAAATGCTGAAAACTTTTTAAGTGCTAAATCTTTGCACTGTACTGTAAGTTTACACAGCAGTAGAACTGCTGGCAATATATTTATTGAAGTTCTAATAAGGAATATTATAAAGAATTATATAAGTTTCTGAAATTATTCAGAAATTATTTAAATATGTGTTAGTATAGTTTAATCATCAACAACTGTGATCATTTTGGCCTTTGATTTTTAGGATTTTTCATGCCACCCCCTCACTAGTCAGTTCTATGGAACATGTCGTACCACCATAGGGTAATGGATGGATGATTGGCATGTTTTGACAGCTACTTACCAGGAGGTCTGGAAAGCCCACCACAATGCTGGCGTAGGTGTTGCTGTCACAGACGAGGCGGTTGGGCGAGACGATTTTCTGTCCCAGGGCAGTGCTTAGGTTTTCGTTGGGCAGCTGCTCACTGGACACCTCCTGAGGGGCAGTAGGCTCCAACCCTGAGCCACAATGAAGAAGACAGACAGCCTAAATAGATCATCGACCCCCACAGACAAACCCATTACTCTTACAGCCTGACCTAAAGGCCTCAGGAGAGCTTGGGGTGTTCCTCTGTTCTGCAGCTGCTGAGTGATGACACCTGAACACCTCCCTCTAATGGAGCGTAATTTGGCCGCTCTTCATGACATGCTGTCAGACTGTGTGCTTGATTAAGACGTGCCTGGCGATGGCCGAAAAAGAGGCCTGACATCACCGAAAACATGCTCGTTTTTCAAAGCAAAGGTCCAGCCCTAAGGGTCCGAATGCAGATGTTAGCCTTTCTCTATGACAAGGACATCAATCTTCATAACTGCTGCTGTACTGTTATTAGGCATGTGTGTCAGCGACTATTAAGCCATATAAAGTGATAAGTTGGATTCTAGAGTGAGCTGCACTCTTTCAGCTGAAGGCTGTGTGAGAAGCGGCTGTTCATCAAAGGACACAAGCATCAAGATATTCATCTTCTGCAAACAACATTCCAGGAGGAGATAAACAACGGCTGAGCAATTTATTTCACCTGCTATTTCAGACCTTAAAAATAAACAGGGGTCATTTTCCATTCAATGAGGCATAAAGCCTTCAAATCACTGCCATCATTCATCAGGCCTGCAAAGCTAATGCCTCGCTGAGACCAGCCCTATAATAATAAGACTATAGGATCAGTGTCACCCTACATGGAAACAGACAGACGGCTGAGTGGGGTCATTCATTAAGTGGGAAGGATGAAGCAAGATGTGTGGATACCGTGTGTAAACATGGGTGAAGGACTTTAATATGTACCTTCACTTTACACAAACAAGCAACAAGTAAATCCCAACCACATTCACTGCTACTGCACCAAGTTTAGTTGGTAGGTTAGTTAAATGTATTCCTGTGCAGCCCGAACATGAACCCAGCTCAGACTGTGGACTCCTGAAATGTCAGGCCAGATGTGAAGAATGTTACTGCCAGATGAAAACAGATGGACAGAGATGGTCACTGATTGCACGCTCAGTGTGAATGACCTACAGTGGCCTTGAATTAGAAGGAAATTTGTAGCTTCACTTCAGGTAGAATATAAATAACATGCCCTGCTTCTCATTCCTCATCCATGATCACCAGTAGGTTTGCACTGATTTGGAATTGCTGGGCTGATAATGACCATAAATCTGATCTGGGGTGTCCATTCTCATCCACAGACCTCTGTGACTGCAGGTTTTTATTCCAACAAAGCAGGAACACACCTGATTAATTGTTTGAAAGCTGACAGATGAAGCATCCTTTACAAAAAAGCCAAACTGTACAAAGTGATCAGTCAGAGAGTTTGTGTCGTTGGCCAAACTATAAAAAAGATTGAACAGAGACTGAAAAATAAACCTAACGTAGCATTTTGGCCTTCAAGTTGTGGTTGATGTGCAAGATATCCTCTGTTCTATACATGCTCTAATTAATTTATTATTAAATTACACTCAGTGTGTAAAGGCCTTTACTCTTAGGTATTAATGATGAAGCCTCTTAGCCTGTTAAATCAGTTAAACCGTCTGCCAAGCTGGTCACAAACCACAAAACAACATGAAACTAGGTTTAGTACAGTTCACAGACATTTTACTTACTGAACATGCACAAGAGGTCGAATGCAGTTACATGCATTTGTGCATTCTGAGCAGTTATAAGTAACACACTGTCTGAAAAGAAGAAAAAAAAATACACTCTGCTTTTACACGGACACTTACCCATGAAACGTCTTGGTACAGCCCATAAACTGGCTAATTTTGTGGGAAAAAATCAGTACAACTCAGCATTTGTGATATATGTGTGTAAGTTAAAACTGTGTTCATATACAAACATTAATTTTACGTAGTTAATATCAATATGCTGGCTGAGTTAATTTCACTGTGTATATAGTGATGCTATCAGCAATCGACAGTCAAATGACATGAAATTTTCTTAAACTCTGTAGGGAACAGAACTAAATATAACATTGTTCTGTAAGAGTTAGCGCACAATTGCTATTTACAATACAATTTAAATGTGCCTTAGCTTTTAAACTGGCCACATATCATGTTATCATTTTCCCAATATGTTAATTGTCTACTCAGACAATGCATATGTATAGATACACATACATGTATGTTTGAGTACAGATATTCACACATCTCTTTAGCTCCTGTCCACAGCTTTATATAATTCTTTATTATTTATTCTTCATCCATCCACCCATCCATTATCTTCCGCTTTTTCCCGCTTTTTCCCGCTTTTTCCCGCTTCCAGCATGAGGGGCTGGAGCCAATCCCAGCATCATCTGGCGAAAGTGGGGTACACCATGGACAGTTCGCCAGTCCATCGCACAGCCAATTTAGAGTGACCGATCAACTTGCATGTGTTTGGACCGTGGGAGGAAACCAGAGTACCCAGAGGAAACCCACTCAAGCATGGGGAGAACATGCAAACTCCACACAGAACGGCCCGGACCGGGAATCCAACCCAACATCTTGCTGTGATGCGACAGTGCTTATTATTTATTCTATTAATTATAATTTATTATTAATTACTAAATATTTATTACTAGCATGTGCGTTTGTCTGGTCTGCTTAGTATCTTACATGTCATACATGTGTACTTAGACATTCCTAAAACCAGTAAATAAGCAGAAAACATGCATGAAGATGTGCACGTGTGCTTATTTCCACACTAGAAAAGAGTTTGCAACCTGCCAGACAATTACACAAGGGATGCATGACACTCATCTGAAATCAGAGACCTTTGATCAGAGTATAGCATAGTGCCTCTAATATGAACAGCTCACTGCGAGAATCTTAACAAATGAATGCTATTTGTCATAATATTACGTCTACACACGTAACCATCTTGACGGTCTTTGTTGATTAAGTGCTAGAACTACTGTTATAAATGACTGCAGTTCTTATTAAACTTTACTCCTCCGGCAAAAAGCTGAATTCTTTGGCCAGCAAAAACCTTTAGAACACTCAGCCTCCCCCAGTCTTGTTTCTAGAACATTGGGAACATTAGGAACAGCTCGGAGACTCCAACACCCCAAACATCTAAACAAATCTCATGACAACGCTACACCACTGAGGGTCAATTTAATAAAGTTCTCTCAGGATCTACCAGTAAATCTAATACAGTCTGTTTCTACAGAGCTGTCTCTACCTGAGCTGTTGCCGAAGCCGGTGCTGACGGCCTCCTCAGTGATGGTGTGCAGCTGACACACACCTGACTCCTCGGCTCCCATGTGCATGGGCTTAGTCAGCAGGAACTTCCTGCACAGACACAAAGAGAAACACATAATGAATGAAGCAACGGCATTACCTGGGAGAACACATGCATTAGCAGCCAAATGCTTCCAACTGCCAGCAGGAAGATACAGTTTACTTATATTCCACTGCATGCGGTGCGAGGGGAGTGGTGTGGAGAGGAGGCACCTGTCAGTCTTGCTTTCAGTAAGCAGCCAGCGGTCCTCAGCCACCAGGAACACAGACTTAAGGTTGATGGGGAGAGAGATGGTGTGGACTTGACCCTCCAGCACATCCAGAACATCCAGCTGATTCCTGTCAGTATAAAGCACAGGACGTGTCACTAAGCCAGGGCCATAGCAGCAAGTGTAAAGCAGGGGGACATGCCAAAGAGCTCACCCGTCGGCCTTGTAGAACAGGAGCCAGTTTTTGTGGGCAAATTCCCGACACATTCTGTATCCAGCCTGTAAACGTCAACAACATATAGGAATATTATTCCTGGATCACAGCTGAATGCACACATACCTGGCGTGGCATAGCAGTGTCTCACCTGACTGTCTTTATTGTTCCACCAGTTGGAAGTTTTACGTGCAGGTTCTTCTTCTTTAACCGGAGACAGGACCAGTCGTCTCACTGCACCGGTCACCAGGTCCACGTGCAGGACTGTATTACTCTACAAAGGCAAAGGACAGAAAGCCTTACAGCTCATCATCTAAGCTTTCTTCTCTCCATAACTCTGAAGGCCTGAAGGCATTAACAGATCAGTAAACAGGTACAGTCGGCGAGTTTGAATAGAGAAAGCTCCGAACTGTGCTGGACACTGCTGTGCACCACTGATCTGAGTCATATCTACAGATGTTAGATACCACCCTCCATGTATTCAATTCCCAGTCACAGTGGCCATTAAGTACATCTTATTCACTGGTTAGAAGACATATCTGAGGAGATCAAGTAAATGATGCAGTGACAACGTGGCAGCTATCCAGAATCTCGTAGACCCCCATTAATGCCACCAACATATAGACAGCACTGAAAGATTTCATCTTTGAGAAAGAGGAGAAAATCAAGCTCCACTTATGTTTCAGATCTGAAAACATGCACAGGTGTTTCTGTCCATCCTTCCACTGTACATACAAGAACTCAGTGCAAAGGGACATCTAGCTCAAAAGCTATTATAGAGAAAATAATCTGCTGGTGTTCTCAGACCAGACCAGACCTCAGGATCACAGAGTGTGTCTGGAATGATTTAGATCATGAGAAGCAGAAAATGCAACCAACTTCTAAGACTTTTCTAAGTCTTAGTCCTAGAACGCCTAAAACGCTTCTGTATAACTGATGCTGAAAAAAGAACAACTTCTACTTAATGGCCACTTGGACTGGAAATGAAATGAATAACAGCAGCATCTCTGACGTTTATACAGTACTGTTTGTTTAACAGTTAATGGAGAGTGAGACCGGTAGGTTATAGGGTTATAGATCAGTGTATAATGAGCACTTGATGTGAAGCATCCTTATTTGGGGCTCTAAAAGGCAAGTAGTACCAAGAGAGTTGCATCAGACGCTGAAAGGGGAACATGGGGACACCAGGGCCAGAGTGGTTAGAGTGGCACACTCCAGATTTATGAGAAAAATTGAGTAAGTAGGCCTTATCTCCCTAACGAGCTTCATATCTAAATACAGAGCGGCAGCAGAGGCCTGTGTTATTTTAACAGGCAGCCAAGCCTTTGTAGCGTTTAACTTCTGGCAGATGAAACCTGCGATCTGGGAGCTGCTGTCGGTCGAGTGGACGATACGACGCGGCCGCCTGGCCAGGCCAGTCTTCATTCATGACGCATCTGCTTAATCTTCAATTTACTTTTATGGGAAAGGCAAGTGAGGCGGCTTAGGCCTTGCCTCCCTGCGTTTGAGCCCTAATGGGTTCCGTATGGCCTGCCTGACATACAGTGAACACTGTCTGTGCTAAAAATAGAAGGCTTGCGTCAGGGCTAGATAAATGGTGGATTTGGCTGAGGAGAGCTGTCAGGACTACGGGCCGAACTGTTCCATTCAGGCTTTGTTTTTGCTCCACTGGGAGAGCCATGACCCCTGGATGAACCCCCCTCATGATGTCTGGAATCCCATATTTTTGGAGAAAAGTAATAAGTAGCCCTCTTTCTATTGCACACACACACACACACACTTTTTTTCCAGAAAGGTATTTTTAGAGGTTTCCTCTTCCCCCTTTGTTAATACGTAGCAGCTGCGTATGTGGATGCATATTCACGTTTTATTTGTTTCCCTTCTGCTCTGTAGCTCTGGAGCCTTATTAGGTAAGTGAAGTGCAGTGTGGTGCTGTGGAACACCTGTAAGGGATATGACGCTTTCAGACAGGGAACAAACAAGGCATGTTAAAGGAGGACAGACAGCGACTTATTTAAAAAGGCTGAATAGTGGAGAATAGTTACAAATCTCCTGAAGAACTCCAATTATAACTACTTCCTCAGATAACCTCTACACATATCTACCTAATATATCTAAGTACTACATGATTCACAACCTCACATAAAAATGGAGCAATGACTACAAAACAGCTATTGGTTCATTTATCTCTCTTCAAACTGAAAATGAAGCCATACATAATCATCTGCTGGCTTTACACTAACTAACAGCAGTTAGTAATACAGCAGTGAGTCTCCACAGAGTCATTCTCCAGGTGATGGGTTGTAAATAGGACAGTCATATCAGCAGGTTGTATTTATTCTTTAACGTACTTTGAGTGAAGGGGTTGTGCCTGTTATAGTGATTACTGCTCTTGAGATGTAAAGCTAATTAAATAGAAGTAAGCAAAAAAAAAAACCCCACAATCAACAACTTAAGATTAGAAATAATAGAAAAAAGCGAATAAACTATACAACGCTATTTCATATCATTTGGAAAGTCAGTATATCCAGTTAGCATGCAAAGCCTTATTTGACTGAATAGTCCAACATTAATATACATCAGCTGTGCTGCTGATGGAATACAAGGAGAAGGAAAACCAAGGAGTTTAGCCTTGCGTCTGGAGAACAGACACCATAAAGAAGCAAGGAAAATACATTTGGTTGGGGGGGGGTTCATGGCTTGCTGTGTTGGAGGGTGGCACAGCAGGCAGTAGAGTTAAGTTTTCTGGAAGAACTTCTACTAAACTGAGCCAAACACATCTGTGCAGTATATGTGTAGAACTCAGGAAACACCTCTAATATACAAAACATTGAAAATCCAAAAACATACAATCAAATGAAACCTGAAGATATGTATAAGTGGAAAAAAGAATCAGAAACCGAAGATCGGACCGCCTAGGCATCAGCCTTCGACTGATACCCGATCCACATAGCACCGGACCCCCATTCCCCCTCCTACAGATAGTGGGCCCGTAGGAGGGTAGACCCATGTATCTCCTTCGGGCTAAGCCCGGCCAAGCCCCATGAGTAAAGGTCAAGCCACCAGGCACTCTCCAAAGAGCCCCTCCCCCAGGCCTGGCTCCAGGGTTGGGTCCCGGTAACCCTAGTCCAGGCGGGGTAAGGTGGTGATCCAAGGAGGGGCTTAGAGATAGGGTGAGGAGCCCCATTATACGGGGGAGGCTCAGAGTCGAGCTGCTACTTCTCCACGTCGAGAGGAACCAGCTGAGGTGGTTTGGGCATCTGGTTAGGATGCCTCCTGGACGCTTCCCTGTGGAGGTGTTCTGGACATGTCCGACCGGGAGGAGACCCTGGGGAAGACCTAGGACATGCTGGATGGATTATATATCTCAGCTGGCCTGGGAATGCATTGGTATCCTCCTGGAGGAGCTAGAGGAGGTGGCTGGGGAGAGGGAAGTCTGGGTTTCTCTGTTTAGACTGCTACCCCAGATCCCCAGAAAAGTGGCAAATGATGGATAGATGGACGGATGGATGGAAAAAAAAATTAACAAGTAAAACAAAAATGTCCTGGGCATGAAAATCTTTACATTTGACTGTATTTACATATTTAGTTATATTAATTTTAGCCTGTTTATTTATATAGCACGTACTGGCAAAATTAGACAGTCAGTATCAGCAGTAAGCAATTTTAATGTCAGCATAAGACTTTTGCACAGTTGTGTAAGTGTGTGAGTGTTTGTACTGTGGAAAGACTCCCCACACCCACCTGCTCCTCGTGAAGCACCACCTGACCCTGGAGCGGGCTGCCCAGTGCAGCCACAGTGATGAAGGGCTGCCAGACTCCGCTGATAGTGCGAGGGAAGACATCGTACAGCTCTATGCAGTGCAGCGTGTCTGCTCGCTCCCGCATGGAGTACAGCGACACTGGGTTACAGGTGGCCACGTAAATCACATCTGCAACACAGACAACCTGGAAGTTCAGTGTAGTCAAGGCAGGACGAACAGATCACAGACTGCCTGATTTAACTCTCAGTTTAACTATGACTCTTTAGGAAACAATTCAAGGCATCAGGAAATATCATATTTAATTTTTTCATTTAGTTCAAACTGATTGCTTTGATACAATATCTAATTACTGTGATTAAAAGCTCTGAACACACACCCTGCTGGAAGACTGTTTACACAGCTGTACCATAAAAATTACCCATAAACGTCATAAACTCATCCAATCTTTGTGAGCTCAGAGATATACAATCCTAGTAGGCCGGAACTGAAATATGTTCATAAACAGACTGAGAATTATTATTTTTTGCATATTAAGGATGTAACATTTTTAAAACCCTATCCAGAACAATATTAGAAACAGAATACACAAATCCAAAACTATCACTTGCTGAATGGACTCTCTTTTCAGATGAATCGAAGAATCAAACCAGGGAGCCTGGCGCCTGGAGAGTAGACTCTCACTTTTTGAGTAAACCTCTGTCAGTGGTCAAGCTTAGGCATGCTGTATTCCATCAAACGAACATAGACAGGGCTTATTCTGTGCACACACTAACACTCAGCAGGCAGTACCTGACGATATATGTGTGTATCGCTACATCTCTTGTGCATACTATGTTGGATATTATCATAATTAATCACAACTGATCTTGACAGTCGATACAATTCATTCACCACCTTAAACCTCTCAACACCTCAGTACCGTTAGCGGTGGCGACATCACAGATGATGTTGACCTCGTCCATGGGGATTTGCCAGTGGGCGTGTTCCTCTGTGAAGCTCAGGGCTCTGGCTTCGTGTCTCTCGATCGGGTAACCTTGCACACGTAAAAACACCGGGCCCTGGAGAGAAGCACGCATCACTGTTACTTCAACACTAAAGCAACTCCTGGAGCGTCCCTGCACTGCTCTAATGAGCACACCTCGACTCGAGAACAGGGATATTCCAGGACGACTGTGCTTCATGGACCCTGGATTTGATTAGTTTGTGTGTGATACCTTAATATCAATATGATGGGACTCGGTAGGACATAGCAGCTTGCGTCGTGCGCTGCCACCCTGGTTAATGCTCCAATAGCCAGACATTTTGCAATCTGGCAGTGGCAACCTTGGAAAGGAAGAATATGGCTTTAACAAACAGCAGGAGGTTTAAGCAGTATATTTAAAACCTTTTTACAGTCCTGTAGCTCTTTAGATATTCAATCTGCTCCCTGGACCATCTCACTTTTATGCATACGTTTGTTTGATGTTCTAAATATCTCACACATGCATATAAGCCTGGGCTGCTATCCAGAAATCTGGCACCAGCTTCAGATTAACCTTCCTACTCATATCTGCTCAATCTCAGCGGAGTGCAGAGAGCAGAGCTGCTTGTGTTGCCTGTATCAGGACAGTATCTGTGGTATTGTGTACCTAGCTAATGAAATGAAATGAAGATTAAATGAAGTGTCAACGCCAAACATCAGACTGGTTTTACACAGTCCAAGACAGACTACAGTTTAGAGGCGTGCTCACAAGCCACTTGTTACATGTTCTCTTGTTGAAAGAGGGTCTCCCTACCTCACTCCCCACCCCACACTTAACTCAAGCAGGCTTTAGTCAACACACAACTGCTTGCTATCAAGCAACTAGCGAGAGAAGGGCGTAAATAAAGCAGGACATTAATGAAAGGTTCCAGAAGTACCCAACAGCAGAATGGCTTCAGTTTAATGAGGTGTTTTTCATTCCCTTGCAATAAGACACCACTCGACATGCTGTTTCTGGGCTCCTGCTCGACTTGTTCTGCGAGCACATCTGTTCACTGGCTACTCGCTTTTCCCCAGAAAGCATCACGCCGCTACTCTTGAGCTCATGCAAGTGGAATGAAATTCCAATCCCATCAGAGATCAACAGCGCATGGGATAAATTAGATTACTAAGAAATGAAAATCCTTCCTCAAGTTCCTCAGAGTAGCATATATTTACTTTTAATTAAGAAAGAAAACACTTGTTTCTTCACTGCTTTGGTTAAAGTTGTCTGCTAAAGCAATTGTAGTGTTTGCATAATTCTCAAATTAAATTCCAATTTCAAAATAAGACAAGCACGAGACAGAAGAAACAAATATTTTCCTTTATTAAAAGCAAAATATGTACACTGTGGAGCAAAATAATAAATTAGAGAGGAAAGTACTTTATTCCACCATTCGTGTCAAGGTAATTCATTTTAAAGTTAATACTGAGAGACACTGAAAACGTCAGTGATTGACATAATGCATCCTATAGGGATTCGGAATGAATGCAAATGCAGATCTAATCAATTTCAAACCTAATAGCCATAATCGAGTTAAATGCATTCTCTGAATCTCATTTCAGCAGGTTGTTTGCAGTCACGTGATTACGATGATGTGTGAAATCCAGATGGAGGGCAGGAAGTGAAAAGCGTAATGGATTATATGGTGGTGAGCCTGTACTGTGCGAGTTTAGACGATGCTATGAGAGAAACGTATATACAGAACACATAAGCTGGACTTATTTTTTTAACCAAGCTAAAAGATTTTCCTGCTATCCAGACAGCTGATATAAGAAGCTACCTTCTCCTGCACACAGCTTTCTACTAAAAGTATTAAGGCATACAACTGGGTCAACCCCAGTACCAGGGTACTTACTCCACAGTGAGCTTGTTTACTGTCGTACAGATTAACATAACATTCATAAATGGTTAAGCAGCCTCAACGTTATGGCTGTTTACTTAACACTGGTTTTAAATGTATCACCTCAAATGATGCTGATGTAATTGCCGCACCCTTAAATGTAAGGCGGACGAGCCTGACCTCAGCTTTGTGGGGTCAGGAGGAGCACACTATTGTGTTTTGCAGTTCATCTGTGGGCGTGCTCTGCTGATAGATTTAAAACTACAGCTACAAGAAACTCCACTCACATTTCAATTTGAACAAGCAGTTGGTGAACAGGACGCTGACTTTGGCTCGTTCCTGACCACAGACGCAGCTTCACAAGCTTTCTTTGCAGATGTTTTTCGGTCAATTTCTTGCTTTCTTTCAGCTTTTTCTACTTCACAAAAGAATTTTGGGAGCTTGTGATAGCGCTCCCTATGCAGAAAATCACTTCCTGCCCTCCGTCTGCAGTTTGCGCCACAACAACATGGTGACGTGACGTTATCTTCAAACAACCTGCCAGCTTATGACCATGACCAGGTGACATTACGATTACCTCCACACTCTTGTGTGAATGAGCAGCAGACAAAAATGAATTGAACTGTTATTCAAGTATTAGTTTAAGAGCCCAAAACAGGGCACTGAAGAACTCTAGCTCCACTAGAGCTCTATACATCAACCACAGGACACAGGCAGCATCCTGCACATGCGTGTGATGACTGGGCTGTGACTCTCAGTGAGGACCTGTGTTAGGGAGAACCTGAGGCTCTTACTCCTTGGCCAGGTGAACGCTGGTGGGTTTGGCTCCGATGGGAATGCCGTGCTTGTGTAGAACCGTGATCAGAACTTCCCTCATGTCCTTGTTGTAGGAGTCAAAGTCAAACACATTCCTCACCACGTTAGCAAGGCCCTCGTCTGGGAATTTCTAGAGAGACAAACGTGAAAGGAGTATCAATAAGGTGGTCAAAGCAGCGTTTTTTTTAATTCAGGTATTTATTATGAAACACGTACACAAACAAAGTTCTTTCGGCATGAACAGCCTTAAACAGAAAAACCTCACACAAGTAGAGTGGCAGACAACCTCAAGCCCATGTAAGACGGGAGCTGAAGGCAGATCTAATGTTCTTGTGAGTGGTGTCAGGTCCAGGAGCCTAATGAGTGAGGCCCTGGTGAGAGTGGGCTGCGGAAGAGGGTCTGCTGCTGTCAATAGCGACTCTAACTCTGATTTATGTCCCTCTCTGTCACCATGGCGACAGGCTCAACTTGTTTACACACAAACCTTTATCAATCCTGGCCTAGAAAATATCTTCCCAAATGCATCATTACACTTAAAATAGGACGATGCACTATAGGTGGTCGTGCCGGACGGAGATAAATGTGTCAGTCCGTCCCAGAAAGGTCATCCTGAATACTCGCAATCAAATCAATCGCCACTGAAGACGTGACACATGACTCCAGAGCGTAATAAACATGTTCGCAGGGAATCTATAAGAGTGATCACAGCAACTCAGGACAAAACAATCTATACACTTAATTGGCAGAGCTAACTCATGCAGCTGGAATCGCTGATTCTAATCTCTGGTAAACAAAGTAAGATGTGCTGCTGGAGATTTCGTTGGCTCGCTGTTGGAAGACGGACGATTGGTAGGCTTTTTTTTTTTTTTACAAGCTACTGCAGGAGCTTTTCCGTGTTCCTTCACTTGCAGTAACTGGATCGATAAGTGGAGAGACCCTTTTGCTGGCTTTCACACCTATTGATCTTGGGTTAAGTGACCTGGGCTGAGTTATCATATGGCTCTAGCAAAGGGCGGCAGAACGGAGAGAGACTTTCATAGCCTCCAAGCCAATATCTGCTCAAATCCAGTGAACAAGATATTTCAGCTGATAAACACTCAGCCTCTTCCTTCAAACACAAGATGATTAATATGGAAGGTTAAGGAATATACAGGTTAAGGTTAAGGTTAAGGACCTATAGCAGCCCTGAACGGTGGGAACGAATGGCAACGAGCTCTGCGTGAATAAATGAATTACGCAAGATCAGTAAAAAAAAAAACAAAAAAAAAAACCTACACATAGAAAAAAACTGCTTATCTTTTGCTTTTGTACTGTTTAAGAGGACCTTCATTTCCCCTGTTTCAGCTATTATAAGAGAAAGTAGGAAGAACAGGAAGACAAAATAGAGAAGAAGAAGGAGAGGAAATATAAGATACAGAGAAAGAACGTAAAGGAAACAAAAAAGCAGTAGAAAAAGACAAAGAAAGAAGAAATGGAAGATGACCAAGATGATGGAGATAAGCGAAGACAAAACAGAACAAGAGAAAGAAAAGGAGAAGATGACAAAGAAGAAAAAGATGAAGACAAAGAGCAAGGAGAAGATGAAGCAGAAAGAAGAAAGAGAAGAAAATAGAGAAAAAAAGAAAATCAAGAGGACAAAACGGAAAAATAGGTTCATCAGAGACAAAATGAAAAAAAAAAACAGTAGATAAAGAAAATGATGAAAAAGACAGGTAAGAGAAAAGAAAGAAAAAAAACAGAAAGAGAAAAAAGGTAAAAAAGGAAGACAACAAAGAGGAGAATAAGGTGAAGGAGAAAACAAAAAAGAAGATGAAGACAAAATAGCTTTCAGTGATCTATAACTGGTGTGAAGACCTCTCTTTTGTCACTCTGGAAGGTAGGAGGAGGGAGAGGAGTGGAGAAGAGGCGTGGAGGAGAGGAGTGAAGAAGAGGAGAGAGGTTGGAAAGAAGGCAGTGGGGTGTGTGTGTGTGTGTGTGTGAGTTTGAATCCCAAAGACAGGTGGCCCAGAATGGCAGCATGGCCTCTATGTGTCAGCTCGGTGAGCGAGTGGGTGGGTGAGGAGTCACAGCCTGCAGTCCTCCACAGCATCATCTCTCTCCAGCCGCTTCCAGCAGCACAGTGCTCAGCTCTCACATACACGCCCTCTCACCCCTAATACATAATACATCACCCCATTCATTTTTAAACGGAGACACCCACAGCGTCTGCACACTCCTGAAGTAGGAAACCCCCAGCTGTCACAGCGGGCTTCAACTCCACCACTCTACTACATAACTTCTGAAATCAGTATTAAAGCGACCGCAAAACAAACAAACAAACAAACAAACAAACCCAAATCAGATTTATTATTTTCCCCCTTTTGTTTTTTAAATAAATAAATGAATCATTGCTTGCTATCCAAAGTTGCACCTGAGCCACAAACCACACTGACTATCTAAATCAGGGGTATTTCATTAGAGGTCCACCTAGAGGAGATTTCCTCAGACCAAGGTCCAGACCGTCATCATTTCTAACTAATTCTAACTGATGTTATGATTCAGTGGCGTATCCTGTTTACTGAAGTAGCCTACTATCAGCATCTTATAACATCAGCTACTGAAACACAAACAAATTGCACATACAGTATACTTCAGCATATGTACTGTTCAAATGCTGAACTAAATAAATGCTTTTTAATCACTTTAAGTAAAACAAGGGCTACATTTAAAATGATTTTTAAAAAAGTGCATCATAAAGTGTTTGTTTATAATAAAAATGGAAAATGAAATGTCTTGTTAACTGAATTTCTGAACAGTTTATCTCTCTCTTGTATTCCTCCACACTTTCTCTTGTTTAGTGAGAGAAGTGAGCTCTTGGTTGTCCAGCCAGGACTTTAGATCTAGGCTGAAATTGTGTTAGGACCATTGGCACACACATATAAGATATCCGGGTTGTTCTGTGTGGAGTGTGCACGTTCTCCGGCCCTCAGTGACCCCAACTAGCGGGATAAAGCTGAAGTTAATGGATGGATGGATAGATAGATGGATATAAGATATGTGGCTGCTTTTAATTAGCAGTCTCAGAACATATGAGACATGTTGGTTTGGAGCTGTCTGTGAGAAGTATAATCATCTCTGTCTTGGTCCAGCCCTGGTTGAAAAGTCATTTTTCGCCGTTGACTTTTCATTTTTAGAGCACGCCACCTGACTCGCTTTATTCTCCGACTGCTGCTTCTCGCCTGTGTGCATGCCATGCTCCCAAATCTGCACAGATCTGATTGGCTGTGGAGCGCGTTTGGTGATTTTACAATGCACTCGATTGGTCTGTGAGTTTTCTGCGCTGCAAACCCTGTACACCATAAAGACAAGAAAAGTTCCGCCGCTTAGAATAAACACTAAAAAAGATACACTGCTTATGTGGTTTCTATCACTGCATGTGTCTATAAATGTGCATTGCACTCCTAAAACAGCAGCAGCAGCCGTGCTGAACCTTACCTGTCAATGACCTCATTTGACATTACCCTATGCAGTTATGTGTGGTTCTGGTACTGTACCTGTAGATGTTTGACGATGTTAACCACCTCGCGGGTGGAGTAAGGGTAGGTGATGGTTCCCTGGTCTGCCATGGCTCGCAGCTCTCCAAATGCTGCAACCAATTTTTGAAGAACAGCATCAGGAACGTCAGGCCCGTACTGCTTCAGCATGGCAAACTCTGCTTGAGGCTTGGGGTTGTCCACTGCATGACAACTGAAAATGTCCCCTGTCACAGAAAGAGAACAACAGCCAGTTCTTATTACTGCATAGAATTCCCTACACACTGAGCAGCAAAGGTGTCTAAAGTATTCACATTCATTACTCAGGTAATATAGTATAGTATAGATACTAGGGTTTAAAAATACTTCAGTAGAAGTTGAAGTACCAACTCAAGCTTTTACTCAAGTAAAAGTATAAAACTGCTTAAAGTAAAAAAGTAAAATTAATGTAATGGGAAAAAATGCCATTAAGGACAAAAGTTTATGCTGCACCACAGAGGCCTATAGTGTGCTAACCCACCTCCCTAAAAACATTCTTCTAAAATTCTTCTATAATATTATATTAAAACGTTAATGTTGATAAATTTGGGATGCGCTAGGCTTCCTGTTTCAGCTGCATATACGCCCATTGAAAATGAATGTGTTTTAGTACAATGTAAATATATTAAATAAGCATATGTGTGTACTACTGAGCATTAACATGTGTTTCATAGAGTGGAAGATATGATGAATGGTTGGCTATTAGTATTATAATTGGGCAAAAAGTAAAAACTTCAAATACGTTATCAATAACATTTCTTGTAAAATACATGAAGGAAAACAAGCCGAAAATGAATGAGAAAAGTAAACTATTTTTAATAATAATACTACTACTAATAATAATAATTTAAATTTATAATGCACCTTTCTCATACCAAAAGTGCTACATATAAACATAAAAACACTCAATACAAAAATGTATGTATATAAATTGAATTAAATAAAAAAAACAATTACATTTAAAAATTAATCTTAACAGATGTGTCTTAAGTAATTTCTTAAAAGACACTACTGTAGGAGCATTTTTAATAGTGTCTGGTAAGGCATTCCACAGCTCTATAAGAAAATGCTTGCTCCTCCACTGACCTAAGTTAAAAAAAAAACATTTAATGGAAGGAGTAGAAAGTACAGATAATGGAGTGAAAATGTAAAGAGTAGAAAGTAAAAAGTGAGCTGAAAAATAATTACTCCAGTAAAGTATACATAACCAGAATTTCTACTTAAGTAAGGTAATGAAGTATTGGTACTTTGTTACTTGACACCTCTGCTGACCAGTCACTTCATTCAGCACTACTACGCTCACTGTCCATGTTATCAGCTTCAATTATCACATAGGTGCACTTTGCAGTTCTACAATTACAGACTGTAGCCCACCTGTTTCTCTGGTGATCAGGACCCCCAGAGAACCATTACAGCGCAGTAAGAACTGTTCCCAGCACTGCAGTGCCACTGGCGTGGTGGTGTTAGTGTTGCGTTGGTACGAGTGGATCAGACACAGCAGTGTTGTTGGAGTTTTTAAACACTCTGCCCACGCTATCTGTCCACTCTATTTAGATACCTTTCAGATGTAAAGTCAGAGATGATATCTCATGACAGCTGGACAGTTTTGGTTGGGGGACTATTCTCAGTCCAGCGGTGACACTGAGGTGTTTAAAAACTCCAGCAGCACTGCTGTGTCTGATCCACTCACACCAGCACAACACACACTTTCACTCCACCACCATGTCAGTGTTACTGCGGTGCTAAGAATGATCTACCACCCAAATAATACCCTCTCTGTGGCGGTCTCGTTGGAGTCCTGACCACTGCAGAATAGAAATATGCACAGATACAGACAGACTGCAGTCTGTAACTGTAGAACTTCGAAGTGCCCCTCATTGAAAATGGATAATGAGTGTAGATACAGGGAGTTGATTTGAATGATATGGCTGATCGGTGTATCACTTCTATTAAGTGTGCTCAAAAACAATAAAGTGCAACAAGAGGTCGAAGAGCACGATATAGAGCACAGTTGTAACTGTGTGAAACATCTCACCGAGAGCCCCGAAGAAGTCATTTCCCAAGAATGGAAAGCCGGGTCGATTGGCTAATACAATCATGCGGAAGTCTGGATGCATGGCTATCACATTAGGCCTCGCTACAGCTTCTAAAGGGTCTGGATGGAGAAAAAAGAGTCGTTAGTTTTTCCAACTTAACTAGTATTTGCGCAGGGCAAAAAACTCACTTCCAGACTTTATCACCTGAAACGATTCTTCTCCCATCAGCCAGGATCATCTCTCCACTCTCCACCAGAGTCTTCAGGATGCAGGTGACATTAGTGGGGGCTTTGTCTGCCTCATCTATTACCAGGATGTGTCCCATCTTCACAGCTTTCACCTTCACACAGGCACAAAAGGACACGCAGAGAACGAAGAGTTCCATTTTGGTACCATTAATGCATAATCACAGCATCCTGGCTTGGTGGCTGTATTTCAGCTATTAATCTCTTGCAGAGAACAATGTCTGACATTTCACTCTCCAGCAACATCAAGCTGACAGTAATGACAGGGAACACACAGAAACTAGGGCAGTTTAAAAGGAGAAGGTTAGTTCTAAAAAGGCTTATGCTGTGGTTATCATACGTGGGATGCTGAGGCTAGTCCCTAATTATACAAACCCAATTTGTTCTGAACCGCATTCAGGTGACGTTCAGCACCTTTTACATTTGGATGAATGTAGCTTCTTTTATAACCCAACGCTGACCACTTACAACTGGTGTTTATCTGTTCTGCAGGCACTGAAATAATTCAGGGTATTATGGGCACTTCAAAGCTGACTCTATTAATACCCAGAGAGCTGCCTTGGGTGCTAATTGAGGGGACAAACTAGGAGCCACATGCTTCTTTTCATCTCCCTGAACTCTGTACTGAGCAGAGGCATCATTAAAACCCATTTGAAAAGGACACGCAGAGCCCCAGTTCACAAACTGTACACCTAAATGCCACCGCCTCACACTAACAAGACAGTACTCAGAGCGCGGAGACTAGTCGACTGGTGCATTAGTACACACTGTCCACTGTCTCACTCATGAATCTTTTAACACCATTTCCCTCAAGCTGGATCAGAGCATCCTTTGAGGGCTGGCTGGCACACACTGGCACTTCAGCAAAGACCAACCGCTGATATTTTCTGTCACTAGCAATGTGGGTTTGTACACTGTGGGGCAGCTGCCTTACACTGTTACACCATCCACAGATGTAGTCAAACAGTAAAGCATCAAACTGGTGCTACAGAGGAACCAGTTCCGGTTCGCTAAAAAAGTTTAAGAGGATGGAGTTTGGTAAATGAGTTAAGCCAGTGTGAACCTTTTTACAGTGTCAAGAAACTACACATAGCGTGATACTGACGAACTGTGTTTACAGGCTGAGGGTTGATGGTGGCACAGATCACATGACTGAAAAACAAACATGTAAACTAATTAAATGATTTTGCCATAAGCCAAGAACCTATAGGGATATACGGTACATATCAGTATCGTCAGATTATATCACCTTCAGACAGATGTTTAGATGTGACTGATAGTTCCAGTGTATCCCACAGACATGCTATACCGGGGCATATATATTTACCACTACAAAACATAGTTTAGCAATGTACAGCTTACATTTTGTCTTACTGTAATCTATTCCAGGGAAAAAATATTAAGAATAAACATAACACACAGTGTCACTGTTTAGGGTTTTGTATTGGCAAGAACCTGGTGATATGATACATATGATGATTCAGGGGTTGCGATTTGATATAATGTGATATATTGTGATGCTATAAGAAAGGTGATATATTGTGATGCTGTAAGAAAGGTGATATGTTGTGATGCTGTAAGAAAGGTGATATGTTGTGATGCTGTAAGAAAGGTGATATATTGTGATACTGTAAGAAAGGTGATATATTGTGATGCTGTAAGAAAGGTGATATGTTGTGATGCTGTAAGAAAGGTGATATGTTGTGATGCTGTAAGAAAGGTGATATATTGTGATACTGT
This sequence comes from Megaleporinus macrocephalus, assembly GCA_021613375.1. Taxonomy (NCBI): domain Eukaryota; kingdom Metazoa; phylum Chordata; class Actinopteri; order Characiformes; family Anostomidae; genus Megaleporinus; species Megaleporinus macrocephalus. The sequence goes on along the minus strand of CM038709.1, from coordinate 24,096,458 downwards.
AAGAAAGGTGATATATTGTGATGCTGTAAGAAAGGTGATATATTGTGATGCTATAAGAAAGGTGATATATTGTGATGCTGTAAGAAAGGTGATATATTGTGATGCTGTAAGAAAGGTGATATATTGTGATGCTGTAAGAAAGGTGATATATTGTGATGCTGTAAGAAAGGTGATATATTGTGATACTGTAAGAAAGGTGATATATTGTGATGCTGTAAGAAAGGTGATATATTGTGATGCTGTAAGAAAGGTGATATATTGTGATACTGTAAGAAAGGTGATATATTGTGATACTGTAAGAAAGGTGATATGTTGTGATGCTGTAAGAAAGGTGATATGTTGTGATGCTGTAAGAAAGGTGATATATTGTGATGCTGTAAGAAAGGTGATATATTGTGATGCTATAAGAAAGGTGATATGTTGTGATGCTGTAAGAAAGGTGATATGTTGTGATGCTGTAAGAAAGGTGATATATTGTGATGCTGTAAGAAAGGTGATATATTGTGATGCTGTAAGAAAGGTGATATATTGTGATGCTGTAAGAAAGGTGATATATTGTGATACTGTAAGAAAGGTGATATATTGTGATGCTGTAAGAAAGGTGATATGTTGTGATTCTGTAAGAAAGGTGATATATTGTGATGCTGTAAGAAAGGTGATATATTGTGATGCTGTAAGAAAGGTGATATGTTGTGATACTGTAAGAAAGGTGATATATTGTGATGCTGTAAGAAAGGTGATATATTGTGATTCTGTAAGAAAAGGTGATATATTGTGATGCTGTAAGAAAGGTGATATATTGTGATTCTGTAAGAAAGGTGATATGTTGTGATACTGTAAGAAAGGTGATATATTGTGATGCTGTAAGAAAGGTGATATATTGTGATACTGTAAGAAAGGTGATATATTGTGATGCTGTAAGAAAGGTGATATGTTGTGATGCTGTAAGAAAGGTGATATATTGTGATGCTGTAAGAAAGGTGATATATTGTGATACTGTAAGAAAGGTGATATATTGTGATGCTGTAAGAAAGGTGATATATTGTGATGCTGTAAGAAAGGTGATATGTTGTGATACTGTAAGAAAGGTGATACACTGTGATGCTGTAAGAAAGGTGATACACTGTGATGCTGTAAGAAAGGTGATATGTTGTGATGCTGTAAGAAAGGTGATATATTGTGATGCTGTAAGAAAGGTGATATGTTGTGATACTGTAAGAAAGGTGATATATTGTGATGCTGTAAGAAAGGTGATATGTTGTGATACTGTAAGAAAGGTGATATATTGTGATGCTGTAAGAAAGGTGATATGTTGTGATGCTGTAAGAAAGGTGATATATTGTGATGCTGTAAGAAAGGTGATATATTGTGATGCTGTAAGAAAGGTGATATATTGTGATGCTGTAAGAAAGGTGATATATTGTGATACTGTAAGAAAGGTGATATGTTGTGATACTGTAAGAAAGGTGATATATTGTGATGCTGTAAGAAAGGTGATATGTTGTGATACTGTAAGAAAGGTGATATATTGTGATGCTGTAAGAAAGGTGATATATTGTGATGCTGTAAGAAAGGTGATATATTGTGATGCTGTAAGAAAGGTGATATATTGTGATGCTGTAAGAAAGGTGATATATTGTGATGCTGTAAGAAAGGTGATATGTTGTGATACTGTAAGAAAGGTGATATATTGTGATGCTGTAAGAAAGGTGATATGTTGTGATACTGTAAGAAAGGTGATATATTGTGATGCTGTAAGAAAGGTGATATATTGTGATGCTGTAAGAAAGGTGATATATTGTGATGCTGTAAGAAAGGTGATATATTGTGATGCTGTAAGAAAGGTGATATATTGTGATGCTGTAAGAAAGGAAAACTGTCATAGTATTAAAAAAACCCACCATCATATGCTGAGGTTCGCTAATGCTTATGTTAGTTGTGTCTGAGCAGAAGAGTTTAATGGTGAAAAACACAGTATCTGGTGGTTGAATGATTCACTGTCTGCCACAAATCTTTGATTGCAAGATACAGTATCACAGAACATAATTCAATATTTTAGACATTTTTTCACACTGTCACTGATGCAAAGCCAAGCTTTTCCACATGGCCATGTTCATGGCCTAACCCTCACCATGGCAAAGTCCCTGAGGTGCTTCACAAAAATAACATGAAAGGCTTCAATTAACTTCTTATATGTCTCAATTTGACTGTGTAAAATGATTTGATGAGTTTGGATATCCACGTGTATTATAGGGTAGAAATCAGCAAGGCCACAGGATTTGCCATTTTCACGATACCCAAGTCACTATACAAGGTCACTGCAATTTTAAAAATACAGCAATATGCTGTATAGTATAGTGATATCTATATAGTGTATAGTGATGATATACATTGTTATATATTGCAATTTATTACCTTTTCACAACTGCAAATTTTGTCAACATCTGTTTTATCTAATTAGATAAAGTTTTCAGTCTGTTTGTATCACTTCAGTCATTTTACTGGAGCAAATCAACTAGACAGACATATAAACTATGTGTTATATTTATACATTAATGATCAATATTTCACGTCCATGTGTCAATACAATATTGGCACAGAAAACATTGTGATACTACACTCTATTGGTTTTTCCCCCACTCCAATACATTATTTTTGGCGGCAGTGCTAATAGAGGTGGTCTTATTTTATCTGCACTACTAACGAATATCGTACTGACCTTGATATCTGTATCAGCTGATATGCACAGAAGAAATATTGGATACTGGCATGGGCCCACATTTCACCTGTCATTACAACCCACAACATTGTAGGTATGATCAGTTCGTCAAGTATTTGGGGTCTCACGCTGGCTCTCCATAATGGCACTGATGCTACCTTCAAACCTTCAAAAGTCAACGTGCTCTTCCACACTCTAACTTCAGTATTCAGTTTTAGAAATAGAACCAATTCACTCCCTACAAATCTCTTGGGAACCTGGGCAAGTTTTCAGATTTACAAACACAACAAAGCATATTGTGAAGTTTTTCAGAGGTACACCAGGCATAGTTACAGTTGCTAATCTATGCAAAGCCAAACTGAGTGAATTACTTTGATACAACGCCACCCAAAGGCGGACCAGAGCTATATCTCTAGGTAATTAAGAACATCAGAGACAGAGACTCACTGCTTGAGGATGAAGAAAGAGCTTTCCTTCAATTTGTGTTCAAGCCTCTATTTTCCATAACGCACAGCATAATGTCTAAATAATCTGAATTTGGACCCCTAATAAATTTTGATTCTGAGACATTTAGGGGGTCCAATCGGATAATTAGAAGGTCCCATAACCCCCAGAACGAATTTGTATTTCCCACTTTTGTTAGGATGTCTCCAGAGGGATTGGTCTTGGCTTTAGTAGACTATGGTGACAACAGTGTTAGACCATGAATCAGATTCAGAATCAGAAATGGACACTGACCAGAGGGGAGTCCTCGTACACAATGATCCCATCTCTCACAGACGGCTGAAGAGTCAACGTCTGAACCGTGGTGTCCCTGAAGAAGCCAAAAGTAATGAGTCACGGACACGTCATACAATATGTCTGGTATCTGAATTTCTACTGTATTGATCCAAGAGCAAAGAGAACGACACAGCCAACGATTTCTCTTCCAAGAGTCGAAGCTGAAAAGTCGTTTTCCCTTGGTCTCTTTATAATTATAAAACAAAGTGACCCAAATCCTTAATGGACAGAGCACGCTCTCGTCTCTGTAGGTTTCAGATGTGAAGCGTATCTCAGCAGACTTTCTGGCAGGGAGAATCCCTGAAGTGATTACTTTGCTCTAATATTAGAGTTCTGTAGTAGCTAACCAGGCCATAAGAACATGGTTGACTTTCAAATGACTTTGAAAAAGATTGGCATTAGGTTTTATAGCTTCAGAGATAAAAGACCAGATTAACAACGAAGAAAGAAAAGGTTCAGAAATAAGACACTGGTCTCACATCCTACAGCACACAGCTGGACAGCATGAAGAAGCCTTTGAATTTCAGACCTCTATAGCCCACCCCACATGATCCACTTATACGCTAAATCTAATTTGTAGATAGGTGTTCCTCTGTGAAGTTTACATCCTAACATTCGCTGGCCGGAGAAATAAACAGACAGAGACAAGCACTGCTTATTCAACAGGTCATCCTATACAACACAGCTGGAACTGGGAGTTTGGTCTGATCCTGAAATAAGAAAAGAAAAGAAAAGAAAAAGAAACAGCACCTTTAAGAAACCCCATATGCCCATGTAGAGTTTAAACAGAGTTATATAACAGAGGTGCAACTGCAGATCAAACAGATAATGTGACATTTGGTTCTGCAGCTCAGTAAACTACTAGCACCTTTTCTGGTACGGAAAGAAGGTGCTTGCCAATCTCAGACTCCCACATCCATGCTGTTTTTCCCAGCTATTAATAGGAGTTCTTCAAAGGCAACAGTGCAGCTTAAGAGCTACGATTCCCTCTGTCCCTCAGACAGGTGTCCTAATTTATGAGGGACTAAAATAATTCACTCTACCCTTGGAAAGAGGAACCTTTTCTCCGTCCAGCACAAGTGCACAAGAGAAGATTCACAACCTAACGGAAAAATCTCTTTTAGTAAATCATAATTACTGGTTGTTTACAACTTCAAAGGCGTAGTGAGAGACAGAACAGCTGTCCACTACTTTGTCTGGGTGGTAAAAACCTAAAGGTCATGTGACTAAATCACTGATCGATTCTGCCAGTTACATAGGAGGTAACTAGATATGGGTCATCTCTTCTTTAGACAGTGACTGAAGCTACAGAAGGCTACTCCTGAAAGTTGTTGCCTGTACACAATGTTTGGAATAGAAAAAGACAAAGACATTTCTTTACCTGTGAAGCTGCAGATATTCTCTGGGCCTGTTCAAGAGATGCAGGAATCTGTCCACTATTTTGTTTTTCCCCACACCCTGTCAACAAATCAGAGAGGGTGTTACTCTGAATAAACGTACAACATTGTGGGTCTTTCATTTACTGTGAAGACGTTCTATATAATTTGTTATTTTTCTGATCAATACCGATACTGAGATCTCAATTGCTCATCTAGTCCCATCTCCTTATTTTAATTTATTTTATATTTTTTTATATAGTAACATTTTTATATATAACAATAATAATAATTATTATTATTAATATCTTTATACACACACACAAATTAGGTATAGCAATGTTTACACTGCCAAGGAAAAACCATTTACTATGACTATTTATAGCACTAACCCTATATATTAGCATGGGTATGTGTGCATGTGTGTGTGTGTGTGTGTGTGTGTGTGTGTGTGTGTGTGTGTGTGTGTGTGTGTGTGTGTCTGCGTGGGTGTGTGTATACAGGTACAAGCACCAAATAAATAGAATAGTTACAGATATATAACGCTTCTGTTACAGTTAATGGGGTATTCTGTGTTTTTCCTAAAAAGGCATCACTGATTTGAGCGGCTGTTTGTGTTCTATTAGTAAGTTTTCCCATTTATGCAAATATTTTTACCCGAGTTCTAGTTTGTTTGAAAGGGTTTCCTGCTCCCACTTGTTGCAAAATAACAATAAAAAATCTGGGATCAGCTTTGGTGATCATTTTGGATCATTAGGTCTAGCGAGGGGCTCTCATTACAGGACCTCTGTATAGATCAAAAATGCATTGTTTGTTCAAACAGTGAACACATTTAGTATTTCTAGATCACACTTTTGAGCCTATATCCTAATTTTAAAGTTAAAACAGACTTAAAGCAGATTATAGGTAATATATATGAACATATATTTTACATAACTGACAGCTGACAACAATAGATGTTAAAACCAGGTGGGAAGCAGCAAATTACACATGAAATCTGCCAGAACACTATGTTGAAGGATTGATTTTACTCACTTACACTCTGGTGAAACAATAAAGTCGATAACATGAGATGAAAATAAAAAGGGAAACTCTTGCAACTTTTTAACCTGCGTTTTAGATCTAAAAGAAGCATCAACCTCAAATTAAAGCAAATACAATAAAGTCAAAACTGTCCACATGTAAAAAAATAAAAACAAAACACACACGCACACCAAGCTTAAAATGCTGTACTTGTGTGCGTGTCAGTCTTTGTGGCATGTTGGTGGCACTGTGACAGCCTTGAGCACACCCACTCCATCCTCAGTCCGAGTGCTCCCTCCAGGGACAGGAGAGTTAACTATAGCAGGGAGTGGGCGTATGTCCAGTCACTGTAGGGCATGATGAGTCCCAGTACAACCGGTCCCCCAGTCTTTATGATTCTGTTCTACTTTCAACAAGCATGACATCTCATGACTTCAGGACACACTGGTCCAAAGGCATGGCTGTGGTGTCAAACTGTTTGCTAACTGCAGCAGGACTGAGAACAGAGGCTCAAGTAAATTTGGCCAAAAGGTCACAAGTTTGCATGTACGTGGCACCTTTGAAGTGAAATTCAGTAAAGGTCTGAATTTTAAGCCTCGTTGAATATGGCAGTGGTCTTCAAACTATTTGCACACTAACGGTGCACAATGATTACTCATCCACATTAATCAGCTAATGATACATCAGATACTGCTTAACATGTGCACCAGCGCCATCCCTGACTACCTGCCACCTACAGGCAGAGGTCCTACAGAATGAGAGAGAGGGGACAGGACAGGCTAGTGACTACACTGAGTAGCTTTATGTTGCTTTAAATGTTGAGTGGATGGAGGTGATGATGCCTCTTATTTACCTGGTTGCCCACAAGCAACAGGTGTTCCCCCAACAGGAAGTCCTTCAGCATGTCCTCCATAACCATCATGTGCTGCAGAAAGAAGACCACAAGACAGGACATAATGAAAACATTTAAAAAGTCACTGCCAACATGGTTAAGATCAGGGGGTGGGCAACTCCAGTCCTGAAGGTCTGTGGTTCAGCAGAGTTTTGCTGATTTTCATGTTCCAACAAACCAACCAAACCTTGAAATGAAATGTCAAGATGATTCAGGTTTGTTTAAGCAAGAATATCACCAAACTGTGGCCAGACCGGAGTTATCCTCTCTGGAGTCAATTCACATGGCAATAAATACTTCAACTGTACAGTGCACCTCTTCGTTTTCAATCAAACCTGCATTAAACAACTAAGAAGGCCAAACGCACATCTCTCCTGCCTGTCTGATGAGCAAGGAAAAGAAAGTGGACAGTCAGAACACTGCAACTTAAGCTTCTCTTCAGGACCGATACTGGGGGGTAATTTCCTCCGCAAATTTTGTCTTTGCTCCCCCAATCACAATACAAGCAACGGCTATTGTCTCTGAACCAATCACAAAACCGCATTTTACTGTGCAGGCGTGAAGATATGTACTTTGCTTATTTCTGATTGGCTTATATTGTAATGTCCTAATCATATTAGTATGTTTTCCTGTTTCCACTTCTGAGTGTTATAGTCTCAGCCTGTGTCTAGGTACTTTTGTTAGCTTTGATTTAAAGTACTAAAGCTTTTCAGTTGTTCTATCAGTGTAATGCTAAATTAGGGGGATTATTGAAATGAATCACAATTAGATCCTCCTTTTTAATTTACACAAGCAAAGTGTACTTTTCAGCAATAAGGTTTTAAGTTTAAAGTTTGAGGGCACGTGCAGCATTTTTATTTCTTTACCTCATATATGGATAGAGACCAGTATCATTAGATCTGCTGTCATCATTCATGCACAAATCAAGCCCTGAATATATTTCTGGCTTCTAAATATGACTATCAACAGCCCACGCATTATATTTTAATGCCCCCCACCAAGCAAAGTCCAGAACCTGCAGCCCTGCTTCTCTTTAATGTTCAGTTTTTTTTGTTTTTTTTTTTCAGATTATATTAGCGAATAGGAAGCTTTCACTAAACCTACAAACTACTCTCTCTCCATAAAAGAGCGCTAGTAAACATGAGGACGGAGCAGACTGCCGTATCTAAGCTAAGCGTCCTCGTTTATGCCTTGGTGGCGTGCTCTACTTCTTTCTTGGGCATGCTCGAAAGACAAAAAGCAGGTCATTCGGAAGTGGGACAGGGAGGAACTTTTTCTCCTCTGCTTCATCTGCCTTATTCTCGTCCGTCCTCTAACGGCGCAGCAGGGGAGAAGTGTATCTGGGTCATCTCTCGCTCCTTTTCCTTGCGAGGACGGCAACATCTCGACGCGGCTGCAGAAACAGCCTGGCTGGCACGCTCGCAGGGTGGCATTATCAAAGAGCCAGAGCAGACATACGAGACATAATGCCAAATTCCATCCAGCATATAAACCAGGGGGTGGTCTTGTATAATTCAGTAAGGACTTATTAGAATACAGGCTGACTGAGAAATTACCTTTACTGAACATTAAATGTGCTGTGGAACTTTAAAAATAAGAGTGTTCATCTTCTCTAATGCTTATCAAGTCCTTTTTGTCACACACCCACCCACATTTTTTAAACTAGGACCCTTTGTACACTGGTCAAGGTCAAATTATCAGTATGGGAGAAATTCTGGAATATCAGGCAGGCAAAATGTGGAATAATGGTAATGGAGGATGGGGGATGGGAGGTGTCATTGTAAACCCTACTGATGGGAGATTCCAAGTCCAATCACTGGTGATAGCACAAACAATCCATGGCTGGTAAATCATAATTGCCCCCCCCCTCTTTCTAATTCCCCCCATCACTCAGCATAATGCTAATCAAAGCTTATACGGTCACCTAACATAACAGACAAAGTTCTCCTCCAGTGGCTCTCACATACATAACTTAGTACAGGCATTGGTAGTGCTGTGTGATTGGGGGAGGCCCAAGTTATCAGTCAAAACATTTTTACATTGGTCCCATTCAGGCTGCATTGTAAAATAAATAAATAAATAAATAAATAAAAACTGTGGAAGGAACCACACGTCTAAAAAATCTTACAAGATAATGAATGGGAGCTGCTGAAATCCTCTAGCGCTAGATGAGGAGGAAATTCTTTAGAAAGCCACGTAATCACAAGCAGACCTACTTTCTTCCTGAAGTGACTGTGTAGGAACAGCCGCTCAGCATCAGAACGAACAGAGGCTGTTTTTAAGTTGATTGCAGCACTGCAGCCTCAATCACCGTGATCAGTTAATCATTTCAGCACTTGTGGCTTAATAGTATATAATAATGAGGAGAGCCCTCGTTCTGTCTGAGGTCTGCTTGCTGCCGGAACCGGTGAGCTGGAGCAGAAGAGGATAACAACGCATGCTGGTAATGGCCTGTTGACGAGCTCACCTGAGCGTTCTCATAAAAGAGCACATCAGGCACCTTCATCTTCTCGTCGGGGCTATAAATGGGAGCGGAGACCTTGCCTATGGTGAGAACTCCATCTCTTACCACACCTGGTGTGAAAGAAGATAAAGATAGATAGAGTGATTGAGCGGGAGAGAAAGAAAGAGGGAGGTTATGAGCGAGAGAGAGCACAATGGGGCGAGAGAGAGAGAGAGGGGGAAAAAAGGCTGTTCATTTAGCCACCGTGATGACCTTTCAGATATGCACTTTGAAATGTAGCCTCTTTTCGACACATACACACAAAAAAAAAATCTATTTCTACCGTCTACTCTTCCCAGATGGCACGCAGCACAGCTATAATCGAATATCCTGAACACATTTCTTGTAGACAGAATGAGAAAATGGCACAGGCTAAAAGGTTGCGAGCGATGCTAAAATTGTTACGATCACACTGAAAAAAGTGAGCAGTGCTCACGTGTTGTAACTCACAGGTGTGGTCCTGTTTTGTCTCCGCTGCTGGGTCAGCCTGCTCCTCTACTGAGCAATCAGCCAGGTTCTTCTGCAGAGCGGAGCGCGCCAAGCTGGGAAGGAACCTACACACATATCACAGAGACAAGTTTCAGACTGCTGAAGTGTTCTCCCATAGCAATTAGTACAGTGCCTCGTTAAAATTCCATTACACTTGATACGTTCAACACATACATCAGTCAGACACAACATTAAGACCACCTTGTTTTCATACTCACTGTTTGATCAGCTCCTCTTACCATATAGGAGCACTTTGTAGTTCTACAATTACAGACTGTAGTCCATCTGTATCTCTGCACACCTTATTAACCCTGCACTGCAGTCACACTGGTGGTGGTGGTGGTTGTGTTAGCATCTGTTGCGCTGGTATGAGTAGGTCAGACACACAAGTGCTGCTAGACCTTTAAGTGCACTTTGTTTAGTGTTCATTAACTGTGCACTCTATTAGACACTACTATCATGTTGGTACACCTTGGATATGTAAATACAGAGATTATAGCTCATCTACTGCAGAACAGTTGGTAAACAGTAGTCACAGGCTTTTTCCGGTTGGTGGACGATAACACTGAGATGTTTAGAAAATCTCCAGCAGCACTGCTGTGTCTGATCCTCTCATACCAGCGCAACACTGTTGTCACAGCAGTGCTGAGAATGATAGTTCCCGCTCTGTGGTGGTCCTGACCATTAAAGAACAAGGTGAAAGTGGGATAACAAAGCTTACAGAGAAACAGAGAGGCTACAGTCTGTAACTGTAGAACTACAGAGGGCACCTATGTGGTAAGTGAAACTGATGAAACAGACAATGGTTTAGAGAGAAGGTGGTGTTATGGATGATGTGTGTATGCATGCCATCTACACCTGTACAGCCCCAAGTAGCTGTCCCATACACACCCATTCAAAAATGTCCAGTCACTTAACGTCATATTAATGTTTTCATGTATTCAATAATGTTTAAAAGGATCACATCATGTGCTACTCTTTTGTTTAGTTTTTGTCCACTTCTGACGACATATATTCTCCTCACATATGACGTTTCACAAAATCACTTTAGCTCTGTTTTAATATTGATACATGTAAATGACCCCTGTTCTGACGGGCTGCTTCTGCCTCATTTAATAAGCAGCCTGTGCTGAACACTCCTATAGCTTCAGTGTGAATGGATGGAGCAAACCTGCTGCCGGCTGAATAAGTGGATACTGCATTGGCTTTTGTGAAGTCACAAAAACTAATTAAATCTGGGCTATTTTTGCTGCCTAAAAGCCGTATATCTTTCACAGTGACGCAACAGTATACAACCCCCACAGTTTCATTTCAATAAAATAAAATGATACACTGAAATGGTGGAAAACGTGAATATGGGAATAATTCCAATTTCAGGTTATTAGACTATTTAGAATTACTAAAGTATTGTTGTAGAAGCTGTCAAACACAAAGCTAACATGAGCGTAGCTCCATAAAGGTATTTACTTATTTCAGTAAATGCTCCTTAATCAGAAAACCCCCTAAACTTGGCTTGGAGTTGTTTAATGAGCAGCAGATCAGCTGCTGGACTGCTGAATGCGGCTAGTGCTGCGTCCCAAACTACGCACATCTATACTTTATTTACTACATCAGTGGGTGCACCTGTAATGGCATATGCACCATTTCTAGCATACTATGTAGTGGGCTACTATGCCATTTGGGATGTGCCAAAAATAATGCAGTGGAAAGTGTCAGCCATTCGTTATCACTACAGCAACTAAACAAACTAAATGTACCACTTAAATATAAAACTCTAGTTTAACACACTTTAAACATTAGTTCTAAATTGAGGGTTCCTCAAAACAAGCCGCCACTGTGCTGCAGAGTTGTCTACCATAATGGCAGCAGCATAGTTGCATGGCGTTCACAGAATATATACATAAATACAACAACAGGCTTCTCATTAATCTTAAACCTGAGTAGTCGTACCTATATTGGCAGTGTGCATTTGTGAGTTTATATAGAAATACATGAGTATGTGAGAGTGATGGAGGTGTATGGAAGCTACCTGGACAGGCAGGCTTTGTTTATTGCATGAGCAATGCTTTCTTCAGGATACTGAGACAAACGACGACAGATTCTCAGCAGCTGCCTGGTGGACAACGAGGATGCCAGAGACTGAGCCTAGATAAAAACCACACACACATACATGCTGATGTAGTGCACTAGATTTAACACATACATAACAGCTCATTTCCTTATCAGTAAAATGGGTTGAAGCACAAGCTTCAGTAAGAGGCAGCAGTATGCACTAGTTAATATTAGCAAACGTGGGTGATATCTTACTGTGGGGTCATTGGTTCTTCTCAGGCTGTGGGTGAGATGCAGCAACTGCTCCACTGCTTCGTTAGGAACGTTGGGAGTCTGCATGAAACACAGCAAACACAAGTCAGTGGCCTTAACACCAGCCCTGTACGAATGTGTGCATGTAGCAGATGAAAGCTTTGGCAAGGGGGCAAAGTAAGGTCAAGTCAATCCTCTCCTGTCAACACAGACAAACCCCGAAGGTTACCTCGGCAGACCTACATCTAGTGTTTACAATGTCTCACAGCTGAATGGATGAGTGGAGAGAACTGAGAGCAGGTAGAACGAGAGGCTAAGAGTGAATATAAGATGAATCAGATTTGAACAGTTGGAAATAAATGGGAACACCGCTTTTCATTCAAATACAATAAAACAGCAGCTTGCAGAAGCAGAGACTTCTTGTGGACTGACCATGCCATGGATGACCGAGGCCTCCTCTGACTTTGTGAGATGCTTGACTGTGTGGAAGAAGAACATGGTGAGCAGCTCAGGGCTGAGCCACTGCTGAGAACTACTGCCCACCACAGGAGGCTCGGCCAGCGCAATCACCCGGAAAGATGGATGGATGGGAAAGATGGACCTGAGAAGAGAAAAAAAAGAAAGCAGCACACATAGCGACAGTAAGATTAGATGGACTTTCTAGAGATTTTCAAGCAAAATAAGCAGTAGTTTAAAAAAAATAAATAATAAAATTACCCCCTGCCAAACATCATCTACCTACATCTAAATAATGTTTTGTGTCTGAAGTTCTTCTTAACTTTTGCACTGAAGCTCTGATGCTACTGTTGCTCAGTGGTCTTCTCCTCTAGTTAAGGGCTCAATCTTCACAAGGTCGATCAGGAGGGTTTGTGCAGGCAATATTGTAACTGTCCAGTGTAAGGAGGTCAGTATTTGTGCTATTGTGGGAATCACTGATATAGCACCCAGTTAACACTATGCAAAATTCATCAAACATTCATCACACATTTGCCTGAAACCATGTCAGTTTGCTTAGTAACTCTATGTTATGTGATTACTATCACTGCAAGGCATCCGATCCTAAAATTGCTTCATCATGGTTGCTACAGGTTTGTAGCCACTTGTTAGCGCCCACCCCTAATAAACCATACTCCCTGCTTTGACAACATATCTAACAATTACAAAAATAATACTATTTTCAAACAAAAACAAGCTTTTGCTAGACTAAGATTTAAAAGTTTTATATCATTATAGACCACTTTCAACAACTGACCTTTAATTCATGATATGAGCACCTGGGAGTGTATCTATAAATACAACTACATTATGATGCCTTTACTGTTATATCATATATATATATATATATATGCGATATATGATAAACATGCACACAGTTTCACATTTACGCTCACGGGGGGTTATTTACACACACGAATTGCTAAAACTTTTTTTTGAGTCGCCTAGTTTTGACATTGACAATTCACAATTCCCACACACTGCTAGTTACCTCTGAAACGGTGTTTAACACCGTCCTCCCTTTAAAACCAGTCCCAGTATGAAGATGGACCAAGAGGGATGAAACCCAATTTCGTTACTGCTGTTTTGATGTCTCTCCGGCTATCACGCTCGTAGCCTGTTTGAAGAGTTTAAAACTAGTGCTAGGATTGGTCGAAGTTTTCTTTTCCCGACGGGTTGTTGTCCAATGTATATATATATATATATATATATATATATATAAAACAACAATTTTGGAACAACACATGGGCAGGTATTTATCCAGTCACGGCACTTATTAGGATTTTCTGCATTCATTCCAATATGTTACTGAAGACTGGCATAACTACATGCAGCTGATGGGTGATGTCAACGTGGGACTCAGGGGAAATGCGGCCAGTTCACTGATCTGTCAACAGGAATCGGATATGTCCATGTCAAGCGCTATGACCAACCATCTTTGTCACAGTTGAGCGTGTACAGCTGACAATAGCGTGGCTCCTGGTAGCATTTCCACCTAATCATACTGGACAGCTTCAGCTATTTATAAACAATGGAGAGCCCTGCATGTAATACATAGAAACACCTACTGACAGAAGGGGGGCGTGGGGGCTGATGAGAGAGTGAAAGACAAAACTCCTCACTATTATACCAGCACCATCCTCATCAGATTAAGCACCCCCTGTTGCCTAGCAACACCATACTAGTCCACATCCCTGCCTGAAAAAGAGACTGGTAGTGATTATATTTTCTGCACATTACCACACATACTGCTGTGTGGCAATACCAGCAGATAAGCACGGCACTACTATGAACACTAATAATCCTGAGGTGCTGCATATTAAGTTTCCTGTAGGGCTATTACCTTATAATGCCGGCCATAAGTCTACACAATTGTTCTTAAGTAGTTAAAATTACATGCGTATCACTTTATAAAGCAAGAGAATATGATTTAATGTTAGGTTTTATATTGCATTATATTATCCACTCATGTGGATACACTGTAAATATGAATATGGGTGATGCAGTAGTTTGGTATGTTTCATGTGTTTCAACACCCAGACCCACGACAACAGTTAAATCCAACTCAGCTAAAAGATTATAATATGCCATGGAAACTGACTTTATACTATATAAATGTTATGTATGTAATTAGAACTACTGACAATTATAAACACTTACTCCTAATATTATAAGGTGTGGCCATATGATGTGTTATAAATACATTTCTAATACACAAACACAGGATTCATATGAAGTGTTACCTGCATCGCTAATGACTATTTTCATTAATGCCTCATCAATGCGGTAAACAGCAAAAGTAGAAAGTAATTATAAGAAAAAACAACATGATGATTACTGCTGCAGCATTCACAGAAGCTAAAATCATCAATAAAGTTAACAAGTCACACCTCAGCCACATCCATGTAATTTTTTTTACATTTTGACATTTATTTTCCAATAAACTTGGGTCAAAGGTCTTAGGTAGCCTTCCAAAAACTTCTCACAATAAGATGCTGGTATTTTGGCCCATTTTGTCAGACAGAATTGATGAGTCTGAAGAGTCAGGTTTGTAGGCCTTCAGTTCTGCCCATACCTTTATAAACTATATGTGACTGTGTTAGGGCTTCGTGATAGCCACACTGTTATCCTCAGGTTTTTGTCCATAAGTCATTTTGCAACAACTTTAGAAGTGTGTACATAACTGTCTTTTCTTATAATGCCATCTATAAGTGCACCAGTCCCTCCTGACGCTAAGCACCCCCACAATAACGTGCTGCCACCGCCATGCTTCACGGTTCAGATGGT
This sequence comes from Megaleporinus macrocephalus, assembly GCA_021613375.1. Taxonomy (NCBI): domain Eukaryota; kingdom Metazoa; phylum Chordata; class Actinopteri; order Characiformes; family Anostomidae; genus Megaleporinus; species Megaleporinus macrocephalus. Next base: position 24,081,090 of record CM038709.1, on the reverse strand, counting down.
GTTCCAAAAAGCAAGATCTTTGTGCAGGTGCAAACAGTAACCTGTTTTTTAATGACAGATTTAAAGCAGTAGCTTCTTCCTTGCCTTTCAGTTGTTTGGTGATGATCTTGGTTTGGTTTGTATTTTTTACATCAAAGGCCACAATTCTTTTTTCTGGTGGCTGTTTTCTTCTGATTTTCCCATGAAGCCTAGCAGGTCTTAAAGGTATGTCTTAAAATACTGTGACAAGTACACCCCAAATGAACTCATATGATGTCAAGAAGCTTCAAGGGCCATAATATTGTATGTCTTTAAAGGCATAGTCAACATAGTGTATGTAAACTTCTGAGCCATAAGAATTTGGATATGATGAGTTACAAGTGAAATTGTTTGGTTGTAAACTTTTGTTGGAAAAATCGCTTGTTATATATGATAAATATGAGCTTTAATGACTTCAACCTAAGTATAGGTGAATGCCTCAATAACAGACATACGCTATTTCTCATAATAAACGTATCTAAAGTGTTTCCTTTTACCTGTTGTGGTTGTACCTCATTGATTTCAAAATCACTCCACATTAAAAACACACCATGATTAAATTTCCTTAATATTTGGCTCCACTTCTAATTGGTGCCCTTTTTAAACACTGCTGTCAAATTCAATCTACTGATTTGAGTTAAATGAAGTTGAATTAGTATGTATATGAGTTTGAGCTGTGATTGGCTTCTGGCAGACAGAGACTGCATTCTATCCAACTTAAAGCTAGAGCTAGAAAAAGCAGTCGAATTGACAACAACATCAGGAAGAAAACTAAGAGAACAAAGAGAACAAAAAAGGAAAATACTGTCAATGGAAAATTCAATTATCACTCCACTCTATCACTACGTCAGTAAAACTAGCTTGCAGCCAAAGCTAGAGTCCAGGAGGTGGAAAAGCCCAGTTTGTCCTGTTAATCTGCACCACGCCATGAGGTCAATCTCCTCCCTGTCCTCTTTCTGGCTTGCTTGGTGGGTTCATTCATTAACAGGGCAGTAAGGTGAGAAGTGTCTGACTCTGGGTGTACGTGCGTATGTGGTTAATTAAGAGCAGCACTGGAACCACATGAAGTGAAGTCTGGGATGCTGGCTGGAAAGGCAGGAAGAGGAAGAGACTTTATTTCAGCCTCAGACGCACCACCGCAAACATCCTTCCTGGCCGTCTAGGTGGAGTTCCAGCAGCTAGACATGCCCAGCGCTGATCCTGTGGCCTGAAGCTTTAGAACATTCTCGCTGTGACAACATGTGGATGTTGTACAAGGTCAAAAAAGGAAACTGGGATGCAACCTGGGATGAGCACACGTAAACCCCCAACACCATCAACTCCTAATATTAGATTTGACATGAAGATTAATTCTTCCAAATAGCCAGAAGACAAAATAAAATAAACACGTTGGAATGTTTGTCACGGTGTATTATTTCCATTTTTCAGTCCACACGGTCCAAAACAAAACCCTGGCATGAAGTTGGTGAGGTGTAAAAATAATGAAAGCAATCTGGTCCACAGACTGAACAGAGTGTTTTGTACAGTTGGGGGGAGTTAGATCTCCCAGCACTAAGGAAATGAACAGTCTCGCTATAATACTGCTATGCATTATTTCATCTTATAACAAAAGTGCCGCCCATAAACCGTTTAAACGGTAGAGCTTCCACAGCTGCTGATTAACTCTCCATTACATACGGTGATTCGCCATAGAAACCGCGTTGAGCCACAAACATCACTGAGCGATTTTCAGCTTGCGCATCTGAAGGCGAGCGAGGACAGACAGAAAAACAGTGAGTGTCGACTTGCCCACCAAGACAAACCTCATAAACTCAGCCTCCAGAATAAAAAGAGCTTGCCTTTCTGGTGGGCAGCTTCCTGTTATTGTGGCGAGAGATGAAAGCGTCCATTGTCATGGGCTGAAATGCATCTCGTTGCGAGTCAGCGTTTCACCCAGACATGGACACGGGGTCCTGACTTTAATTTATGGCGCAGTCTCAGTGCCTGAGAGCGGCGTGTTAAACGCGGATGTGTGTTTAATTGCTTGTCGGAGACGGTGCCTCTATACGGAGGTGATGTCACTCGGAGTTAATCAACACCTCAGACACGTCTCTGTCCTTTCAGAGAGTTCTTAGCCATCAGCGCGCTCCAAGTACCTTCTCAAACCACATGAGCTACTGCACCACGTAGCCTGACCATTAGAGGGGAAATATATTGGATATAAAATGGACTGACGTTAATGGAAGTAATACCACTGAATCATTTAATGGGAGACTATCAGACAATATTGTGTAAAATCAGAGACCGTCCTTCATCGTAAGTACTAGGTATTCATTATTCATCAGCAGGACAAAAGAACAAAACAAGTATATTAAACAAAAAATGAAGAAATCTGCAGGGATATGTTTTCTACACCTCAAATTATTCCCTAACAAGTTCAGTGATGCTGAGTTCTGGACTGTGATCAGTTCCTTGTTCTTAGAATACCAACAGCTTTCTCCAACAACACACATTTAACATGCTCTGAGGTGGCCCTGTTGGGGTTCTGACCCTTGAAGGACAGAGTGATGGGAGCAAAAACAGATAAGACTACAGTGCTGATAAAACAGACAATAAGTACAGAAACAGGGTGGTGTTCCTAATAAACTGACTCGAGGTGAAGACCACTCTTCACTGTATGTCAAAGCTCCAGTCGAAAGCTCCAGTTTCTCGGTGTGCGCATCACAGACGACCTCACCCGTACCCTCAACACAATCTAGCTAGCCAACAAAGCAATGACTATACCTCCTACGAAGGACGAAGAACGCAAACCCTCCACTTTCTATCTTCAATAAACTCTATAGGGGGCTGTAGCAAGTGCTCTGATGAGCTGTCTCACTGTCTGGTACAGGAAATGCATTGTCGTGGACCGCAGAACCCCAAAGCAGAACACTGAGGACCGCTGAGAAGATTACTGGCACATCTTAATCCACCATCAACACCTCCTACTACAAACACTGCATTTGCAACGCTGCCAACATTGTGCACCACCACTCCCACCTGTCATGGACTCTGGCATCTGGCAGAAGGTACGAGAGCATTCATTCCACCATCACCAGCCTCCGCAACAGCCTCTTCTCTGAGGTAGGCAGATTACCTAATGCACTGATGCCCCCCCAACACGCACCTGGACTAATCTATCCCCTTTCTACACGTACTATAAACCTTTCATATGTGTTTATAAGCACGTTTATTGCATTCCTATACAGCGTTTGTTGCCCTGTTTAGTTTTTATTGTCTTGTGTATTCATGCTCAGTATATTTATTAGTCTGAACTATTTAATGTTATGCTCTGCACTTAGTTCACTGTGTCATGTATCTGTACTGTAGTCCTGTTTCTGTTGTGTGGAGCCTAAAAAATGACATATAGTTCCAATGTATACTACTTACATTGAGGAATGACAATAAAAACTCTTGGCTTGAATAAAGTTCTCAGTGAGTGTAGAAATATATCCAATAAATATTTTTGTTCATTAATTTTTTTTGTTTTGCTATAAAAAATATTGTTATGACAGTAGTCACTGCTGCCTTGTGCATGTAAAAAAAATAATGGAGTTTTTGAGCTGCGCGTGTGCGAATGTTTTATATTCGGCGTTTTAGCTGATTTACTCATGAGCCTCATGTGGGAAAGCAGGATTCAAACCCAATGCAGGGAAGCAGTCATTAGGCTTCGAACAGTTTGTGATATCTCTCTGCCGCTGTGTGTACGAAGCAATTTCATCTGTTCTGTAATTGCCACACAATGTGTTTATCGCTAACATGATAGCAGCTCTAGCGGCAGCTGTGAAATACCACATCTCAGACCAACCACAGACGTCTTTCGAAGAGTGTCCTGCGAATATTCTCACAGATCACAAGATTTCACACAAGCTGTGCTGTGTTTCTGATGACTGTACTGTGATTATGTAATTATCTCAGCGTAATGCTGTAATGTGCCAGACGCGAATACATCTAAGTTGTTGAGTGTTGCACCTGTTCTGCAGCTCACTGTCAGTCAGCTGGAGCTCCTCTTTCATGTTCTGGTAACGGTCCCACCTTAGCAGCCGAGTACCATCATACAGAGCCAGCTCCCGGTCATGCAGCAGCCTGTGAGGAGATAACACACATGTTTCAGTGCCAGCGCAACACGCTGCTAACCTCAGCTTAGGTAACAGATACACAAGGGGCTTGCCTGGACAGCACTGCCAGCGTCCCCAGGTTAACGCGGTGGATTCCGTCCAGCAACACCATCTTGCCCTCCTGGGCAGCGCTGACCAGCGGGGAGGCTCTCCAGGCTGTGTCACCGTTAGGCAGGGTGTACCTCTGCTGGAGCAGGTCCCGCGCTGTCATATCCTACCACCACACAAAACACACACAGGCTGCCACATTTGTTCCACAGCTGTGTGGTGAGAGTAGACTTAAGCTCGCAATAATAGCCCACTTACACTTTGCGTGTGAAACAGGGTCTGGCCTAGGACAGTAATGACACACTCAGTTCTTATACTGGCCTATACTGGGCTGGAGATTTGATATTCTAACATACATACTGTATCCAAGTCACTGCACAGCCTACCAATGTAAATTGAAAGTAATGGTGTTGTTTAAACTGTTTGCAATTTCACTGTTCAATCAACAAAATTACGACAGGAGGGGAATTCCACTAATATTTCAAAAGTTCTCAAAACCATTAAGATGTAAACCCAGTGTAACCAAAGAGATCTGACGGAAGGACAAAACAAACATTGGCTGACTTGTAATAATCAAGAAAGCACGTTTGCTTGCTTTTGAAAGGCACTGAATATGTACTTACTCAAATTAGGGCCTATATACGTATGTGATCAGTCGGGGTTTCCTTTAAAATACTGAATGAACGCATTCTGTGGCACCGAATGGAGACCTACGTCTTCTGCTGCTCAGACGTTCCCTTGAGAAAAAGACTACAGTAATTTCACATCACTCTTGAGTTTCGTTAAGAGATCTCTGTAAAGTCATACATCAGGCTCTGACTTTCCGAGATAATAACTCTCATCTTTATCAGCAACTAAACTCTCATGTCTCCTTTATCTCTCCTGAATCTCATGTCTGCTTCTTTCTCCTGTCTCCTAAGACCTTTGAGGAGCATCCCCATCGAGTCTGATCCATAAAAGAGCAACATTTCAGTAACCTGTCTGATTTCTACACCGTGGTGCTGATGGGATCCAAGGGTTGTGATGTCAACAACACATATATTTGCACCAACTTTGGACATAAATGTTCAGCTAACGTTTAATTAAAACACATCTATATTATTAATTAAGGTGATACTCAATATACTTTAGTGTTATATTTTAATGCATATCCTGAAAGTTGTTTTGCAACAAGTCCTTTTGAACAGACTGATTTGCTGGCCGTCTACAAAAAAACAAAAACAAATAAAAATCTCCATCTATTAAACTTCCTAACCATTTAATAGAATCATTTTCTGTGATGTAGCTTTTATACACACTAAACATGCTGGGTGTCTGGTTCCCATCACCACCACTGTTACTAGTTCTGCCTCTCGTTTCTCTCACGCTGTGCATTTCCCTGCAAAGAGTGGTAGAACTTTAGCTCTCAACAGAACACAGCTGATACTTCCCATCTCCACAACGCACACTATCACATTTCTATACTGTATTGTATTCCTACTTCCCAGTTCTCCCCATATTCCGTTCAGCTCCACTGAAAACACTGAAGTGGTGTGAGGCTGATTCCCCTTACTTTCAAACGGACTCATTTGTTAGCAGTTTGAAATAAGAACAGACTCTTCGCCCGCCTGTTTAAAGCAAAATCTCACAAATGCAGGAAATAATAAAAGCTCTGTTACATAACCATCATCTATCTCGCAGCAAATCTACCAGACAAGCATAAAGAGAAGTCTGAAAGAGGCCCCACTAGGAAAATAGCTGCACCTGGCTTTGGGGACCTGAAGTCTTTTTAGCAGCGGCACTACGACACTGTATGTCACCAGGGACGACCAGTACGCCATGGAAACGAATAAATAAGATTCGGTGTACAAATGTGATGAAATACGCCACAAAAATTCCTTTTCCCCCCGGACGCCGGGTCCCCTGACCTGCTCCGGCTAAAAATATCCACAGCGTGATGCATGGGTAGCTTCCTTTTCCTGCCTGCTTCAGACTGTGTCGAGAGCATTCCCGGCATTCCATGGCTTATACACACACACACACACACGCGTGCGAGCATGCACACGCACTCAGGCCACCACACACATTCGCTTACACACGCATGTGGGTGCCAAGATTTTACTACCTGCACCTCCAGTGTTTACTCTTCTCTTTGAGCAGTTTCTCACAAGCTATTTGAAGGCTTTCAAAACAGAAGAGTGCTCTGATGAGTCCGGCATGTTTTCGAGAGTGCGTGGATGGGTGGGGTGTTCAAAGAGATTTCACATAATGGACTCGCAGGTTCGCAGACTTCATCATATAATACAATCTTTTAGGGAAGATTTGAGTAATCTTAGACTTGGCAGGTCTGGCCAAGTCCTGAGTGTTGAACAGCTTTTCAAGGCTTTTGCAGGAAATGCTTTGACTTGTCGAGGTCTTCGAAAACAACTCAGAGCCGCCGTTGAGTCACAGGGCTCTATGATATAAGCCTTCCGTTTTATTCCGTAAAAACAGTGTTGGGGAGAAGTGTTATAACTAACCTCTTACACAACACCTAAAAAGGTGCCTCAATGAGGAGACTGTTCCGATTGCAGAACAAGAGAAGCTCTGTTATCGGAGGACGCTGGGTGGAGATAATGGACAGTACATGATTCGGAGCCCAAAACAGAAAAGACTCTTGATAAATGGATAAAGAGATGGCTATTTAAAGATGTTTTCATATCTGAAAATACCCATTTTCCCCAAAATCAGGTCTGAGGGGATGACGAAAATGGCATTCCACCAATCAGAGGGCGGTTCCGTCCCTCCTCAGGCACGATTGGCGAAGAGCACTGACCGACTGGGATATATGACCTAAGAGCGCATGACCTCTGGCATGACTCTGCTGAGGCTCAGTGTGCTGCTCCCAAAGCCAGCGCTTTGGTTTCCTCAGCATATACAAACATTTCTCTGTAAACAGCACTGTCTGCAGCTGCAGCTCATGTGCCAGCAACACAAATATCCATCCATAAAACTCAGAGGATTACAGGCTATACATACCAACGTAGCCTGAAGAGGAAAGAGCGCTTTCCACATGACCTTTAAAGTCCACCATCCCACCACGCTATCATGTTCTTTTTTCCCTCCATTAGCCATTCACTGCACAACAGTCTCTTTAGGCTTTTCAAACCAGAAGAATGTTACACAGGCAATATTAAAGCGTGGGGGTCGTGAGCCAGTAGAGTGAACTGAATATCATTTTCCTACAAAAAAAATGGGACATTGGACATAAACTGCAATGGCTTCCACTGTGATACTAACAGAAATGAGTCAAATATGGAGAAAACCAAGTCAGGTGGTCCTGGAGATTTACCACCCTCTAATATTCAGGTGCTGCTCAGGACCTCAATTACCCTAATGAGGTGTGTTAGATTAGGGTTGGAGTTAAGCTACGCACAGTGGTGGATCTCCAGGGAGACCTAGCTAGCAGGTGTGAATGAGAAAGATGGTGAAATTGCAAAAAGGAAAACAACTACAAAGAGTCTACTTAGGCTTCGGTAAGACACAATGGTAACACTTTACAGTAGTGTGCCGCTAATAAGGCTACATGATGCCTACATAAGCTTATCAGACACAAACACAAATGTTTAGAAATGTTTATTCCAGGGGGTGACATATCTACCAGAAAGGCTTTGTCAGGTTTTTGTTGTACTTTAATAAAGAATGGCAAATGTAACCTTTACAGCAAATCACACGTACTGGAATACCCGTTTATAAACAGTCATATAGGTTTCTGTCTGTTGTTATGACAAGCTTATGTAGGCATCAAGTAGCTTTGTAAACAGCACCCTACAGTAAAGTGTTACTGAGAAAACGTACACTCTGTGTATGTGTATTTAAATTTATTCAAAGAAAATGACTTGTTTGTATTAACTGTGATGCTGCCTTGCTTGGACTGAAAAATGTTTTTTGTGGTAAGACTTCAACGAGTTCAAGCATTTCTTAAATAAAAAATAAATCACATAAAAAATGAAAGTGTTTAATTTTAAAATCTATACAACTAATGTATCACATGGATGTAAAATCAACAATGAATATTGTCATGCAACCTGTATATGACTGTATATGATGTATCTCCACTATACCTGATAGAGCATGATTGGTTCAATGCTATAGCCCAGCATCTCAGCAAATTCTCTGGCAATCACAGATTTGCCACAACCCTGGAAATACACAAAGAACAAAAACATGTTTGTTTACAAAGACCTGTTTACATGGCGGGAAGCTATTTTATATATCAGTCACACTCTCGCCACAGCTATGAAACGTGGGAGAACATTTTGTAACATCAGTTGTGCTTCAGACCACCTCCCCTGGGTAGACGACTCCTTTAAAGAATATTCAGAGAGAACTCTTTTAAACCTGTTATCATCATATCTTCATTAGTATAGTGTTGATTTTGCATTTGAGACCTAAACAGTCTGTGTGTGTGACACTGATGCGAAAAAAATCCTATTGGTCTTAAAAACACCTATAAATTGACACAGACACTATATTTTCATGTTTCTCCTCTTTTACACAGGGCAACTTCAACTTTCAACACAATGTGGGCTCAGTAGGGCTGATGGCCTCTGCTCATTACCTTAAGAGGCAGTTAAGCTAACTGTTCTCTCTATTGTTCATCAGTCCAGATTTGTATATCTCTCTCCGCTGGGCTCTCAGGAAATTGCTTGTGTACCTTGGCTCCAATAAGACACATGTCTTTGACGAGATGCGACTGCATCATTTCGGCTAGCAGGCGAGAGTGGGTGGGAGTGCTGATGAAGGCGGGACTGCTGTTGGGTGGCCGTGGAGGCCGAGGCCCTGCTGGAACCTACAGTGGAGAGGCAGCATTTCCATTAGAGGGAAAAATACTCAGTGCACACACATATCTGAGCATGAGCATCACGTCAGTAACTGGCTTTAAGATAAATAAGCAGTCTATTTAATTGATCTATATCATTTTTCCCACAAGTTTCCATGCTCGTAATCCCTACTTAGAAGGCTGAAATGAGTTCAAACAAAACATTATCTTCAAAATGCGCTCGGGATGATAACGCTAGCCTATCAGGGCTTCAAGTCCAAATTCTTTTTTGTTTTTCTTAATTAAAGGACCATTTAGTGAAATTCACAGACAAGCTCTGATGCCTCCTGACCTGGACGGTGATGTTTTTGTCTGCAATGCTGAGAGTGACTGCTACTTGTCCTGTGTGCGTGTCACGACCGGGTTCCACGTGCACCACAGCATGAGGTGAGGACTGCTTCTTCCCATCCAGCAGCTCAAAACGCTACAAAGCGGTCGGAGGAGAGAAACAAAGAAGGACATGGTGAGGTCTCCCTCTGAGACAAAGTCTTATATCTTTATGAAAATAAGTGGACAAAATGGACTGATCTTTTATTTAGCACAGAGTTTTGCAAGTGTTGGAACAGCTGTGTCTGTTTATGTGGAGGCTATTGTTCATATAGACTTTACAAAAGATACATGCACTGCTGTCTGGCCCTTGTAGAAATGATCACTGCAAACTCACAACCCACCTACCTGTGCTTCTCACCTGCTTTATTACATTTTATGTGTTACTATTGACTGTAACACTTAACACTGCAGTATAACTTTACTGTATTACTAATATTCTTTTCTTTGTTTATATTATTTTATTTATTTATTCTTGCTTTTTTCTCTTTATATCCTTTTATGTTTTTTTCTATATACTGTGTGTATATTCCATGCCAATTTTCACTGGTTTAAATTCAATTAAAGGGGCTCTATTAGCCTTTTATGTAGCTTTTAGTGCCTGCAAGGTGTTTTGTAAGCATGTAAATCTATTCTAGCCCAAAAATTAACATTAACATGAAAACGAGCACAATAGATTTCCTTATGGACCAATAAAAAGTTTAGGTAGAAAGAGAGAGAGAGAGACAGAGAAGGCAGAAGTGGGTGAGTGATCATTATTACTATCATTCATTCAATAATTGCTATTAGTTCAACAAAGCATGTTCGGTTTTAAAGTTATAATCTTTGGCAATACTGCACTTAAGACATGCAAATAACTTTATTCTGAATGTGAGAGAGAGGGAGGGAGAGAGAGAGAGATACAAATAAAGAGAAAAAGTGAGAGACCCATACAGTGAGCACACCCTCCACAGTTTTACGGCCCTCCTTGCCAAGCATGGCCTCATATGGATAGAGCCTCTGTATGAGTTGCTGAGCTGACAGCATAGGAAACAGGTCCTGCAACAGTGAGATGATCCATCATCATCCATGTCTTAATTAAAAGGCTAAATACGTATACTATTACAGAAATATTTACTAATGTAATATGTACTCTTATTGTTAGTATTTCCACAAATAGAACTCACCAGCACTTTGATAGCAGGTGGGAGATTGTCCACAGGGAAGTCTGGAAGACCCAAAGTGGCAGATTCTTGGGAGCAGAGAGTAGTAGCACACGACAAGAGCTGGGACACTCTGAGAGGAAAGAAAGGGAAGTCCATTTAGTCCTCACTCCACAAGACAGGTGAAATGAATGAAAACTATAGAAACGATCCAACATTTCCTGATACCTTTCAGCTGCCACATTGTGTCCAATGCTATACAGAAGGTCAAGCTGGTCCTAAGGAAAAGAGAATTTAGTGTCCTGTTCAGTGCCATTCATTGGAAAAGACGTCAGGTAGTAATTACACGTGACCTCCGTACCTTAAAGGGTAGGTGGTATACGTCCCTCGCCTGGAAGCGAGAACGTAACGGAGGGTCTAGAGGGTTGCCCTTGTATCGTGGGACAGGCAGGCCGAGGGCAATGACCCGGAAATCCTCACTCACGCGAACAATCTTCCACATGTCCAGTTCTTCTTTAGTGTGCTCCTAAGAGACATACTAGTTGAATGGGGGTGTTTACATTTCACCATGACCTCATATGTGTGCCTACACTTCAGTTGCTGTCTGTCCTGTATGTATACATTTTGAAAATACTTGTTTTTCATTGGACAGCGACTATATATATATATATATATATATATATATATATATATATATCCACTCAAAAGTTTGGGATCACAGTGAAATGTTATTGTTTTCAATTGAGTATCATCCTCCTTAACACAACAATGGACTGACGGGTCTCTAAAGAAACTTATTTCTTTCTGGCCATTTTGAGTCTGTCAGCAAGCCGTCAACTGCTGATGCTTCAGATACTAAACTAACCTAGAATGTTGTTCTCCCTTTTATACTCACTTATTAGTAAAATGTTTTTCAGCGGTGCATCACAATTCAACAAGAGTGTCCTAACAACCAATTATCCCAATAACATCCTTAACTTGGATTGGCAGCCGTACCAGGAGATTTAGACAGAGGACTGAGAATTGCTGATAATAGGACTTTATGCAAAATAAGCCTCTATACAAAAATAGGCTTTAATACAAACATTTTTATTCTTTAAAAATCATCTGATACACTTAAATGAATTGTAAAATGGACAATATTGTTTGTGAAGTACATGAAAATTGCATGGAAAATGGCATGAAATGAAATTCTAAAGTGATCCTAAACTTTTGAGCGGTAGTGTATATATATTTATGGAACCAATGGAAGTTAATGTAACCGGAATTTCTATTGGAGCATACCTATTGGTCCATTCATCATGAAATGTTCACACAATGTAAACAACCATTGTTGTGTTCAAATGACTTAGAAAACTCAAAATCAACAGAAATGGACAGTGATGATATATACATACACATATATACTAGCTGTATAATAGTTACTGAATAACTAAGCTGAAAGCCACCTACATATGTACTTCTAACCTGCATAAGCACAGATTAATGTAATGTACAATGTAGATGGCAATGAATGTTTATGGACAGCTTAGGCCAGGAATCAAGCTGTTTTATGGAAAAAGGGTTTTATCTACAATTACAAAAAGCAAACCTGCTTGTAAATGTACTTGAGTATCAAAAGTAAAGGTAATTTACTCAATTAACTCAATTAAAAATGCACAGAAACTGATCACCTCTGCCTTTGCTGTCCATTACTTGGGAATGATGCTTCTCAACAGTGTTACAAATGGAACAGATGTCTGTTACTTTCATTTAAGGCTCCTTATATCAACACGATGCACTCATATATTACTTTATGAATACAAGATCAAGTGCTTTTGCATCTGTCATGCCTTATACATATTATACAATAATTAACTTACAACTATAAAATGCTCCTAGGCTTCAAAGCATTCATGTATAAGCTAAAGGTTTAAAGCGTGAATGTGTCATCACCTCCAGCAATTTGTCATAGCGCTGGGCAGACATGAGGAAGCGGCCATCCTCTAACTGCATCTCGCGGTTCTCCAGCAGGTTGTTAAGAACGGGCAGCACGTTCCGTTCGGCCTTCTCCAGCCCCTCCAGCACCAGAATCCTGCCCTCCGTCGCCGCTCGTACTGCACACTGCGCACACATGTACAGCTCAGCACAACATCTTTGGACGCAGTAAGCTGCACACTGTTGAACGTTTACTTTTCCCTGCTTTTAATGCTTCATCAGATTCAGTGTAAGTGACTGGCTTTTTGTGGTTTTGTGGCTTTTCCTCCTATAATTAACACAAAACAACCACCCCTGCATGCCACACACAGCTTACCATCCAGCTCCATGATTGGCTAAATGAGTCATCTAAAAAAAAGTAAAGATTCTTAAAGATAAGAATGAAAAAATAAATAAATAAATCTTTGTTTACAATTGACTCCATATGTGTAAAACGTGATGTAATGCAATACTGTAATGCAATAATGTGAAACATCTACATCCAAAACAACAACAGTTCAAAGCGAGGTTCTTCAGTCTTGTAGGGGAAATCGTGACCACATTATTCCTAAAATCTTCGACCTGCTTCACCCACCATCCAGAACAGCCTATTCCTGTTTCGGACAAGCTGATATTTTACTATTCTGACCAATAGTGGGCGGAGGGGAAAAAAAAAAACCCCAACAACAACACACATCTCTTTAGTTTTGAAGACACATGCAAACATATGCGTGCAAGAATCAAACAGTCTTGACGTCAAAGGCAGGAAATTCTAAGCTGCTCTGGAGACCACAAAACAAGTCGCCATATAATTAGGCTAACATATAAATATATGCCTGATTGTGTGGGAATAGGGCCTATAAAAATGCAGACAGATGCTCCAAATTTAACTTTGGACCCAGTTCCATCACGGACACAGTAATCCCATAATGACTAGAAAAAATGGTAGTGACGCAGGACCGGGAGGTGAGCTAAAGCCACACTCCAGCCTCACACTATGTTTGTCAATGAAACAGCAAATCAGACACAACCTCAGGAAAATTCCCCTAAACCTTCTCCCCTCGTGCACATGTGTAGGAGAGCAGTGACTTTGAGCGTGCAGCGCAAAGACAAGCAAGCTAAGGTGGAAAGTGTGAGCTCATCAGAAATAACTTTTCCTAGAATTCCTGCGCCCTAGCCGCCTCCCATTTAGCTGGCGATGGAATAACTAAGAGCTGGGGACATGACGTCACCTTCGTAAATACACCAAGTACATCGCTTCCCCTGAGCAGCTGACTTCTGTTCCTGCACTGCGGCTATTTACACAAGCCACAGAGACCCGATACGATTTCCCTCTGGAGCGCTGCGACGTGGGATTGAATCGCAGTGAAGCCAATGATCAAAGAATGATTAGGTGTCATCATCACGAATAAACCCCATGTTTTCACAGCTCATGTGGGGTGCGGGCTGGATTACTTGAACACATTAATATCCATACTCATTTCATTTGTTAACTTGATGAGAGAATAGAATAAGGCACCAAACAAGTGAACACTGGGCCTTTTAATTCCTCTGTTATTTCATATTATATTCCTATAATGTTAAAAACCTCATAAACTGATCTAAAAAGAAGTTTCTATAATGTAAATGGACACTGGATTAAAAAAAAATATATTAAAAAAATCCTCATTGGAATTTGTTATAAAGAGACATCATACTCTGTTCATACGTTGTTACTTTTCACCTGACTGACTACATGAGTCATTAAAACTAAATCACACCCCTGTGTTTGAAATGACCTTTCTCATTCCCTAAACATTAAAGCTCGGGTCAGCCTGGGCGGTCACTGGGCACATATTACTAGTTGGAGTTTAAGCCTATTTAAATAGGAACCAGTGAGTGTCCTTAATATTTTAGAAATACTTAAAACAAAATGTTGTCAACTCAATTAAGAGACACTTTCTAGTCACACAGAAATAGTCTACTGAAAGCTATTTTCTCAGCACTCGGAATATGGGTCTGAAAAAGAGCACAGAACCCCTGAGAGCAGTACCCATGCTCCAGTTAACATTCCCTCCCACCATTACTCCCCTTCGCCTTCTCGCACAGATACGCATACGCACAGCCGGTTAAACAGCCTCTCCAGATCCAGCCACTGTTCTGTTATGCTCCTCCATTGCACACATGAGTTTAACCACCAAAACCTATGCCCGTGAGACTGCAGCACTAATAACAGCTTAAGCCACGCCATTAATGAAGCAACACAAGCTATTCATGTTTCTGTAATTACTCCCAACAACACCCAGGCCAATCAATAATTCAAATTCTTTAAACTCTGGTTGCCTGGGAACAATAAGAATGCTGACCACAAGCGGACCGTCCTTATTACTCCCAAATCCATATGACAAGGAGATTAATATATAACAGTAAAAGCTAAATTGATAACAATCATGTAAAATATAAAACAGTATAAAAATAATGATATCATTTTCGAAATCTAGCATTTGTTTGTTTGCTTCATTTAAGGTGCAGAACAATAGCAGTGAATAATTAAAGGGCCTAGAAAGCACAAGATCAATCAAGAACAAATAGAAGCAATCACCAGATCTGGAAGAAATCCATTTTCACATAGCATTTATCTGTCTGTACGTCAAGAACACACCTGAAGATGCCTCGAGCACGCTCAGTGTAAAGGAAAAGTTAAAAATAAAAAAAAGTTAAAGGGCATAAAACTATTTTATTAAGAGTAGTCATGACATGAGTAGAAAACAGTGATTTCTAGGGATACACCAATCATGAACTTTTATAACCATAATTTACAGCTTAGATATTTTTGGCCAACCACTATTAGTCTATTTTTCTCAGAAATTTTCACTTGGTGGGCTAAATGAACACGTGAAGCACATTTTTAACATCTCCTATTTGTGAAAGTCACAGTCTAACTGTAAGGGACAACACTAGTCCTGTCAATTCTTAACCAAAACAAAATCAGCTGCTTATTTAAATAACATATCAAATAAAGTGCTACACTGGTACAGGTGTAGCAGCAGCAATCAAATACAGCATGAGTGCACATATCTACCTCACAGAATTTATTGGCAACAAGGTGTTCAAAGCAGAAATCTGCCGATTCTAATCTTGGCTGTGCCATCCCTAGTGACTTCAGTGAATGTCACTTAAACCACTGCTTCTCAACCACAGGACCATGGACCATTTGGTGGTACTTTGGTGAATACTAAAGATGGGGTAATAGCCTGTAGTGGGCCGGTGATGTAATGTGGTCATAAAAATTTGTAAAAACAAAAACAACCAAATTAAGAACAAAAGAAATATGAAATATTTTATGGTTATATATGATTAACAATATTAATATAAGCCCTGTAACCGCAGCTTTACATCACTACGAGGAAATTCTACATCTTAAACTTTTCACAAGTCAAACAATATGAAAATGATCCAAAACACAGGAGAAAATTAACAACACAGCGGCTCAAACCGGAAAAAAAGCATTTGAGAATGGCCAAGCCAGAGTCATGACCTCAGACCCACCTAAACGCTGTGGCGTGATTTGAATCAGGCAATTTAAGCAAGACACCACAAAAGCATTCATGAGCCGAGACAGTATTACATAAAGCAATAAGCAAAAATACATTTTAATCACTACAAAGGACTAATCAGCAGCTACAGAACACATCTGGATGCTGTTAGAGCTAATAAAAAGATATTATTAGTTACCAAATCCATTTTTACACCCTGTCTGTTTAAAACCTTCAGTAAAATCACTTTAAATTAAAACAGGATAAACACGAGCTGTCATGCTGTACCTTTTAAACTTCATTATTTTTGTAGAAACACATTCATTCTGAAAAGGAGGCCTGCAACATGTTCCAAAAACGTTGGGACAGGAGCACTTAATAGTAAATAAAAGTAATAGTAAGATGTAATATGTAATAGTATACTGTGAAACGTTTAAAGAATCTTAAACAGGTGAGGCAGTCATGCTTGGCTATAAAAGGAGCATCCAGGAAAGATCTCTTTGAGCAGTACAGGTTAAGACTGCCACTCGCTTGAACAGCTTAAGAACAACATTCTTAAATATGCATTTGCAAAGATTTTAGGCTTTTTAGTCTCTACAGTGCATAACAACATCAAAAGATTCAAAGAATCTGGAAAGATGTACTAGGCTGAAAACCAACATGACACCTGGATCCCTCGGATACCACTGTATTAAAATCCAGCATCTACAAATGCAGGCTCTGCTCCACAATGCAGAGCGGAAATAACAGATGTTGTGTTCTCCAGACCCAAGAGGAAGTGGACCATACGTCACCAACAAAGTTGAAAAGCCAGTGTCTGGCGTTGTACAGGGGTGGTATTAGTGAGAGGCCTGCACATCTGCAAAGGCACTGTATGCTGCCATCTAGATGACGTCTTTTTCAAGGATGTTCCTGCTTGTTTCAGCAAGACAATGCTAAACCACATTCTGCGTGTTACAGTAATGTGCTGCTTCATATCAGCTTCGTAATAAGAGTTTTTGATCAGCAAGATTTTGATTGTAAGAGATCCTGGACAGTTGAGCAGCTGAAATGTTACTCCTAGAAAGAGTGTGAAAAAAATTCCAAAGCCTGTTCACCACAACAATTGGTTTCCTTTCTCCCCAAATGATTACTGAGTATCATTAAAAGGAAAGTTGATGTTACAGGGCGGTAAATAAGTCCCCGTCCCAACATTTTTGGGAACAAGTTGCAGACATCATATTTAGAATAAGCATGTTTATACCCAAAAATGATCGAGCTGGGTAGCTGAAACATTATCTAGTCTTTGCAGAAATTGGATTTGCAGAGCATCTTTAGCTGTTTTAGGACCCGTTAATGCAGAAATTCAGCACTGCTGAACTGTTTTCCTACTCTGGGATGTGAGCAACTTGTTTTGCCTGTAATACACTATAGTTTTGTAAAATGTTTAATATGCACTGCTGTACTGCACACCTGTAAACTACTACATTTCCTTGCAGAGTGAAGAAGAGTAAAATACAGGGCTGACCTGGGCTGGCTTCATAATGATTGCTTTATCATTGGGTAACAGTCATAATTACATGCTCAATCCTAGACAACAAGAGTAAGCTGGGCTAAGGATTGTAAACTGATGTAGAGACCATAAACGTCCTACTTGCCTGGTCTATGTAAAAGGCGGTGCCAGCCCGGATCTCTCTGCGCTGTTTGAGGTCAGTCTCGGTGGTGTCTCTGGACAGCGCCACATATTCAACCTCCCGCCTGGTCAGCTCCTAGAGTTAATGATTAACACAAAATGTGTAGAGTAGACCTGCGTTTGAACCAACATTTGAAAGTTCAACATAGCAAGGATTGTGTAAAATAACAAGAGTTTTCTTTTGTAGTAATCACCGTGGCACACGTGATAAATAAAGTCTGTAATTACCAGATACTGCATGGCGATGGACCGTCGCAGTGGACCAGGGGGACCAATGAGAAACACATCCTGTCCAAGGAGGTCTTTCTGCATGATCCACCGCAAATGTTGAGCAACTGCCTGTGGCAAGGACTCTGGTACTACAGGAAACATACAACTTTACTGTAATCCTAACAATGTACCACCATCACATAACACCAAAGAAACTCTATGATCAATTATGGC
Organism: Megaleporinus macrocephalus; assembly: GCA_021613375.1. Lineage (NCBI taxonomy): Eukaryota > Metazoa > Chordata > Actinopteri > Characiformes > Anostomidae > Megaleporinus > Megaleporinus macrocephalus. The sequence continues at coordinate 24,062,992 of CM038709.1, read as the reverse complement.
AAAAGCAATAATAACATCGTTATGAGAAGACGACTACTAAACACGGTCACTCACTGACTTTGGAAACATCATGTATTTATTAAACTTTCTAAGAAAAATAAAATTTCCTTAAACTTCCTTTAAATTAAACTAAAAACATAGGAAATGTAAAAAATATAAGTATAAATAGTACAACACAATAATATAAAATCATATATACATTTAAATGAATAATAGAAATAAGAGCTAATGTTCACAGCCTACTGAAACTACTAAACATATTAAATAATTAATAGAAATAAATTAGACCAAAATAAATAAGAAGAGTTTAGAAAAGATGACAAACAAAAGCATCATTGCAAATTGAATGAGCCATAAAAATCCATTTATCTTAATTACCTTGTTTTCATAATTGCTGAAAGCCAAACTCATAGTAGAAAATACAATTTAATTAAACGCCCATGCCTCATCCTAACTTAAAAATCACACTTAATTATGAAACAAATCCCTAAACACTTCAAAATCTGCTTTAAGTGTTTTCTATACACTAGTATGTGTGCATATATACATATATACAGCGCATTAACAAAACAGGCAGACATCTTCTGATTCAATGTCAAACACAGTCAGATTCATAAGAATTTAGATAGCTACACAGTTTTTGTCATTTTGCCTCTGTACACCATTACAAGGCATTTGAAATGAAGCAGTCAAGACATATTAAAACGTAGACTTTCAGTGTTAACAAACATACTGCATTTAGGAATTACAGCAATTCTATACTATAGTCCCTTTATATCCACAGGCTCAAAAGTAATCAGACAAGGTAACAATTATAGATACAAGAACTTGATTTTAACAAGAAGACTGCCTTTGCATTCACTGACTGCCTGAAATCTAGAACCTATGACCATCAATGTTTGCATTCTTAAAAAACGTTTCCAGGCCTTTACTACAGTCGTCTTCAGTCGCTTGTGAGTCAGTTTTGTCTATAGTAAGTAAAAGAGCCCCTCAGCTTGGTTGGGGTCAGGTGAATATCTGAGTATATAACATTTCTCTGCCTAAAGAAGTTCTTGATTTGCTTTTGCGTTATGTATTGTCATTATCTATCTGTACTTTAAAGCACTGTCCTGTCAGTTTTACAGCATTTGACTTATTCTGAGCAGAACCTATAACTCTGTACACTTCAGAACTCATCCTGCCACTTCTACTAGCAGTCCGTTCACAACAATAAACATCAGTCACCCAATTTTCTGGGCAGCCATACCTACACTGCCTCCACCACGTTCAACAGAGGTGGTGTGCTTTGATAGTGTTGCCAGTAAGGCTTAGGTAGAAACCTGGCGATACAATATGTTTCATAATACAGGCATCACAATTCAATATATTGCGATATACTGCAAACAAAGAGATATAATGCAATTTTTTAATTCTACTATACAAAAACAACAGCATTGCGCCCTTGTACTGCTTGTTTATGTTGGAGTGGAGTTGAAAATGGATTACAACACTGTAATCTAGAGGTCAGAGGTTTAAACACAACCCAACTGCCAGGAATCTTTGCATGTAAACTGTTAATTAATAATTGTAAATAAATACATTCTGATGTAAATACTCTTCATTGACATTCGTACAAACATCTCTCGATTATCTACTTTTGAAAATGATACGCCAACCTCCACTAGAATGTTCTTGACTCTGCTAGATGCTGTGAAGGGGTTTTACTTCACCACAAAAATCACTTTGCAATCAATCACTTTAGTTGTCTAAGGTGGTCTTCCAGGTCCAGGTCTTTGTTGTTGCTGAGCTCATCACTGCATTCTTTCTTTTTCTGCTATCTCTTCGATAGTTTGGTTTGTTTGTTTGATGCCCCCCTTTACTGGCATGCACACCTCTATTGAGAGTTTTCAATGAAGGCTGAATTACAGCTGGGAAATCTTTACTTCAATCGCATATTGACCGTTTTATTTCAAATCCACTGTGATGATGTCAATACACAAAATCTAAAAATCGTTTACCTGTCCAAATACTTATGGCCCTGACTCTATTAACGCACCCTTAACCACCACAGTTCCAACAGCACAATCTGATTAGCTGAGAAGCTGTACTGTTACTGTGATTACAGCACCTTTCTCCTCCCATCAATAACTCTATCATTTCACTAAACTACTATTTCTAAGTAACTGAGTAACTGAGTGTACGCTGCAGCTAACCAGGTTTCCACTTCAACACATACAAAAACAGGAAGTGGACACGTCAGATAAGTTCTACAAGACAATATTTGACCTGCAGCCTGTTTGGTTAGTCTGAATAAGAGTGTGAAAGCAGGACAACATCAAACTCACAGCTTTTTTGTAAGGAGCTGTAACAGCAGAATAAAGTGAATCAGCCAGAAATTAACAGAGCACAATTACACAAACAGGACTGGCGTGAAATGCTTTACAGCAGAGGATCACTAATAGGAAGACCACGGTCTGGGTCCGGAACCCACCGTTGTCCAATGTGGACACAAAGACATAAACTACTGAGAAAGATTTAATTTAGACAGTGTTTATTTTAAGCTGTGTTTTTCTTTTTTTTACAGTACAAGGGCTTTGCGGTGCAGTAAACTCACAGACCAATCACGTGTGTTGTAAGATCACCAAAAGCACTCTTTAGACAATCAGATCTGTGCAGATTCGGGAGTGCGGCGCACACACAGGCGAAGTACAAAGTGAGGAGCAGCAGTCGCAGAGTAAAGTGAGTCAGAGAATAAAGCAAGTCAGAGAAAGCCTCACTCAGATGTCGTGCCCTAAAAAGTTTTATTTACTTTTTCTATAAATGAGCACTTTAAGATGAACCATTTATTTATTTGAAGTTTTATAAATAATTCATTCAGTTCAGCATTTAAACAGTAAACATACTAAACGGTATGTGTAATCTGTTGGTGGTTCAGTAGCTGATGGTATAAAATGCTGATACTAGGCTACTTCAGTATACAGGATATGGCACTGAATCATCAGTTAGAAATGATGAGGGTCCGGACTTTGGCCTGAGGAAATAACCAGACCTTACTGATTCTAATTAAACACCCCTGCTTTCCAGACTGTCTGAACTGAACAACATTTAGGTTAATCTGGCAAATACTAAAAGAGGTGAGCTGATATGACTGTGGTTTTATGGCTCTATTACTAACACAAAAGACTACAGCCTCGTCGTGGAAGGACATGTCAATATCAAAGCATGTTTGATACAATGTCTTCTTTTCTGTATTATATATTTAGTTTTATACATAATCATATATGGATGTATGTATGGAGCGTGTTTCAAAGTGACTCGGTCACTAAAAATGACTAAAAATGCAACTTTGTGCTAATGTAATATATTCTTATAGTATTCAGACACCATTATGAGTTCATTCTTCTGCTTTCAAGGCAAATCTATTGCTGACAAATCTGTTTAAATGCTGTCTGTATCATCACCGCAGTAAAGTTCTGTCAACAAAATAAGACTCTCTGGAGCTGTTAAATGGACACCATATGCAGGAATGGAACTACGATCTCTGGAGTGATACAAGTTATCCCACATCTGAAAAAAAACAAAAAAAAAACAAAAACAAACCCATGACTGAACCTAAGAAGAAGAATTCCTAGAAAGTAGAGAAAAATATTCAATAACTGTCTTGCTTACAATCTCTGAAAAATAGTAGTGTTACCTGTAAGATTGAGTTCATAATCCTGAGCTTTGAAAATTACAAATAAGCTTTTAGTACGGCAAAAAGAAAGTGAATAAATAAATTTTTAAAAAATTCTTATAAAAATATTTTTTCAAAAAATACATTCTGATGAATAAATAGTAGCTGGTATATACAGTCACACCTACATTTCTTAGAATTCTTAAATGGCCAGCCATGACTTTCCATGTGACTGAGACATAAACATGAAGTGACATACAGATCAAACACTATCAACATGGAGAAGGTCAAAATGCTGCTGACCTTTATAAATCAATATTATAATATTCATACACAATGAATGAAGCAATGACTATTGAAATGTAGCTAAAAAATCTAAAATAAGATCATCTAAAATAATTTTAAAGTTTTAAATAACTGGAGTTGAACCTACTTGAAAGAGAAGTCACCAAGTCAAACAAACACTGTTCATACCTGTAAACACTATCTGGACTAGCAGAAACTCTTTGCTTGTACTAAACAAAAAAGTGCCAGAATTTAATTACACTTTGAAACTTTGGCTACTATCGTCAGATAATACAGGACTGTTGGTGTTGGCATAAAAAACAAGGTCATACTGAAAAGAACCAAACCTCCAGTAGAAAGGATGGTGGTGGATATAAATAATATAAATCTAGACATTTCTGTCATCATGGACGTGAGTTTTCGGGAACCCTAAGTCATGGCATAAAACCCCATGAATAAAATCTTCAAGCTCATCCAGCTTTATAGCAGATATGCTATATGCTGTGCGGTATATGCTGTGCTGTTATCTTGGAAAAGCACAAAGCAGTGAATACAAGATAACTGTAGTTCACTGTTTCTAAGAAACTGGATTTATGTTTTCACTGAATATTTTTGCTTACTGAATGCTCATTTTACTGAGAGTAGCAATAATTCTGGAGTGTGCTGTGTATATTTAATGTCTACACATAAAAAATGAGCTTTTGTCAGTTAAAGAGTCTTCAACCTTTAAACCCTTCAAACATTCTACTTCAGGATCTTCTCTCACACTATGACTGGCAAAATTAATCTGAACTGTTACTGGAATTAACTGGAACCTAAAATAACACTAATAACCTACAGTAACGTAGGAACTTGAGCCAGAAACAATAGAAGTTACACTGAATCTGAATGACAGATTTCACACACTATAAACAAAGTTTTTTAAATACGACAGTTATGGTGGCACTACTTATGAGCTCAGACAAGCTGTTTCTGCTTCGGAAGGATTTCTCAGACATAATTTATAATAGAAATGGCACATACTGTGATTTACTGGCACAAGTTCAGGGTTTCGGGGTGTTTTGAGCTGGTAGGAGATTTCTCCTATCTTCACAGTGTCACCTGTAAATCAAATCAGTATCAAATAAAAAAACATCCAGAAAAATGAAGAAACAAACTGAGATTAAGTACATAATACATGGAGTTGTTAGAAAGTAATAGAATTCTAATTATGACTGCTAGTTTATACACAAGAGTTCAAATGCTGTCAAACACTTCTGTACTTGTCACCACACGAGAAAAGCTGTTTCAGATAGACAGATTAGATATGTGGGATGTCGGCTGACTACATAAAAGCAGATACGTTTGACAAATAGGTATAGATAAGGTTTAAAGTCTAAAGTGGTCAGAGTCTGCTGTGTTCATAGTGAGTTGAAGCTTCAGCACGATGATTAAGCTGAAGCTGCACATTTAGCAATATACCAGAACTGTGGGTTACCTGATTTGTGACCAGTATTAATGAGCTGTAACGGATTTGTAAACAGTATAACTGAGCTGTTACATGTTTGAGAACAGTATATCTGAGCTAAAGCTGATTTTTCAGCAGTATAACTGAGCTGTTACATGTTTGGGAACAGTATATCTGAGCTAAAGCTGATTTTTCAGCAGTATAACTGAGCTGTTACATGTTTGGGAACAGTATATCTGAGCTAAAGCTGATTTTTCAGCAGTATAACTGAGCTGTTACATGTTTGAGAACAGTATATCTGAGCTAAAGCTGATTTTTCAGCAGTATAACTGAGCTGTTACATGTTTGGGAACAGTATATCTGAGCTAAAGCTGATTTTTCAGCAGTATAACTGAGCTGTTACATGTTTGGGAACAGTATATCTGAGCTAAAGCTGATTTTTCAGCAGTATAACTGAGCTGTTACATGTTTGAGAACAGTATATCTGAGCTAAAGCTGATTTTTCAGCAGTATAACTGAGCTGTTACATGTTTGAGAACAGTATATCTGAGCTAAAGCTGATTTTTCAGCAGTATAACTGAGCTGTTACATGTTTGGGAACAGTATATCTGAGCTAAAGCTGATTTTTCAGCAGTATAACTGAGCTGTTACATGTTTGGGAACAGTATATCTGAGCTAAAGCTGATTTTTCAGCAGTATAACTGAGCTGAATTTTTAATAATGTAACAGAGCCAAAGCTGATTTTTTAGCAATGTAACTGAGCTGAAGCTGAATTTTTAGTAATGTAACAGAGCCTAAGCTGATTTTTCAGCAATGTAACTGAGCTGAAGCTGAATTTTTAGTAGTGTAACAGAGCCAAAGCTAATTTTTAAGCAGTGCAACTAAGCTGTGACATAGCTGTGCACAGTATAACTGAGCTGTGACAGATGTGGGAGCAGTATAACTGAGCAGTAATAGATTAGTGATCAGTATATCTGAGCTGTAGCTGATTTTTGAGCAGTATAACTGAACTACAGCTGATTTCTGATCTGTATAACTGAGCTGAAGCTGATTTTTGATCAGTATATCTGAGCTGAAGCTGATTGTTGAGCAGTATGACTGAGCTACAGCTGATTTTTGAGCAGTATAACTGAGCTGAAGCTGATTTTTGATCAGTATGACTGAGCTACAGCTGATTTTTGAGCAGTATAACTGAGCTGAAGCTGATTTTTGATAGGTATAACTGAGCTACAGCTGATTTTTGAGCAGTATGACTGAGCTGAAGCTGATTTTTCAGCAATGTAACTGAGCTGAAGCTGAATTTTTAGTAATGTAACAGAGCCAAAGCTGATTTTTCAGCAATGTAACTGAGCTGAAGCTGAATTTTTAGTAGTGTAACAGAGCCAAAGCTAATTTTTAAGCAGTGCAACTAAGCTGTGACATAGCTGTGCACAGTATAACTGAGCTGTGACAGATTTGGGAGCAGTATAACTGAGCAGTAACAGATTAGTGATCAGTATATCTGAGCTACAGCTGATTTTTGAGCAGTATAACTGAGCTGAAGCTGATTTTTGATCAGTATAACTGAGCTACAGCTGATTTTTGATCAGTATAACTGAGCTACAGCTGATTTTTAATCAGTATAACTGAGCTACAGCTGATTTTTGATCAGTATAACTGAGCTGAAGCTGATTTTTGATCAGTATAACTGAGCTACAGCTGATTTTTGATCAGTATGACTGAGCTACAGCTGATTTTTGATCAGTATAACTGAGCTACAGCTGATTTTTAATCAGTATAACTGAGCTACAGCTGATTTTTGATCAGTATAACTGAGCTGAAGCTGATTTTTGAGCAGTATAACTGAGCTACAGCTGATTTTTGATCAGTATAACTGAGCTGAAGCTGATTTTTGATCAGTATAACTGAGCTACAGCTGATTTTTGATCAGTATGACTGAGCTACAGCTGATTTTTGATCAGTATAACTGAGCTACAGCTGATTTTTAATCAGTATAACTGAGCTACAGCTGATTTTTGATCAGTATAACTGAGCTGAAGCTGATTTTTGAGCAGTATAACTGAGCTACAGCTGATTTTTGATCAGTATAACTGAGCTACAGCTGATTTTTAATCAGTATAACTGAGCTACAGCTGATTTTTGATCAGTATAACTGAGCTACAGCTGATTTTTGATCAGTATAACTGAGCTACAGCTGATTTTTAATCAGTATAACTGAGCTACAGCTGATTTTTGATCAGTATAACTGAGCTGAAGCTGATTTTTGAGCAGTATAACTGAGCTACAGCTGATTTTTGATCAGTATGACTGAGCTGAAGCTGATTTTTGAGCAGTATAACTGAGCTGAAGCTGATTTTTGATCAGTATGACTGAGCTGAAGCTGATTTTTGATCAGTATAACTGAGCTACAGCTGATTTTTGATCAGTATAACTGAGCTACAGCTGATTTTTGATCAGTATAACTGAGCTGAAGCTGATTTTTGAGCAGTATAACTGAGCTACAGCTGATTTTTGATCAGTATAACTGAGCTACAGCTGATTTTTGATCAGTATAACTGAGCTGAAGCTGATTTTTGATCAGTATAACTGAGCTGAAGCTGATTTTTGATCAGTATAACTGAGCTACAGCTGATTTTTGATCAGTATAACTGAGCTACAGCTGATTTTTGATCAGTATGACTGAGCTACAGCTGATTTTTGAGTAGTATAACTGAGCTGTAAGCAGTGTAACTGAGCTGTTACAGGTCTGTGAACAGTACAGCTGAGCTAAAGCTGATTTTTAAGCAGGGTGAGTTAACTGACCTGAAGCTGTGGTCAGCAGTTTGACCTCTCGCGCGCTGTGGCTCCAGCCGTCTTTTGCCGCGACGGGCCCCAAAATATTCCGGATTCTTCTCGCAGCCACAGCTGCGACTGTACCCTTGAGTAAGATACGCGAATGCATGTTGGTGTTTTAAAAGAGCCCCTCATTAAACAGTAAACGCAGAAAACTGTCTGTTATTGAGTTTCTGTCATCTTCACTCCCTAAACGCCGACACGGCGGAAGAAAATAGTTGCAGAACAGAATCTGTCCGTCGCAAAATCTCTCCGTACGGAACGAGACGCGTTTCTGGATCTAGTTCCAGGAGAAACAAGGATATTTAGGTGTTTGTGGATTCAACAAGAGCGAAAACAGCGTACATACCCAGACTACACACACCTACTACACATAACATTCTATATATCTTCTTATTAACGTCTTCTGCTTTTTTCCTCTGTAAATAATTCGCAATTATCTGTGAATATTATTATTTTATTATTTTTTTATTATTTTATTATTTATATTATTATATACAGTACTGTTTATTTATCTATTTTTTGCACTGAATGTTTTGCTGCTGTAACACTGAATTTCCCCCCCTGTTGGACCAATAGATTCTCTTATCTTATCATCTTCTTCTTCCTCAACACCATCATCATCCTCTTTTTCTTCTTCATCTACTTCTTCTTCTTCTTCTTCTTCTTATTATTATTATTATTATTATTATTATTATTATTATCATTATTATTATTATTATTGTATAACAACAATACTACTACTACTACAACTACTACTACTACTACTACTACTACTACTGCTACTACAACTACTACTACTACTACTACTACTATTAATAATAATAATAATAATAATAATAATAATAATAACACAATATGGAATTTGTTTCCCCTTTGAAGGAATATTTATTTTATTAGTATATTAACATGGTTCGCTTTTTGTTGTGCAAAAAGATCATTAAAGCTGTTTCTGGGTGTTTATCGAGCATCATTCTGTGGAGGTGCTTATTCACGCCTCCTCCTCCAGTGACATCAGAAAACGTGCTCATGTAACACCGCGGCGGCTGTTTAATGACTGTACTTTCAGATAAAGGGGTCCGAGCAAATCACAGCAATGTTGGCGGAGGTTTGTGAAACTGTGTAGCCCACCAGCGCTGATGAGCTCATGAAGATCAGTGCAGCTCCTTTTACGGCTTGACATTTATCACGTGGCCAGAAGGCTCAGCCCTTGGAAGCCCCCGGCAGAGGAGGAGGAGGAGGAGGAGGGAGGTGATAAGTGAAGGAGTGTGGAAGGCGTAATAACAACAGTCAGTTGAAGAATCCACCCATATGCCCGGCTACACGATCACAAAGGCGAGCTGAGTTTGGGGTAAACGCGTGTGCAGGAGGGCAGAGCGGGATTAGGACTATGGAGGATGAGTACCAGTACACCCGCAGCCCTGTGTGGGAAGAGCTGGTGAGTATATCCCCACGTTTCCTACACGGAGAAGAAGTAAAAAAACTGGTCTTTTGCTACGAGCCGGGGGCAGAGAGTTGTCAGTTTAAGGTTTAAAGCAGATTTATTGAAGAGAAATGCGGTCTAGTTTTAGCACAGTGCTAATGTCGCTACTGTAGAAAGAGAGAGGGATCTTTTCTCTTCCCTGTTTTTCTTGAGTTCGTTGTGGAGTAGCGATACGATATTCGGAATACGAGCTTATAACGGGCCCTTTTTGGCCACATATTGGAGAAATTCTGCTTTAATATGAAAGATTTTTTTACAAATAAAACGCTACAGGCTAGAGTTGACGGTTTAACGCTTGACTGCCACTCGGGACCGTTAATAAATCAGATTACAGAGTTAGTTAGCACTGTTAGCACTGTTAAAGCCTAATGAACAACATAGGAACTACCGTCTGAAGAATGAACGAAAGAAAGAAAGAAAGAAAGAATTATTAAGCGAAAAAGAATAAAAAATAAAAAACACTTGTCTTGTGAAAAGAAACTTGGTCTCAGTGTCAGTAAATCCAGTTGCTTTGCAGATCTAGTCAGGCTCAGTTTATGTTGGACAGTGATTTAGTCTTAACTGAGCCACATTAAACAGGACATTACAGAACCATACAGTATTGTTAAGGTCACGGTATAGAATCAGATGTCTCGAGTGTCCTCAGGAGTGGCAGGTCTGACAGTGGGACAGGCTGCTGTTAGTGTTTGACTGGTGCTGCTGCGCGCCTTCAGTCTGAAAGTTGTCCTACAGCCTCGCAGCCGTACGACACGGGGACGTGTGTTACAGTCCTGGCAGCGCTCGGAGTTTCCTCAGAGCTGCAGTCACCGCTAGGGTCTGCTACAGAGATTTCCTCTCTGGCTCCATGTAGGCAGAGCCTGTGGGTTAAACATAGCCTTCAGAGAGCGAGACAGCAGAGCAGTGTAGTGTAGCGTTGAGGGGGAAAATGCTGCCCGCTGCTCGGACACGGTAGCCGTCCATGTGCTCGTTAGAGGGTGGCGGAGTGGACTGAGTTGAAAGGCCGCTCGCCTGCGCTTTGGAGGGCAGTGAAAAGCAGAGAGGGAGAGAGAGAGAGAGAGAGAGAGAGAGAGAGAGAGAGAAAAAGAGGGAGGCAGATGACGGCGAAGAGAGGCTCCTTCCAGCCGCTGTGCAGCAGCTCCCGCCTGGCAGATAGGAAGGGAGCGGCACTCGGCGGAGCTAACGCGGAGCTCCGCGCCTCCTCTCCCCCTCAGCAGGAGCCCAGAGGAGCCGCAGCGCCGCCGGGAGCCGTGGGGGGAGCAGGGCCAGTGGACGAGTCCTCCGACAGCGAGGGAGAGCAAGAGGGGCCGCAGAAACTCATCAGGAAAGTCTCCACGTCTGGGCAGATCCGGAGCAAGGTAAGCAACCCAGAACTAACGCGCTTGTGTTTGTGTGTATCTGAGGAGGTTTTCACATTTGCATCCATGCTGTAGCCCAAAGGTTGCGTGTCGAGTTGAGACACGACACTGATTCAGAAGGACGAGCATCCACAGGTTGTGTTAGCTTAAGGCTTATAGAGCTTTAAAGGATCCGGCTGGCAGAGCAGAACGACACAAGAACAATCTCTTTTTGATCAGCAGCCTTTCTCCATTCACTTCACACTGTATGTACAGAGGCCTCGTACTTTGAGATGTTTCCGACCTGTTGCTGTTGTTTGGCCACTTGTTGAAATGCAGGGGTTTGTGTTGGGTATCAGGGAAATCAGGAGCTCTTGTTTAATCCAGTGTCTGCTAGTGGATCTACTGCAAACAGCAGAGTATTCTTTTTTATTCAGAACCCGAGGCGTGTTTTGTGTAACCATAATAACATATTTCATTCTATGCTGTTGTGAAGGCGTATCATCATAATTCAAACTCGCAACAGGTTGTAAATGATGCCCTACGTGGGTAATCCCACCTACAGTAACACTGTTATCTTCTCTTTAGACTGTAGCTGTCAGAAAAAGTACAAGTGTTATTACTGGTAAACAAAAAAAAAAGAAGAAAAAGTTCCCTCGCTGGACGTGTAGCCTACTTTTACTGCCCTCTAAATACTCCCAGAGCTCATTTTAAATTCCTCCAGCGCTATCATTCACTCGAGGAAATTAAATACTTGTTGCTCCTTGATCCCACCTTGCAATATCAATTAGGTGGAATTAGTTAAAACTAGTGTGTGCACTTAAACCGTGCCCCGTAATAATAATAAAATAAAAAGTTCCTTCTTCTGACCAGGATGAGGTCCCCTCAATTATTGACTGCCGCTCTCCAGCCCCGCTGCATTATTTAAGAAGGCTATATTTAGAGGCTTGCTGCTCTGGATTGCGAACTGATGCCAGGAAGGCATGTTCTTTTGACATGTTAATTAAGAGCCTGCTTAAACCACACCAGATGAGTAAATAGGGACTCTTTAAGATCTTAACAAGGACATGAGGGTCCTTTCAGAAAGTCTTCTCAGCCAGGGTGGTTTCTGGGGGATCAGTCATAAATTGTATACGCGATTGAAACACAGTGGATGCTCCTTTAATTCTGATTTGGGGAACGGGCACAGCGTCAGAAGAAAAGGTACGAAACTGTCACTGGGGCAGTACCCTCATAGCCACAGGGGTGGTGTCCTCAGGGGTACAGCTCACCTTAGTTAGAGAACATAATTGGACTATTATTCATTAAAATGATGTTTATAAAGTTGTATTGTCTCCATACACTCTGTTTCTACACACTCTGTCCACACACTCTGTCCACACACTCTGTCCACACACTCTGTCTCCTGCCTTATTTTTTTTCTTGTGGTTTAAAATTGTGGTTATGTAGGTACGTACTTTTTTATATACCTTGCCCCAGAAAAAGTATATTTATAGTGCACGGTTGACTTTTAAAACCACTGATGTGCCTTTGTGGTTTCAGTTACATTGTTTATATGATGAGGAACAAAAATGTACTTGCACCGGGACTTTTTTTCTAACAGTGTATGAAGAGAACTGAATAGAGTAAAGCAGAATACAATGTAACAGCATAAATAAATAAATAAAAATAATAAAAATAAATAAATAAATATAGAAAATCCTTATGCTACATGCTTGTGGGGACCGCTTATACCACTTGTAACTAGTCTAGATTTCAACCTTTGTTTAAACATTTCTGTTTTTGAACTATATTAAAACAAGTTACTGGTGTAAACAATGCTGCACCAAGACACACCACATCCAAATCTGATAATATTCCCTCATATATGGCTTTGTGCACCTTCAGACCGAGAGCTTTAGGAGATGATTTGTAGCTCCCCATAGCAAGATGTTGTTAGACACAAACTAAAAAAAAAAAAATTTAAGGTCAGTTTATGTTTCTAGTTTTTCTAGACAACACAAGTTTTTGATGTTATAATACTTTTTCACCACTGACTGCACTTATGGCGTTTAGAGTCATTGCTGAATGTTTGAAATTGGAGTTATCAGAAGCGAGCCATGAAGAGCAACTTTCTCTGCTGTGATAACGTTGAAGAGAGAGCGGCTCGCGCTCGACCCCAGCTAGAATTTTAACCGGGCCATCTGCATCCTCAGTGGGGGATGAGCGTGCACATGCCCCACTGCCGCAGCATGTAAGGCAGTTATATGGGTTTAGTTTACAAGAGACATTGCTTTTTACGGTGCGTGCATCCTAAAAGGCAGAAAGAACTCATATGTCCACGTAAAAGAGGGTCATCAAAGGAGAACAGCCTGCCTGTGTGTCCTTAACTTAGAGAAGAGGAGGAATGAGAAAGAGCAGTGTTTTGGCAGTAGCGGCTCTGTTCTCCTGTGTTTTAACTGGACTTCTCTGGAGGCTGGTAGGCTGCGCGCTGGGCTGTGATGTGTGCAGATTAGCGGTAATGGAGCACGCAGGCTCTGAGTGCTGTTCCACCTCATTGTTTGCTCAACTTGGCTCATCATAGAGACTGTCTGTGGCTTCCTGCCTGTGCCTGGGCCACTGACGCGCGCACACACATACGCGCATGCAAACAGCTGTCCAGATGCTATGGATCTCTTACTGCGGGGGTGCAGTGACAGTTTTTCACCCTGATTTGCTGATGCCATGGCAACCACCAGGTATATCTTCATCAGCCTAATGTGTAGGAGCGGAAAGCTGGTAGCAGCGCTGTTGCAAAGAGGCTCAGTGACTTTCAGTAACGGCTAGGCTGGTGTAAATAAGCCCTAGAAGTTTATATCAAACGCGAAAACAAAACAAACGAAATCAAGCAAAGGGCCGTTCCTTTCTTTTTTTCGTCCCGTGATTTGTAGATTTAGTTTCCGTAGCAACACCACTCTCTGTGTTTATTCAGTAGGTTTCCCACGCAACAGTCCGTCTATTTGTGAAGCCGGTATGCAGGTTTTCTACAAACCTGAGATGTTGTGCTATACATAGCATGCTATGAGTGACATTAGTTTTATAGCACAGTTCCTGGTATATATGTGTCGGTCAGTGAAATAAATTTTTTTACATGTACTAGTGGCCTATGGGTCTCATAGGTGGGCTTTTTGCAGCAACCAAAATCATACACTGTGACTTCAGTTGTTTTCCATTGACCATTATAAATGCAACCTTTAGCTTTTGCACTACAGTTAAAATAACTATAAATAAAAGTTATCAGTGGAGGAATGACCACAGAAATGACAGTTAATGCACCACTGGGTGTAATCCATATCCATTCACTCCTCAATGTCAGTGATATAGCATATAAGCTTTAGAGACTCAGTCCTTCCTCCCGTCAGCCGTATAGCAATTCTCACATTACACTGCATCATGGTGTTGTCCTCTCACCTGAATGGGGGCAGTTGTGGTCCATGGTTAGGAGTACAGTTTAAGGTCTTTTCTGGAGCGCTGCTCTGAGCTGTATGACTGTGCTTGAGCACTTGTATTGGTTTTGAGGAAGGATTGAGAGTTGTGGAGCTTCTGATGCTTTCTCTTTTTTCTTTCCACACACACATACTGTGCAGTACTTTGCCAAAATCAGAGGCCACTCTATATTCGTGTACATTGCAGTCAAATTGGTCGTTAAAAGTCATTTTTCAGGAGATGTTTCTGAGGAAATGAGTTGAAAGATAATCTGTTTATTTGCGTTAAGAATAGGGAAGAGTGCAAAAAACAGGAGCTTCGAAAACTGGAGTTTAAAAACCAGATAAACAGCACTCAGAGCTTTGAGAGAAGGGAGAAAACCTAGCTACACTCTTGCCTCAGATCTGAAAAGCATCTGCAGTCTTCCTGTCCATCGTTCCACTGTGAGAGAACTTAACACTATAGGAGCTGTTGCAACCAGCTTCCAATGCAACCAGTTTCTAAGACTGACCTTTGGAGGAACTTTGTAATAAAGGCAAACAGTGTACATGTTAAATATTGAAACAAATGATGTTATGTATAGTTGTGTTTCTTGAAACTGGAGATGACTTGAACGTAATGGCTGTTTTGACTGGAAATTAAATAAATGGAAGATGGTCTATAACTATTGCACTGTATCTGTTGTAATAGATTGCAGTATGTTTTATACGTTCTATATAACAACAATATATTTAGACAACAACAATTTATTTATATTAAGATTTGTTAAAGAACTGTATAACAGAAGCCTGCAGTTGCTACACTTAAGCTGGACTGTTAAGCCATTTTATTATCATGTATTTTACTTGTGTCTATTGTTGTGTTATGGGCATGTAAATTGTCTGAGGTCTGTTTATGTTTTATGTTCTTGTAGTTGTAAATGGTGTGCTATCTTGGCCAGGTCTCCCTCGAAAAAGAGATTTTAATCTCAAGGGACCTCCTGGTTAAACAAAGGTTAAAATATTGTGTTCTATTGGGAATCTTCATGTACATTAATTGAATTGAACTGAACTGGGTTAAAGTGAATTGAAGACCTCTGATCCAGCATGGCAGAATATATGGATGGCAATACTTCTACTCTCTGCTTTTAAATAGAAATAGTCTAAGCACTAGTAAAGAATACGTTTGTACGGAGGATGTGAATACTCATTATGTAATCCTATGAAATTGACTTATGCAACAAGCGTGTCTGTTTTTAGTTTCTAATAAATACCAGCCCCCTGTACTGCTAATGCACCGAAAGTCTAGGGTTACCCTGTTGTCCCCTCTGCTTCATCTACAGTGGTGAGATTAACCATGCAGTGGGAGAATTTGATAGTGCAATTAGAACTTGTGCACAGAGCAGATATTGTGTTTAGGACTCAGTGATGCCAGGATGGACAATGGCCTACACAGCCTATCGCAATCTCATTGATCACAAATCACATTAATGTTGAGTAGGAGAACGACACAAATGAAACAGGAAGCTGTAGACAGATTGAAAAGATAACTCTGCGAAATATCAGACAAGGTTTACATTTGCTCTGCTCGAACCTTTGCCTGGATCTTTTTGCTATTAAAATGACAAAAGAAGGAAGGAAAGAGAGCATTAAACGTAGAAAGAACTGCAGTCAAGTCTGACAGGTCCTGTTATTAAGTTAGTGCTCTGCGGGGACATACAAGTCCATGTGTCCTGTACTCTAATTCATGAATGGGATTTACTGCTGAATGGATGGCGGAACTGCCACAGGCAATATATACTAGCGATACATCAATTAATGGAGAATATCCTTAGATATTAAAGTTTTGCAAATGTATTGATGTGGTAAGGCACCGAAAAATGAAGAACACTGAGATTCCAGTAGCTTTTTGCCCGTCTTGACACAGACTGCTGAGGTGAGTCATTTTCTGTTTATGTTTGAGCTGCCGAATTTGAACATGGACAAAAACAACTCAACACATGTACAAGGCATCCAGGCTTAAGTTTTAGCATGACGACACCAGAAAAACTAATGGAAACAGATGAAAAATAAGGAAAAGTGGTAAAGACAACCACAGAAAATTGTAGGAAAGGCCATGTTGTGATACTAAGTTTATATTATTGGGGAATTTTTTGCTGTTTATTTAAGTTTAAGAAATGAGGATCAACACACAGTTGTCAATTAGAGTCAGTACAGCACCTTTCAAAGGAATTGATCAGCAAAAAAATCTAATCTACACAATTCACCACTTCATTCAGATGTAGCTAACCAGCCAAGATAAGTTTGGTGTGTACACTCTGTAGATAACTAACACCAGAAGTCAGTAGTCACTGAAGACTTTGTTTCGTAAACACATCTCCAAAACGTCATTTAAACTGCATCCAGGTTTTTTACTGGGGTCTTTCTGACGTTGTCAATGTGGTTCAGGACACAATACGACTTTCTGTGAGCTTTAACGTGAATAACACGTTGCCATGTAGCCAGATTCCCATCTCCAGCCCAACATCACCCCATATGTAGCTGATTAGATAAGATGTTTTGTGTATAAATTTAGTTTCTTTAGTTTAGTTCTGGAGCTACAAGGCTAACCTTGTTAGCAAACACTCCAAGTCAAAACTTCACTATGTAGCCAGACTTCCCAGTACAGTCCTGCTTCCCATGTGTGCATGAAATCATGCAGTCATGTGGATATTAAATTACGGTTGTGATTACTATTGTTCCTGTGTGATGTGTGTGCATGCACTGGGAAGTTGAATTAAGGCTCGACACCTGTTGTCTAACGTGGCTGCAGACTGTGTTTAGCTACACTCTGAAGTTTTGCTCAGTTTTATGACGGTCAGTCTGTTGTATCCTAAAACACATTAACTTAGAAGTCGTGTGTGGCCTTAATGAGTTTTGGGGGAGGGCTTTTCTCTGAAACATTCCTGTAACAAAACTATTATCAGTACAGTTTCAGTCTATAAAATCTGTTTTAGTACCGTTACAGTATTGCTGGTTTATCAGTCGCCGCTGTTCAAAAGGAACCTCTTATCTCCACAGAAATAACTTTACAAAACAAAAAAAATGTTTATGTTAAAGTAAAAATACTTCATTCTGAGTAACATTTTTCGTTGGGCCAGCTGTCACGGAATTTCAGAAAACTGCAAAAATAAACATAACTGGTTTTGTTCAGGCAGTATCGGTAGAGCTCACAGGCACATCTGTTGATTTCTTGATGACCTACATGCTGTGATATACTAAAAATGTCCTATCATGATTTTTAAGACATTTTTAGAATACATGATACACAAAGTCATTAAAACTCTGGCTGAATGATTTTTTTTACCTAATTCTGCTCAGTTGGCTTAATTATATTTACTTTTATATGGAGTTGGTCATTGTTTTTTCAATACAGACGATATCCTCTGAATGTCTACGACAACGTCCTCAGAAAAAAAAATTATTTGTCAAAAACAACAATTCATCACAATCATAAACATTGTTATATTGCCCGCCTCTGCTCTGTGTTGCATGTGATCTCCCTTGGTAATGATGAGATTGATGGTAAATTCTGCTTATTCTTCAGGATGAAAATGCTAATTTGTCTCATGCTCATATACTACATGGGGTTTATGGAGGGGGCTTTGTTTTTACACATAGGCTTTGTTAACAGTATGAACCAGAAGTCATCCTAGGACCCCTGCAACCAGAGTGCCGTTTGCTGGATTATTGTCGGAGACACCAGATTAGACAAAGCTACTCCAGTGAAACGCAGGTCCTCTTTCACGAGGGGTCTGTAAGTGAAGCATTACAGAGTAAATTGCTCTTGGAGGGGGCTGAAGACGGTCACTATTTTCTCCTCATTATGTAATTTTCATTTCATCATAATTGGGCCCGGTTGCTGTATTTCCTGCTTCACATGACTTTGTTTTGCAATAATTGACTGATTGTCCTCGGAGTTGACTGACCTTGTCAAACGCATAACCCACTGGCCTTAAATGCCATCCATACAGCCATTCAGTGTAGAGGGGACTGTACGCAGTGGACGGCCGTGACGTGACAAGACCGTATTCATCGTTTTAGCCGTCTCAGACGGGAGGCAGTGTGTGTATGTATTGAGTGTGTATGTCGGGTAGGGGTGACCGGACAGAGCTGGCTTCTTTGTTAAGCGTTTTTAACGGCTGTTCTCCTCCCCCTCCCTCCCCTGCTGACTGTATGGCAGTGTTTCAGTGGCTGTCATTCGTTTCTCCTCCCCACGCCTGAGCGTCCTGACCAGTGTAATTGTTACCTTGTGCGCTGCTTCACGCTGTACACAATGGCTCTGTGTCGTTGGAGATGGGAAAATTATGTGCCAACATTTGACAAGGTGTAATTGCTGGACCAGTTTAAACCATGCAGCAAAGTTTCAGTGAAAGTGGTATTTTTAACTTCAGCAGGGACGGGGCAGGGTGTTTGTGTTAATGTGGGGCTCTGATCGTGCTCTGCTAACGCAAAGCAAGGAAAGTCAGCCCTAAGGAGGCAACACGTCCACGTATTTTTTAATTCATCAGCGTGTCTCGTGAAAATAAAGAGTCTCGGTTTTGTCTAGAGATGCAAGGATTGTTTGGCTATGTATCGGTATCAGCCGATTTCTAATCAAAATATGTGATCGGCCGATCGATGGCGTTAAAGAAATGAGCGCAATTTCTGTATTCCCGTTTAGCGTTTCATCTAGAAAGAGCACCCCCCGTGAAACCCCCTACGGTCAGCTCCCTGAAATTCCTATCTGAACAACTAGGTGGAAATACATACCCTTTCAGTTCTACAGACTGACTAAAGCAGCGGCCTCACGAGAACACTTTATGGTATTCACTGCATGTGCTGATAGAGAACATGTCGTCCGTCTGGCAGTTTGTTACGTGACGCAGACTCAACCAGGACGTTTAAAATCAGCGTGGGGGAACCAAGACAAAGACATTTAACACTACTGATCTGATACAGCACTTAAGAGAACACCACGCAGCTGAATACAGTGAGTATCAGCAAACTGTAGAGCTAGCATGCGCAGCTAGCACAAAACAAATAACTAGAGATGGACCGATCAGTGTTTTTGAGGCCGACTCCGATACCAATAGAGGGCAGGGCTGTATGCCACAGCAGGGCTACATGTAGTTATTAGCGCAAGCAAGTCATGAAACATGGTCTAAACTGATATATTACCAGTAAATTATCAGTAAATAAACAAAGTAAATCAAACAAATATCACCAATCCTACAATCATTCAACTTAGACCCTTAATTTAAAACTAAAAAAGCTAATTAAATAAATGCAGTCAGGACTGCAGTCATTAAATGCAGACTGCAGACAGATTTTAAACAAAAACTGCAATCCTTAAATGTAGATCTTGAATTGTTGCTGCTGTACAGTTAGTGGTCAGATCTGGTCTGTATGGTGTTCTGGGTTATTAGTTTTGTGCTAGCTGTGTGTGCTAGCTCTGCTGTTTGCTGATACTCACTGTATTCAGCTGCGTGAAGTGCCGTATCAGATTAGTGGTGTTAAATGTCTTTGTTTTGGTTTGCCCACGAGACAAGTTGATTTTACAAATTTTAAAAACTGTTTCTGTATCATAAACGGTACAACACTGCCGTAAACTGTTCTCTCGAGGCATGCCGCTTTAGTCAGTCTGTATTTCAACCTAGTGGTTCAGATAGAAAATTGCAGGGAGCTGGTCGAAGGGGGTTTAAGAAGGGCTCCTCTTCCTGGATGAAACGTTAGCTGGAAATGCATAAATTAGGCTCTTTTGTTTAATGCCATTGATCGGCTCTCGGGATTGGCTAAATTGGAGAAATATCGGCCGATTACCGATCACATATTTTAATTTAAAAACGGCCGATACATAGCCTATTGATCTCTACAAATAACCTAGAAAACAATGCAGACCAGATCTGACCGGTACGAACAGTACAGCAGCGACAACAGCCAGAGAGCTAAAGGAATTAAGTTTATAGCTATAGATAACCCTAACCCTAGGTAACTACGTTTCAACCATGTTTCATGACTTGCTTGCGCTAATAATTGCATGTAGTCTGTCGTGGCATATAGCCCCGCCCTCGATCGGTGTCGGCTATTAGTTGATTGTGCTGAAAGGCGATTGGAATCAGCCTTAAAACTGTGATCGGTCAATCTCTAGTTTTGGCTGTATCGTAGTGGGCAGCTGCAAGTTCATCTCCATCAAAGGATGAAGCTAACTTGCTCCAAAGTGGGCCACAGTAGACTTTGCGATTTATAGGGCAAGATATTTTTTGGGTAATTTCGCATATCATTCCTAAAATACATCTGGCTTTCACAAGCTTAAAGCAGAACCATCTGTCACCGCTGAGATGTAGATCATGTCGTTGGTTAGAGTCTCGTCCTAACACACACTGCCTTTTTCGAGCACTTACTTCCTTCAAATGAGTTGAGGAAGAGCAGTGAATTATCCGTGCGTGTTTAGTCTGGTTTCTAACCACAAAGTCTGTTTTCTGAATTCAATATTGACCCAAACATGAAAGCAGTAGATCTTGTTTCAAAATCTTTGGCTCGCTTCAGAGCAAACGGTTCTTGGGAATCAGCTATCCCAGCGCTAGCTTCCAATTAGACCCAAGGCCATTTGTGGCAGCAGTAGTTTGATGACGGCTATATCTTCAGTGTGGCTGGAACGCTTGGTGGGGGAGTTTGATGTACTGGCCATTAGTAGTAGCCTGTGGGTAATTACCAACAGAGAGGAGCTGCGTCCTTTCAACTCCCTGGCAGAGCAGTTTGTATGGTGTCTTTGCCACAGAACTCCCACCGGCCCAATATTCTAGATAAAAAGACCACCATAGTGCACAAAGGCCGACTTATTTACAGGGCCAATCACCAGACACCAACTAAGCCTAGATCTTAGTTGGAAAAAATGATTGTATGAACAAGTTTCATATGCTTTTGTGTAATATTATTCCTGCTAACAATACATCATTTTGCCACCTGTTATCATCTTTTTATTTGTTTGTTATTGGTTAGCAACCAGTTTTATACATTTGACATAAATAGTCTCTTATAAAAAATCTGAAAGCCATTTACAACAACAAAAACAACAACAGTTCATAAAATGAAAATATGCCCTTCATAAAATTACATAAAATGGCACCTGGGATTTAAATGTAATTAATGTTTTCTATATTATACTTTCATATTATACTTTCATTATATCATTCATGGTTTGCCATGTGTTGCTAGTTAATAGGATTCTTTACTGCTGAAATGTATTCACCACAGTTTGTAGGATCTTTGTAGTATACCGTCATGCGCAAAAGTTTTGATGCCCAGCTAGTAAATGACAAGTTTTGTTGATTTTATAAGTGAAAATAAGTTAAAACGAAGTCTGCAGGCAAGATGCTTATTTGTTCTATAAATTCTAGTAGACAGTTTCCATTTATCTGCTATATTTGAGTTTAACTTATTGAGAAAAAAATACATACTACAAAAAATATTTAATACATTGGTAAATAAACAATGATTATTATTATGCAATGTGTGGAATGGTTAAATGTTGTGGCTTGAAACATTCCAAAACTAGGCTTGTAAAAATGATGAACAGAAGATGTGACAGTTTTGATGGAATGTCAAAGATGTTTATGTTTAGTGTTACGAAGATGTATAGCATGCTAACCAGCTAGCCTCGACCAATCCTGTCTTGTAATACCACTTTGTACCTCAAGAGGTGACGGTGAGTCACTGTAGTGTTGAATCTAATCCGTCCAACATGAGAGAATGAAGAAGCATTTGAGGGTTCTAACCTCTTGTCAGTCATGTTTACCATTAACACCACTGCTGCTCAAACTAACCCAAAAGAACTAAACCGGTGTTAATGTTGGTGTGGCGGTGAGTAAAGATGCTAAACTTGCAACATTTCTTCTATACTCTCAGCAGCTGTTAAAGCTAACTTTAAGGAAGAGGGACTGTGCATTTCCTTGTTTCATACGATGGAGAGGACACCTCAACTTTCTGGTGATGTTGCCCCCCTACTGTTTGGAGTATGAGTTACATCCAACAGTTTTCTCTCTGTATACATTGTGTACTTATTTTTACTAAGATCCCAAACTTTCACATACAGTTATATCTGATATACAGACTGATTTTAGGGGCAATGGTGGCTGAACCATGCATAAATATCCTTAAACCACTGAAATGATGAATTAACCTCATTCATTAACATCTCACATAACATGTGATAACTCATAATCATAATCCTAATAAACCTACATACAGTGTAAGAGCAGTGAAAACAGCTCATAGTGTTTTTAGCCATCGGTTTCATTTTTTTCTCGAGGCTGTAATTAGCCTGCATGTCTAGGCTTTGAGACCATGAGGATGAGTGTGTGTGGACATGTATCTGGCCTTGTATTATCCAACAGGTGAGGGTGGAGTAAAGACATGTTACTACATCTGACGAGAGCAATTCTTCTAAAGCCACAGGGGCCAAGCGTTCTCAGTCTAGTCGTTCATGAGATCTGAAATGAGCCCCTTTCACTGAGGAGCACAGTCAGCGTGAGAGCAGAATCCCAGTTTGTTAGGATGTGTCTAAAATGGTTATTTCTTAGCAGTCTCAAAAATGAAACCATTATTTTTACCATAATTTATTTTACAAGTATGAGCTAAACAGTAATAATAAGCAAAATAGAATATATAAGCAATAGCTGATGTTTAGACTGATTTTTTTTATTCTAGTATTTGTTGGAATTTAATTAAACAAACAAAATTGCTTGTTATGTGAGTGAACCGAGAAACCTTTTTTCAAATCAAATCTTCTATCAAATCAAATCAAATCAAATATCTTAATAGCGCATACCTGTGAGTTCTGATTAAAATATTAGAATCTGCACATTTGACATATGACGTGTTTATGAGGGTCCCTGTCTCTGAGCTAGCTGAACGCTCCGCTGAATTATAGGTGGGTTTGCTAGAGGGGGAGGTGAAGTATGATATTGTTGGTTAATATAATGTTCTCTGCTCACTGCTACACGGCGATGCTGTCGTGAAGATTAGAAGATGTCTCGGAGACAGACAAAAAATATTGTGAACAAGCTAAACAATGTTTGAAAGGACGTGTCACCGGAGGATGGAAGCGAATGACCTATTACTGTCATCATATCTTCATCAGTAGAATGTTGATTGTGCCTTTGAGACCTAAACATCGGCCCAGTATCTTCTTCTTTCTGTGTGAGACATACATACATACATACAAGTGGTCTAAAAATGGTTAAGTTTAAATAATCATTATTTTAATTAAATGTATACGTCAGGCTTTACAGGATGACTTACAGCCGCACATGCACATCATATTTAATTGTCCTGTTTTCTTCTGTTAACTTGAATTAATCTTACGTAGTGTAGCAATACGTAGTGTAGCATTACGTAGTGTAGCATTACGTAGGGTAGCATTACGTAGGGTAGCGTTACATTAAAAGCTATGATGAATCATGCTTAATATGCAAAGACACTAAACAGATTAAAAGAGTCAATTTTTTTATTTCATGTTGACTTCAGTGTAACCTTTTCTTTTCGTTGGCAGTAACAACAGCTTCTAATGTATTTTCAGTTTTTCTAAATCCGTTCAGGTACGCATGTTCACTCTGTGCACACATGCGCTGTGAAACAAGCTAGGAGCTAAATTCACTGCCTTAGATCACCCATATGGGCACTTGGCACGTCCTGCAGGCGTGTGCCAGTGTGAGAGATACTGAGGCTGGATATCCTCGGGGACAGGATGAAGGCCTGTTTTCTTCATTCACTTTCTTAGGAACTCCTGCTTTGTGCTCTTATCCCCCCCAACACAGCTGCTGCCCTCGTTGGCGCCTTTGTCTATTGTGTGTGTGCGTGTGTGTGTGTGCGTGTGTGGTGTATTTGTGTGTCAGTGTCACTAGGATTGAGGTGTGGAGTTACACACTGTGCTGTGGTAGAGTTACTGAGGGCTGTGTGTGTGTGTGTGTGTGTGTACAGTATGGCACAGTGGGGTTACTCAGTTGTGTCTGGCTCTGAGCTGTTCTCCCTCTCACAGTTTAGTGAAGAAACACTCTATTAATAGATTGCTTCTTGTCCTACTTGGCAACAGGAAGAGAACAGAAGACAAGAAAAGGAACTATGGAGACTAATAACTGAACAAATAGAGCATTAAAGCAGACCATTAAAGTTTCTCCTTTAACTATTTCAAAGCAAGCGCTGGCTTTATGTCTTCAGTGTACTGTAGAAGCGCAGGAGTAGCAGTAATAACATTCAGTAAGGACATCATTGTAATGCAGATCAAGAAATTTAGAACAACAAATAAATGAATGTATTTAAGTATAGAACTGGATCACTGTCTCTTGGTCTCTGCTTAGGGTCTCGTATTTGTCCTGTTTCTGTGTGAAAACGAGGCGTGAGGTACACTACCGCTCAAAAGTTTAGGATCACTTTAGAATTTCTTGCAATTTTCATGCAATTTACAAACAATATTGTCCATTTCACAAATAATTTAAGTGTATCAGATGATTTTTAAAGAATAAAAATGTTTGTATTAAAGTCTATTTTTGTATAGAGGCTTATTTTGCATATAGTCCTATTATCAGCAATTCACAGTCCCCTGCCTAAATCTCCTGGTACGGCCACCAATCCAAGTTAAGGATGTTATTGGGCTAATTGGTTGTTAGGACACAACATTCTACTAATAAGTGAACATAAAAGGGAACAACATTCTAGGTTAGTTTAGTATCTGAAGCATCAGCAGTTGATGGCTTGCTGACAGACTCAAAATGGCCAGAAAGAAACAACTTTCTTTAGAGACCTGTCAGTCCATTGTTGTGTTAAGGAAGGAAGATACTCCATTGAAAACAAGAACATTTCACTGTGATCCCAAACTTTTGAGTGGTAATGTACCTCCTTACAGAGTGAATAGGTTTGATTCCGTTATCTCAGGGTCTCTGATGATCCAGAGGACAGATTTGTTTTCAGTTTTTTTCTCTGTCGGTACTGATTCTGATACCTAGACTCTGGGTATTGGTTTATATCAAAACTTTTTTGAAATGTAATTTAATCTCTGTATATCTGTACACCTCACGGTGCCTAACATGAGGCTGCAACTACAGCAAAAAAGTAAAAATTCAAAACAAAAAACAAGAAAGTATTACAAAAATCACAACTATGAATATGCTTCTGGATAATGCACCAAGAAAATTAGCATTAGAAATCCAGTGTACGCTTTTTAATGCAACAGATGTTTAAATTCTAAACATTTAAAGAAGACATGAAATGCACTTCAGTTTAATAAAGCTGCTTATACAAATCCACATTAATAAATGAAAATTAAAATGAGGTATCAATATTCATTTCATATTAAACACATTATTCTAGTTGAATTTAACTACAACTTTTTTAGCCTACATGGAACTGATAATGCAGAAGTATGAAATAGGGAAAAAGACGCATCACAGAACAGAGAAACAGCTGTGGGAGATTTGAGTTAATAAAAAATAATTTTGACATTGATTTATTTTGTAATAATGAGCTTCAGGTGAAGTGCATGTTATTGAATGTGGCCGATACCTGATTTGTTTAATGAGGTCAGTATTAGTGCTGACCCGATCGGTGCACCACTATTGTTAATCCAGAATGCCAGAGTGGAGACATCAGAGTGGAGACAATGGAGACAGTCATACCCATTTTTATAATATATTTTTTATATATCTTAAAAAATTATATTAATATAAAATTATATTTATATAAAAGTATGACTAATAATAGACTTATAACCACCATGGATTTGAACTTGCGTCCCCTGACAAAAGAGTGAAAGCTTGGGTTATTCTGCCACTGGGAAAACATAAATTGCTGTTTATTTTTAGACATTTCTGCGTCCTATCAGAGCAAAGTGTTCGGGGAGGGGGAGGGTCAGACTAGATTTTTTTCTGAATTGGCTTAAACATTCTAAGGTTGTGTTCAGACCTGTGTCCTCACTGTTATTCCTAAGTGATCAGATCAGATTTGTGTGTCCATACATCCACCAACCTGTCTGCATTGGTTGCTGTGGTAACGACATTAGCATCAATAACTATGTAGCTGATGCAGAATTTAATCGTGGATGCAGGAAAGGTGGAGGTGCATCAGCTCGCCCTCCAACTAAACGCTCTGCCAAGCAGTTCACTTGTTCTGCTCTTCTTGAAGTTCACTTGTTCTGCTCTTCTTGAAGTTCACTTGTTCTGCTCTTCTTGAAGTTCACTTGTTCTGCTCTTCTTGAAGTTCACTTGTTCTGCTCTTCTTGAAGTTCACTTGTTCTGCTCTTCTTGAAGTTCACTTGTGCTGCTCTTCTTGAATGCCAGCACTTTCGTCTCTCTGGATTTTTTTGTATCTTAACCAAACCACATGCTAAATAAGTAAATCTCGAGAATCAAAAAATTACCACATGAAAAAAACACAAATAGCTAAATAAATTTAAAATGATGTTTTAGAAGAGTGTTTCTTAACCCTGGTCCTGGAGCACCACTGCCCTGCACATAGGTCTTTCCTAATTTTTACACCCCCACTTTAACTGAGTGATTAGCAGTTGAGCAAGGATTAGTTGGGTCAGAGTCATTGCAAGCAGGGAAAACACTAAAAAGTGCTCGGCAGTAAGTTGAGCAAAACTCAAATTTGTCAGTATTGATAACTTGTGATTTTTGTCTATGATGGCAAAAATAGTGCTAATGCCCGGCTAATAATTAACAACTCAACAAGGATTTAGCTATCAGTCACTCCCTGTGTATTAGAGAAACAAAGACTGGACTGTTAATACTTTAATGGTTAGCTTCTAAAATCTATCCAACCCTTACGTTTAGTTTAGAGGTTCTATTTTTTAATATACAACCAGTGTAGTTGTAGAAATAAATGATTTTAATATGATGCTAGCATTCCACAACTTAAGGGCTTTGAATTATTTGGAAACTATAAAAGACAAATGACGTGTCCAGAGTAATGAACAGAGCTGTTGATAATTCCACGATGGCAGAGTCATAAATAAACGAATATCCAGAATGCCTTGTGTTTCAAAAGCAGTTTCTTTTTTCCTAAATTGACAGGAAATGTTCCGGGATGTAAGTATGTTGCTTTTTGTTGTTCCCATAATTCTTAAAATATAGAATAAAACATTTATTCTGGAGTATTTTAGGCGACGCTGTACAAGTTATTATTGAATACAGTAACAGTAATTATTAATATGATAAGCAGTTCTATATGTGTGACTATATTTGTCGGTGTTACAGTATTTCTGTTATTTAATACTGTGAGGTGCTGCAATTGATAGCTTACAATCATATTGATCAGTAAAACATGGCTTTACCAAGTATTGTCAGTCACTGGGATTTTTAGCCTTCCAGTTAAAACTGTTATTGGATTCTGTATGTGTGCTGAGCTGCTAGGAGTACGTAGCAGAGAGACAGTGAAGTATGTCGAGCCAGCAGCCTTCGTGAAGCCTCTCGTTTCATTAGTGCTGAGAATAATGCTCAGTTTAAGAGTGAGCACACTCACTATGTGGCTTACCAATCTACATGCAATGTAACTCTAAATAAGCCTCGGCTTGTGTTAGCATGTTTGGTTGCACATCAGTTGGGAGTGTGACATTAACGGGCAGTCTGAAGTCTCCTGCATCATCTCTTTAAAGTTTATTTCATGGAACACAGTGAAAGTCCTTATAAGGCAGCTACGGTCACCGTAATCTGTTGTAGGAATTTGGTTGTGAAACCTCAGTAAATAAAGGGAAAATGTTCTTGTTTGAAGCATGTAAACATCTGATTGAATCTGAACTCTGCACTTCTCTGGACTGCATTAAGCCATTGCTTTATTCACAGAAATGTGTTAGGCGCGTTCGCTCTCTACAGTGTTTCACAATGTGAAGAGCACTCCACCCATCAAGCTGAGTGTAAAAATGAAGAAGTGGCCTGGGCTATTGAGAGTGTTAAACTCCAAAGTAAACATAAGTCCATCCTGAAGCAGGGAGAGTTTTTTGAAAGTATGAATCATATTCACTTTATAATAATAATTTTTCAGTCGTAGTTTATTATGGGTAAACTAATATGTACTTGGTTAACCATCCCAATACTAACAATGTAACATTGTTAAAATTTTCTGTTATAAAATATCACAATATTAATAGGCTTCAGTTTTTTGGAGTACTGTGCAAAAATCATAGACCACACTTTGGTTAATTTCAGTCGAATTGCTCTCAGAAAAAAACATATATAAATAGCTTTAATAGAAAATTACACGGAAGCATCCAACTCTAAGTATTATATCAAATCTATCAGTATTTAATTTGTATGCTGTATACTAACACATTTGTCACATACTAACATTCACACAAGCAGCTACTCAAACACACCCCAACTCACACCTCATTATAAAGAAGAGAAAAAACAAGAATTTCCATAACTGGAGTTCAAAACTAAATCCATGGAAAAAATGGCATTCGTTCTTCCAACATTCTTTCAAAACAATGGGTCACAAATGATGTGTGTGTGTGTGTGTGTGTGTATATATATATATATATATATATATATATATATATATATATATATATATATATATATATATATATATATATATATATATATTATATATATATATATGGGGTTTAAAAACTCCAGCAGTACTGCTGCGTCTTTTCCACATGACCACAACATGCACTGAGACACCATATATATATATATATATATATATATATATATATATATATATATATATATATATATATATATATATATATATATATATATATATGGTGTCTCAGTGCATGATGTGTTGGTGTCATGTAGATCAGAAGCAGCAGTACTGCTGGAGGTTTTAAACCCCAACACAACACACACTAACACCTAATAGTACCTGCTCTGGGGTGGCCCTTTGAGGGTCTTGACCAGTAAATAACAAGGTGAAACAGAGCTAACAAATTAATATGGAGAAATAGATGCAGTACAGTGTGTAATTGTAGAGCTGTGGGATAAGTAAAGCTGATCAAATGGACAGATATTGTAGAAAGAAGATATTTGTAGGTGGTTTTAATGTTAGGGCTGATCTGGGTGTACTTCAGCCTTTTGAATTTGGTGTGTAGCTCCCGATTTTTGGATTCTCATTCTGGCAATCTGTAATATAGAACACACACTTGTTTTCTAATCAAAAGTTTGCGAAGTAGCACAACTGAGTTGTGAACAATACTAGAATAGAAAGGATGCACACAAAAACCTTTATTTGTTGCCAGTATTTACCATGACTGCTTTTGTGACTTTAAAAATGCAAATAATTGTAAGAGACCGAGAGCGGTGTAAGTGATACATGTTATAATTTTAATACTCGTTTTGAATTTTGAGTGTTAGCCTTTTTATTTTATTTTTTATACTGCATACTTCTATACCTGGGGCCAGTGGACTAGAGTAATGTTTAATTACAGTGGGGAGACCTAGTGTTTCATGGTACACTGATATTGACTGAAGTCTTTTTAATTGCCTCCCCCTGGTTGACTGAATATTCGCTCTACAGCTACGTGAATACTGGAATTAGTCAGAATAGACATGTAATCTCAGTAGATTTACTCAGCACTCCACTCTAACAGCTCTGTTGTAGTTGTACTGAATGTGTGAGAAGGTGCGTGTGGTTAGAAGCTGCAGAGTTCAGCGGTGTTATTGCAGATTGGAGTCGGAGGCTTTAATGGTCGTGTAGTGCCAGTGAATGCACCAGTGGACTGACTAGCTGTTTAAGTTGACACAGCTGTGCACCAGGATGTCAGATTGAAGCCTGCGCCTCTGTTTGCAATTCTCCCCACAGAGAGCATATTTCCTCTACTATAAATAGCCTCCCTCCCCTATAAGTCTGTGGATTCCTGTTTTTTTTTTTCTCCCTTCCATGTTCCTGCTATATTTGTAGATGAATGGACGGGAAGAAGCACGACTGCTTCCAGGTCTGTAGCGCTTGTTTATTGTTGGTGGGGTCCGGTATAATATAAAACGACAGAACAGCTCTACTAAAACTGACCAGCTGACACCATGACGGTGACCTCTCAGGTCAGCTCCATCCCGCCTCTGCCTTCCTTCACCTCTGGCGTGTAACACCACATTACTTTTGCACAGCATTGGTATGATTTCTTGCAGAAAGTTGTAGATTTATTGCCTTTGAAATTGTTTTGACACTATAAAAAGGAGAAGAATTTAAAAGCATCAAAAGTATCAAGACGCTTAAAGATATTTTCATTTTCTGATGAATATAGTGTGGCACATTTGAAAAAGGAGTATGAACACTGGCTGTGTATGGGCAAGAACCTGGTGATACAATACGAATTGTGATACAGCGGTCACGATTCAACATATAGCGATATATTGTGATACTGCAAGCAAAGTGATATCTATTGTGAATTTTCAGATCCTACTATTAAAACACACCACTACATGAACAGGTTTGTCACAGCATTGCGCTCTTGTGCTGCTTGTTAATGTTGGAGTGGAGCTGAAAATGTATTATAAAACTGCCATCTAGTGGTCAGAGGTTTAAACACAACACACACTAATTCACTGTCTGCTAGGAATCTGTGTATCGATACTGTGTTGTTGAGAATCGATACAGTATCACTAAACATAATATCCCGATATTCGATACTTCGATATTTTCTTACACCCCTAATGAACACCTATAAATGTTAGGTGTTTCTGTTATACTGTAATAAGCTTGTAACTTTGCAGTTACTGCAGAGAATAAGCACCAATAGTTTGGCTTATGGATTTTCTGTAACACATCAATATCATATTAAACAACATTTGACCAATATTCGGGAAATGATATCTTATGACACATTCGTTGCATTCTAGAAGAGCAGAGTGTTTAGACAGTGCTGGGCTACCTTGCTTCTACGGGTTTAAGAAAATATCGAAAATATCGAATATCGGGATACTATGTTTCGTGATACTGTATTGATTCTCAAAAACACAGTATTGATACACAGATTCTGACAGACAGTAAATTATTGTATGTTGTGTTTAAACCTCTAACCACCAGATGGCAGTATTGTAATCAATTTTCAGCCCCACTACAACATTAACAAGAAGCACAAGGGCGCAATGCTACTGTAAGCGTTGCCAAACCTGTTCTTATAGTGGTGTGTTTTAATAGTAGTATTTGAAAAATTGCGATCTATCACGTTGCTTGCAGTATCGCAATATATTGAATCGTGACTGCTGTATCACAATACGTATTGTATCTCCAGGTTCTTGCTAATACACAGCCCTAGTAGCTTCAGGTCAGGTTTCGCTATCGTTTGAGGAGAGTGCAGAATTACTGTTTAGTGCGGACTGATGGTCATGTTTATGGATCAGTGTTTTGTTTGAGCTAATATATGGTAATCTATCTCTTTAAACAATGCAGCACTGTGATTGTGTGAACTGACTCTAGGTCCTTAAGGGTGATTGCATGTGTGTTGATTGGGACGCGGCAGCACTTTGCAGAGAAGTGTCTGTGCCTCTCAGATCGCTCGGATCTTTTGGGTAATGGGCTTCCTTTCTTATCTGCCATTTGCCTTGTCTCTCCACTCTCAAGCGTGAAATTGTTGTTGGAGCACACTTGATCTTGGCATGGCTTCCTGGAGATAAATACAGAGGCGTGGTCACTGGCCAAAGGCGCAGACACTCAGATGGTCCTAAGAGACAGCTCGGAAAGCTGGCTTCACTTTCAGCCTCCGCTTCATTTTAAACTTGTTGACAGTTTCATATTCAGCTTTACAAACTCTTACACTGTACAAGCATTTAATTTGGGTGCGTGGACATTAATAATAGGCTGCACGGTTTAAGAACACGTCGTTGCTATCTGACAATGCTTTCTAGCTAAAGCATCTCAGTCTGTCAGCCAGTGAAACGAAACATTCATTTTGGTCTTGAGACATTTGGTTAACAAACCAAAGAATTTGTTAAGCAGCTCTTGTTTGGTTAGTGTGTGCATAAAACAAAAGACCTCACTTTGACCAGTTGAGGGAACTACTTTATAATTCCCGAAGCAAAACACTGACATTTAGTCCAAGCAGCACAAGTAATGGTAGATCTATCATCACTGCTATATGAGCATGTACAAGAATCACGCCGTCACACACATATGCATGTGTATAGGCACACAAGTCTTTGTAGGCCAACACAGAAAAGAGGGGCTTGTTCAGGGCTGATTTGTTTTAACAGCTTTAAACTGCAGAAGAGATGTGCTTGCATTGATGTACACAGCTATTAGTATTTTGTATTCTTTGTATAGTAGTGAATGGTGCTTTGTGATTGTGTATTTTTTTATATTTAAAAAGAAAGAAATAGTGTTTTCTTGTTTAATCCCCTATCATCTTTACAATTTCCAACAACTTTATTAAACATTACATTTAGTATTCATGTTCAGCACTAGTATGCAATGATTCCACCTCTTATTACTGTGTGTGTGTCTGTATACAGGTTGGAGTTTTATTTGTAGTATTATTTGGTTACAGCAGTACAGAAAAATGAACAGAAACGTAAGGAAGTCCTCACAACTGTAGCAGCTGTAACTGCATGTGTTGGCTGTAAAGGGGTTAATGTGCTCATCTGACCGTTCTGCTTTTCTCTTCCTCTATAGACGAGTGTGAAGGAAGGCCTTCTCCTGAAACAGACAAGCTCTTTCCAGCGCTGGAAAAAACGCTACTTCAAACTCCGTGGCAGGACACTTTACTACGCCAAGGATGCTAAGGTGAGGTCATAGCTTACTTATACATATATTAGGGGCCAGAGCCAACTACTAATACTTCTATGGTGCCAACCAAATTATGTCAATACTGCTGGGTATCAGAAAAAAACATGTGCCTGCGTGGTCAGTCTTACTGATATGAGTTTGCAAACCAAATAAGAATACTTCAAAAATCTAGCCTGGTAACCAGCTGTCTAGATTACTTTACACTGGCATGTTATTGATGTCAGCTCCTCTGGATCTTTCTGTAATGCGTTATGGTCCAGAAATTCACCCACTTCCCAGTTCACTTCATTCTAGTAGGCTGAACCAATTTTCTGGTTAGAATGTAGAGGTCAAAGTATTGAAATTGTATGGTAGTGGTATAGTACGTTTTTGAACGATACCCAGCCCTACTAGACGTGTAAATCTAATTTAAACTGAGGGTTTAATTTGGTTATGTAGTTGTATAGTTGTAATTTCTAATCAGACTATGTACACAGTAAACCCAGAGATAATAAATAGCAGGCTTTTTAAAATCATCTTAACCCAAATTTCTCTTAATCCAAATGTTACACATTCCCAATGGTTAGCTCTCTCTTCTTCCATCACATGATTCTTCTAAGTTGTGCCACTTGCCAAAAACGGAGTGCACACTTAAATGCAATGTTATTAGAAGCACTTATTGATGATTAAAACATTCTAAATCAGTGGCCACTTTCAGATGGACATACTGCAGTTCATCAAGTTTTTGTTCCCCTAATAGGTACCACTCATTAGACTCCCCACACCTGATACTATTCTGTAACCCTTAGCAGCGTTACACACAATAGTCAGAGCAATAGCACTAGCACTCTTCACCCACTGCTGAACTGCTCCTCTTAAGTGAGATCTAGGGTAACTGAGTGGTGATACCTGCTGTGCACTGTTTTCCCACCCTTCTTAAGTGCCTCTGTCAAAGTGAGATTAAACAAGGGCTTTACTCTCCGATGACTGGAAAGCTACGCCCTGGCATGTGTTTTCCTGCACTGCCCTTAAATGTTGGTCGTAAAATGTTTTGTCATCTTCCAGTCAGTCTTCAGTTTACATACAGAAAGTAAGCTGCAGTTTTATCATTTAGATTTCCCCACAGTTATAATGTCACATCTATGAAGGCATTTACATACAGCCCTGTTTCCAAAAAAAATTGGATACTGTCCAAAACATAAACAAAAACAGAATCCAAGATTACACTTCTGACTTGTTTTGTATGACCTGTATCTGTTCTTTACAATAAACTATATAAAAAACAGAATCCAGTAATGTGTTCATCATGTAAACTCTATTTACCTACAACTTATTAAATGTTGAAAATTTATTGTATATTGAAAAATAAATGCCCAGTTTGAAGTTAATGCCAGCAACACATTTCCAAAAAGTTGGGACAGGTTTATGTTTACCACTGTGTTCATCATCTTTTCCTTTACCAACACAGATGGTAAGCTTTTGGAAACTAACGAGACCAACTGCTAAAATGTTTTTGCTTGATATAGGATTTCAGCCGCTCAGCAGTTTGGGTTCTGTATGTCACATTTTATGTTTGATAGTACTCCAAACGTGGCTGCCATGTGTCCTGATAACAAACTAGATGTTCCCTCTACTCTTTAGCCCACAGGACGCAGTGTCTGTGATTTCCAAAAAGAATTTAAAACTTTTATTTGTTGGACCACAGGATAGTTTTCCACTTCACCTCAGTCTATTATAAATGAGCGTGGGCCCCAGAGAAGGAAGCAGTGTTCTAGATCTTGTTTGTGTGGTTCCTTCTTAACATAGTAGTGTTTTAACTGTTTGTCTGATTACCTGATTAGGTAAGATGTTTCAGATTTTATTTTATTTTTTATTTTTATTTTTTTTTGAGCATTACAAAATTATAAATGTTTTTTCTGGAATCAAATGCAAAATGGAATAATATATCTTTAAAAAAATTCAACATGTGATGTAATTTAGGATTTAATGATTTGTACATTATTGCATTCTGTTTTTATTTACATCTTGTGCCAACTTTTTTTTGGAAATGGACTTATATAACTTCCCATTCAGCCTACAGTGGTTTAGCCTGCCCATAAGCAGTGAAATGTAAACAAGTGTTGTTACTGTAGACAGCCTGTAGCAGAGATATTGTGGGAAATATTTCTGGCTGTTGTAAAGCAATGATATCTTTAAAGCCTTTTCAAAGGATTCAGATATTCAGAAGCAGTGGATAAAGTTTATTCCCCAGGCAATTCAGTCTGAATGGAGCAGTTTGTCACGGAGGTCATTTACATATAGCAGTCTTAAAGGCACAGTAACAAAAACTGAATGAATTACAGCTGCCCTTGGCTTTTAGAAGTGAATATCAGGGATAAAGTAAGAATCTCCCTGTAGACTCGACTTTAATGAATGTATTTGTATGTGTGTATGTGTGTATGTGATTGCCCTGTGGCAGACGGGTGGTGTGCTGGCCCGCTGGCAGTACCGGGTCTCGCGTAGCCGCGTGTGCTGGAGAGTGCTGTCCGTCTGCTGGTCCGGTGCACGCCGCCCGCCGCCCTCTCTGGGTGCCAGCGGATCCGAGGAAGGTTTGGTGGCGATTCGGGTTAGCAGCAACAGCAGCAACTGGAGCCACACCTCTCTGGCAGTGGACGCCCACCTCAATCTTACCATCATGCCTGAGATATTATTACTGACTGCCATTCGCTGCATCCATCTGGCTGGACAGTTCACTCTGGCATTCATTAAAGATGCCTGTTCTCCCCATTGAGCTTGAACTGGGAAGTGAGCCCTGCAATGGTTGAGAACACCATGGCTGCGATACACCTGCAGAAACACCATCTCATCACTGTCTGCTCGTCTTATAGGCAATAGAGGAGAAGTGTTGTGGAGCCAGGCCTTGTGTGTCAGTGTTCTGTGTCTGAAAGGAAAGACTTGGTTTCAAGCTCGCATTCGATTTACACACAAAGTGACCAGAGCCAGCTTTTCAGTGTGCCATCATCGTCTTCTATACGTGTGTCATTCATACAGCAACTTCAGCACTCCGCTCCGACCCGTGGGTTAAGGACGGCACTCAAACGCGGCCTTACCTTCTCAACTTGGAAAAGAAAAGAGGTATTCAGAACCTCCAGAAAGACTAACCTGCCAGACGTTTGCGTCTCAGCTGTGGCGGAGCTTCGGTGTGTGCCTTGGTTGTACTCGTGACCGACTACGCAGACAAGCCTTTAGAATACAGTAGTGCTATGTTTATGCTTGTTTAGTTCCTAGTTTCTTAAAAAGTAATCAGTTACAAAGTATTTACTAAGAAATAGCCAATCGGAGTGAACAGCATTTAAAAGTCCGAGAACAGGAATCAAATGAATTTAGAGATTTAAATGAATCTCGTGGCAATTCTAATCTAAATTCTAACAACAGTCAGTAACTGTTTGTGATCACAGTAATCACACTGGTTAAATAGTTCACATGAAAGCAATATGTCCTACTCAACGTCCCACCCCAGCTAGCAGGGAACGCTCCCACAACTTTGGCTAATGTTACCTACTCTGCTAGATGTTTAAAAAAAAGCCTATAAATTGAATGTTCAAGGAAAATATTACAAATGGTCAAATGTTAACTAAGGGCGTTTTCACACCTGTAGTTCGTTTCACTGGTCCGGATCAGTTAATGAGTTCGTTTACTTGGAGCGTTTCCCGAAACGCACCAAAATGCGTCCCAACAAACCACGTGAGCACGTTATCTCCTCTGATTGGTCAGAGCTGTCTGGCATGGGAACAAGAAAGTAAACACAGGGAGAAGATCCGGATTTCCCAAGATATTGCAAATTTCTTGTACAGCGTAGCACAAAGCAGCGGCAGAAACAGCATCTGTTCATAGCTGTAATAATAATCTGGGCAATATACCAAACTACAGCACACCTGCAGATCACCCTTCACTTCAGATATCAAGTAGACAATGTCCCTCACTGCTAGTCCAAGAGAGACCTCGGGTCATGGTCCTTGCCCTGTTAGCTGCTACAGCTATACAGTTCTCTGTTTATGCGATCTGCCACATCCCATAATGCAAAGCACACCTGGCTGCAGGAGATGTTTAGATCAAACTTGTGGAGAACACCTAATACTTGGGTCGGATCAAGGTCGGATCATGTTCTCACCACAAACGAACCGCTCTGGAGTTCGTTTGGAACCGGGCTGAGACGTAACCGCACCAAGGGTGCAAACGAATCAGAGTCCGTTTTAACCAGACTAACTAGTGCTGGTGTGAAAACGCCATAAAAACGACATAACGTTTGAACTGCATTGTTCAGAGAATGCTGTGAGGATGTTGTCAGGGCCACTGATTGTGTTACATGGTGATGTTTATAGGAGTTCTTTTAAACTTCAAGAACAGCATTTTAGGAACACTAGAACGTGCATAACATTCTCAGAACATTTTCTGTAGCTGGGGTGGCTCATTTAACGTTACACCCACAGAGAGAAAGAGAGTTGCAGGTTTGCGAGGTGCAGCATGGTGACTCACCCAGACAAGTTAGAGCCTATCTTGCAATAGCAAGTCAGAATATGTTGAGCTGGGCGAGTGGAGAGTGGACAGAACGGAAGCACACGCACCATATATTCTATTTTCGGTCACATCCATGTTTTATTATATTATTGTTGTTTTAGTTTCTAAGCTTTATCCAGTTTCAGCTCACACAGAACTCAGGCTTTCTGGTCTGCACCCATGTACTGAAACGCTCAGACCCTGCGTCACAGGTGTGACCCGGACCTTTAAAACGAAAAAAAAAGAAAATCTCTCTCTCGTTCCGTAGCGCGCCTTTGTAAGAAAAGGAAAGACCGAGAAGCGGGGGAGTTCTGATGGTGACCTCACAGGCAGAAATGAGGTGGCCAGGCATCTGCTTGTGCTGAGTTGAGGGGGGGGACTTTGTTTGTGCTGGCATGGCACCCTGCGCTCTGACAGATACTGCAGGCCCGGTGAAGTCCAGCCAGCCAAGCAGCCAGCGCAGACTCTGCTCACTCGTTCGCTCCTGCAGGCCAGCCAAGCCTGCAGATCATATCATAAACAGGATGTCACACTGCTTACACTGCCCAAGTACACAGTCATCATTTACTCAAATATCTGCCAATCAGCACTCAACACAGATTAGGTGCCGTAACGTGATCAGGCTTTAATCGCAAGCCTTTAATTTGCCTGGAGCTGGTCTCTGAGAAGCGGCCTGAGCAAGCAACACGTGTTTCTACTCGACTGCGTTCTGCCTTTTGACTTTTTGTGTTACATATTTTTGACTCTCGACAAATACAGAAACAGTCCTTCCTCTCGAGGAGCTCTTTGCAACACTTGTTTTTTTTTTTTTCCCCTGTTAGTGAGGCACTGAAGGTTGCGTGAATGCCAACATATCTCATGCGCTGTCAGTGCTTCAGCCATCAACTGCTATTAGAAGAAGAGTCATAGTGAATGAACGCTCCCAGCAAAACCATGTACATGCATGTTCATGTGGAGGATAAGAATGAAACGCATTAAAGGAATGGTTCGGTCAGATAATCCCATTGGCCACTGATGTAGTCAGTTAGTCAAGGCAACCTTGGTGTCCATATTTTTACTTCTTGAGCTTCAAGTTGGAGCCATGAAGCTGACGATGCTCACAAACACCAAAAGTCAATAAGCACCCAAATCTTTTCTATGAATACGTCTACAAACGTTTTCTCAACCTACTCAAACCACAGCCAGCTGCGTTCGGCTATTTTTGAACTTTTGTGTGGTTATGTAGCAAATGCTAAGTTATATTTTGTTCCAAACCACAGCAACAAGTTTCTTTAGTCCTAACAAAGACCTGGAAGCAGTTTTAGAAAGGTTTGGGTCATGACTGAAAGGATTGTGACTGACTTCTAATGTTTGTTAGCAACGTTAACCTGGTATATCAAGAACTAAGAAACTAAATTCGGGCACTAAACACACGTTGGCTGATTGGCTACATCTCGGGTAAATGAACAATTAAGCTCAGTAGATTATTTCCCCCAAGCCATTCCTTTAATCATATGCTTACTGTGAATAAAATATATTAGATCAGCACCTTTATTTCCAGGTGCCTGTTAATCTAATGTGTTTTATTGATTCAGAAACAATGTTTATATTTGGATTCAGTCATTTAAGTGCTCTCTGAGTTTTCCTCTTTTCTGTTAACTCTCTGATGAGAACGTCTCCTGTGAGCTTGATCGAACAGCTGAAAACTTGTGTTTTTTACACTTTCTAAACTGAAAGGTCAGAGGTCAAGCTGTCACACCACTGTAATCATCTGTGTTTACAATCCCTCTCTTCTGCTGTCCACAGTCTCTCATCTTCGACGAGGTAGATCTCTCGGATGCCAGCGTTGCCGAATCAAGCACGAAGAATGTCAACAACAGTTTCACGGTAGGCGACCGTTTTGGAGGATCACATCAACACAGCAGGAACGTGTAAACCGAGGCTGGTAGTCATTCAGTGCAGCGTGAGCACAGCGTCTGTGTTTCTGTCCTGCCCTAATTACTGCACGTCCTCTAATCAAGCCTGAGTGCTCAGGATCGTTGGCTTCTGCAGATTCTGTTCTTAAACGAGGGTCTGAAAATTGTAGCTTCTCGATGGAGAGAAAA
Organism: Megaleporinus macrocephalus; assembly: GCA_021613375.1. Lineage (NCBI taxonomy): Eukaryota > Metazoa > Chordata > Actinopteri > Characiformes > Anostomidae > Megaleporinus > Megaleporinus macrocephalus. The sequence continues at coordinate 24,023,200 of CM038709.1, read as the reverse complement.
GTAAATGGGGTGGACAGCATGAAGATACTTTTACATGGAGAAATGTACAATTTCAAACAATCAGCCTGGTAATTAGCGTGCATTGTGAATGATATACAGGGGATCCACAGGGCATTACAAAGCCGTGTCTGGCAGACTGAGCAGTTTTGCTTCACAGAAAGAGATAAACACGAAATATTTTTCTAAAAACGAATTGTGTGAATGTTGAGGGAAGTCTATGAGCGTGATGGTAAAAAAGTATATATGGTCTATAAGGTTTTGGTTTAATGTCTAGGTCTAGATTGACAGATAACAGGACTTTACCTGCCAGTCTAGCCTGCTACTTTACAGTAAGCTGTAAGTTAACGGTTAAAACTTAAATATGCAAAGTAAAGAAAATATCACTTGGAAAAAAATGCATTAAATTAAATTTGCTGATAGCTGCAGATTATGTATATTTGTGTAATACTATGCATCCTGTATTCAGTAGTTCAATAATAGATTACAAATCCATTAATAAGACTTAATATGTCATACACAGTACCTTATAATGATATGCTTACATAATTGCTCTTATATAGTTTTTATTACATGCATAAAGCCCTTTATAAAGTATATGACTGCACACAGTCAGGTTCCAGAGCATATTCTAATATCTGTTTATAAGACCATGGTATAAACTAATGTTAAGGCAGATCATTACAGGCTTTAAGTGAAGTGTGGTAAGTATGTGTTAACTGTTAATACAAGACTTGAGCAGGATAGCTTAGATAGATAGATACTTTATTGATCCCAGAGGGAAATTCATAATTCAAAGGCATTCAATGTTAAAATGGCTTAAAGCCATTGCTAATGTTAGCTGTCAGCTTTCGTTTACTGTGCTTGTCTTAAAGCACCTCTCTGTGCCAGCTAGCCCGGCATTACAAACTTTACTCTCACACTACGTATGAAAATTAATGTTTCATTATGTTAAGTTAGGAAATCTGACATATAACTACTTACGAGCAATTATACAAGCTTGTGACAGCCAGTATGAGGCATTGTGGGTTATACAAAGTCTGTTTTAGGTAGTATGAACACAAGATTTATTATTTTTGGTTTGATATTATTATATTTATTGTTTGGCCAAAACCAAACACAGATTACTCAAGTAATCTATAAATTACTCCATTACTCACATACGCAACCATGATACATCTGGTCACGGGTATCATCAGTTCCTTTACCACTGAGTTTATCATAAAAAGGCCGGATTAAGGCCGAATATAAACGAGTCATTATCCCACTGGTTTTTCTCCTGTGTCTTGCTTCATTTTCATGGCTCTGCTGTTTCACTGGTGCATTTTGTCCAGTGTGTTCACAAAATTCAGAAAAAGGAAATCCTGTGATGCAGGTTATGTATTGTGCCTTCAGATATCATGATGCTGTTATTATGCCATGTTGCCCGTATCTGATTCTGAAGCGTTCGTTAGGTGCCTGTTTTCTTGCTGGTGTTACAGTTTAAACAGCCTCTAATCTGTAGTTTCCAAATTGTGGATGCATCTGCTGGCAGGATTGATTGCTGTTCACCGAGAAGAGAATAACAAACCACACATCGCTTGTTGGTTTATATAAAAATAGCAGCTTATATTATAGCTTGATGGTGTGAATTTGAGTATCTCAGTCTGTGAAGATTTCTTAAGATTTCTTTTGTTACATTAGCACATTAGTTGGGTCTTGGCCGGTGAACATCGGACCTTCTGAGAAGTAGCGAGTGTGGCCGTGTCCTTTAAAAAAAAAAGGCTGCTCTCCCCAGGCGTGGCTATAAAAAGACATAGAGAAAGACTAAGAAAGCTCCAAGGAGAACGAGGAGTTATTCTTAGCAGCAGTGCTGTTAGCGCTCCACAGCATGTTTGGAATGACTTGACTGCAGGCGTGTTGTTTAACGATGGTGTGGGTTCGCACTCGTGTAGACATGAGTGTTCAACACGTGCGCTGTGCTGCTTCGCATGCTCTCCTTCATTTTTAACTAACTTTTTCTTTTTTCTTCAGAACAAGTCGTCTTCTGCGATTTCCTGTGTGATCCTATAACAGCTTTCTTTTTATGTTTGTTGAAATAATTCAGATGAACTCAGGTCAGTGGGAAGCATGTTTTAGGAGAGTGCATCTGTTCTCTCAGGAGTCTGAAAGTTCTTAGCAGTAAATGGAGTTTCAGTGTTGCCCGGGCTCCTCTTTAGTAATTTAGAGCTACGTTGTTGCTCAGTATAAATAGTGGTTTTGCTATTACAGCAGTGATTTACAGCGGCTCTTAATTGTTCTTTTATTGGCTGGTCTTTCAGTGAAAGGCTCTTCTTAGTGCTCTCCCGATTAAAGAGCTGCTCTCTGGATATGTTGCTGCTGTCCTCTCTAAAGCTCATAACTTTTTTGCTGACTGTTATTAGGGATGCACTGATACGGTGAATTCTGGGCTAATGCTGATATCCAGTGTTTTTTTTAATGTACGTATCTTCTAAGCTGATACACTAAAACAGTCTACAGTCTACCTGGTTTGGCCTGAAGGTGAATGTAATAATCATTTCTGTAGAGTTACAATTAGTAGTAAACTGATAAGAGCGTAGAGCTGTTAGCACCGTACCTCAGTGTTTCTCCAGTGGAGTATGATCATATATCATATCATAGTAATATAAACATCTGTTACATGCAGTTTACCTGCTGGCCGTGTGGTCAGGAGAGACAGGGATGCAGTCTCATTTCCTGCGCTGAATTACAGGGGTGTGGATTTGTGTTTCTGTAGAGACCTGAAAATGTATAGAAGCATATTTTGCATATTTTCAGCTTCTTATCCGAATATTTTATTATTCATGTAACTATTTATTTATTTATTTTTTAACCGTGGGACTGCAATTTCAAGTCGTTTGCTACAATCGTCCATGTAGCTGTCAGCGCTGCCTCTTTGAGGGGCATTTAACTGTATTTCCCACTGGAGTGGCTATCTGCTTCTTTGTAGTCAGGCTATTTTCAGTTTCTAATAATAGCACAGCTACCAAGTGTGTCTGAGAGAGAGAGAGAGGGAGAGAGGGAGGGAGAGGGAGAGGGAGAGAGAGGGAGCAGGGCTTGCAGGGAGAGAGATCTGTGAGGGGAACAAAAGGAAATCCTCAGCATGACATCAGCGAGCGAACGCCTCCATGGTAAGAGCAGTGCTGTGAGTGGAGGGCTGAGGCAGGACAGAGCGATGGGGAGAGAGAGGGAGAGAGATGAAGTGACTGAGGGGGAATAGGTGAGTGAATCTTCCGCTTCACTTGACCGCGGGTCCAGGGGAGCTGTCACAGAGCAAAGCTGGTGACCCCTGTCTCCTTAAGATGATCACATGAGGGGTCTACATAAATCTCGGTATGTTAGTCTTTTTCTGTGCGCGTGTGCGCCGCATGTACACACATGTGTGTCGAGTTCCTCGGGAGGTACAGGGGACCGGAGCAGTCAGGCAGGGAGAGAAGGACAGAGTAGAGCACGCAGAGAGCCGGCTTTGCATGCCTGCAGCTCAGATACAGGGAGCAGGAGCTCATATTGGCTGGGAAGGAGGCTCAGCAACTGGGAGAAGACTGCGGTGAGTGCACTGCTCAGAGATTCGCACGCGCGAGAGGACGTTGAGGGAAAGCGAGGGGGAGACGGTTTTGTCCCGTTCCTTGCAGACGAGCTAAGATGCTGTTTCTGTAACCGCTGTACGGAATGGAAACTTGACATGGGATCACGGATGACCTCTGAGTCTGGTTTCGTTCCATAATGCTCTGTGCGTGTCTGCGTGCTTGCTGCACGTTGCATGCGTGTATACTGGTGTGCCTGGTTTGGGAGGGGGCTGTTCCGAATTGAAGATGGAGAGCGGAGAGCACCTTGAGGTACACGTGAGGGGAAAACAAGCCACGAATTCCAGCAAGTGCTTTTCGTCTCCGGCTGACGACACGCAAGATTCCATTATTCACTTTCAGCTGGTCGGGCGCTGAGCAGAGCTTTTAACTGATTATGGGGAAATGGATCTGTTGTTATTTGGCATATGGAGTCCATGAACTCGCTCTGCCATCCAGCGGTGCGGGATTTGCTGGGAAATGTGGAAATGCGTTTGCGTGTCTTTGTATTAGAAGAGCAATACGAGCACGCGTGCTGTACAGGCTGCTAAGTTGGAGTCGTGATGGCTTTTAAATTGACAGTGATGCTCCCAGTGAGGAGCACAGGAGGTACATTACCGCCAGGCTGTAAAGCATTCCTCCTTTTTGTACATCCTATAAAATGAACTCCACATGTTCTTACTAAGTCTGTGGTTTGTAACGAGGCTGGGTTAGTCTTTGCCATTAAAGCCGGTACGGTGCTTCTAGAAGCCGTTCAGAGGAGAATTAGTGCAACGCATCCCAGATTAGAATCCATAAATAGACGTGGCTACGTATAATGAAATAATAATCAGTTTTGCCCAGAGGAAATACTGCGACTGCACTAATATGACACAAAGCAGGCACGAGGCTGTTCTATTTATATGCACTACCTTTCTGCTACAGTACGAACGTTACGCAGGACAATAGACGTGCTTTACTTCATATGGAAGTGTTTACTTATTTGGCAGATCATAATCTGGAAAGCAGATCTGTCAGCTCTGCTTCATACAGTTGAACTGAATGTGTATCTGTGGTGGTTTGTACAGTAGTTTGTTTTCATATGTGAGAGACTGAGAGGAGGCAGTTCAATCTGTTATAACCATAATAAGATATTTTCTATGCTGGTTAAATCTGTTAAGCTTCAAGAGACAGTAAACACATTTTAATGTGGTTAAGCAATTAAAATATCTAAGCAGTTTTTTTATCACCAAGACAACAACTTTTAAAATTGAAATGGGTGGGAAGTGCACAGTTACTGTGATATGATTATAAACTTCCCACAGCTGTGACCTCTCCACAGTTAAATGGCTTAAATTAGAATGATTCATATGATTATACCATAATATTCATATATATATTAAAAATCTGCTAATACCACAATTTACTGTGTCACATGCAAAGAAGTGAAGGTGTGGTACAAGTGATTCTTTCTCTTCATGTATATTTTAGTAGGCAAGCTGCAACTAGCTTATATATATGAAGTGATGGAAAAATACATACCAATGTAGAACTAAAGAATAGAATATTGCAGCTCTCAGAGAAAAACCTTTAACCTTTTTTTCTACCTATGTTAGTTTCTGACATAATTTGCAAAATGCCTAGCAACGATATATAAGTACTGTTGAAGAGAACTGGAATTCTGTCATTTTAAAAGACTGCAAATCACAAGGTTAACAACAGTTTAACAGATTCAGAATTCCAAAATAAAGAGTTTATATTGCCTATCTGTGTTAAACGTCTCAAATAAAACAATTACTTTTCTTTTCTTTTTAAATAAAGGGATTTGAAGTAATACAGAATAATTTTAAGAATCCACTCACACTACCTAGTCCATACATGGTAGCTATGCTGCAACATTTGTTTTGTATGAATTGCTTTTATGATGTCAAGAGGACCAACTCATTTACATATATCAGCCTACTACAGTTTAGCCACACTCCTTCCTACTGAAGTTATAAAGGGTGTTTCAGCCAATCAGAAGAGAGCCCATCTGTCTCAAAACCTGTTTAATTCTAAGGCAGGTTGAAAATAATCATGTAAATTTTGGCTGTTTTGGTACATATAACCACACAAACATCATGAGCTCAAGGGGAAATAATAGAATGCAAGAGAAAGTAGCATATGGGCCCCCAATATAAATGAGTGTACATACTTTATAGAGATTTTATATATGATCCCATTTTTACCATATTAATGCACATCCGTAGTGTTTAGTAAATAAACCTGCATGTACTTATACTGGAGCAGCCCTCGGTATCCTATCATGTCCTGTTTTATCTACCCTGGATACTCTGTGACAGTGGCTTTTCAATGTTTGTTGAAGGAATTGCTGGTCTTTCCCATGACACCAGTCGTCGGACCCCTCTCGCTCTGAGCTCTGCTCTCTGCGCTCTGCCACTACCTTCCCATCCGTCTCCCACTGCTGCTGATTTAGAGCTGTGGGATTTGATTTCCTCTCTGTCTCAAACACACTGCCCACTCCTGCTTTCTCAGTGCCTGTAAAAAAAAGAAAAAAAAAGGACTCCGGCCCCTGTCCCGCCCCGACCTCCGGCACACAGGCAGCATCCCTCATCCTGCCTGTCTGCCCGAACCTAATTTTAATGTAATCACGAGTTGCAGAAGCAAAGCACAAGAGAAATCACTTTGCGGAGCTGTGTCTTTGACTAGAGCTTTTTAAGAGGCTTTTAGAGTAAGTGGTTGGCTGTGGCGCGATGCTCTGGGAGTTGTCCGTGATTGTGTAACAGGGGGAGATGAATGCTGATGTGATTGCTGCATCAAGACACAAATGGAAATTGATAGGGATGTTTTGGGGCTGCTGTGGCGAAAGTGTGTGCAGGGACCTGTAACTGCAAAGGAAGAGAGGAAACTCTCGTGAAAGAAGTTCTATTAGTTTGAGGTTTTGTTTGTAGTGCTTGTGATGCAGTTTCAGAGTTCTTTCTGTTGGAGACGCATTGCAACAGTGCAGTGCTGTGCGCAGTACAGTAGTGTTCGCTGTGGCGCCTGTTGTGGAGATTTGCGGTATCTATGGAGAGTGTATAAATAAACATTAGAGCGGTGTGTGGGCATGCCACTCACCTCCTCCACACACCCGACGCTTAACGACACTTCACGTCTCCACTCTCGCACTGTTAAATGCTTGTATGTCAAAGACTTATCCTTTACAAGGTCATGAAGTGCAACTGATTTTAAAGCAGGTGCTGCTCACAAAGGGGGCTTTTTGAAATTAGACGTCTCACTTGCCTCTTGTTACAGACCTAGGCAATAGCTCACTGGACATTTTCCAGAAGAACAATGGCCCTGCTGAAACTTTCTTATATCCTTTTCAGCAAAGGGAAAGCTGAGGCCCTGCTACCCATAAGGCAGAAAACACATTCTCTTTCATCTTTATAAAAAAAAAAAAAAATAAAAAATATATATATATATATATATATATATATATATATATATATATATATATATATATATATATATATATATAAACTCAAAATCGAGAAAAATTAAGATACATCATTTGAACACACCAATAGTCATTTACATTGTGTGAAAATTTCATGATGAATGGACCAATAGAAGTGCTCCAAAACAGCTTGGAAAGAACTCTGGTTCCATTAACTTACATTGAAAGTAAAGTATGTTTTTGTTCTCTCCTGTAAAGTTGAAATTTTGGAGATGGAGATATATATCGTCACTTGTTTTTCATTGGACAGCGATGATATATATATATATCAGCATGTCTGTAGTCTCTGTGTCCCGCAACATGTTAAGTGAATCCAATCAAACATTTCTCGTGCTCTGCCCATCATATTTGGTGAGAGACCTGATCAACTGAAGCAACCCCACAGCTCAGCACTGCCTCCACAGGTTGCACAGTGGGAACTATGCTTCATTCACTTCCCTTCTAATAAGCCCAACGCTCTGAAATACCATAAATCTGGACTCATCAGACCACATGACCTTTTTCAATGTTCATCAAAAGTCCAATCTTTACTCTCTCAAGTCACTCCAGTTAGCCTCAACTCTCAACTAACAGCTGTTTAGTCCCAATCATGTGAGTTCTTATCACGTTGTACAGGTGAAAAACCTCTTTCTTCCACTATTAAACATAGTTGTGAGAGTTGTGAGTGTCGATTTTATTACCAAACGACTACACCAAACCTGGTGATCTCTGATTACCGTCAATCAGGTATTCTTCCGGGAAGTTATCAGTTCTCCACTGTCCTTCTAGGTTTAGATAATGCATTGGACAGTTCTTAACCCAGCTTTAGTTAGTTCAGCTTCTCCGTCAGTGTTTTGTTTGATTGATGCAGGTCAATAATTTCACCCTTCCGAAACACAGTAGCATCTTTTCCATAACCACGTCTTCTCACATGGATATTTATAAAGATTGTGAAGCAACTCAATGTTAAGGTTAAAAGAATAGTTACCAGCTGAAACGTATTAATAACTTCAGTAATTATGCTCTTAATTAAGCACTCTCTTAATTAAATTCAGTACTTTTTTGTCCAGGCAATGTGTTATATACATTATAAAACCTTACGACTAATTAATTTATCATTTAAAATCTGAAAGAATACAATTACATTGCCCTACATGAACCTCTCCACCCTGGATGTATTTAATAGATATATTTTTAAGCATAAACATCACCTTATAAGACAACATAGTCTCGCATACCAGGCAGTGTATTCATAACCGGTCCCTGTATTAGCTTTCTGCATGGCAGCTTTTAGAGGTTTTAAACTCTAGTCTGGTTTATATCACCATAGCTGTGACTATTTCAGAAAAAACAAATGGTACGTTTAACAGAGACCCCGCTTAACGACTAAATGTACATCTTAATAATGGAATTATGCAGAAATTTAATCCCCTTTAACAAATGAAGGTTGTTAAACAGTCATGTGCATTGGTGCAATCTTTAACTATTATAGAACCTTTACATGGAGGTTCCTTATACTAAAAAAAATCACACTCACTAGCAAATCTCATTTACAAAGAGTCGTTCCTTAAAGTACTGTCCATTCGAAAGGTTCCTCTAACTTTTTTTCCTATAGATTGGTCCAGAGAAGCCTTTTTGGCACCACTGGGTTTTAGCTCACCATAGAGTTTTACATAAAGCTAAGTAAAGTTTAAGCAACATTTATCAAATTTCCCGTTTAGTATTATTTATCATCACTTAATGGCTTGTGCTGCCATTTCAGCCCTTTCTTACCTTAAGTCGTCTGCAGACAACAAACCGGAGTTTGAAGCTTCTCTGTCTTAATGCACTGCATCAACAAGTAATGGCGTAATTGAATTGAACTGATGTAAGAGTTAGTGCATGCCTGCTCGTCTCTTTTCCCCAGCCAAGTTCTGAGCTGCTAATTCTTTGCGCTCTAATGACTCTCCTGTCAAACGGCCAAGCACAGTTGTAGCCTGTGGAGGCGGTAGGGAGCAGGCAGTAATGAGTTAGGGAGATGTGAGGCGAGCGAGCACATGTCTGGGAGCATGGTCAGAGCTCTGCAGTTGCAGCAGCAGCACTGGAGAAACAGAATAACAAGCCCAGAGACACGACTAGCTGTTCTCGCGCTGACGCTCATATACCCGTGCGAGCATATGATTGTGTTCTAATTTTTTTCTATTGCTGTCTTAGTCATATTTGGTTCTCACAACTCTTTCTCGCCCCTACATCAACTGACTGAGATCAACTGACAAAAAAGAATAAGAATCTGTGGAAAAAGCCTGATTAGCTGCTCTAATTACAAGTGCTGGTGTTTATATATAGATTGTTATAGAAGCACCACTGTTGAGGTAGAGGTTATATTATGAAAGCACTGCTGTTGAGGTAGAGATTATATTATAAAAGTACTGCTGTTGAGGTAGAGATTATATTATAAAAGCACTGCTGTTGAGGTAGAGGTTATTATAAAAGCACTGCTGTTGAGGTAGAGGTTATATTATAAAAGTACTGCTGTTGAGGTAGAGGTTATATTATAAAAGCACTGCTGTTGAGGTAGAGATTATATTATAAAAGCACTGCTGTTGAGGTAGAGGTTATATTATAAAAGCACTGCTGTTGAGGTAGAGGTTATATTATAAAAGTACTGCTGTTGAGGTAGAGATTATATTATAAAAGCACTGCTGTTCAGGTAGAGGTTATTATAAAAGCACTGCTGTTGAGGTAGAGGTTATATTATAAAAGTACTGCTGTTGAGGTAGAGGTTATTATAAAAGCACTGCTGTTGAGGTAGAGGTTATATTATAAAAGCACTGCTGTTGAGGTAGAGGTTATTATAAAAGCACTGCTGTTGAGGTAGAGGTTATATTATAAAAGCACTGCTGTTGAGGTAGAGGTTATTATAAAAGCACTGCTGTTGAGGTAGAGGTTATTATAAAAACACTGCTGTTGAGGTAGAGATTATATTATAAAAGCACTGCTGTTGAGGTAGAGGTTATTATAAAAGCACTGCTGTTGAGGTAGAGATTATATTATAAAAGCACTGCTGTTGAGGTAGAGGTTATATTATAAAAACACTGCTGTTGAGGTAGAGATTATATTATAAAAGCACTGCTGTTGAGGTAGAGGTTATATTATAAAAGCACTGCTGTTGAGGTAGAGATTATATTATAAAGCACTGCTGTTGAGGTAGAGATTATATTATAAAGCACTGCTGTTGAGGTAGAGATTATATTATAAAGCACTGCTGTTGAGGTAGAGGTTATATTATAAAAGCACTGCTGTTGAGGTAGAGGTTATATTATAAAAGCACTGCTGTTGAGGTAGAGATTATATTATAAAAGCACTGCTGTTGAGGTAGAGGTTATATTATAAAAGCACTGCTGTTGAGGTAGAGATTATATTATAAAAGCACTGCTGTTGAGGTAGAGATTATATTATAAAAGCACTGCTGTTGAGGTAGAGATTATATTATAAAGCACTGCTGTTGAGGTAGAGATTATATTATAAAGCACTGCTGTTGAGGTAGAGGTTATATTATAAAAGCACTGCTGTTGAGGTAGAGGTTATATTATAAAAGCACTGCTGTTGAGGTAGAGATTATATTATAAAAGCACTGCTGTTGAGGTAGAGATTATATTATAAAAGTACTGCTGTTGAGGTAGAGATTATATTATAAAAACACTGCTGTTGAGGTAGAGATTATATTATAAAAGCACTGCTGTTGAGGTAGAGATTATATTATAAAAGCACTGCTGTTGAGGTAGAGGTTATATTATAAAAGCACTGCTGTTGAGGTAGAGATTATATTATAAAGCAATGCTGTTGAGGTATAAATTATATTATAAAAGTACTGCTGTTGAGGTAGAGATTATATTATAAAGCAATGCTGTTGAGGTATAAATTATATTATAAAAGTACTGCTGTTGAGGTATAAATTATATTATAAAAGTACTGCTGTTGAGGTAGAGATTATATTATAAAAGCACTGCTGTTGAGGTAGAGATTATATTATAAAGCAATGCTGTTGAGGTATAAATTATATTATAAAAGCACTGCTGTTGAGGTAGAGATTATATTATAAAGCAATGCTGTTGAGGTATAAATTATATTTATACCCCAACAGCATGTTGAGGTATAAATTATAAGCACCTCAACAGCAGTGCTTTTATAATATAACCTCTACCTCAACAGCAGTGCTTTTATAATATAACCTCTACCTCAACAGCAGTGCTTTTATAATATAATCTCTACCTCAACAGCGGTGCTTTTATAATATAATCTCTACCTCAACAGCGGTGCTTTTATACTATAACCTCTACCTCAACAGCAATGCTTTTATAATATAACCTGCTGTTGAGGTAGAGATTATATTATAAAAGCACTGCTGTTGAGGTATAAATTATATTATAAAAACACTGCTGTTGAGGTAGAGGTTATTATAAAAGCACTGCTGTTGAGGTAGAGATTATATTATAAAAGCACTGCTGTTGAGGTAGAGGTTATTATAAAAGCACTGCTGTTGAGGTAGAGATTATATTATAAAAGCACTGCTGTTGAGGTAGAGGTTATTATAAAAGCACTGCTGTTGAGGTAGAGATTATATTATAAAGCACTGCTGTTGAGGTAGAGGTTATTATAAAAGCACTGCTGTTGAGGTAGAGATTATATTATAAAAGCACTGCTGTTGAGGTAGAGGTTATTATAAAAGCACTGCTGTTGAGGTAGAGATTATATTATAAAGCACTGCTGTTGAGGTAGAGGTTATTATAAAAGCACTGCTGTTGAGGTAGAGATTATATTATAAAAGCACTGCTGTTGAGGTAGAGATTATATAATAAAAGCACTGCTGTTGAGGTAGAGATTATATTATAAAAGCACTGCTGTTGAGGTAGAGATTATATTATAAAAGCACTGCTGTTGAGGTAGAGATTATATTATAAAAGCGCTGCTGTTGAGGTAGAGATTATATTATAAAAGCGCTGCTGTTGAGGTAGAGATTATATTATAAAAGCACTGCTGTTGAGGTAGAGATTATATTATAAAAGCGCTGCTGTTGAGGTAGAGGTTATATTATAAAAACACTGCTGTTGAGGTAGAGATTATATTATAAAAGCACTGCTGTTGAGGTAGAGATTATATTATAAAAGCGCTGCTGTTGAGGTAAAGATTATATTATAAAAGCACTGCTGTTGAGGTAGAGATTATATTATAAAGCACTGCTGTTGAGGTAGAGATTATATTATAAAAGCGCTGCTGTTGAGGTAGAGATTATATTATAAAAGCACTGCTGTTGAGGTAGAGATTATATTATAAAAGCACTGCTGTTGAGGTAGAGATTATATTATAAAGCACTGCTGTTGAGGTAGAGATTATATTATAAAAGCACTGCTGTTGAGGTAGAGATTATATTATAAAGCACTGCTGTTGAGGTAGAGATTATATTATAAAAGCACTGCTGTTGAGGTAGAGATTATATTATAAAAGCACTGCTGTTGAGGTAGAGGTTATTATAAAAGCACTGCTGTTGAGGTAGAGATTATATTATAAAAGCACTGCTGTTGAGGTAGAGATTATATTATAAAAGCGCTGCTGTTGAGGTAGAGATTATATTATAAAAACACTGCTGTTGAGGTAGAGATTATATTATAAAAGCACTGCTGTTGAGGTAGAGATTATATTATAAAAGCACTGCTGTTGAGGTAGAGGTTATATTATAAAAGCACTGCTGTTGAGGTAGAGATTATATTATAAAAACACTGCTGTTGAGGTAGAGATTATATTATAAAAGCACTGCTGTTGAGGTAGAGATTATATTATAAAAGCACCGCTGTTGAGGTAGAGATTATATTATAAAAACACTGCTGTTGAGGTAGAGATTATATTATAAAACCACCGCTGTTGAGGTAGAGATTATATTATAAAAGCACTGCTGTTGAGGTAGAGGTTATATTATAAAAGCACTGCTGTTGAGGTAGAGATTATATTATAAAAGCACTGCTGTTGAGGTAGAGATTATATTATAAAAGCACTGCTGTTGAGGTAGAGATTATATTATAAAGCACTGCTGTTGAGGTAGAGATTATATTATAAAAGCACTGCTGTTGAGGTAGAGATTATATTATAAAAGCACTGCTGTTGAGGTAGAGATTATATTATAAAAGCGCTGCTGTTGAGGTAGAGATTATATTATAAAAGCACTGCTGTTGAGGTAGAGATTATATTATAAAAGCACTGCTGTTGAGGTAGAGGTTATATTATAAAAGCACTGCTGTTGAGGTAGAGATTATATTATAAAAGCACTGCTGTTGAGGTAGAGATTATATTATAAAAGCACTGCTGTTGAGGTAGAGATTATATTATAAAAGCACTGCTGTTGAGGTAGAGATTATATTATAAAAGCACTGCTGTTGAGGTAGAGAGCACAGAAGGGTGGCTGTTGAAGAATAAGTTATGTTATATAGATTGTATAGCTTCTGTTATAGAAGCACTGCTGTTATTCAGATGGTTGTAGAAGAAATCCTACTGTGTTGAGGTATATGCTATGTTATGTAACCGCTGGTGTGTTGAGGTTTATGTTATATATTCACTGTTGTAGTGCGGTATACATGTTATATAATCACTGCTGCTGATGATCTTGTTGAAGAAGCATTTCTGTTGAGGTATAAATTATGTTATAGTATTGCTGCTGTTGTATAGATTATGTAATAACCTTTAGTAATGCTTATGTTATAGAAGCACTGGCACAAATGATGGAATACACTTGCAGCTGTTTTAGTCTGGACTGCGTTGTGCTGCTTGATGTGCCACTTTTCTGATATAGATTATGTTATAGAAGCCCAGCTGTGGTCTGTGATGCTCCACTCCTTATCTGCTTCCCTCTGCCTCCTCCTTGCATTTCTATCTAATTCATCTCATGAGCCACATACTGAGGGCAAAGCTAAAGTGCACACTCAAATCAGTAACAGTAATGGGAAATTTTCTGTGCAAGAGTGAATTCATTTGTTTAGGTTATGTAACATTGAGGTTCAGTTTGTTCATAAATGCGCCACTCTTCCAGCCAATGTCGCTGACAGTTCTGCAACAGCAATAGCGAAGACTAATCACTGAGCCATTTATTCCCTCGTTGTGCCAGATGGTTATGGCTGATGGCTGATTTTAAGAAAATGCATGAAGCAACTCGTGATTGAGGCACTTCTATTATGAGCAGATGGGCTTTATCAGTCTTTCACTGTGTATCTGAACAACGCAAGTCCGTTACTGCTGTTAGAAGTTAAACCCTTTACCCAACTCTTTACTGGTTTAAGTTGTTCTGGATTGACAGTTTTTTCGGGGGAGTTTCTGTGATGGCAGCAGCTGTTGTAATAGAATAAGGCCTGTGTCAAAAACATTACAGGGATATTTTATGAAGAGCTGTCAATGGCCAATAAAAGCCCCCTGAGAGGTAATGTTGACTTGTGTTGGCACAACAGATCTTACATCGGAGAGTAAAGTGATTGCACTCTACTGTCCAATTGCACTTTACTTTCATAAATGGAGATAATTAGTCGTAATTGGTTAGTCAGAATAGGTGATGACCTCACTGAGATGCCATAAAGAGTTTTGTTTTGGTACTGGAGAGGGCATACGACCGTCCATCCAGTATGTAGTGCAGTTTAAAAGCAGTTAAAATTACATACATCTGAAGATTTATTTAGAAACCGACATTTGTTAGAAATGCACTGCTGGTACAAAATACATTGTGTTATAGAAGAACTACTGTTGTGCTATAGATCATGTTATGGAGGTACTGTTGTTGTTGTATACATTGTGTTATATAAGCACTGTTATAACATAGATCATGTTGTAGAAGCAGCGCTTCCATAACTTGATCTATACAAAACAGATGTGTTTCTAATCAAAGGTATACCATGTCACAAGTGCTTCTAGAACATAATCTACATCAGTACATAACGCAATGTATATAACCTCAGCACTGCTGTTGTAGTATAGATCATGTTACAGAAGCAGTGCTGATGTTATATGCACTGTTGTGTTGTAGATTGTTATAATAGCACTGTTGGTGCAGTAAAGGTTGTAGGAGCATCACCGACCGCAGCTGTGCTTCTATACCAGAATCTATATTAGAAAAGCAGCACAACACAATCTAGACTATAACATATGTATAGACATTCCATTATTGTGTTGTAGAAGCATGTGTGATGTGGTATACACTGTTATAGAAACACTTATGAATTATAGAAGCACGCTAGAAATATGTTATGGAATCACTGTTGCTGAGTTATAGACTGTTATAGAATGCACAGTTGTTGTGGCATAGACTATGTTGTAGAATGCACTGTTGTTGAAGTATAGAGTATGTTATAGAAGCACTGCTGCTGTGGTATAGAGTATGTTGTTGAAGCACTGTTACTGTCGTATAGAATATATTATAGAAGCACTGCTGCTGTCGTGTAGATGGTTGTGGTATAGAGTATGTTATAGAAGCACTGTTACAATGGTATAGATTACGTTATAGAATACACTGTTGTTGAAGTATAAATAATGTTATAGAATACACTGTTGTAGTATAGAGTATGTTATAGAAGCACTGTTACTGTGGTATAGAATATGTTAGAGAATACACTGTTGTAGTATAGAGTGTTATAGAATACACTGTTGTAGTATAGAGTGTTATAGAATACACTGTTGTAGTATAGAGTATGTTATAGAATACACTGTTGTAGTATAGAATATGTTATAGAATACACTGTTGTTGAAGTATAAAGTATGTTATAGAATATACTGTTGTTGAAGTATAAAGTATGTTATAGAATATACTGTTGTTGAAGTATAGATACACTGTTGTTGAAGTATAGAGTATGTTATAGTATACACTGTTGTTGAAGTATAGATACACTGTTGTTGAAGTATAGAGTATGTTATAGTATACACTGTTGTTGAAGTATAGATACACTGTTGTTGAAGTATAGAGTATGTTATACACTGTTGTTGAAGTATAAAGTATGTTATAGAATATACTGTTGTTGAAGTATAGAGTATGTTATAGTATACACTGTTGTTGAAGTATAAAGTATGTTATAGTATACACTGTTGTTGAAGTATAGATACACTGTTGTTGAAGTATAGAGTATGTTATAGTATACACTGTTGTTGAAGTATAAAGTATGTTATAGTATACACTGTTGTTGAAGTATAGATACACTGTTGTTGAAGTATAGAGTATGTTATAGTATACACTGTTGTTGAAGTATAGAGTATGTTATAGTATACACTGTTGTTGAAGTATAGATACACTGTTGTTGAAGTATAGAGTATGTTATAGTATACACTGTTGTTGAAGTATAGATACACTGTTGTTGAAGTATAGATACACTGTTGTTGAAGTATAGATACACTGTTGTTGAAGTATAGAGTATGTTATAGTATACACTGTTGTTGAAGTATAGATACACTGTTGTTGAAGTATAGAGTATGTTATAGTATACACTGTTGTTGAAGTATAGATACACTGTTGTTGAAGTATAGATACACTGTTGTTGAAGTATAGAGTATGTTATAGTATACACTGTTGTTGAAGTATAGATACACTGTTGTTGAAGTATAGAGTATGTTATAGTATACACTGTTGTTGAAGTATTGATACACTGTTGTTGAAGTATAGAGTATGTTATAGTATACACTGTTGTTGAAGTATTGATACACTGTTGTTGAAGTATAGAGTATGTTATAGAAGCATACCTGATGCAGTATACATTGTTATAGAAGATTAATGGATTATATAAACACACTAGGGTAAATAATAGAAGCACTGCTTTGAGGTTATTGCTGTGGTGTAGGTAATGTCCGTTAACTCTGAGACCAGCGCATATCCCTGTCTCACGCTCTGCCCCCGTGGGCTGGGTGTGTGTAAGCGCATGCTGCCAGTCTCGAGGCCGGTGTGCTGATCGCCGGCCGTTCTAAGTGGAAGGGGATGCTGAAGAAGCTTGTGATCAATAAATAATGCGTGTATTAAAAGCGCAGGGCTAGTCTGCTCCTGGAGCGGTAGTGCGGAGGCTGCCTCTGTTATGAAACAGGCTTTTAGCATTTTCCGAGGCGCTCCGCCTGTCAGCCTGGATCTCACTCAAGCTGGTCTAGCTTTGCAGCGCTGAGGAGAGGGAGAGCAGAGTTGAGGGAGGGAGGTGGGTGGTGGTGGAGGGGGGGCGGGGTGGTAAGGGGGATGTCCTGACTCTCAGCTTTAAGAAGAGGGCACTCGCCCTCAGCCTCACTCTGAGACAGGCAGGGAGCCAGCCAGCCAGGTTCATCTCCCTGTATCTCTCTCTCTCTCTCTCTCTCTCTCTCTCGTAGGTAATTACTCCGTTTCGAAGACTCATCCTGTGTGCGGAGAACAGAAAAGAGATGGAGGACTGGATCAGTTCTTTAAAATCGGTTCAGTCTAGAGAGCATTACGAGGTAAAGCACGCTTCTCTTTTTACTGCATATGTCATGCGTTTTGTCATGCAGTTATTTTGATGTTGACGTGACGTGAGTGCTGAACTTGGATGCGTAATTAAGAGAAACAAGGCTTTTTTAAAAGACTTAACGTGCATTACTGTGAATGTGTGGTGTGGTATTTTTTACAGTGCTGAGTTTGTGTCTATTATATGCTTTTATTGGTGGTTGTAGACTTTTAAGCATGCCACAGAAAGACCACTTTCCATTATGGGGCTGTAGGAAAGCTGCACTGCATGCTGTTTTTATGTGAATGCTCATAGATATTGTTCTTTTTCAGTCCCACTTCATTACTCCTACAATGGGATAATTCAGTGCTTGTAGAGTCGGTGGTGATAAGAGATGCAGAAATGAGGAAAAGTGTATTTATGTGGTCAATTATGTGTGATTCTCACCCCTAAAACTTCAATACATTCGAATAAGTATGTTTCTGTAAAGTCCTTCAGCATGACTTGGGCTTAAACCGGTTAAATACTAAGCCTGCTGAGAACTTCCAAGTCTCTGTTGACACTGTGTAGCAATACAATTGAAAACGTATTGCCTTTAAAATGAGGGGGAAGGAAAAAGATTACATAAGCCCTGATGCTCTGCAATACCACACCCTGAGCCCCCCGCTCAGCCTGCACCCCGCATCCACACATCTGCCAAGTGGGGCACAAGCTGTTCCCTTCATTCAGTGCGCTAATTAAGTTATAGTACAAATCTATAGCGTCCTTAAAGATAGTCCCAGCAGCCTTACCTGTGGAAGCGCTTGCTTGAAGAGTGTAATATCGTACTTCTGGAAGTAACTCTTCCCGCCGGCTGATTTGATTGTGCCTGATTGGTGGATTTCGCTGAAGAAGAGTGAAGCATGTGTGTAGCATGGCACCGCGTGGGAGCATGTGGTGTGGTATTGCACTGCTAGAAGCTCTGCACCTCACACTGATGAGAGTGTGGGGTGTGCTCCAGCACGCACGTTGCATGCGGCGTGTGGGGGAAAAGAAAAAAACGTCTTGACTTAAAACAGTCCGCTCGCCGTTGTGTTATAAAGTGCCTTCCTTTCCAGGGGCTCTGAAAAAGTCTTATCCTGGTTTTGCCAATTTGTCTTAACTTCTCCTTTGCTAGACGGCACAGTTTAATGTGGAACATTTCTCAGGGATGCACAACTGGTATGCCTGCTCCCACGCTCGCCCCACCTTCTGCAACGTCTGCCGGGACAGCCTCTCAGGGGTCACTTCTCATGGCCTCTCGTGTGAAGGTAAGTGCCATCAATTCCCCACTAACTCTCCGTCTGCTTTCTCTCCACTCTCCCCTTTTCCTTTTCCCAGCTCTCTCGCAGCTCTCGGTATGCTAATGCCTCTTTAATTATGGATGCCATATTTTACTGATGCCTCCCTGCTGTGGTTTGGCACTCACTGTCTCTCCTATGAAGTGCCAGGGTTTGGCCATATTGGCTGCAGACACACATCCGCAGTCGAGCTCGGCGTGAAAGAGAGAATGCAGCAGAGGCTGGGACTGAGAAGTGTGCTGGTGTTAAAGGGAATGCTACGATGAAGTCTCGTGCTATAGATTTTCGTATGTCACGGATGCCGTGATGAAAAAAAAACACAAAAAGGACACAACCAAAGACACACCCCCAAGACAAAGATAACAGAGCATGAAGAGTTATTATTTATTAAGCATAAAAAAACATATATATACATATACATTCATTTTAACAGTGCTGTGCAAAAGTCAGGGATCACCCTTGATGAGTGGAGAGAAGCTTCTGGGTGAAGTTTGTATGTTCTCTGAGTGCTTGACTTGGTTCCTCCGGGTGCTCTGGTTTCCTCCCACAGTCCAAACACATGCATGTTAGGTTGATCGGTCACTCTTAATTGCCTGTAGGTGTGAGTGAATGTTGGCCATGCGATGGACTGGCGACCTGTCCATGGTGTACCCCCGCCTTCGCTTAATGACACTGGGATTGGCTCCAGCCCTCCCGTGAACCCGACTAGCGTGATAAAGTGGACGGATGGATGGATGGATGGATGGATGGATAGCCTTTATTATGGCTTCCGTTCATTTTTGGGAGACTTGCATTCTGTTTGAAGAAATTTGTAGGAATGTTTTCAGCTTCTAGTCCCAAGAAATAATCCCAGCCACAATCTGTGATGTTGAGGGTTGGACTCTGGGGTGGTCAGTCCATTGTTTTCAGTCCAGTGTTTTTCTCTCTGTAACAGTGTTGAGGTGTCCTCCCACACTGAAAGCATGGACAGATACACCTATGATTGTTTTAGATCTGAGGCAAGAGTTGAGGCAAGAGTTGAGCTTGATGTTTCTCATCTTTATCAAAGATAAAATCTTTAAGTACTGTTTATCCGACAGTGACAGTTTTGGTGGTCTGCCAGGTCTTGCAGTCGGTTTTGCTCTTTTATTTTGTTTTTCATTTTGTCTTCAGAAATATCTCCTGAAAATGAACAGCTTGTGCTGAATGGCCATGTCGATTGATGTGATGTCTAAAGAATGGGCGGATGGTCTCTGACTTTTGCACAGCACTGTATATTTTGTATATCTTTTTTTGGGGTGTATATGGATATATCATGTTTTATCATGTGCCAAATTTAAGAAAATATTGTCCACCCCCAGTAGCGCTTGCCGGGAAGAGAACATGCTGCAGGCAGGGGAAAAAGGAGGCTGATCATTAGCAATGGCGAAGCCTTACTGCTTGTGTGTCCACGTTTGTGTGTGCACATGAGGCTATTATCTCTGAGCGTGCATTATCTTGATCCGCAATGAAAGTACCCCAAAGAAGCTGTTGGCAGGTTAAAGCGCTCACCCTAAAAATACCCTCTCCAGTATCATGCATTATGTTAATGGGCTGAACTCATGTGGAAAGATAGTGCTAATTAGTCTCGGAGATATGCAGATGGTGCTCATTAAACACCTCTGCTTGTCACTGGTTCTTGCAAAAAAACCAGGAATAGCTTCACACTCATTCTGTGTGACCAATAATCAACAGTTCCGGCAAGGGTCTATTTTTGCTCATCTGGAAACTTATTGCATTCATTAGACGTTGGATAAAGCCGGCTTAAACATTACCTCCAACTTTGAAACGCACAAACACTCGGACCTCGTTATTATGATGCCAGTTGGGTATGTATCTTGAAAGCGGTGTTTTAAACTGCTCAGCCTGTACGTTCAGAAGAAGAAGCGCTTAATAAAAGCACCTTGCTCCGCTTTGCCAAACAACTATACTTCATCGCTAATGAGCTATCCTTAATCAACGTGGAGAAAAATGGAGATCGGTGTGAACTGTGCTGGCCACTCCATGGTCTGCCGAATGGCAATTAAGGGACGCTCTGCAGTGCTGTCGGTGCTTCTCACGCGGCGAGCCCTCAAGAGTATTAATTACGTCTCACTGTGAGGAGATGATCTTATTTCAGTTGTCGGAGCATCTCGTTAATATCGCCACTGCTTCGAGCTGCTTTAGGTTCGTATCAGAGATGCCATCGTATTTCGGTCTGAAGGAGCTTCAGATAAACAACTGAAAAGAATGAATGTATTTAAAATTAAATGTGTACATTCCAAATTATTCCCAAAATTCAGAACTCTGTTAGTTTAGCTCAGGAGTATTTAATTAGAACTCAGTCAGATCCAGTCAGAGGTGATTTCCTCAGGCCGGGCGCCAGACCATCATAATTTATACATAATTTATATATTAAGCCCTGTTGTGTATACGAAAGTAGCCTTCCATCAGCATTCTCTATTATAGCAACTGAAAGACAAAACAAAAACCGTTCAGTATATTTTACCAGTACTGAATTAATTATGCAAATAAATGCTTTTTCATCATTTCAGATATTCATAGAAGAAGTAAACAAAAGGTGTCTCTTCTTGTTAATTCAATTTCACATCTTGACCTGTGAGTTTGGAGCTGTCTGTGGGAAAAGTAAATATATACGTCTCTCCATTCCTGCTTGAACAGTTGGTTTTCGTCGTCAACTATTCTTTTTTTAGAGCGCGTTTTTCTTTTTTTGACTCGCTTTATTCTCCGACTGCAGCTTCTCGTGTCCTACCTCGCCTGTGTGCGTGCCGCACTCCCGAATCTGCACAAATCTGATTGGCTGAGAAGCCCTTGATGATCTTAGAGTGCACACAATTGGTCTGTGAGTTTACTGCCACAAAGCCCGCATACCGTAAAGACTAGAAACGTTCTGCCGCTTAAAATAAACACTTACTAAATGAAATCGTTCTCAGTAGTTTATCTGTTTGGGTCCGCATTAGACAACGTCTTGGTCTGGATCCGGACCATGTTCCGCCTATTAGTGACCTCTGGTTTAGTGTAAATGATGATCCCAATTAAAGTAAATTCAGCGTTTAATTTTCTCATTGGCTGTGCTATTCAGTGGTTGTTTCTTTCTTTCTTTTCTTAACATAACCGGTTAACAGTTAGTGTTTGGCAGTGGAGCTTTGGTCACAGAATCAGGCCCTTACCTTCAGCAGGTTCCAGGACTCGAGTCTACAGCAAAGTCGGCTGCTTTTTGTAGCAAGCTATGCAGTTCCATGCCCTTGATGGTGGTGACCTGAATGAGCGCGAGGGAGAGTGTTTGTTTGAAGGCAGGTGAGGAAGAGTGCTCTGGGTGGCTGGAGAGTTTAGGGCGATCATTGCTGTTTATATTTCCTTTCGATTTCCTGCGCCAGTCGATCAATAAAGATTGATGTGCGACATGGGCTCCGACAGAAGAGGCAGACTCGATATTTCTCCCTCTCTAATTTGACAGAGACATCCTGTCCATTAGCTGCGCACCGCGTACAGTCTTGCGTTCACTCAGCATTACGGAACGGTCCATAAATGGTTTGCTAACAGCTCCGAGAATGACATTAGGCGTATTGATTGGAGCATTGTTTTCAGAAGCATGGAGAATGTTTGGGGAGAACATCAGCTCAGATTGCAGTTGAAGTGCAGAGCTGTAGAGAAATGAAACATTGCTTATTGCTATTGTGGCTTTGCTGAGAGACGGCTTTCCATGGCTCTGAATCAGAGACCTTAGTTTCAATAGATGTGTCTCATTTATTATTGAGAGACAGCGGTGCGGAGAGTGAAATCTCTTGGTGAACGCAGCATGTTCTGCTTGGGCTGCTCTCTTTTCCACCAACACTACTGCACACCTGTTCTGCTTTGGTCTCGCATCAGCCAGGAAGTAAACAAGACGATGTGATGGAGCTGTGATGAGAGAGGCAGGGAAGCGGGCATCATTAGCGGTGTCACCTCAGTTCTGGCTAATCCAGCAGATCATCCTGTAAGCCGGCAGTATGTAGGGAGTGTTGCAGTGTTGTTTTGATATCATGATGTAAAAATGTGAGATGTGCATCATGGAACCTGGACATTCTCTTAATCTTGACCCCAAATTCAGTTAGCACCAACTGAGAACCAACTTTCACAAAACAGTCAGCAGCCTCTCCAACAAGTCATGGACCAAACGCGTATCAATATATCCCTACAGCATCTCAACACTCATTAATGTAACTTCATAAGGATCACGTTTTTTTTATTCCATTTTCTTTATGGAAACATTAACCATCGGCTGAATTTTATTTTTATTTAAATTTTATTGTTTCCATTTAACTCACATTGTGTGGGCGTAATGATCACGTGAAACTAGCACATTTGATTTATTTCTCTGAGCTAATATTGCAGTATAAATCACATTAATTACTCCTAATGGGCCAAACATTTTAAATTTAAGTAATTTAACCTCAGGGGGTGGTTCAAGCTAGCATGCAAAGAAATAAATCCATTCAATTCTTGCTAAAAAGTTTGGTCAACCTTGACCCTTCAACTTCTGTGATAGGATCCTGTAATATTACTGTGCCTTGTCAATCAGCATGGTTGTTTTTGTTTCTGATGTTCTTGCTGGCCAAATTCGACTTTCCCTTCAGAATCCAGCTTCCTTTCGTGTGCACGCACATCACTCAGGCATGTGTCTTGCCGACGCAATACAGATTACGTGACGGGGAGTCGGATTTTATATGCATAAGCTTGTCAGCACTAGCATTCACATGTAGTCTAGGGGCCTTTACCTGGCTCACGTGCTTACATAGATCAGCCAAAAAGTGAAAATGCTTATAGTATATAGTAGCTTATAGTAAGATAATAATATTATACCTACATTTATGTAGTTATGTGACAGGTATAGTGTTAGGGCGCGTCGTCGCAATCGATTACCAAATTACGTCAATTAACATATCGTACCTCGATGCGTCGCAAAGATGGCCACGCCTACTGAAAGCATGGATGGCTACTGAGCGCAAGCTGCAGCTACAAACAGTCACTCGTGTTCATCAAAAGTTGTGGGAGTGTTTCACACAGAAACACAACAGTGTGGTGCTCTGTCAGCTCTGGAGATGATCACAACAGTACAGTAAAACTGCTATGCATGAGATACCTAAGAGATACCTAAGAGATACCTAAGAGATACCTAAGAGATACCTAAGAGATACCTAAGACTGTTCTCGATACTGCGGGAGCTGTAAATCACACATAGCTGCTTCTCAAATAGCTCTGTGCCAAAACATATAGTGCTGATAGTCTGATATTTTATATATACATAAATCATCTATTGGTTACAAATCCATAACAAAATAATAAAAAACTAATTCCTATCACACTCACATTAGAGTAATCTAAAAATTAGTTGCTAAATTAATCGACTAATCTGGAAAAAAAAATTAATTAGATTAATCGATTAAGAAATGAATCGTTAAGTGCACCCTAGACAGGAATTATATGACAGTAAATGGGAAACTAATTAATATGGGCCCATATGGGTCAGATTTTATTCCCTAAATCCGCCCAAGAAACAAAATAGCATATCAATGGATTAGCATACTTGATAATTTGTTGACAGTTCACACTGTTCACACTGACAAAAGCTCCCACAAGAATAAAAACTATTATATGCACCACAGTCTGAAGTGAAATTGTGCATTTTTTAGTGAAGTTAGTTTAACGCATTGCTTTTCTCAGTTCAGTGTGATCTTGGTGCTGTGCACTGAGAGTCATGTTCTTTAACAGTCAGCAACTGAAACCAGTATTCAGACTTTACAGCGCTCTGGTTAGCAAAGAGTAGAGAAATCTGCATAGGTTATGAGGTGTGTGTGTGTGTGTGTGTGTGTGTGTGTGTGTGCGTGCTGGAAAACGGTTTAGTGTGCAGTTTGTTTGTGGGTGTGGGGCTAGCAGTGATACCATGGAGGACGCCAGCTAATCAATCAGCCACTTAATTCTCATTGTGGACACAGCCAGATGAACATTCTTAATCTGATTAAAGCTGCAATGCAATTTAGCCAAGGAAATCAGCAAAGCGCTGCCAGCCATTAGCTTATTGGCCCTCACCCACACCACTGGTGTGGGCAGCGGAACAGGGCGTGCAGTGTGTGTGCACGATGCGACTGCCTGAACTTCAGTCTGTCAACACTGTTTGTGAGAATTGACTTTTACACTTCTGCTTGACCTCAGAGTTCAGAGCTGGATCATTTCATTATCTCTCTTTTTCAACTGAGTCTTAGGATTCTCGTTTCTTTCTTTCCTCCAGTAAGAATGAACCGTGTGGCCTGTGTAGCGAAGCAGTTTCCAGACTTCTGACCGGAACGTTATGTTCTTTCTTTGCAGTGTGTAAATTTAAAGCCCACAAAAGGTGCGCCGTCAGGGCCACTAACAACTGTAAATGGACCACACTAGCCTCTATCGGGAAGGACATCATAGAAGACGAGGATGGGGTGAGTACCAGCACCACGCTCTTTTCTTTTAAGAGACAGTCTGTGAAGGAAGAGAGGGAACCACAGAACGAGGAGAGGATGTTATAGAGAAAACGGTCTGAATGCACTCACTCATCCGTGTCGGGTTTTTGTTTTATAGATTGCGATGCCGCATCAGTGGCTGGAAGGCAACCTGCCAGTCAGTGCCAAGTGTGCAGTGTGTGACAAAACGTGTGGCAGCGTGCTGCGCCTGCAAGACTGGCGCTGTCTATGGTGCAAAGCTATGGTAAGGACTTCATATTCCAGAAATCTCTTTGATGGCACATGCCAGTCTTGTTAAGTTGTTAAGTGTTATTACTTTGGTTTGGTTATATATTATCTATGGTTCTGACTCCAGGCGACCGTTTGAAAAGTCATTTGCTGGTTTAGAAGCAACATGAAACAGACACAGACTGGAAAATTAAATAAAACTTCACATCAACACAAAGTCAAATAAAGTTGTGAAACTTTCACTGTGAAACTTTCAGTTTAAGATGATCTGCTTCCACCGTCAGAAGCTGGATAAAAACAACACACAGCATTAGCTGCTCTTTACAGGTAGCTGAGAGGATTGTGACATGACCTGAGGTGGAATTGCGTATCTCTGCTCCTCTCTTCTTCAGTGTTGTACGAAGTTTGAGAAACTGTCTGGAGGAAATGTGCAGAGCAAACTTGGAATTAACGTTGTCTTCTTAAAGGTGTGAGCATCGAAGTTGGCTTCCTGTACGGCAGTCTTTTTCGCTCCATCTTAAATGGTGCGGCAGCTTCATTCTGGCGTCTGATCAAGCTGTAGCATTTAAGGAGATAATTTGATTAAGCCCAGCTTGTTCAGCCCTGTGTGTCTTTGAAAAGTGTCACCATCTCCTTCACAGCCTTGAAAGTACACAGTCCGCCAGCTCCAACACAAGTTGTAGCATTTAAGGTGGAACCAAGCATTCGATTAAGAAGCTGGCAAATAGGAACATTTTAGCCTCGTTTAAAGAGGACCATCACGTATACATATAAGCCACCATTGCTGTTGATCTGTCGTTTTTCCTGCTGGGCTGGAATGTGAGCTAGTATATGTCCTATAATGGTATGTCTGAGGAATAATATTGACCAGCCAATGTAAATACTAAGTACACCTTCTTGTTGCTACTCTTATCTATTTGTTCCTTTGCTCCAGCTCTACTTACCCTATAGGTGTGCTTTTTAGTTCAGAACAACAGACTGCAGTCAACCTGTTTCTTTGTATACTTTGTTAGTGGTGAGCAGCCCCACAGGACCACCACAGAGCTGGTATTATTTGGGTGGTGGGTCATTCTCAGCACTGCAGTGACACTGGCCTGGTGGTGATGTGTTAGTGTGTGCTGCACTGGTGGACAGTGCATGTAGAAACAAGGAGCTGTAGAGAATAAAGCGGCCGGCTGGTGTACATTTACATTTGATTTTCATTTTGTATCGACAGGCTCTAGTCTGCATTTCTGATTTTTCTGTTTAACTAGATAAATAAATAAAGATATAAATATAGAAAGGAAGATTTTTCTTGTCATAACATTTCTGAGAAATGATCTCAATTTTTTTAGTGCTGTAGCTTGCTGTGACGTCTTAGGGGTAACTCTATATCAAGCCTGCCCTCTTGCCAGCAGTTCCTTTTAACTAGGAAATCTGCTTCCCAAGTCATTAAAGCATGTGCGTGACTAAATTGGGCATATTAAAGTGGATCAGCATGTGGAATTAGGGTTGCCATGTTTTCGATCATAAAAGTAGCACAAAGCTGCCTTTATTCTCGGATGCACTGCTTTACTTTCTGAGCAAGCAGGCAACCACATTCAGAAAGGCGTTTGGATCGTAAAGTGCTTATTATTGGTTGGTTTAATGAGAGTAGAAATAAAAAGTGTGTTTTTCTATTCATGTGTCTAGTTAGTTAAACAGAAAATACTGAAGGTAATTGATTGGATTCGGTTTTTTAGTATAAAATAAATGAAGACAGTAATGTTAAGCAGTGAACACTAGAATAAAAACAGACGTAGCCATTTACACCTGAAGGGTTAAACGCAGTGGGCAGTGTTTTTGAAACTTGGTCTTTGCTTTAACAGGTGCACACAGCCTGCATGGACATCTACCCTCGCAAGTGTCCTCTGGGCCAGTGCAAAGTGTCCATCATCCCCCCCACCGCCCTCAACAGTATCGACTCAGACGGTAGGCTTTCAGTGACGCACTGTTGTGTACCTTAAGTCCAGGACTTGTTTCTCATTGCAATTATTGAGAAACGGAACAGTTTCCATATATGAAAACTTTGCTGTCGTCATACAGTCCTGCGCAGAAGTCGGAGACCACCCTTAATTTATTTCATTACCCCTCTCAACAAGTACAAGTTATTAATCCCACTCCTCAGTTCAGGCTTAGAAGTTGGTTGATTTTCTGCTGCTCGCAATTAAAAGTAAACAAAGTAAATCCAAACACATTCAGCAATGCTGAGGTAGTTTCTTCTTTAGTATGTTTGCTTTCCTCAGTAATGGCTGCAGATACTCATCCTTTCACTCAAGAGTCATGTTGTCTTCTCACAGCGGAATGATGGACAGAAGTCAGATCTGCAGCATATATCGTTTATTTGTAACTAGACTTTGAAAACTCTTGGTTTTGCATTTTTTTTCTTTTGACTTTCTTTATACAAAGTAGAAATATCTCTGCACAAATGAATAGCTCGTATGTACAGAGAATGTAAAATAAGCTGAAGAGTGGTCTCTGGTTTTTGCTTTTTTTATTATGTAATGATGAAGAATGTATTCTTTCCGTAGAGCCTAAGCATTATTGACGATGGGCCCCTCATGTCTGATTGACAGTAATTGCAGAACAGGGGTCAGGGACAGGCTGTGATTGGGAGTGCTGGCGAGTGTGTGTGTGTGTGTGTGTGTGTGTGTGTGTGTGTGTGTGTGTTTAAGGAGGAGATGGTGCTCATTTGGTTTGCTAATGTACATTACTGCAGAGGAGTAGTGTTTCCTCTGCTGGCCTCTGATCTGTTGTTATTTGATGGTGGAGGACGCTGTTCTCTCCGGCTGCTCTGTGTCGCAGCAGCACATACTGCATGATGATGTCCGTTTACATCACCCCCGAGTGAGCAGTCATGTGCCTGCGCCGCGTGGAAAGTCACTTTTCCTCCCAGCAAATTGTCCTCTGCGCATGTAAACACAACAGCCCCTGCTAGACCAAGAGCTCAGAACATTCAAGATGAAAGCAAACAGTGGCATTTTCCCTCTGCTTATTCTCTCTCTCTCTCTCTCTCTCTCTCTCTCTCTCTCTCCCCCTACTTTTTTATCACTCTCTTTCAATCTCTCTTACTTTCTTTATCTCTTTCTCTGTCTCTGTGTCTCTTTGATTCTGAAATGCTTCTCATTCTCTGTCCTATTTTCTTTCTTTCTTTCTTTCTTTCTCCATCTCTATCACTTTCTCTCTGGTTTTCTTTCGTCCTCTCATTATCTCTCTGTTGATCTTAATTATCTTTTCTTTATTACTTTCTTTCTATGTCTCTGTGTCTCTTTGATTCTCATTCTCTGACCTTCCTGTTTTTCTTTCTTTCTCCATCTCTATCACTTTCTCTCTGGTTTTCTTTCTTTCTCTTATTATCTCTTTGTTGTTCTCAATTATCTTTTCTTTCTTTCTTTCTTTCTTTCTTTCTTTCTTTCTTTGTATGTCTCTGTGTCTCTTTGATTCTGTAAGGCTTCTCATTCTCTGACCTTTTTTTTCTTTCTTTCTCCATCTCTATCACTTTCTCTCTGGTTTTCTTTCTTTCTCTTATCTCTCTGTTGTTCTCAATTATCTTTTCTTTCTTTCTTTCTTTCTTTCTTTCTTTCTTTCTTTCCTTTTCCATCTCATCACTTTCTCTCTGGTTTTCTTTCTTCCTCTCATTACCTCTCTGTTGTTCTCAATTATCTTTTCTTTCTTTCTTTCTTTCTTTCTTTCTTTCTTTCTTTCTCCATCTCGATCACTTTCTCTTTAATTTTCCCTCTTCCTCATATTATGTCTGTCGTTCTCAGTTATTTTCTATCTCTCTCTCCCTCATTCTCTCTCTCTCTCTCTCTGCATTATTAACCTGCTGTGGGGAGCTAGTCTCTGGACTGTTTGCTTAACCAGCTCATCTTAGCACATATGCTACTGAAGGTGTGTCTTCCAGGAAATTGCACACTGCTCTTTTATTGATGGCTAAATAAAACAGCTATTTGGAGCAGATTGACTTCCAGCTGATGCTCCGACAGTCTATTAATAGCGCGATGTGCTGTGAGGTTGGCGTGGGTTCTTCCACTTTAGCATGTGCGTGCAATCAAACCTGTGTAATCGCTAAGGACATCCTCTATTGATCTGGCCTCCGAGCCTCACGAAGGAGACTTCAGTATTCAGAGCTTCTCACTTTTATTTGAGGAGCGTGAATCGGAAGTGAAGATTAGTCGGGGTCCAGACGCAAACACACTGGAAATCAATGGTTGTGATGTAATCGTCTGATAATAACATATTATTGGATTGCTTTGTGATGCCGGTAATTAGCCATTTGAATCCTGAGACTGAAAGCGATGTCCGTACAATTGACTGATAGTGAGATTGCGAGGAAAATAAGATGCTGAGGGAGGGGGACGCGCGTTTGAGTAAATGTGGTGTGTAACGCAGGAGATTCCTCCAGCAGCCTCGACTCTGTCCTCAATGCCTCACGTGCAAGGGAACCCCCACCTCAGAGCTGTGTCTTAATTGGCTGCGGGCTGCCTTTGGCACGTGCAGCAGCTTCGTGACTCAATCTCCTTCAGCCGAGAGCAGGAGGAAGGACAAAAAGAGAGGGAAAGGGGCAGAAACAGAGAGGAGGGAGTGGATTAAGCCCCCAGGGGTCTCTTGTCACCCCCACAGCTAGCCAAGCTACATACATCCACCCACTCGGATCTGCCCAAAGCATCAGCTTGTGCAGCCACAACGTGAACGCATGGCTGTGCACAGAGACAAATTCATTTTACATGCATGTGCACACATGCCCACGCATTTAAACACAGTCATGCAAGGAGACGTTGACATCCATCTAGATCGGGCCTGTGATGAATGTCATAAACAGAGTGGGCAATTGCCTGCAGAAGCCGGCCTGCTCAGACGCTGGTTTGGCGCACATGCTGTCGGCACGTGATCACACTGAAAGAGTCTGAAACAGTAGAGTGCAGCTCTAACACAGATACTCAGACACATTAGATACTGGACTAACTGTAAATCATAAATTTAATAAACTTAATGATTAATACAAGTGACCAAATCGAATGTAGTGTACTTTTTAATCTGACTCATTGAATGTGTATATTTGGCCAGTTAAGCCTGGTTCTGATTCTAATAATTCAGCTTTTGATAATGTTTTGTTTTCTTTGAAGTCCAACAAATTAGTTGTTGATTTGTTGTTTGTGGCATGCAAAAGTTTGGGCAACCCTGAATAACTGAGAAAGTAGTAGACAAACTGATCTCCGAAAGGCATAGAGTTCAAGATGAAACATTCTTTTTTTAACAGGGTTAGTCTATTATTTTTGTTTTGGACTTTTCAAGCCAGTTAACAGGATTAATGGAGGTCAACTTGAGGTCCAGAAGACCAAAAAAGCTTTCAGAGAGAACCACTTGGATTACTCTAAAGGAAATTCCAAACCTCTGTTGGATTGCAAAAGACCTGCAAAAGACAGCAACACCTGCACGATTATTACCTTTATTGAAGAAAGTTTTTCTGCATCCTCACTATAAAAATCCAGTCGCAGAAGTTGGAAAATTTGCTAACAAGCCTAAAGCATTTTGGAAACTGGTCCTTTGAACTGCTAAAGTTCAAACCTGGCTGTAGCGAGCAAAGATATGTTCTGGAGAGAAAAGGGGTAAGAATTTCATAAAAACAACATCTTTCCACCTGTTAAGCCCACTGGATGGATCGATCATGTTTGGGCTTTTGTTGCATGGGCATTCAATAAAAAAAAACCTCATATTCTGGAAGCCAACATCACAGCATCTTTTTAAAAAAAAGATAAAGATGAAAATAGGTTGGCTTTTGCTACAGGATAATGATCCTAAACACACCTCAAAATCCACAATGGACTACCTCAGCAGAGGCAAGAAAGTTTTGCCATGGCCCCCTAGTGCCCCCCACCTAAACATCATCAATCTGTGGCTAGACCCTAACACAGCAGTGCATGCAAGGACGCCTAAGATTCTCACAAAAATCCCCCAGTCAAGAAATGAAAGACTATTAACTGGCAACAAAAAGCGCTTGAAAGTTTCCAAAGTGGGTGTTTCTAGGTACTAGGTTTAGCCTCTTTTCCTTCTTTGTTACTTTAAAATCATCAACAATGTAAATAAGAAATAGGAGTAATCTTAAAAAAGCTGAAAATATTAATAAAATATGTTATCTTTAACTTTATCAGGTCATCTTTTACTCTCCGCTGCCGTGCTTCTTTAACATCTTCACTACTGACGCTTTTTTTTTGACGAGAGTGCCCAAACTTTAACATGCCACTGTATATAACGCTGATGGTAAAATAGTGGTAAATTTGAAAAATAGGGTGTCTTTGGGTGCTGTAGTGCCTTACAACACCATCTACACTAATCTAAAAGCTACGTGTCAGGCATCAGGGAGCATACTTATAACCATTCAGTGTAATCCCTGATTGTGAGGCAGCTTTTAGAGGCATTTAAATGCTCTACACGTCTGGTTCCCATAACCACCATTGTAAACATTGTGACTTTCAGAACACGTTTCAGAGCAAACACTCTGGATGAATCTGATTATCCAGCTCCTTTAATTATGTGGAAAATGTGATGTAATTTCACTTTAACCTGCTCAGGTTTTTTTATTTATTTTATTTCCAGTGAGGTCTTGATTTATTGAGATTTACTGTTGCGTATGTCTGACATGCTAATTGAAAGTGAGCAGGCAGTGTCCTCACGCAGCGTCTCGTCTGCACCTAACATCAGAGCTGTGGCCCTCAGTGGAAGAGAAATGTCAATTAGCATTCACACGTGCTCGCAGAGAAGTGACTCATACTTCTTTTTTTAAAGATGCTGTTAGTCACTGCAGTTGCATAACTCTTAATTCCTTTCTTCAAAGTGTGAAAGTGTAAAAAAAAGAAGAAGAAGAAGAAGGAG
Source organism: Megaleporinus macrocephalus (assembly GCA_021613375.1). Taxonomy (NCBI): domain Eukaryota; kingdom Metazoa; phylum Chordata; class Actinopteri; order Characiformes; family Anostomidae; genus Megaleporinus; species Megaleporinus macrocephalus. Next base: position 23,990,800 of record CM038709.1, on the reverse strand, counting down.
TCTTTTTTTTTCTCGCAGTGAATCATACTTGCAAAAATATTGCATTGTTTCCAGGCAACAGAAAATACAGAATCTTGTAGTTTGTACGTGTGAACTCATTAGTCTATTTTCGTGTTCTATTTCTGGACAGGTTTTTGGAAAGCCACCTGCCCCCCTTCGTGTGCCAGTCCGCTCCTAGTGTTTGTCAATTCCAAAAGTGGAGACAACCAAGGAGTGAAATTTCTGCGCCGCTTCAAACAGCTGCTCAACCCGGCTCAGGTCTTCGACCTCGTCAACGGTGGCCCTCATTTAGGGTGAGTTACGCCAGAGCAGTAGTCACCGATCTGCCTTCCTGCACAGTTCCAGCCACAGTCTGCCACACCTGCTCCTTCACTGGCTGGATCAGTGTTACGTAAGCAGGGTGGGCAAAAAGTCTGATTCATGTCTGAACTTGGTGACCACCGCACTAAAGCGTATATATATAGAATGCAATAAGAAGCAGCACAGGCACTTATGCACAGTTCCTATTGAGTCAGCTGTCTAAAGTCATGTAACACTTGGTTTGATTTCTTCTTTCTTCCTCGTCTGTTTTACAGGCTGCGTTTATTCCAGAAGTTTGATAACTTCCGAATTCTCGTGTGTGGTGGAGATGGCAGCGTAGGCTGGGTCCTGTCAGAAATTGATAAACTTAATCTTCACAAACAGGTAATTGTACAGTATGCGTTGCGGATTGAAGAGTTGATCTTTAGAGATCTAGAGGTATTGCTGTCATTGAAAAAATATAAATATAATAAAACCCATTTCTTATCCACTTCTCACTGGTTAAACCGATCATAAATCATATACAGGTATATTACACTAATCTACTAAACTATTGGTATAAACTGTAATTGCACTTTATCTTCTAGGAGCACTGGCTAAGTATTGCACTTGTATTGTATGTAGTCTTGTATTTATTCTCTTCTCTGTAAGTGTTCCAGTCTTACTAGGAATTGCATTGTCTTTTTTCTAGGTATCAGCACTGGCCCTGTGTTTATAGCAGTGTTTGAGTATAAGAGTTGTTTGGATTTAAACCTGTTTGTACTAGATAGAGATTCATACTCTGACTGAACACTAAGCACTTTAGTAAGTCGCTCTGGATAAGAGCATCTGCTAAATGCCATAAACGTAAATGTAAATATCATTCATATTCTGTTTTATACAGTTTACTGATGGATTTAAGTCTGGACTTATACTTTACTGTTTGTTTTGATGTAAAGCAGTAAAGATATGGCAGAAATATACATGTTGGGAAGCACTTTACTTTAACCATGCTACACTGACATAACTCTGGTATAAACATGGGTCATGTTGCCATCCATAATAGAGTCATGCTACTGTAATGACATTTCACAATGTTAGACAACAAAAAATAAACATGTGACAGGAGCTCTCATCTTTCACAACACTTGCCCGTAAAAACAACCTGTTTAAGTTTAAGTTTAGAATTATTCTGTCACTTGTGTTTTCACACAGCGAAATTTAACCCATCCGTGCAGTCAAACACTCACATATACACACACACACACTAGTGAACATACACACTAGGGGGCAGTGAGCACATCTGCCCGGAGCGGTGAGCAGCTCTATCCACAGTGCCCAGGGGGCAGCCTGGGTTAGGTACCTTACTCAAGGGCACTTCAGTCGTGTCCTGCTGTTCCCAGGGATCGACCCAGTCACAAGACCGGATCCCTAACCTTCAGCCCACGGCTGCCCACTGTTATATTACTGAACAAATCCTGTCATAACAACTCATTACATATTTATGGCATGGTTATGTCAGTGTTATACAGTAGCATTCAGGTGTTACTGGATGTTTTTTTCCTTTAAAATAATCATTTTACGTCATATTGAAATGGTAGCTCGTTTGCGTTTAGTTTTAATGAGTTTCATTACATTTAAAACTACATTGTTGTTTTGTATACGCTGGTGATAACACTGACGTCTGGGTCTTGTTGTTGGCAGTGTCAGCTGGGCGTACTGCCTCTGGGCACAGGGAATGATCTGGCTCGAGTGCTCGGCTGGGGACCGTCGTGTGATGACGACACGCAGCTTCCTCAGATACTGGCTAAACTGGAGCGAGCCAGCACCAAAATGCTGGACAGGTACGAAAACTTGGAGAACTTCCTGACATGTTTTCAGTTTATTCTAAGCTCTGTTATTGTTGTAGATAAATAAGGTAGAACTAGAAGGGTGTCAGTAGATTTGCAGGTAAAGTAGCGTTTCACTGAGGACGTAGTTCTCTAATGCAGGCTTATAGGATATAGTAAAAGTCAGTTAGTTTTCTTCATGCTTCCTGTCAGACGTTTGGGAATACCTAGATGTTTAATATAGACCATGTTTTCACTTTTCTACATTTGTCTTCTGAATGTCACCAGATCCTCTGAAGTACAAAGGTGAAAATGTACAGAGGATTTTACTACATGCCAGTTATGAGCTGACCTCCTAAGATTGGCAGTCTCACCAAAGTACCCCACACAATCCAGCAGGCTTTGTCCACTGTGGTAGTAGTAGGCTAACTTTCATGTGATGTCATTTCAGTATGCAGGATTGTGAGGCGCTGTTAGCATGGACGTAGCAATGGCTACATTTCCAATCCAGTGACATTTGGTAAAAACGTGTACATGAACGAAAGCATTAGCTTTGGAACATTTTTGCATACCACAGTGCCTGATTGTGGCAATTTCTGAAAATCCCTGAGGTCCACTTGTAATGTTTGTGTTACAGGCCTTCTCTGGCTATAAGTCAAATATCTGAATATTCTTTAAAAACAGTAAAAACACCAACTCAGATTCCTTAGATGCATGTAATGCATGTAGTGTAATGTAATGCAGATCTAAATACACAGTGTCATTCTTAATTTTTTATATAATTGCATCTTTACACCAGAGGCCAAAAACATCCTCAGCTTTTAATGCAAGTTAATGTGAAGTGGTGGTATTTTGAGCAAATGCTGAGCATATCTGTTGACCCATTCATCATGAGATTCATGTACACAATGTAAAGGACAACTGCCATGTTCCACTTAAAAAGAAGAAAAGTCAAAATGAAAGAACAAAAAGGAAATACATGTTGTTATTTGGACAGTGACTATGCTCAGAGTGTAAGATACCTTCAGCAAAGTCACTAACCAGCAAAGCAACTGTGTGACACGGTTAAACATTTTATGAAGTCTCAGTAAGATTTATGATCTTCTTGCTTATGTCTTTCAACAACACACAACACAATGTTCTCAAGCTCTAAGCATGCAATGTAAATTTCTCAGGTACAAATTAAAAATAGCTTGAACTTGGCTCTGCATGAACTTTAACACAGAACCCAAAAACAACAGGCTGCCTTATTCAGCAATGGGTTTAAAAGGAATTTCTTATTAAAACCTAATTACACAGTTTATACTATAAGATTCTCACAACTTTCTAAATATGAAGCTGTTAGGATCTGAATGGCAAAGAATAACTGCATGCTTGGGTATGAAGTCATACCTCACATATTATATAGCCTGAGTACCCTTAGTGCTTAAAACTCAGGTGTTTAAAGCGCTTTTGAGGGAGTAAGAAAAGCTTAGTCTTCAATTAGAATAGAGTGTTTTGAGAAGCAGCAGAACTATTAGTAAACAGAGGTGCTGTGTTGTGTTAACAACTCTTTCTCTGGTTGTTTCTAATTATTTCACTGAAAAGCAACAATTTGATGCTACACTGAAAATGGAAAAGGGGGTAAAGCATGCCTAAACGTCTGACAGGCCATGTGGCTGCGGTCCTGCAGCCTGTTAGAATATGCATTGATGTTATCAGTCGTGTTCTGTTTATAACCACACTGAGATTGTGACATTTCTACCAACACACTGTACAGTTACACAGTGCAGGTTTAAGTCCCAGCACACACACTTTTTTTGTTGGAAGCCCAAATGAAATGTTTGCAGAAAAAGTCAATTGAGCGCGCAGGATGCTGGGCTGACTCCACATAGCTGTTCTGTCATGCGTGTGTCTTTAGCAGCTCTGGCTGAGCGCACAGCTGCTCTCTGCTCTTCACAGGTGGAGTATAATGACGTATGAGATTAAAATACCTCCAAAACACAGCTGCCCTGCCACACCTGAGGAGGCAGAGGATTGTCAGGTACCTGCTCCAGAAACACACATCAACATCCACATCCACACACAGCCTCCCGTTACGGTTAACGGTCATTTACTTTGTCATTCGTGCCTTTAAGCTCTTGGATGACGAGCCTGGGAGGTAACCCTGCTGTGTGGCTTCAGTTTCAGATAACAGATTACGAGGACTCAGTTGCTGCTCATCTCACCAAGATCCTCAACTCAGATCAGCACTCGGTGGTCATATCCTCAGCAAAGTGAGTCTACCTGCGCTGTGCAGACCTCCTTTGTGTTCAGCTCGCAGAAGTACAGAGAATGTACAATCTTTTCTCTGCACTCTCCGCCAGGATCCTGTGTGAAACGGTGAAGGACTTTGTAGCCAAAGTGGGGAAGTCCTACGAGAAGAGCATGGAGAACACGGATGAGGCTGAAAGCATGGCCCTGAAGGTAAGCTCACACGGCACTGACACTGCTCTCACCTGCGTGAGTTTTATGGAGAGAGTTTAAAATATCTTTGATTGAATGTAAAGGCTTTAAATGTAAATGAGGAAAATACACACATACAGTTCAGTATAGAAAGTACTGCGTCCTGGGCAGCAGTTTATCTCAGCAGTACCTTTTCCAGTGAAATCAGTGCATAACATGAGAATAAATGTGCATAAATAAAAGATATTATGACAAAATCAAACACAATAATACAGAAAAATGTAAAAAGCTTTATTTTGCTTTAGAAATTCCAAATAGATTATTATCTTATGAAAGGTGTTTTATGGATATAAACTTAATGGACAGGAAAACTGAAGTGGGAGAGCATTAATAGTGTGTGTGTGTGTGATGTCATAAATTAACTACTGTTAAGAATATTAAGCAATGCTGTTCAGTAGGTTAAACCTATTGATAATTTAAAGGAACAATGTGTAAGATGTCATGTAACCTGATGAGTTTATACTAAAAAACGAAAGGATGCAACACATCGTTTTAAAGCTGTGGTGTCCACCGTATTATAAGAAACGAACAGTCCCAGCTCCTCAATGTTAGGGAGATCATCTGTTTACTCACCAGTCTAGAAGAAACATTACAAGTTCAGCACTAAGCTTGCATCCTTTACTGTCTTCAGCTGTGGAAAGCAACGCCCATGTCATCTCTTTTGTTTTTACTTTTTTGTTTATTTTGTTTGCTGTCGAACGCTGATTAATGCTGAGGGCAAGCGTGGGTCCTCCTTTTTGTTTACTCCTCATTGGCTACCTGTGCTTAAATTATTTAACCGGGAACAGGACCTTCAACATGATAGACAAGGGATTACAAAACACCGCTGGAGCAGTGCTATACTTCGTCCTCAGAGGTTGGACTGTTGGAAGCTACAGTGACTTCCTTTAGCCTCAAAGTGGTTTTACGAGACAGGGTGGGTCTGGCGCTAGCTGGCTAGCATGCTAACTTTAGTACACAGTGCTGCAAGACGGAACAGACACTTTAGGCATTCCGTCAGGCCTGTGAATTTCCTTATGTTATGTTTTTATGTATAATTTTATTTCACTTTGTAATGTTTTCAACTACAAATGGCCTCCATTTGCAATAATACACGTTCAGCAAACAAAAACAAACAAAGTGAAGTGCTTTAAAAGGAATGAAAGGATTTGATTTGATTGGATATCGCTTCAGCATGCCAAACAATGCCTGCTGATAATGCATTTGCTGGAACCATGCTCCTCTGCACCAGTTGTGCTCCTCAGCACCAGGTTAGCATCCTAAAAGTATATCTGCCCGGCAAAAACACTATGATGATTGTTTCTCTCAGCTTTGCTAGCAGAAACTTTTTGAAGAGGTCCTCTCGGAAGGTTTTCCCATGTAGTGACTCGCATCGTTACATAACTACTTGAGCTACTTCTGAGATGAAATAAGGCTTTGCTGTTCACCAACAGCCTTTTACTCAGCTGCATGCTGACACCTGTGTCTTCTCTCCTGTCACAGTGTGGAATCCTGAACGAGAAGCTGGACCTGCTGCTACAGACGCTGAACACAGAAGCCCAGGCCATGAGGCCTCCTTCTCTCACCACTCCCCCTATTGTAGAGGAAGAGCTGGAGGAAGAGGAGCTGCAGGAGGAGGAGGACCTGAGCGAGGAGTCCCTGACGGAGCTGAAGGAGAAGCTGGAGGAGAACGTGACGGAGAAGGACTCTCCGAACAAGCTCTTCAGGCCGAAGGAGCAGCTCATGCTACGTGCAAACAGCTTGAAGAAAGCAGTCCGGCAGATTATCGAGCAGGCCGAGAAAAGTAAGGGCAGCAAGGAACCGAGCAGTGAACAGCTGAAACACTGAATGTAGCAGTGCACAAATCAACAAGGGCATTAAAGAGGACCTACTACGTTACTTACTTTACGTTCATAGTTTTATGTTTTGAGGGCTGATAAAAAGTTTATAGGCTTGAATTTTCAAAGAATACAGTGTTTTTATGCACTGTTTGAGCTCCTGTGCCATAAAGCTCCGCCTCTTGATGAGCTCAGTGTGCTCTGATTGGTCCGCTTGCTCCCTCCATTCTGATTAGTCAACTGTCCCAGTTTGAGCCAGAGTCCAAACCTGTAAGTCAGATAGAACAAGTTGGCAGATCCACACCACCTTCGAAAGATAGACTGAAACAGAAATATGTTTAGACTTGAGTTTTCTGTGTGTCATGAAGGCCAGTCTGTTTGCAGGTCTTGCCGTTAGCCCATGCTACGAGATGACATCACCTTGCAACAGAAAAAAAGGGACTGGAATTCCAACAGGGTGTTTCAGGCAGCTGAGAAACGTAGTGTCTGTGGGAGAGAGTTTCTCACTGTGGCTTATATCTTTGCAGACCATTTATATAAACGAAGTATAATAGTATAAACATCATGATATAATACAACAATTAGAAAAGCATTAAGCAGTAATAAACAGCACTAGCAACTTGTGCAGCATCTTGTAACATCTCTCACTTAGAACCTCATTGAAAGAACTACAGTACTACAAGTATTTTTGTATAATCTTGTGAGGTTTTTTTAATTAAGTTTAACTAACAGCATAAAAATAGCTTTTAATAATGAATAATTTATACAAAATTAATTAAAAAAAGAATTACATTTTTTAAAAAGTAACTGTTTTCCGGTTTTGGCTTTTGGTAAAGACATTTTGTAGTTAAATCAGGTTACATTTTAAGATAAGATAAATCTTTATTAGTCCCACAGTGGGGAAATTCACCGTTACATCAGCAAAGGGAGAGCAAGACACTCAGTACAAAAAATAGATACATAAAACAGTACAGTATATACAGTGTTATTAGGTGTGATTGCCTTTGTTTACTGAGTGAAGAAGTATCAGCTATAGGAAAATATACCAGTGTGACTTTTTTTCTTGTCCTTGTAATTGATCTCTGCTGTGTGCTGTTTCTGTCTGGTAGTGGTGGATGAACAGAATGCCCATACGGATGAGCAGGACCTGCAGTCTCCGGCAGAGTTCAAAAAGGACACAGAGGACGAAAACAAAGACAATGAGAAGGACGAGGACACAAAAGAACTGGAGGCTCTTCCCTGTAAGCACGGCATGCATCCCACAGGCTTATCAATACACATGCAGTATCTGACTGAGGATTTCAGTTAGAACCATCATTGGTGTCTGTACAGGTAGTGATGCTGCCCTCTAGTGTTTACAGTCTGTTATGAAGAGTATGCTATTTATACATCACTGTTACTCTGTGTTTGAAGAAATTTGATTCCTTTTGAGCATAGCAGTGTTATTTTCTCTAACAAAGCCTTCAGCAGGTTAAATGACGATAGAACACAGTTTCTTGTCGTTTGTTTAAAGTGCTTGTGCAGTTGCTTTGGTGCTTTCTCCGCTCAGAGCCAAAGTGCTCTGTTTACGGGCTTCAGTCATGTGTATTTATGGAATATAAGTGTGCGTTCCACAGGCTATGTGCGATATTTGTCTCTATAGGGAGTATGTCATTGTGTGCTAGACAGTGGCACTTCCTGTTTATACAAAGGTCAGCTTCCTGCTTGAACGTGTCCAGGAGACAATGAAAGGCTGCTTGTATTCTCTAGACTGCTCTCAGTCCCCCGGGGGCTCCTGGCTGCTCACAGCTGTTGTGCTGTCGTTAGTTTCCTTTGATGTGTGATGCTTGTGAACTGCTATACAGTATTTTTCTAGCAGTTTGACGTCCTGTGAAGGGTTGCTTGTGTAATTGCTATGATTGTGTATATGTTAGTTAGTACGGATGCTTTGAAAAATAACCCTGGAACTTAGATATAAGCTTACAAGACTGCAGACTGTGACTAAGCATCCGCAGAGCTGTTTCTGTTTGAGTCAGTTCTGTGGAAGGATGCTGCTGCCAAGAAAAGTGTCCTATATTATTTGGTGTCTTAGTGTTTGTCATGGAAAGCACTCTAATTCTCCCGTGACTCCCCAGTGTTCAGTTGTGTGGAGATACAGCGTCTGAGAGGGCAGTGACATACAGCTTGTATCATTTTTTCATTACGCTTATTGCGTAATAAATTATTCAGTGACTCTGCGTTCCCTGCAGATGTGCCAAAGATGTTAAAGCCGTGTTTCTTTGTTCTCGCAGTGGCAAAGTCACCCTGTTCACCTACGGAGAGGCGCGTGAGTCGCAGCACACAATCCTGTGGCTCTTTCTCCATTCCTCCTTTCACTACAAGCAAGGAGAACCTGCCTGTCCTGAACACGCGCATTATTTGCCCAGGTATGAAGACAATAAAGCTTTTACTCTCCCAGAAAATGTTGATTTAAATGGTCCATGTCCTACATTTTTCTTGTATGCTGTTCTAAGCAGTTCTGTGACATTTGTTTGGGTTTATATATTAAATTCCACGTGCAGAGCCTTTAAAAAAACAAACAAACTATTCAGCACTCCAGGCTGATGCACTCTTTATAACTTCAATGTGAAGGGGCGGGGTTTAACTAAACTGCTGTAGGCTGTTATTTAAATGCATTAGACTTTGTGCCAAGAACTAGTGTTGCACCGATACCGTTACCGTATCGGTGCAGATACTGGCACTTACACACAGTATCGCTATCGGCAATAGAGAGCGCCGATACCATGAAGCTTATTGTCGCGCATGCGCACCACCAAATGGCACTCTTGGTTGAGGCGGGCAGCAGCAAAATGAACACAGCAACTTCATCCAAGCAAGCATAAAGAAGCAAGCTAGCACAAAATACTACATATAAAAAGTGGAACACTATAAATATCAGGATTTATAACCATATATCGAGCATTTAAGTCAGAGTTTCAGTATCAGTATCAGTACTCTGTATCAGCAGATACCTGAAAAGCTGGTATCGGTATTGGTATCAGTAAAGAAAAAGTGGTATCTGTACATCCCTAACAAGAACAATACACAAGCACAATTTACTATTATGGTTTCTGTATCAACCTTTCACATAAAAAGATACTATTTGGGTTTCATTACTCTCACAAAGTCATGGTTTACTGAAACTTCTCCTGATCACTCTTTGTCTGTTGATCTCCAGGCTTGCGTGCAGGCCTTGCTGCCTCCATAGCTGGAAGCTCAATCATAAGCAAGATGTTGCTCGCCAATATTGACCCGTTTGGAGCCACACCTTTCATTGACCCTGACCTGGATCCACTGTAAGAGTCTCTTCATTGTCACGTTTTACGTTATGCAAAGAAAAACACACTGCTTATTCCTGCCTTCTCTCACAGAGAGGGGTATTTGGAGAAGTGCGTTATGAACAACTACTTTGGAATCGGCTTGGACGCCAAGATCTCACTGGAGTTTAATAACAAGCGCGAGGAGCATCCTGAGAAATGCAGGTCAGACAGTCCTATATACATGCCAATCAGCATCTCACCGAGGTTATTCACAAGATATTTTTTAAAAATATATTTATGTTGTGCCATAACATTGTAATAGGAGCCGCACCAAGAACATGATGTGGTATGGAGTCTTAGGCACTAAGGAGCTTCTGCAGAGAACCTACAAGAACCTGGAGCAGAAAGTGCAGTTAGAGGTAAAACGTCGAGGATATCAGTTAGCAGCAATCTCTACACACTGTACTTATTGATCCCTGCATAGATTAGTATCAAAGTGGAAAATATATTCAGTTGTTACTGAATTAAAAACTATTATTTTAGTACCTTAGGTTAGTTGTACTTGATGTAGTTGGTATTTGCTCTTTGTGGTCTACTGCTTATTTCTGTGAAGAGAATTTCAGAGCTCCTCATTATGTGATGTGTTTTGCAGTGTGACGGACAGTACATCCCACTCCCCAGCCTACAGGGGATAGCTGTGCTGAATATCCCAAGCTACGCCGGAGGAACCAACTTTTGGGGTGGGACCAAAGAGGATGATGTGAGTGACCCTGGTATCCCTACATCTCCAATCTCCCAGTGCCTGATTGATACTGCTTTATAAAACTGTTCCCTATGACTGGCTATCAGTTTTTGACATCTACTGGGAGAAATGTTTATCCACTCCTTCATGCATACAAGTTATTTAATCTGTGCAATGTGTGCGTTTCTTGCATGTGCTGCCCGTTTAAGTCTCCCCACAGCATTTCAGTGAGACTCAGATATGGGCTTTGACCAGGCCATTCCATAACCCTCTCATTTCTTTCTTTTGATCTACTCCTTGGTGAACTGAATTGTATGTTTGGGATCATTATTGTATTGGAAGGTCTGCTTCTTTAGCCTTAGCTTTTTGGCACATGGCCTTACATTCTTTTCAAGCACTCTCTGCTATGAAAGAGAATTCATAGTAGATTCTGTGATTGCAAGTTGGCCAGGCCCAGAGGCAGCAAAGTGGCCCCAGACCATAACATTTCCACCACCATGCTTTACAGTAGGTTTGAGGTTCTTCTGATGAAGTGCAGTCATTGGTTTTCACCAAACATATCTTTTGGTATTGTGGCCAAACAACTCTTATCTTTGACTTATCTGTCCATAGCACATTGTTCCAAGACCTGGTTCTTGCCTAGGTACTGCTTAGCAGACTAGTGTTACGCCAGTGTTTTCAGAAAGCAAGCGCTTCTTTCTGGCGCGTCTTCCATTTAGGTTAAATTTGTATTATCAGTTTTTAATAGTAGATGCATACAGTTTGACCTCCATAGTTGCAAGAGCTGCCCACTAATACTGTATTGTAATCTTGGGGAATTCTTTTTTTTTCAGGTTACATTTTGCTCTTGTGTTCAATTTGTTGGGGCAGCCTTGTCCTCTCTACTTGTAGTTGATCGTCCAGACAGTGGAAACATTGATTTCTCATTTTTTGATATACTTATCAAACCCTTTTAACACTAATAGGCATCTACAACTTTCTTTCAGAGGGCATTAAGAACTCGTTTGATCTGGTCATGATGATACCCTAAACTCCAATAACTAAAACCACACCAAACCAGTTATATACAAATGTATCACCTTTTCTGTTAACACTGCTTAAACCGTACATATATGCTAAAAATCTATATTTTATATAAACAATTTATTATGAAAAATATTTTTTATGGGGTGTTCTTATTTCTTCACATTATTGTATGACTGTAGGGATGCTACAGAATATTAACCTAAATAAAATGCTAAATATTAGCCTACATAAAGGTAAGTGATACTAGTGTTGTTTATTTTATTTGCTGAACTGTTTTCAATTAATTACTTATATTATTTTGGGTTTTACTTAATAAACCTATTTATTGCTAGTTCTTGAAACTTCTATTTTAAGACAAAGGAATAGCATTAACTACAAAATCACTGCTGTAGTTTGGAAAGTAATAAACTGTATTCAGAGACTACTGTTGAGTTCTGTATCTGATCCAATTCCTGCACTGGAGTAAAAAACTTAATTCTAGCATCTGCCATAAATGTGAGTGCTCAACGCCCTGAAACGGAGACCATTCAACATTTAATACATTTAAAGACCCAGAGAACCCGGATGTGTATTTCTTTCTCTCACTTGGTGAATCTAGTTTGTGCAGAGAAACAGTAAGCGTGTACTGAGTATACACTTTGAATAATGTTCCAGTGATCAATGAATGACATATATATATATATATATATATATATTCCTAATAGTCCTAATCTTGGGTAACACTTTTGTAAGTATTTTCTAACCAATCACATGACTGACCTCTTTTGCCCCGCCCCAAAAAAACACTATTAGAGTCCGAAAAGCTTAGCGAGCTAAAGCTAACCCGGCATAAGCAAAAGCTAGCAAGCTAGATCACCTTTTTGTAGCCACCTGCTGATCCTTCAGTTGTTTAGCCACACACCAACCTTATTTCTATGCTTTTTCTATGATTTCTATTATTTCCTTCTGTGTTTTTATTTTCTTCTTAAGCTTATTTATGCTCTACTGAACTTTTCACTAAATTTCTGTAAAGATGCTGTGTGACAACATCAGTTGTTAAAGGCGCTATACAAATAAATTTGATTAAATTTGACTTTTTCATCCAGTTATAATCACATAAAGAACTGGCCAGTGGTTTTAGTTCTGTATGAGTGGAGAAGTATGCTAGGAGTGTTGGACAGAGAGCTGTCAGTCAAGTTTCTCATTGGCCTACCCACACAGTTCTCAGATACTAAGTTGAGTTGTGTTTTATCATATTTAGGTCGTAGATATTTCATTCTGGCTTTGCTGGATGTTTAATATAACAAGTTTAGTATCATAAAACAGTTGTACTCTGTGTACACTGTGAAATAATGTTAGCCTCCTAACAGCAATATTATTAATAATACCAGTTACTATGCATTTGTTTCAGAAGTTTTGGAGAACAAAGCAACACAAGCGCAAGCAGTGTAAACAACTAAGTGTGGTGTTGTATAACTGAGGAGATCAAAGGAACAGCTGTTCAAAACCAAGTTCACAGCAAGGATATTTAAAAAAAGGAGTAATAACTTTTGTGAATGACTATAAATTCTTGTGATAAAGAAATTGCTTATCTGGCTCATTTTATTTATTTGAATGGCTTCAACAATTCAGTCTTGTTCTCTTTTCCCAGTCTGGTTGTTTTGGTTTCTAAATTCAGACAGTTCACCCAGGTGATTCGTAAGTCATGTGAAGGATGTCTATATGAAAAAACTGTTAGCCTGGAGTGGCACCATGATCCACTACATGAGCCTGCAGAGTTATATAGAGATCTGTTATGGAATGAGGAATGCAGCTGTCTCTCAGCAGGGCTTTGTGAACCTGCTCTCGCATTTGGCCTTTTCGTGTGCGGCTCACAAGCTTCTCATGGCTGGTTCATTAGCTAGCTGTGGAATAAATGGCTTTCTCTGTATCCAGCCCCAACACGAGGGGTTATACTGGGCTCTGGCAGCACTTTCAAGACCCTGTTACGTAAGCAGCAGGCCAGAGCAAAAGAGCACTGACATGCCTGTGATCTCGGACAGGACGTTCAGTGGATCGGCTCCAGAAACGTCATCCTAAAGTCTGAAAACAGCTTGCAGAGCCAGTATGTTAATGCTAAAAGCGTAGGTCATTTTCTTATGAAATGCTCTCACTGTTAGCAGCATAATGCATGAGTTTATTGGTAATGCAGATGAATGATACTAAAGCAGTTGATGGTAAAATGTTTTTTTTTCCCTTAAAAAAAGTGGTCTGGTTTTACTGAGTTAAGAAGATGAACATGTTTGTGAGAGGCCCTCTAGTGGTGATCAGAGATGACAGCTAGCAGCAGGACAACCTCAGCACTGTACAAAAAGCCTATAAACCAAAAAGCTCAGAATTTGGCCTTACTGTCACATATCAATTTATTCTAAATGAATCAAACAAATCCCAGATTTCTATTATTTATCTGTTTGTGTACAGATATTCTGTGCTCCATCATTTGATGATAAAATCTTGGAGGTGGTGGCCGTGTTTGGAAGTATGCAGATGGCAGTATCCAGAGTGATCAAGCTCCAGCATCACCGCATTGCCCAGGTGTGTTTTACTCTACATATACTGTTTGTGTGTGTATATATATATATATACACACTACTAAACTGTTCTAAACAGTCTAAACCGTTCTAAAACGTTTGACCAGTAGTGTGTGTGTGTGTGTGTGTGTGTGTGTGTATATGTGTGTGTGTGTGTGTGTGTGTGTGTGTGTGTGTGAATATATAGTTCTGTTCAAAAGTTTATATATAGAATATTTTTTCCTGACTGGAAGTTTTTATTTGCTAACATATGTCCATGTGTATATTTAACCCTTTCCTAGCCTTTCCTTGCGGCAGCCCAGTATTATTTTCACTTATCATTTAATACCTGGTTTGACTACTCAGTACTAGATTAAGCTAATTCAGGAAATAAAATCATGCTCTATATATATATATATATATATATATATATATATATATATATATATATATATATATATATATATATATATATATATAGTAAATGTTTGTGTAAAAAATATAACGTGCCATGCTGGCCTTATGTTTCTGAAAGTGTCGCACAGTGAAAATTACAATCCTGGGAGATGAAGGAGTGCCTATTCAAGTGGATGGAGAGGCCTGGATTCAGCCACCTGGAGTCATCAAGATCCAGCACAAGAACCGAGCCCAGATGCTGACGAGAGACAGGGTGAGTGGTATGGTTTACACACATCGATGTCTTTCACAGCATGTTGTACCCAACCCAAGTTCCTCCTTATCACTGCAGCTTTCTGCTGTCATCACAGGCATTTGAGAACACGCTGAAGTCCTGGGAGGACAAGCTGAAGTATGACAAGCCTCCTCTGCGGCCTCACCTATACCCTCAGCACTCTGTGGACCTGGCCACAGAGGAAGAGGCCACGCTTATCCAGATGTGTGCCCGTGCTGCGGAGGAACTTATCACCAGGATCTGTGAAGCTGCCAAGACCAACGGGCTCCTGGAGCAAGAGCTAGCTCACGCTGTCAATGCTGCATCTCATGCAATCAACAAAACTCACCCCAAGTTCCCTGAGGTGAGACTGCCCACTAGTACAGGGTTTCCCAGCTTCAGTGCTGAAGCCCCTCTTGCAGATTTGTGTTTTTCTTGCTGAACTCACATTAGGGATAGGAAGGTTTTGCTATTTGAATCTTTTAAGAAGTAGTATTTGAATATCCCAGTTTTCCCAATAAATATTTTAGAATGTTGTTCACTGCCATTTGAATTAGCATTAATGTAAAAACATTTAGTATGCATATTGTCACTGTCCAAAGAAAAACATTTCCAAAGTAGTAACAGGAGAAGGAAAAAAATCTTATTTTATTTTTAAAAGAGTGATTCTGGAGTGTTTCTATTGATCAATCCATCATGAAAAGTTCACACAATGTAAAGGGCAATTTTTGGGGGAAAATAATGATGCTAATTAGAGATGGAAAGATCAGTCGGCTATGTATTGGTATTTTTAATCAAAATATGTGATCGGTGATCGGCCGATATTTCTCCAAGTTAACCATTGATCCCAAGAGCCGATCAATGGTATTAAACAAATGAGTTTAATCTCTGTATTTTCAGCTAGCGTTTCATTGAAACCCCCTCCAGCCAGCTCCCTGCAATTCCTATCTGAACCACGAGGTGGAAACACATACCCTTTCATTTTCCACAGACTGACTAAAGCGGCGCGCCTCGCGGGAACAGTTTTCCTTTGCATTGCGTTGCCTCGGTCTGGCAGCTTGTTGCCGTATGTGACACAGACTCATCCACAGCGTTTTTAAAATCTGTAAAATTAACCGTGTCTTGTTGGGGAACCAAGACAAAGACATTTAACACTAATAATCAGATATGGTTTTAAGAGTACACCCGCGGCTACAATGGATACAGTAAGTATCAGCAAACAGCAGAGCTAGCACGCAACAAAACAAACAACCTAGAACACCTACAGACCAGATCTGACCAGTACGAACAGTACAGCAGCAGCAATTCAAGATCTACATTTAATGATTGCAAATTGTCGTTTAAAATAACCAGAGTCTGCGTTTAAGGACTGCAGTTTTTACTGCATTTATTTAATTAGCTTTTTATTTACTTTGTTTATTTACTGGTTATTTTGTTAAAAATATTATGCTGTTTTACATGAGCTTGTAAAAAATGATAATAAACCAGTTTAGATCATGTTTCATGACTTGCTTGCGCTAATAATAAGTAGCCCTGCTGTGGCATATGGCCCCGCCCTCTATTGGTATCGGCTATCGGCCGATCGCGTTGAAAGGTGATCAGCGATCGGAACCTGCCTTAAAAACGCTGATCCATCTCTAATGCTAATATTATGCTTGCATTGTGCAGCTTCCCAGGTTTGTCAGCAAAATTAAGACAAGAGCAGTAGATGCTTTATTAATAATCAAGAATGCTCTGTTATTTATTGTGTGTGTTATTTATTGTGTGTGTTATATGTTGTGTGTGTTATATATTGACTGTGAAGATTCCACTACACGAAAATGAATATGTAGAATGTCTCATATTTGAAAAATCTTACAGTTGCACAACTTGCAGTGTGTAAATGTGTAAGATTTTTCCATATAAAGCTCAGTTTAGATACATTTTCACTTAAGATGAGACACAATAAAAGCTGCTAGTGTCTCGATGTCGTTAGCAGTTCGAAGTGCATGCTTGGTGAAAAACATTCATTCAACAAATTCACATTATAATATTTTGTGTTGTTTTCTTATACATCAAATGACACACGTCCTTATCGAATATGTGCTTGAGTAAACTAAAACTAAGATAAGCGCAGATATCAGTGCATTGCTATAACCAACCAAGTCATATTTTTATCAGCCCGTTCTTGAGCCGAATCAAGTGTGTCAGAACAAAACAATGCAAAACAATGCAGTGGTGAAGGAGGTGGGCTCTAGGACAGGACTTTGGAAACACTGCTTTGTCAGACCACCTCGGTGCTCTGTTTGCACTCACACACACCCCTGCCTGTTAGCCTGCTGTACATAAACATTACTCATTAAAGTTTGGGTGGTATGTTGTAATGGGACGGTCTTTTTCCTTTAGAGCCTGACCAGGAACACAGCTATTGAGGTGGCCAGCACAGTGAAGGCCCTGCACAATGAGACAGAGTCCCTCCTAGTAGGACGAGTATCATTGGTAAGGACATTTCAAATGTTTAGTGTTAACAGTCTTACTTAGGAAAGAACTGCCTCCCTGACTGTCACTGAGCATGAATTAAATGTTCAAGATCTCAACCATTTACCTTGGCACGGCGGTTGTAGTAAATGGCCGCATTGCGTGTGATTCTTGGCAGCGTCTTACATTGTGGGCTTTGTGTCCGTACAGCAATTGGACCCCCCAGACGAGGAGCTGCTGTCCAGCGCTCTGCAGAGTGTGGAGGTGGAGCTGGGCAAGCTGGCTGAGATTCCTTGGCTCTACCACATCCTTCAACCCAACGACGAGGAGGTGAGATCAGCCAATGTTGTGGATTCAGCTTGTGACCAAGTATTTAACACCAGATCATACCGTGTTGTGTGTAATGGAGAGCGTGTGACAGTGGAAATTCTGGGTTCAGCTTTCACCGACATGTTCACTTAGTGAAAGATGAGTCACTTGGAGTGAAAAGGTCTCTGTCGTGTGTGTGTGATAGGACCACTCCCTGGAGTACGGCAAGAGAAACAGTCGCAGTGGTATGTTTCGCATCGTGCCAAAGTTCAAGAAAGAGAAGGCCCTCAAGAAGTCCAGCCCACAGTCAGGTAAGAACACCTGGGTGTTCTGACATTGAAAGGACAAAAACATTTTTTCATGGATGGCGTGACACATTCATGGAGTGCAGTGTGTTGTGTTCCCACATTGTGTTTTGACATCGCCAGGAATGCCGTACTGTCAAGCGATGCCAGAAAAAACGAATCTCGAGGTGTCTTTCATGTTGAGAGCGTTTCTGGTGACTTTGCTCAAAGTGCTCTGTTTAAGAACACTGTGTCTCGAGGCCATTGCGTCAGTGCCGCGTGGCCTGTCTGATGACACGGGTCTCCATATAGCATCTACATCCCCCTTTGAGAGTTCTCTCTGTTCTGTGATGTCCTCGGTCCAACCCAACCATCCATGAGCATCCTGCACTTTCCTCTGTTCATGGTGTCGTCCTGTGAGTCAGATACAGTCCCATGTGTCCACACATGAACAGCAGGCACAAATCAAGGCTCAGCTCACAGAAGGGAAACCACTACCATGCATACACAGGCTGGTCATTCTTATATACGTGGGGAGGCTTGGTGTTGGAACCATTGGACTCACTGGAACCACTGGAAATTCATACGGCGGCAATTAAATAGCTAGTAGCTATCTCTTTTTAAAAATCGTTGCTGTCATATCAAAACCTAATCTTACTTTTAGTAAAAAAAAATTTACATCATATGAAAAGTCAATCTGGCCTTTACATGGTGTGACCATGTCATTACAGTTTGGATCCAAATGCATCACGCTATTTTTTTCAGAGGTTTAATTAATTAGTAGGAAAAGTTGAGTACTGTCATATTTATCAGTTGTGTATTTATTCAGTGCTTTGCTAAATAATCATGACTGATTATACTCGGGAAAGCATATTGTGACATGATTTATTTAAATAAATATTATCTGGATAAATATTGTCATATTGCCCACCCCTAGAATGTACAGTATCAGAATCGCAGATGTCATATTTATTCTACACCAGAAGTTCTAGGTTATATATGTTAAAATATCTATGTATATTTTATTTAATTTACTGCATGTGCAGCCCTGCATTAGTGCAAAGGTTACGGTTCACATGCAGTATGTTAAACTCAAATAAAGAGAATGAATAGATATTGCAAATTTCTGAAGAAGATGCAGTGATCTGTAGAGGATGGGTCACCTTGTTTTCAGAAATGGTCGTACATGTAAACGCTGGGTATCTGTAGGTGTTTACCTGCGTTCCTGTGTTGGTGCCATTTGTTGGCCGTTTTTGTTACGACAGCAACGACAGACTGTTTCCAGGTCTTTTACAGATTATTGCAGGAAAAGCACGTAACTGAATTTTGCGTTTGGGGGTTTGGGGTGTAGTGAGTCTCTAGCTGATAATGATAACGTATCTCTGAAGCGTGGCGTTCTTCCTGTCGATGAGCCAGCGTACGGCTTTATGGGACAGGACAGTTTGAACATTGGTGCAAGGGCCAGATATATAGAGCTTTAGGGTGCACAGGCTTCAGCCTCCCGTCCTCCCTCTCTCTCTCTCTCTCTCTCTCTCTCTCTCTCTCTCTCTTTCTCTATCTCTCTCTTGCTCTCTCTCCTGTCTCCTGTGTCTGCTCTGAATGCGGTGGTGGGTGTCCCACTGTGATAACCTGCATGCCAGAAAAAAAAACTCCTCTGGGTGTGCCAGTGACCAGAGACCTTTACCGAAAGCCAACCTGTTTAACCCTCTCTTTGCCAGCTGCTGCTGCCACTCCTTTCTGTCTTGTTTCTCTTTCTGTTCTGACCCCTTCCTCCCCTCTTTGTGGTTGTTGGTATTGTTCTTTTTTTTCTTTTTTTCCTTTTCGTTTTCCGCCCCATCTCGGCCTTGACCCTGTTCTGCTTGTGCGTGTGTGTGCGGGGGTTTTCGGAGACTGAAGGGGGCTTCTCGCTCTTGACTTGTGTAGTTCAGAGGTGGGGCACTGAGGAGGTGGGCGCCTGGCTGGAGCAGCTCAGCTTGGGGGAGTACAAAGACACCTTCATCCGCCACGACATCCGCGGCTCCGAGCTACTGCACCTGGAGAGGAGGGACCTGAAGGTATACACACACGTCCCCCTTTACGTGCCTCACAATGTCCCTCAGATCAAATTGAGCTCTCTCTCTCTCTCTCTCCCTCTCTCTCTTCTTTCCTGTTTTCACTGACTCTCTGATTCTCTTCTCTTTGTCTTTTTTGACCTGACCCCTGTTTGCTATTTTGTGCTGCACTGCTCTGCTTGGCTTCCTCTGTGCAAGTGTCTGAGACTCGAACCTACTTACGTACTAACTAAACCGTTTGTGGCCCTGACATGCTACAGCCTTCGGAAGTGCTGAGATGTAGAATAGTCAGTGCAAGGCAGTGAAAGAGGGGGCGCACCACCCACACCGAGGGGAAGCTAAAAAAGCGAGCGACTGCACCTGCAGCATGGTGTGACACATGTGCATCAACTAGTGTTGTGTGATGGACAACTCCGAGCTCAGCTGTGAACCAGCATGCTTGTCTTTGTGTTACTTTAAGATCGGAGTGAGAGATGTGTTGTATGTGCGTGTTCAGCAAAACGACACTAGAAGGAACCAGCAAAGCTCAGACAAAACTTTTCAAACAAGTGCAAATCTGTAGCTCAACTGACCAAGTACAGCTGCACAGGTGTACCTCTGTACAACTTCTGTTTCTGAACCATCAATGACTGAATTAATACTGAAGACATCACTGATCACTGTCACGTTATTGTGCTATCATTTGCACTTGTTGAGTTTATTCATTTCACTGTTGGGATCTCATACTCTTACTTGTCTCACCTAAACTACCTCAGAAAAGCAGCAACCAACATGTAAACCTCATTTACTCTAATTAAGAATCCATCTTAAACATGACCTGAGCGTTCTCCACAGTATTTACTACGAAGCCGAATGACTGTATGTTGTCCATTTGTTATTCGTGGTAAATGTGTTCTCTGATAAGTCTACAACTGGTAATGTATCATACTGTGCTGTGCCACAGGCAGAGACTACAACTCCTTATTTATTTCTAGACCAAACGGCCATTAAGAAGAAGTTATTCATTTTTAACCGACAATTACAAAGAAGCCTCAACAACTAAATATTTCATGGAATGGAAAATTTCTTCCAGTTTCCCAAAGAAATATATGCATGGATATTGTTTCACACCTTTAAAGTTCAGTCTTGGAAGTTGATTGTTGTTTACTGTTTCTCAGTAATGGCTTTTTGACAGTTACATATCTTTTCAGACCCAGTTCTCACAGTGGGAGAATCTTGGTTACGCTTTACTGTTGGGTACTGGTCATAAGCCGACATGTCACCTACATAAGCCTATCATAACATAACAACTGATGTAACCCAACATAAATGATTTATAAATGCTTATTTTAGGTATTTGTTATATATGTGTTTATAAACATTTATAATGGGTTATCATGAGAAACTTACGTAGGCATCATGGAGCTTTATGAACTTTGCTTTATAGTTAAGTGTTACAGAAATATCTCATGAAAAACGAATAACGTACTTAATGGCCATTTTTAACTAGAAGTGTAACTAACGAAGGGTGGACTCTGACTTTTGCACGGTATGTTATATACATTAGAAGTGAAGGCCAGAACAAGTGTTCCTCGGACTGTGCCATTTCTTTCTTTGTTGTGCCCCCCTCATTTCAGATGTCTCTATCATTTATCTGGCAAAACCCATGTTGTCTATTGGGCCGTCCTAATGGACATGTGGAAAAAAATTCTGTATTTTTAAAAAAAATGCATTAAAACTAATCTCGTCGTATTTTGTTAAGGACGAATATCAGTCAGTTCATGAATTTCTTGTTTACAGTAAAAGCAGACACGAACAAATATTTGGGAATTTGTTTTGTCAAATATAGTCATTTAACAAATGTCATAATCAAAATTTTTCCACCTGTGCCTTTATACAGAGGCATAGAGTAAAACCCTGAATTAAGTCATCAACTACAATTACGTTTACCTAAACCTACGTTTACAAAATCAGTCTTGCTTCTGTTTTAGAGCACAGGTCATAACTGAAAAGAAGTCATTCTCAGTGAATTCTTGTGTGCTTGTTCCGACAGGATCTGGGGATCTCGAAGGTGGGTCATATGAAGAGAATTCTCCAGGGAACTAAGGACCTGGCCAAGAGCGCCATGGTGGACCTGTGAGGCTTAAGCACACGTTCCCTTCGTGAGGAGTGGACGTTTTACCGAGCTCTGTTGTCTAGAAGAGCTCGGTATCGAGAGGTTCCTCCCATTGCTTTAGCATAGCTTTAGAGAAGCTGAGAATGTGTTGTTTTAGAACGAGTGCTGGTGCCAAAAGAGATATAGCGGTAGAATGATCTGGGCGGTTGTAGATTTACAGAAAAAAAAAACAAAGCCATTTTTATACATATTGCATTGATGGCACAATCAGGTATGCAACTCTCATTGTAGAGGCAACTTCTGGCATCTTTAAAAGAGTCAAGAGTAGCAAAACAGGACTTCCATAAAGTGTTCACTGTGGGTGAAGTAAGGCCTTGTAATAGCTCACTGGCTCTTTGCCTTGCGGTAAAGATGGCTACAATAGGACGGGGATGTGATGTGTCAGCAATATTCTTCTTCTTTCGACAGCACTGTTTACATTTAAGGAGACAGGAAAATGGCTGCTGAAGCATTGCAATCAAATGGCAATCATAGCAAAGTGGTTTGCAGTCCAGGAAAAAAAAACAGTTGTTTAAAAAGGGGTTTCCTGAAACAGTGACACTCTGATGCATGGTATTTATGCTTGATTTGGATATCTATTTCACTGCATGATTAGTGTCTTGTTTTTTATTGTACAAACTAACACTTGAACAAGTTTTCTATGACTTTAGTATGATGCCATTTGTTACTACTGAAGCATCCCTGTGGTCTTAATAATAGACTGCTGTTTGATTTCTATTTATTTGTTTGCATGAGGAGCAGTGTCACGTGCCATATTTATTGTAAAATGTGCTTTATTGGTAGGAAATCCATGATTTTATCTGGTTAGCACATGAAGTAAGACAAATATATCAGTTCTTTGTGACAACAGTACCAAAGTGAATGTGCCCAATATATTTTGCTGTTGAGAGAGGATGATTTTTAGTTTGTATTAGGATTTCCCCTAAATTCAATAACGTATCATACGTTTAAGTGTCTTTTATCCCCCCCAGAGTTCAGTGACATTTCATCTCGGACAGTATCATTTCCCACAAATTCAATAGCAGTTCACTTTTATCAGAAGTATTAAGTTAATATTAATCAGAACGCTAGCGTGGAGATTCTTTTGAGAGTCGTCTCTCCACACATCGACTCCAGACCTACTTTGAATGTAGGTTTGTTTTACTTGGAATAGGTTTCGAGCTTAAGACATTGCAGTTGATCTGCAAATTTGCGTAGCTTTTTCATGATTATGGCTCCTTAAATTGCATTTAGGGATAAAACGTAAGTTCGATAGGATACCCAGAACTAAAGTTTTGTTAAGTTGATGGCATTACAGGGTATACTAGTGTAAGTGAAGTTTTGTTTGTTAATATATGCACTGTAAATATATTGAACTGTTAAATCCAATTGTAAGGAAAATGGTTTGTATAGATTAATACTAACATGATATATTGAGCTTACACATTTGATTGTGTATAGTGCACCATGATACCGATGTGAATTATTCTACGTTTTAGTAATCGCCTTTATATGTTAAGTGCTGTTGTATTCTATTGAAGGTGCAATATTGTATTTATTTTGATACATTTTCTTCTCTATGAAGCTTTATTATGTGATGTTTTTCCATGGAAAACAAAAACCAGTTCATGCACTCCTTTCCTTTCCCTTTATTTTTATTTTTCGGTATAAGGTGGACTCGTGGACAGACTTATCATGCCATATTCTTTCCAAATTCATGAAATCTTCCACAGGCAAATCGTCAGTCATATCTCCTAAACTGTGCTTCCAGGATAATTTGCTAGACAACTGGATGTTCTCTTACACTATGGAACTGGCAAAACTGCCCGCTGTGCCTCTTTCTTTCATATATATATATATATATAAATATATATATACTTTTTTTTGTAATGAAGATTTTTAGCGTTAGCTTCAATCAAGTCCTGTAAATCACAAGTAAACCAGACTGCCAGTATATGCGGGTTTCTTGACGAGTTTGTCGTGTCATCTTTTCCCTCTAGAGGGTGGTAGATCACATCCAAACGCCGGTCAAGAGATGAGGTGGCTTTATTTAGTGAATCCCAGCCAAGTACTTACTGACAGCCAGACTCAAAGTATATTATTCTTTTCTGCCTGCATTTAATCTTCATAAGGTAACATACACATCCTCTGAATCTGGCTAAACTGGAGATGAAAACAGCTGTCACAATAAAACATCCAAGTGTTGCAAATGTCCAGAAGTAAAGCTTCCATCAGGTTTTGAATTCAACACTACACATAAATCTAGCTGCACAGCCAGCTGCAGACATTCTCTTCCTCTTTGACTCTAAAGCAGGAGTGTCCAATCTGTTCAAACAAATAGAATCAGGTGTGGCTGCAGCTTTTCAGTCCAACAAAGCAGGAATGCACCTGATCAGCAATTGGAAGACTGAGTTAACCAATTAAACGAATAAAATCAGGTGTGCTCCAGCCTGTTTGGAGTAAACCCTGCAGCCACACTGCTCTAAAAGAACTACCTAGAGAACACAAGGAGCATTAAAAGAGGCCTAAAAGACTGGTAGTATGAGTTAAGATGAAAAGGAGGAGGGCTGATTGACTCTAGGTCTACTTTTAAGCATCTTGGTAATTATTAGATCTTTATTCTAACGTACATGCGTTGTAACTAAAAACTGAATGTAGTGTTTTTCGTTCTGCTTTTATTTTCAAGGAGTCAAAGACTGGATGAGGAAATGAATCTCCCCGGCTTGCTAGAGTCATTACCAAAGATATAAGTACAAAATGTCAGTTGACTCTACGCGTCATTTCACCCTAGAGGTTTAGTGCCATATATACGGTTAGAGACGTGGAGTCAAACGCCAGTAATGAGTTTCATGATGATCCTATATATAGAACCTTGGAGGATTTAAGGACTTGATAGCTACCCAGAACCCCTGAAGAAGATTTGGCCTTATAGTTTTTCCATTTCTAAACTGTAGCAGTTGACTGACCTCAATATAATGGTGCCTCTGTGCGGTTCTTTTTTTTTTTTCTTTCATTTCACTCAGATCCCCAAGTGCAGTCTTCCTCTCACGCTGCAGCGAATTCATCTGCACACATAGGTTTTATCTGTCTTTAAACGGGTTCCCAAGAGTGTATCCACCGGACCAGGAGCGTTTTTTTGATAAGACGTCAGGCGAAAGCACGCTTGAGCTTATCTGGAGATGGTGTACATAAAGCTGTATACTGCCTGATTTTTTTTCCAAATCCAATTGACATGAGACGTTTTTAGAGCAGGACTGCATATCGCTGACATGTTCCTATTAAGAGATGTGCGATGTGAGTTTCGTTTGTTTACATTGTGTTTACAATGGCACAGTTTAATTTTTAAAACTATGTGTACAGCTATATACAGCATTTGCATATTTATTAAGGCTAAACAACTGATGTGTATGTGTTTTCACCATTGGGATATAATGTTACAGTAGTCACTTGTATTGATATCTGGATGATTTTTGGTAGTTGGTAATTTTTATGACTACTAAGTGACTGTTTTCTGTGCCTTTTTATCGTAGATGCATGGTTAACTATTTATTACAATATGGAAGTCACTGAGATGTGTATTTTTGTATCCTGATTGAATAAATAAATGTTTCGATTTTGTTGTACATTTTCGAGTGGTAAAATGGTACCACGTAATATCTTACTTCTTCAATAAACCTGAATGCATACGCAGCGTCATTCTGCTCATTCTTTGTAGTGGACTGTATTTAGAACAGTGATTGCAAGCTACTGGAATGAAGTAAACCTGATGAGGAACCAGTAGGCTGGGAAAGAATAAGATAATACTTCCTTAAGACCCCTGTCATGGTTTGACCTGTTTTCTTAGCTCCCCCGTTCTCCCCTCATTGATCACTAGCAGCTCAATACAGAGTCACAACATTTCAAACACAGCGAGCGTCCTACTTAAAGTGACAGCACACTTTCAGCTCTACCAGTGGGCCTGCAGAAAGAGGTTAACCCTCCAGGGTCTGCCAACGTACCCACCGTCAAATTAGTTTCTCGATGTTCCTGTTAATATCTGTGTGATAACGCAGCGCAGAAATATGGTTCAAACATTTCTTGGGTGTGTAAAGTGGCCCACCCCGTTCCATCTCATCAAAAGAACACATATCACATCCAGAGTCTCACCATATTTAATTGGTGGATTGCATTTGAGCAATGGACACTCAGGAATTCACTGAGGGCTTACCCATCATGTCGGAAACCCACCTTTGTTAATTCAGTCGACATTAGTGACACGTGAAGTGGTGGGCAAGAAGTTGCAGCTAAAGTTGCTGCAGTGGTTTCTTATTACAGAAAGAGCTGAGACTGTCCTGAACATCTTGATATGAAACATATGGGTGTCACGTTGAATCATGTCAAAAGGTGAGTTTATGCAAAACTAAAGAAAATGGTCATATAGCCTGGAGGGTGAAATTAGGAACAGAGCACAGCCTCATTATAAAGTCTAATTTCACTGCACTGACTGGATCTCCTGGATGGATGGTTTTTTCTGAGCCGTGCTGCAGTTGTAACGTGAATCCTGTAAATTAAAGTCCCGGCCACAGAAAATCAGCACAACCACTTCTGTTCTGTACTTAAGGTGTAAAACCTGAGTGCACCACACTGAAGGTACACAAGCTCTGTGTTATTACATTAGTTTCCAAATTAGTTTACAGCTTGTTAAACCACTACATTATCACATAAAATAATAAGCAGCCTAAAGCCAGAGCCTTGAGGTGAGACCACAAGCCACTTTTCCTTTAAGGAAAAAAAACTCCTGCTGTTTGTTTTATTGAGAAATAATCCTCAAATTAAAATCTTGATACTATGTATGTTTTTTTAATCAGTAAACTGAGCAGCTGTCATTTTATTCTTCTAAATGTCTCTTTAATGCTGAAAAGGTATAAAACCAATTGTTGCAAATATAAAAGTGCAGAATGGGAACTACTTTTCCCTCTGCCTTCTCCCTCCACTTCTGCACAGGTACAGAAACCCTCATTAAAGACAGTCAGTGACTTATACTGATGTCTGTCCAGGACAGATTTTTTTTATCTCGCTTCTGCAAAAAAACAATGTAACATAGACGTTTCAGGCCGTTCCCGCCCGCAGTCACACACCACAGTACATAACAGACCCTATTTCGCCACACACACTTTAGGTGCGTCTGAAATCACCTACTTGCCTACTAATCCCATGATTCACCTGGAGCCGCGGATGAATTCAAAGCGGAGGAAAAAAACAGTGAAAAGCGGATCGTCGGCTGTGTGTGAGCAGCTACGGCTAGTGAACTGCCGCTACAGAAGTTAGCGCTACTGCTGAGGTAAACAATTACATTCCTCCCGTTTCGTCTTCTCAGAGCTACAGCTCAACACCGTCTGAGTACATATTCAGGCAAAAACACAGATCGGTGTCACAAAAGCATCTAAATCTGTCAGTAAACGGAGCTTTTAAATGAATAGCAGGACCTTCACGGTGGTGGTCTGAGGTCTTGCGTCACAGAACTTTGGCAATATGGCGAACGTAGTGGCTACTAAAACTCTACTAAAACTCTCCTACTGAAATTACCTACTAGTCTGCCGCTCGAGCAGTACGTACTGACTCTAATCCAGTACCTACTGACTTTGTGTTAGAACTTCCGGTCAGCTAACCAAAATGAATAGTTTCATACGAGGAGACCAGAGAGACAATACAAAGTTCAAATGGGACAACATTATCTCATCCCAGTTTAACAACACATTAGCTGGATAATATGAAAAGATGGCTTGACGATACTTATGTCGACATTTTTAATTACTTTGTTTTCTCGGATGGTGTAGACAGTTCGGCAATGAAAAACGATACCAGTACCTGCACAGTGGAAAGGTCGGCCGTGTACTCTGACTCACAGACTGTTTATATTTCTTAAAGTCGGTGTGAACCCAAGTCAAGCCAGCTGCCCGAGCCACTCTGCGTGGGTGTTAGTTACAGCCCAGATAGTCTAGCGCGGTGGACACTGATCAGAAAAGTTACTTAACTTCATAAGCGAGCCATTTCTCTGGATAAGGAAGCTCTGGTGCTGGTTCTCCTCCACAGAATGTTAAGAGCAGATATACGGAGGTTTGGGGTGGATGTTTTAAATTTAGAGCTTCAGCCAGAGACGCAGGTCCTCTTCTTTGGAAGGACGGCTTTACAACGTTCTGATCTTTATGTGCTGTGTTCGTAACACTGTTGTTCAAGCCAAGTTTTCATCTTCTTCCAGTTATTGTGACTCCCTCTAACTGAACATATTATGCTAGTCATTTTATATGTTTGTTGTCGCTTTGCTTGTAATTAGTATCAACGTATCCGCGGTCGCACCGGAAGTTCTAACACAAAGTAAACAAAGATGCGCCCCCAGTGTTGTCATGGAAAATAGCGTAATCCTGACTGAGAAGCGCTGCTATATGTTAAGTTTGTTTTAAGTTTACTTTATTTTGGTGAATTTAGATCGCGTACCACAGCAGATCCGACTGAGTAATACAATTCCTACATTAACAATGAGTTTATTACTGTCTTATTGATTATTAAGCCATTTCTACCTTCTACTATGTGGCTGTTTATTAAATACACATTTTATTAGAATGACACATTTTATTTAACTTTTCTACTACTGTTTTTGACTGTTGTGTATGTGTAATGCCTATGTGTGTTTATTAGTTGTTGTGATTTATGTCTGTTGGACCACAGGAAGAATAGCTGCTATCATTATAGGAAATAATGGGGATCCAAATAAAATAAAATAAACTGGTACATACCAAAAATTTTATGTTTTACTGTTCACATTCTTGGAAATTATTTTTAGTGTTGAAATCACAAGAATTTTTACATGTACAGGAACAACTTGAACAGTGTCTGGGTTATATGGGGATATTAGCTGTGGTGCTACTATGTATACGATCAACAAAAAAGAAAAACAGCAGTTTCGCGTTTCCCTACTAAATAAAGCATTAGGCCGAAAATTAGAGAACGTTTTGCATTAGTCTTTTTGAGTTGAATTGCTGCCAGAAACTCATTAATCTAACAAATGTTGATCCAACTTAGTAACGGTCAATATAAACATACATTTTTAAGCTGACTGCATATAAAACAATCTAGTTGGCCATTTTTGATTATCTAAGCTAGCTGTTTTGTGTCTATGAAGCTTCCACACGAGAATCATATCACAACCGCAAAATAGCTGTGTGGGTCATAGAAATGTTTCAACTGATGTAACAACGATCACAGACTTAGGCTAGCCCAGCTAACTAGCTACCCAGCAAACTCACAACGTTGTCATAATGTTGTGAAAAGGTGGTGCTTTTAACATTTAAACAAGGTTTGTCACAATGTCACTATGAAATAATGTTGTTTTACTGCAAAATTCCATGGAGTTTTATGGTTAAAAAAAGGTTAGTGCCTTTGAAACAACCTCTTATCAAACAAGCCTAATATCATAAAAAAGTTACGGTTATAACACATACCTTGCTTATGAAAAACATGCTTCGATGTTTGGTTTGTGGTGTCCAGTATGCAGGCGAATTCCGACTTGTCTAAGTGGGGAATTCAAACAAATAAGAAAATTAAGTTCTCCAAACAATGTAATTTTTATTTGTATTAATTGCACACACACACACACACACACACACACACAGTACTGGCTAAAGATCATCTGACTTTTTGGAAAGTAGTGCCTGCGTTCCTTCATCTCTGACTCTGGGTTCATGCAGTCAGAGCGACTGTTTGTGGTTCTGTTGCTTTGGTCTGTGCGGCTTGTTTTCATGAGCAGAGCGGCTACAGCTAACACCTCACTGCGGGGGTCCGACAACTAAAGGTGAGAAGCGGATAAAGCTCAGGAGATGTGTGATGACAGCGGCTGTGCTGCGCTGGCATTTAGGCATGTTTACAAGCCGTGTATGTAGAGTTTATGTTAAATGACCGATGGGCCAGCTCTCTCGGTTAGCTTGCGTGCTGCGCTGGTTCGGCGCTAGCTGGATGTTTTGGTAATCTCTGCGTCGAAATAAAACACTGGGGTTAACTGACTCTCTTAAACGTGTTACTGTCATGTTTTAGTATTCGGTATCAGGAAACGATTTCCCCCCGTTTTAAATGCAGGGTAGTTTCAGAGAGACACTGTGCGTTTGATAATAAAAACTAACGTAGGCTGCTGGCTAGCGTTGTGTAACGCCTGTCACTGTCAGGCCTGCGACGCGAAACGTTAGCGTGCTAGCTAGCTAGCTGGAGGTAAACAGATATGAGGAGCAGGATATAACACTCGAATTAAGTGCATATCATTTTCCATAAAGGCACACGATACATATTAGAGTGTTCTTATTAAACGTAAAACGGCGTGATGTTTTAATGGGTGTTTAACAGTTTGAACGCACCTTGTCATTTCTAACTAGAGGCCTGTAGTCAAAACAGAAAGGCCACCATGGTTCATGTTTTGGGCTTAAGATGACCTCATGAATTTAATAACCAAAACAAAATACCCTGTTTGTGTTTTTATGTACACACCTCACACTTTGTTATGTACACCTCGTTGTATTAAGTCTCATTGTCAAGTTGTCCACTCACTGTCCACTCTGTTGGACTAACTTGTTGGTTCACTTTGTTATGAGTAAAATCAGAGAAGATGGCTCATATGTTTCTGCACAGTTTGTGTTGTTTATCCTCCCTCATCAGTGGTCACAGAATGCTGCATACGGGACACTGATGGCTGGACATTCTTGGTTGTTAGACTATTCTTAGTCTAGCAGTGACACTGAGATGTTTAAAAACTCCAGCAGCACTGCTGTGTCTGATCCACTCACACCAGCACAACACACACTAACACACCACCACCATGTTAGTGTCACTGCTGTGCTGAGAATGGTTCACCACCAGCACAACACACACTAACACACCACCACCATGTTAGTGTCACTGCTGTGCTGAGAATGGTTCACCACCAGCACAACACACACTAACACACCACCACCATGTTAGTGTCACTGCTGTGCTGAGAATGGTTCACCACCAAAATAATACCTGCTCTGTGGTCCTGAGGGGGTGCTGGTGAAAAAAAAATGAGTGAACTCTTATGCTAATTAAAAGCTAATTAAAGTCAGGAGTTATTGGGAAAATGTTTTGTGGACTGATTAAACCAAGGTTGAATTGTTCGGGAAGCACACGCAGCAATACATATGGTGTAAAATAGGGCACTGCATACCAACATAAAAACATCATCCCAACAGTGAAGTAGGGTGGGAGCATCATGATTTGGGACTGCTCCAGGGCCTGGACCGCATGCTGTCATCCAGGGGGAAAATGAATTCTCAAGTTTATCAAGGTATTCTACAGAATAAGGCTAGGGTGGCTGTCCACCAGCTGAAGATCAGTAAAATTTGGGTGATGCAGCAGGACAATGACCCTAAACATTAAATCTACTACAGAATAGCTTCAAAAAAGAAAGTCCACCTTGTGGCGTGGCCCAGTCAGAGTCAGACCTGAATCCAATAGAGATGCTGTGGAATGACCTCAACAGAGCTGTTTGCACTAGACAGCCAAAGAATATGGCTGAGCTGAAGCAGGTCTGTAAGGAAGAATTATCTAAAATTCCTTCTGAACATTGTGCAGGTCTGATCAGCAGCTACTGGAATTGCTTGTTGCAGGTTATTGCTGCCAAAGGACGTTCGACCAGTTATTAAATCCAAGGGTTCACTTACTTTTTCGACCAGCACTGTGAATCTTTAATCGATGTGTCCAATACAGACATGAAATATTATAATTGTTTGTGTGGTATTAGGTTAAGCACATTGTGTTTGTCTGCACTTGCGACATGGATGTAGATCAGATCATGTTTTATGACCAATTAATGAAGATAACCAGGTCATTCCAAAGGGTTCACTTACTTTTTCTTGCCACTGTATATGACTAGTGAAGCTGATAATATAGACAGTGAGTGTAGATACTAGGCAGTGTTTCTAATGAAGTGGCCGCTGAGTGGATGTGTAGTTCATGTTTAGGGACTTAGTGTCTCATTCCACTCCAGCCCCTCTTGCATCAAGCATTTTGACTAATGCATTCTACAATTGCACTGTTGCTACAGTGATTTATTTCTGATCATGCTGGTGGTAATGAACAATATGTCCACAACTATTCAGACAGTAGGATGAGAATGTGCCTACTGTCAAAACTGATATTGATCTTTACATTGTCATCCCTGTTTATGCTAATCATGACAATTACAGCATGAAAAGTCTTAATGAAACGTTTTCTTATGAAGTATGAACCTAGTGTAGTGAAGTTTGATCACCTTCAGAGTTTTGATGGCATCACCAGGCACCATTGAAACAGTACTATCAATTGTCACTCTCTCTTTCTTGCACCTCCACATATCAATATAATAGGACGCTCTGGAAGCACATAAGCCTAAAGTCATTAAAACTACTGCATAGCATGCGTTATACACAATGGCCCATTCTCTTGCACCATCTTTGCATGTAAACAATTGATTAAAAATAGATCACATCACATCATATTGCAATACTCAAGTGTATCAGTATACTCTTGATGTAAGATGTTCTGCTGAACAAGCAGATGTTTAGAAATTTTAAGAATGTAATGTGTTTTAGTGTGATGTAAAAACCTGGATAAGAAAACACTGATCTTATGCCATTACTCCTGATTATTGTACCATGTTTGCAGATTGACAAACATTCAACTGAAACCACTGCATTTGACTATTCTGTAGGTTCCTTTTGTTAATGTGAGCATAAATAGCATAAATAGGTTAAAAGGTCCCTGTAATTTGACTACTGCGCTTACGCCATGTCACTCTGACCTCCTCAGAATAGGGAGGGGGCTTCTATAGGAAAGTTTGTTCTAAATACACTTTCAGCAGAAAAAAAAATCCCCTTCACCTTTTCTTTTTGCTGTCAGTCGTTCTCTACCCACACGCAATAGTACTAAAAAGCATCAGCCTGACCTATTTTTGGAAATTCTTTTTTAGTGCAGAGTGTTATGTAATTTTTTGCATCAGTTCTGTTTAGAGCTGTATTAATTACCTACTGCCAAATGTCTTTACAGTATACTCATTATTCCAGATCAGACCTGTATAAATACTTACATACTTGTCATTTTTTATATTCCGACAACCTAATTATTTTTTAAGCTTCTACATATATTTGTGTTTACACAGTACACATATACATATGACATAATCTAGGAGCGCTCTTGTAATATGTCAAAAGTATTTTTTATCAGCTCTGTACAGTTTCAAAAATCAATATTTTTATTTCAAGACCTGGAAAAAGCCATTCTTGCCTTCATTTATTCACATCCAGATTAGTTCAAATCGCTGTACAGAGGAAGTTGCTGCTGGTTTCCCCGCAGGACTTATTTGTTCATTTCTTAAATTGGTACTTTGTTTTTTAATCTCTTTATGGCTTAACCCATTTCTACATTCAAGACTCGTTCCACATTTACTCTGCTCCAAGCTCTCTTCTTACTGTTCCCCAGTCTTGGTTAAAGTTTAAGGGTCACTGTAGTCACTGCTTCGTAGCTGGGGAACAACCTGTAAATTAGAAATTCAAACCTACATTTTCCACTAGTTTTTGAAATTGGACTTTTTATTTGACTGTTTGTTTGATATTGTTATTGTTTCATTTTTATTCTTATATTTATTTTCCATTCTGATTAACTGTTTCAACAACAAATTATTTCTGATTGTGGTGAGGCTGTACATTTAGGTTTTGATATTTTACATATTTCTCTTTATGCACTTCATAAACATTGTTTTTAATGTGCTTAAAAATAAAATGTACTTGTATGCATCAGTGTATGTCTAAAAAGAAGACATGGTTTATATACAATATAAAATTGCTCCTCCTCATCATTCTTTAACAAAGACACCCTTGCTACTTTCCTGAAAATGCTCAAACTGGCACATGATTAATGGTTGATCAACATAAGAAGACTACACCGTTAGCCAGAAAAGTCAGTACTGAGCAAAAGTTAGAGACCAGCGTTGATTTGTTTCATGTCCATTCGAAGATTGATCTTTTAAGTACTTTTTTTCTGAGACATATTTCTTAAGAGATAAGATAACTGCATTAGGAAGAGGGGAAGGCAAAGGAACATCAGATGAAAGACAAGTTGTTGTCCAGACGACACAGCAAGAACTGGTAAACCGACAAAACTGTTAACATCAGATAATCAGCTTCTAAAGCGTTCATTTTCTATAAGACAGAAGAAAATCTCATTCAGATCTGAAATAATCCACAGGTGCTTCTGTCCCTCTCTGTACTGTGAGAAAAGAACACCTAACTCTGAAGGGTTGTGTAGCTGTCAGTAAGCAAGTACTGAGAATAAGAAATACACCAAAAAAGAATAAATAAAATATTAAACAAAGAAGCTGCTGGTGCTCATGTCACGGTGGACTGACCACCCCAAAGTCCAGACCTAGACATAACAGAGTGTGTTATGATTTTTGGGTTTGTGACAAGCAGAACATGTGATTCTTTTCTGAGACTGAACTTTACAGGTGTCTAAAAATATCCCTGCAGATTTAATTGAAAAACTAAAAGCAAGTCTCCTGAAAAAATGGAATGTAATCTTGTTAAGTGTATTTTTTTCTCCTTTAATGAAGGTAATAAATAGTTTCCATTCTGACTGAAAACTAAATAACTGAAAGGGTGGTCTCTTGCACTATGCTGCATATAGTGCTAAACACTGGTAAGTTTGTGAACATAGCAGAACCTCTCTTGGTGCTGGAAGAAAATAAATTGTAAAGGTGCTGTACAGAATTGATATTGATATGTGTCTGTATGGAGCCATTTAGATGCTGGAACACATCTCTTTTCACCTAAGGTTTGGTTTTTACTAGTTTTTTTCTTTAGGCTACCATCTCAGCCTAAGTGTGCTATAGATCATGAAACTTATAAGCCCTTTCACTTGACCTGCATTTTTGTCTCCTACTCTTGGTTTCAGCTTGGGTTTCACAGATCAGCTATATCAGCTCTTTTTCTAGCTCATCTTGTGTTGCACAGATAAGATCTTGCATCAGGCAGCTGCACAACAGTACAATGCTTTAGGCTATGTAAGAATGTGCTAAGTTAAAACACTTTTACCCTACAGACCTTGGTTTCTACATAGCTTCAGCATCTTTACAGTGATATTATAAGTGATAATTCTTGTTCGTTAACGCTCTTAGGCTGGAAGCAGTTCTCTTTATTTCTCAATATTGTGCTATTATCAGCATGTTGACTTCAGGCAGACTGATGAAAGCTGAGCTTGTCGACTTGTCGAAGAAAAGGAATAAACAGAGGTGAAGCAGAAACAGTGTACGTGTTGACGTACGTTTTACGCAGAAAAAGTGCAATTGGCTCTCATCTGGTCGAACCGAGGATGTGTTTCAGTGAAAAGTGTAAATGGAATCTGGCCAAAGTTTATCTAGATGCTGTTTGGACATGAAACATATGTTAATTAATGCAAGGTGTAAACAGGTTATGTTAGTTATTCTTTCTTTCTTCACTCCAAGGTGAGGCTAGCCTCCCAGCCCCGCCCTTCATTGCCATGGATGCCTGTGCCAGGATCAGAGGTGTTCCACTCAAGAATCGTGCCACCATAAGAAAAGAGGTAGCCTAATTACTAAAGTCCACAGCTGTCGATGAATGTGTGTTTAAAGATCTCTGCAGGAAGCTTGGGTAGTTAGTCAGTAACTATGTGGTAATATTGTGGTAACAAGTAAAACTAATAACTGAAAATACATTAAGTGAGTAAGTAATTGTGGTGGCTCAGTTTTTTTACTGACCTAAATGGTGTGGTGCAGTAGGATGTACACATACAGTAACAGGCTGCAATTACAGAGAAACTGAATGGTATGAGAGTTGTACAATGTAGGCATATATCTTTTCATCTTGTTTATCAGTTTCTTCAGAATAATGTGGGTCACTGCACAGTACTGGGTACTTTACTGAATTGTAACCACCAATGTCAGTCACCCACCCACAGACAGTGTAGTTACACTGGAACTGATAAGGTAACTATACTTCACGTGTTTCTTTGTGTTACCTCTTCACTTATTTATTAACAATGAGACAATTAGCATGCAAGTTACTAAATTAATATTTAAGAACAGTTATAAAGTGTAGCATATAAAGTGTAAGTTGTTATCAAGTACCCACATATTACTGATCTACAAAGTGAAGTTCTACTGAAACTTTCCAGTAATGACAACCCAATGACACGGAACAAAAAACATAGCTCATGATACGCCACCAAACGTGTTCCAGTTTATTTACTTTTGTTGGTTTAACTACTTTTTCTGATTCTACTGCTTGTACTGTGTTGCCAGTATAACTATTTTACTTAAGGGACTGTAACTTGTTCCTGTATCTATGTAATAGACTGTCCGAGAGAACTCAACTCTGTCCTTAAGGACCCTTTTGAAGAACCGGAAAGAGCTGAGCAACGTCGTGCCAGAGCTGCCCCCTAGAGAATCCCAGTATCTGCCTGAGGTGAGACTCATGCATTTAAACTGAGTAGTCAATGATGCTACAGATAAGACCCAAAGAATTTAAAATAATGAAAAGTTGTATTGAAAAAGAATAATAACTTGATCTAGTGATAAAGGTGATCAAACACATCTTCAAAACTGAAGTGGCAGGAAGGTTTCGCCCATTTTACCTTTCCTGCGCCGAACATTTTCAAAGCCTGACTAAATGATTATGACTGAACAAAATTTCATTATCTTGTTCTTCTGTTCAGATACATTTTGTATGCTTACCTAGTCATGCTGAGGGTGAGGATTTCACACTACAGGTAAGTAACAGTTTTTTTAATTCTTCAGATGTTATTTATTGTTGAGGCTTCAGGCTGCAAATGAGCACTTACCTTTAAGTAATGACATGTATACAGTCAAAGACAAGGTTTCAAGTGGTTATTGAATCCACTTTATTGTAATGCCCGCAGGCTCTGACCTCAGTTTCCGCTGAACTGATGGAGTTGCTTAGATCACTACATGTGCACACTCTAAAGGATGAAGAAGTCCTGTTTCTCAAAGATCACAAACGACCATTTGAAAAAAAAGATGGAGCTTCACAGGTACCGTGTCTGGGATACTTGCTTGCACGTGTGTGAGTGTTTAATGGTGGACAAGCCAGTATTTTTCAGTATGTTTTTGTGGTTTTCTAGCTATGTGGTGTGTTTTTTGTGTGTGACAGCAGATCTAGTT
Source organism: Megaleporinus macrocephalus (assembly GCA_021613375.1). Classification (NCBI taxonomy): domain Eukaryota; kingdom Metazoa; phylum Chordata; class Actinopteri; order Characiformes; family Anostomidae; genus Megaleporinus; species Megaleporinus macrocephalus. The sequence continues at coordinate 23,953,701 of CM038709.1, read as the reverse complement.
TTGTGGTGAGACAAGCATAGCATATACTTGTTATGTTCATATTGAACACCATATGACATGAATTATAAACATAACAAAGGCGATGTATTTCCACATGTTTTATGGGGAAATAACTATCAATAGAAATAATGAAAACATATTTCCTAAAGATAGGGCTGTTCCAAACCCAACTGTTCTCATTCTATTTGAGAATTGTGTTTTTCTTGCAAATTACTATTTACTTTCTGAAACCACTACTGGGTACATGGGCGACATGAGGTATGGTGTGCTACTAAAAGCTTTACTTCTTTCTCTAAACGCAGGCCGGCTTATCCAGAGCCATGTGTATATTAAGGTATGGAGGCTCTCCTCAAATCAGTACTATCCTGGGACTACTAACACGCTATACAGCAGGAATCAGATATGCTCTGGAGTTACAGTCCTTGCAGAGGGGCATATCGGAGGCTTGTCAAGCTGAGGATGATGACACTAACCAATCTGTCTCATCTATTGAGGAGGACTTTGTTACAGCTTTTGAACATCTTGAGGAAGATGATACAGGTGATCACACATCACTCATGGCAAGGGCTGTCATTTGTCAAAGGGGCTGTCATTTCTTTAATCTCTTTATGCTTTTGTCTATAGGTTTCTGTATGAATATAGCTCATAACAAGTAAAGACCAGTATTGGTGGTTTAGATGAAAGATCCTGCTCTTTTGTGTGAGTCGGGTGGGACTGTGCTGGAAGAAGCTGGCATCGTTCTTTTTTGAACTAATAAAAATAAGGGCAGATCTTTCTTCAGTTATCCTATGCTACAGCCCCACCCTACACAAAAACCAACTTAACTCATTGGCTTGTCATTACATATATAATTTTGCTATGTTAGGAGTGGTACATAACCATGGAACAAATGAACATGAAACTATTTAGCTTTAAGATTTCAAACAACAGTACGAAATGAAACTGACACATAATATAGTGCACTAGTTCCGCCTGACAGACTACCAGAAAGTGGGCTAGTTATATAGCGCTCTACAGCATCGTACCAGAAAAATTTCTTTAAAGATGACATAGAATGCAAAGCTTTATTTACATTGTCATAGTTGAATGAGGAGAGTTCAGTATATAAAAATAGCGTACCGTGGAACCTTAAACATCACTATTTCCTCCTTCAAATAAAAAAGCCCACATTTGCAAAAGAGGGCAGTAAAACAAGGCAATTCCTAAAACCTCATCAATTCCTCTTAACTACTTAACCGCAATATGATGTGGGACCATTTCAGTTAGAGCGAAAAACAACCTGGTGATTAAGGAGTCAGCGTCAGCTCTTACATCATTAACAAGATCCTGGACAACTTTAATTCAGAGATGATAGTTTGCTCTGCCTGTTTCACTCTGGACTGTTCCAGCTTCTTTAGCATCACAACCTCTAAAGTAGCAGCCATGCGATGAGATTTCACCAGCTTTTTGATAGTTGAAGCAGATCATAATACCTTCAGTGCTTCATTGTGAACTACAATTTATTTTGTATAAGTCTCAAGTAACTTACATCAGTATAGCTAACTAAACAGTATGACGACCAAGTCTATATACATAGAGGTTTCCTTTTTTTATTTTTCTGCCTGTTTCTACTTCGACATGTTCATTGCAGTGTCTTGTTGTAAACCAGCCAATCAGAGCAGAGCTTATCAAAAGTATTCATGAGTCCAACAATAAAAAGAAAGCAGCATGTTTCATTCCCTGGCCAGTATAAATGTGGGTATATAAAACTGCTCATGGGCATTTTTGACCAAAGTCACATACCTTCTATAACATCTATGTAGACACTAATAAACCTTTGTAGAATAACTGTATTCTATGGCACCTTTAACTGTGACAGAATCAGTATTACGTAGGTCTTACTTTATTAAGTGACATGGCATTTCATTTCACATTAGCTAACGTAGGCTTCATCCTATTCCTCTAATGTCACAGGATGTTTGATGCTGTTGGGCAATTAACCAAATTCCTTCTATGTAAACAGACGCTACCATTGCTTTGTGATTCATCACAACCACGTAGCCACAGTACTATAATTTAGCAAACACTAATGGTGTTTGCATGATTGGCCAAATTCCTCTTATTGTTAGCCACAAACACTCAGCACCTTGATTACTGTAGCCCTCTTGGTTAAATGTAACTTCACCTCTGTAATCCAGTATCTTACCCATGTTGAAAGTCTGCCAGAAAACAAAAGCCTAACTAGGGCAAACCATCTGCTAGTGTGAGATTGTTTACATTGCTGTGGCTATGCCACTGTTAACCACTATGTGGTCTTAAATGCCCTCAGATTTTGATAGGCTTTTACAAGTTAGGCTTTTAGTTCACCTCTTAACTGAATTTGAATTAAGATTTATTTTGTCATTGCAAAAGTTTTAATATTGGCAATTCAACAGCCCCTTTATCTTGTTAAAAATTGTATCTTGGAAAAAAATAGATATCGATTTCGAAGAATCGTTGTTTCATATTTTATAATGTAATCATATTAGAATGACAATTTGCTAAATAGTTAAAATTGTGGAACTTGATATTTGATTTAAAAGTTTCTTAATTTTAGTAACCTAATTCTGATAAACATTTCTCTTTTTTGCAGCTTTCTATAATAAGCGGAACCAGAGGGATGTGGCCTCCCAAACTCTCCCCCCACATTTCAAAGATTTATCTGGGTCCCGTATTATCATTAGTTCTATCTCCAAGAAGTCTTTGAATAAAGAAAAGTCTGCTGCAGCTGTATCAGGAACGATACAGAAGGCACCACCATTATGGTCTGAAGGTGCAGAGAGCCAGTGGAGCCTGTCGACACCAAGCAGCCCACCAAAAGGACGCATTACCTCCACATCCCTCACAGAATCTGATGAGTCAGACTGCTCCAGCCCGAGCCCTATCATTTTTCTGGATGAAATTGGTTATCAGAAAAGTCTAAAGGCAAAACTCGAGATTCCCAAGATCCCTGTTCTTAAGGAGGGAGTGGAAGACTCTGACTCAGAAGTGAGTGAGTTTTTTGACAGTTTTGATCAGTTTGATGATCTGGATCAGCCTTTCGAGTCCTGCATGCAGATGCCAAAAGAACAAGCCCTCCTTTACCAGAAGAAGAAGCAGTCTGACAGCTCTGTTAGTAAACATGCTCCGAAGGGTGGCTCAACAACAGCAATGAATCCTCACAAGTTTGACCACAGGACACTCCCAGCCAACGTCAAGAAACCCACTCCACTTAAACCAGGCTCGCCATACAATGTACTGTGCGATTCCCCAGATTCTCCTCGGCCAGCGAGGTCCTCCTGTGAAGAGAGTGGGGGGCTTTTCAGTCCGGTTCGCTCATCAGCTTTCAGTCCTCTGGGAGAAGGAGGAGCCTTGGAGTGTTTTTGGAAAGTAGATGCCGATGGTTCCGAATTGCGCAAACCACAGGACCTCTGTTCCTTATATAAAACATATTCCGATTTTGCAAACAATCTCTCAAAGGAAATCCTCGGCACGGTTTGTGGTTACTCCTCTCCTATCAACATTAACATTAATAAGAACTTGAGCTGCGTGTGTCATAAAGAATTCAAAAACACTAATGGGCATCTTATGAAGCTATCAGATATTCAGGAGACCGTCACCATTGCCAAATCACAGTCACAGTCTTTGAAGGATGGGATTCAGAAGTTTGCCACAGACTTGGTTGAAATGAGCATCGGAAGTGCCTTACGAGATTTACAGAAAGGAGTGTCCTCCTGCACTACAACACTTTGCCATTTAGCTGCAAGGCTGACCTCTTCAGTGTTTCAGATGGCCTTCCAAGAGATAGGAATGCGTCATGCGTATGTGTTAAAAGAGCGTGCCATAAATGGACTGGCCAGTTTCCTTGTTGGGGAAGCAGTTTCAGGTGCTCTGAAGGAGTTCCTGTTCGTGAAAAAGCAGATATTCAACAACACCGTCACCAGATTTGCAAGTGATCTTGCTGAAGAGTTAATATTTGAGAGCATTATGGAGGTTTGTCAGTTTTCACATCCTTCTACACCTCTTACCCCAAGAGACTGGTCTTTTGAGCAAGAAGAGGAAGTGGTTTGTTCTTATGCCTCAGACCTTTCAGAGTCAGTTCTCCAAGAGGCTTTTATAGAACTGTCTCAAGCCGATGTGACTTTCACAACACAGGCAGCCATAAGTGTGTCACTGGACAATATCTGCTACGTCAGCGCTGAAGACACATCCCAGACAATGAAAATCTGCAATGCCCGATCCACTTATGAGAACTCCAAGTCAAATGTTCAGGCTGGGAACCAAGAAGAAGATGGCTGCACTGTGAAGAAAGCTTTGTACTGTGTGTCTGGCATGGCCAGTTGTGTTCCAGTCCCTGCAGCTGGCAAAGCTATCTCCTACCTGCAAAACCCAGAGGAAATATGTCATTATAAGTCCAGCATTAGTCACACGTGCCAGACCAGCCCCAAACGAAGCATTTGTTCTCAAGGAAGAGCAGTGACGTCCACTTCAGATACTGCAACACCATCTGAATCAGTACCAGGCATTCCCAAAATTCACAATGCCTGTGGTAATTTTGGAAATGCAGCCCCTGGAGCTGCTTCTGGGAAATCTCCAAGCGGAAAGAGTTTTCACAACTTTTCAGGTGCTGTGGTCGACACAATCATGGGTGAGGCATTTGACATCATGACCACAAGCAAAATGAAGAAAAAAGTGGAAGACTGTGCTGATTTTTTAAGTAAAACTATAGGGTGTCGAATGGCCACTTCAAGTAGTGGTGTGGCAAAGTCACAAGATGTGGCATGTCAGAGTTCAGCACCTTATGACTTATGCTTGTCTCAGAATGTTATATCTTTTGTTCCTAAAGGAGGTGTGGCAGATTCTTCATCCTTTTGTCCCATTCAGTCTCACCTGAGTTTAGGATCAAGGAACACAGATAAAGCAAGTTGTGAGCCAGTCCCAAGATGGACGCGTCCAGCCAGCAAATTCACCCCAGAGGTCCACTCTGCCACCATGAAGGATACTCTGGAAGTGCCAAGTTTTGAAGTTGCTGTTCGTGGGAGCAGAAAAGTTGTCACAGAGGACACACTTGGTAGCAACTCTGGAGCCAAATCCAGTGGCACCCCAGGCACACCACCATCGACTCCACAGCAACCATCTGACATCTCTAGTGAGAAGCAGATCAAACAGTTCTCAAAGAAGCTCAAAGGCAAGCTTGCGAAGGAATTCTCCCCTGCAACACCCCCACCCACCCCACATTACCAGCCTCCTCCGAGTCTTAAAGATGAGGGCTCTGATTCAGACAAAGCAGAATTCATGTTGAAGCTTATGAGGTCTCTTTCTGAAGAAGCTGTCAACAACGAAGATGAAGACGACGACCAGGAAGATGGCCTTAACTCTGCAGACCCTTATGCAGAACTGACTCCCAGTGTGGGAAACAGAATAATTGAGAGAGGAGCTCTACGTTATGCAGAGCGTTTGGCATGCCATATTGTATCCATGGCAACTGAGATGGACACTATAAGCTTTGGTGATGGTGTAAGAAAGCAAGAGAATGATGAAGGCAAAGGCAGTGTTGCTCTGCACTGTGCGCAGTTCTCGGAACAGACCTTGAATTCTTTGTGGACGTACGCTGGTGAAATTGCTGGGGAGGTCATCAGTGACGTCAAGAGGATGGTGAGTTCCAGCCACTGCCGCCACAAAGCAACCCAAAGAGGATCTAGTAAAGCAGAAAACCGCCCGGGTGGAGACCAGAAAGATTGCCGCACGACCAACGTGACTAATCAGTGGTCAAACGATTTCCTCACACCAGTCCTCAATCATCAGAGAAGCACTTCCAGTGGAATGTCATCTGAGTACCCAAGCTGTGAAAGTGTTACAGATGAGTATGCAGGGTACGTTATCAAGGTGCTTAAGAAAGAAGGGGGAAATCGAGAACTGATCTTGGATCAGTATGCCAGTCGATTGGCATATAGGTCTATTAAATCAGGTCTGGCTCACGCCGCTCGGAAAATCAAACAGAGGTCCCCTTTAAGGCTTCACTCAACTCGACGTTTACACCATGACGGCAGCCATGACGTCTGTAAATTGCCACCATCTGAGTCGTCCCCTTCTATCCTCACCCAAGGAAAAGAAAGCTCCTTGAGTGAATCCATGTCGTGCACTTGTCAAGAGGGGGAAAACATGAGTAGGAACGAATACATGGAACTTGTGAACTTTGCAGAGTCGCTGGCGTACAACATTACATGTGATGTTACAAGAAAGCTAAGGATGTCATCGGTCAGGCTTCCGAAATCTCTTACTGATTCGTGTCTCTACAGAAAGTCAAATGTTGAAGATATGGCAGAAAACTTAATCAAAACTACGTTCTCGTGTTCGCTGTTACCATACACAGAGAAAAACCGACAGTACCACAGCACCGGCAGCTTAGATGATGGAAATTACAACAATGGTGTTATGCAAGTAATTGAGCACTACGCTAAAAAAATTGTTGATGACACTTTGGAGGTGACTCTGGGGCATTCAGGCCATCAAACAGCAGAAGAGAGGCGGACTTTGGAATTAAATTCTTTTACAGAGAAGTTGACAGAGGCATACAAGGCTTGCCGATACTGTCAAGCTAGAGATTGCCCGTTTTGCAGCAGAGATGGACGTTTTAAGTACCAGGGATTGCAAAAGAGGATGCGACAAGACTCTGATGGTATGGCTGGTCTTGAAATTCCTAAAATTCACATAGATTTGGATAAGAGAGCAGTTTTTGCTGAAGAAATGGTGTCTGCTGCAATTGAGAAAGCCAAGAAGGAACTGAGCAGTACCAGCTTAAATGCAGACAGTGGGATTGGTCATGATGGTGCAAGCTTCGCAGAAAGTCTTACCACAGAGATTATGACGTCCGCCTTGTCAAACGTCTGCCAAACCATCAACCTGAGGTAAAATAATAATAATAAATAAATAAATAAACTACCAAAATAAATACATAAATAAATAAATTGCTTTATTTTGAATAATAATGTTTTATTATTCTATACTAAATTCAATTATTTGTATATGCTTTGTTGTTATAAATGTACTCTTTATGTTTCAGTGCCCCCGGAAGAGAGAGCGTCAACGTGACCGAGTCAACGGTCAGTCAGCAGCTCAATCTGAGTGTGGGAGATGACAGTCTCGGCAGCTGGTCTAATTTGAGCTTTGAAGAAGATCATCCAGATGAAAGTAGTAGCTTCCACCACCTAAGTGACAGGTAAAATGATATGCAGAATTCTGTGTGTGTTGCACTATATTGGTTTATGACACCTAAAGACTTTAAGGGTTTGTTGACTAACACCTCACCCACGTTACTCAATTCTGAACACAAGTTGTTCTCACTTGTGCACTGTACACACGTGTGGATCTAACCAGGACAGAATAAGATTTCGAATTAGGATAGAATGCCTTTGTGGAATATTGTGACTAGACCTCAAAGCAAAATAAGAAGCCTAATCTGAAACAGGTTTGTGCTTAATTTAAATGTCAAAATACATTGATCAGGGAACTGCAGACGAAGGTAGAGCATGTTGTTGTTTTCATGTGTTATTACAGCCCAGAACATTTTGTTGATGTTTCCGAGTGAGGTGTTTTGACTGAGCTGAACATGATTCAGTCGTAGTAACCTGGTCTACAACTTTTGGCCTTTATGTAAACCTATGTTTTTGGAAATAGGTGATTCATTTTGCAGAGGAGTGATTTCCCTTTTGTAGAAATGCTACACTCATTCTTTGAAGACTGTTTGTTCCTGTTCCATTAAGAAAATCCCTCAGTAACACAAAAACAGAAGACGTAAGGATGAGCATTCTCTGTGGTATAAAAATGGGAAAAACAACACTTTTTATGTGTGTATATATATATATATATATATATATATATATATATATATATATATATATATATATATATATATCAAAAAGCAATTGGACAGTACCTGTTGAGTCATACAGTGTTTTATTTGTGGTTTTTCAAGGATAAGTGTTTTTTAAGTGAAATTCTTGGCAGGCAGTTTATCACTATGGAAGCAAATCTTAAGTAGTTATTTTGGATAACGAAAGCTCTGTGAAGGTATCAAAATATTTTTGCAAGGTGTGGTTGTAAGCAGAAGTCATTCAGCTTGGGGCAGTGTTTCCAAAGAAACGAAAACTGGATGGTGGATCAAATCTGCTCCAGAAATCCATCTGTCTGTTGTTCCATTTGCTGTTCTTGTTTTCAACATACTATGATATAACAGAGAACGCCACCAGTTTTTCAAACTTTGTGCGTTATTCAGTTGTTGAGATGTAAACACAGTCATTTAGAGTAGATTGGTGTGAAATGTTCATTTTAAACATAAGGTAAGCTTTAAGATGTTCAACAGACAAAATCATAAATAGCTTTCAATAACATTTATTAGTCAGTGACGTTTGTCTTCTGAACATTCTGTACACGTTTAAACAACTACAGCAGCAGTGTGGGTCTGCACACCATGTCTGTCCACATGTAGAAGCCTGACTCTCACCAACCATGATGTTTCAGGCAGGGCTTAAGCCGCACTAGTCATATTAGTTTGACTAGAATGTTTGAAATTCTAGGACTGAGTGCATTGAGCTTTTAGCCAATTACCCGCTGCATCTCTCAAAAAAATTAAAAGCCCGTTGGATTGGATTCACTCGACACATTGTGGGACACGGAGTTAAATAACCAAAGTGGTGGTTAGTTGTATGTTCACATTTCTACCAATCCAGCAACGCTGCTGTTGCGACATGGGCCCTGGCAAGTGATTAATCAGATATACAGTTGACAGCAGAGTATGTTTAATAAAATGTAAAGTAGTGGCATGGCATTGTAGTATGTGTGCTTGCCCAGTGCTGAGTGCTCCTCTTCTCCTCTCCCCCAGCAGTAATGGGAACAGCAGTAGCTGGAGCAGTCTGGGGTTAGAGGGTGAAGTTTATGAAGAGCATTTGTCCTTCTCCCCATCAGACAGGTTGGTCCAGAGCAGGATGCTGGGTACAGGCAGCGTGGGCTTTCTGTAATTACTGCATGATGTCAGAGCTTTGATCAACCAAATGTGAAATGCTGAAAATGTGTGTCTGTGTGAGTGCAACAGCTTTTACCTTTTAGAGGCAAACCCAGAGGCACAACAGCTCTTTGTTGTTCTACATTCTGTGGTTTGAGAAACAGGAATTATGAAATTATATTGTGTGTGTCTGTGTGTATGTGTCTCTCTGTGTGTCTGAGTGCGTGTAGATACAGTGGTGGGTGTAGAGAGGGTTGGGGAGTTCATTCATTCTGCTTTTTTTTCGTGGGGGGAGTCTTGACTCTGGCAAAAGAGCAGTCAGATTTGCTAGACGCTACATGGCTGAGTGACGGGAGAGATGTTCTGGCCTCTACTTTTCATAAGGATACTGTTCCACTGGGAAAATTACTCATTAAAATGGCAACAAAGATCAGTATACAATACTTCATTTCATTGAACAAGGAAATGATATCTGCAGGCAGCACAATGTGACCATTTAATGAGCTGAAGTATAATTGAATCTGTTGCCCTTGGGCTGTGGTAACGTTCTCTGAATTTAAAACCAAAAGTGTTGTGGGGGGGGGTAGGAACAAAACCTACTGTTTGCCCACTGCTACACCACTGTGTGAAAGGAACTAACACCTAACAATAAGAACGGATTACTCAGTTTACCTCTTCACTGGTATGGTGCTTAGCTTGTAGCTCAGTACTGGCTGTAACTGTGGAATGGCTCAGTATGAAAAATGGGCGTGCTGGAAACTGATTCTTCTCTTTCTCCCTTGGTTCCGAATGCATGTGGTCTTTTTGCATGTTCTTTCAAGTCTTTTCTAGCTCTGTCACAACGGGCGTCTATCTGTTCTATTCTCTCACACCTGTCATGTTTCTCATCCTGTAGTGACTACACAGAGGAGAAGGAGACAGAGGCCAAGAACGACCTGGGTGGTAATGGATACGTTCTTCTTTCATACGTGTAGTATCTTTTAAAGGTATATGGTACATGTGGCGCATTTTCACTTGGTTTTGATCCAGCCGCGTTCTCACAAGGGTTATGCTTGGCAGCAGGAGTGCTTCACTACTTTGTTAAAACTCCATTGCTGTTCTTTCATATCCCTCCCTCCCCTGACTGTCAAGCTCTGTGGGTCTGCAGATGATTCAGTCTGAGCCATCTGGCCCTGGTTTCTGAGGGGCTGTGGGAAATGGGCTTATGCTATGGGTTTGCTGAAATAAAGAGTTATCTGCAGTGATCGTGATGATGGTAGGTTTGTGTTTGTGCGTGTGTGTCTGTAGGAATAACAGGCTTTTGTGTGTTTCCTCTGGCAGGGACAGTGCGTGTGGAGAGGGGGCATGCTCAAGGGGACAGGGCTCTGTTGGTGGTCAGTACAGATGTTTGGGGGCAGGCCCCAGATCCACAACTGCGGGCGGTGCTGCAGTGGATGGCAGCCTCCATCGCTGAACTGCCAGTCATGCAGTTTAGCCAACAATCGGAACGAGAGCTCCAGCAGGTTAGCCTTCGGGGGGATTTATTACACACACTATCGGGCCAAAAACGGGTTGCCATTAGGATTTAAATAAGCAAATACTTAAGACCTTTTGATTGCATAATTACTGCTGTAATTAACGTTTCAGCTGGCAACAATTCTTTTAACCCTTAGTGATACAGTCACCTTTCATTTCTTTAATATGAAAGACGTATCCCATAGTTGTGGAAAAGATGTAAATGCGTTTCAAATTATTGGCCTGCATCAAGCAAAGAAGACCAACTGAGGAGATGCTGAAAAACTAAGGAAATGCTGAAATGACTAAAATTAGTTTAAAAACATTATTAAAAAACAGAGGGATAGTGGTGAACCCTCAACTTGGCAGAAGAAATGTGGTTGGAAAAAAATCTTGAGATCACTTAAACGCTTGGTAAAGTCAAATCCTAAGAAAATGACAGTAGAACTCACTGCCATGTTTAATAGTGAAAGTAAGTGCATTTCCACACACACACAATGCAGTGAGAACTTATAGGATTGCAACTAAACAGCTGTGTGGTCATTGGAGAACCACTTATTAGTGAGACTAATTAAAATGAAAGGTTTTAATTTGATAGGGAGCATAAAGATTGGAGCAATGGAAATTTTTTACCCTACCCGATTTCCCCTATTTCAGAGCGATGGGCATGTAAGTTTAGCTGATCAGGTCTAGGCTCAGCAACATTATGTATCAATAAAATGAAGATAGCTGACTACCTAAATGAATTTTTTCTTCCCGGATTGCATGGACATATTCCAAGATGGCAAAGCCAAAATTCTTTAGGATCTAGTTGTGAAAGTAATTAAGGGGGCGTGAGGAATTATTTTCACACATGAATTGTCCTGATCTTAACCCGATTTAAAAGTCTTTGGAATGTGTTAACAGCTTGGGGGTGTTGGGGGTCAGGGGGGCTGTTGAGCAAATAAACAGTCAGCAAAAGTCCTGTACTGTGTAGGTGAATGCCATATTTTCATTGCATTGAGCTGAAAACAGCTGGCGCGTGGCTCAAGCACATGCAGGGTGAAGTTCAAAGAAGTCTATACCGTTTGGGCACCATTACATATTCGCCTGCCAAAACTTTTTTTGTTTTTCTCCTCTTCATCAGACATTATCATCAGAAAGGGGCTTCCTAATCATACTTTAGACCCTGCTGCTATAGACTGTTTAATCATCTGTTCATCAAAATGTTACACTATTAATTTAATTGTCTTCTAAACACCGTTCCTGTTTGTCCTGCTCTAGTTTCTGGCTGTGGTACAGAGGCTCAGAGAGAGAGAGTGGAGGGTCGGAGAGCTCCTGCAGGCCCTGCTCAGATATTTTGAAGAGTGTCCGATCGAGGAAGAGCCCGGCGCTGTGGACGCCAGGCATGTCCACAGGTCCCTCTTCCAGTGGCTTCTAGAACATGCATAGACCACAAGCACTTGCTGCTCACATTAGTGATCCACACACCTTTAGTAAGCGTTAACAGCACTGTTTAAAGGTGAAGATTCCTATCACTTCACAGTGATGTGCAATGTACCTGCCAAATGTAGAGGCCTAGCCAGCTGAATGTGTCTATCCGTGTGTATTATGTATTGCTAGTGCCCATCACCACTCAGGGGGCACCGCAGAACAGGCTGATGTAATCTCTGGGAGACCGGTGTGTGTGTTGTGTATGTCACACTCCGTGACTGAAGGGTTTTTTTGGTTGTTTTTCCACTCGTTGTCACTTTTATTGTTGTTGTTGTTGTTGTTTTTTTCTCTTTCATGTTAGACAGCATATCACACTCTTAATATTGCATCTTTCACAGTGTTCTGCTTTCCTGCCCTAATCAAAAGATACAGCAAGAGACAGAGCGCTTTGTGGTTGAGTTACTGTGTGTAAGTGAATCCCCATAGCTGCAGGGAAGACTAGGTCACCTCCATACTTTTCCTCTGTGGAGATGTTTCCACACGTCAAAGGGACCAGCCAAACAAACCACACCTGTATCTATGTTCCCGGTCACTGTAGACTTATCCAATCTGCAGACTGACAGCCAAATTAACTCAGAAACATTATAGTGGTTGGCAATTATAGGCCAATTATTACCCTCAATACCGATACTTGTGGTTTCAAAAATAGCTTTCCAGTTACATGCCTCGTGGTAAATATTTTGACAGGCTAAAAATAGATGCTGTTGAAAAAATCCATCCGCAGATATTTTTGTTTCTGCCCTAATTTTTTTTTTTTAGCTCTCCATCTTAGCACGGCACTGAGTACAATGTTGAGAAAAATGCAGTGTTTATGTAAATATATTTTTGTATGACCGTAAAGGTAAAAATTTGTTTACACCCGGATGCTCCGCACCCTCTGAAGGATATTCCGTAACAGTTCTCACTAGTTTAATTGATTGCACTCAGAAAACGTTTGATATACTGGTGCCAAAAAAATAACAGAGAAATTATTTTTAAGAATGTGGCCGAGTAAATGTTTAACATTTTAAGTAATGGACACACGACAAGCTGCTAACCAAGCAAACGTGCTAAGTAAAACGAGGCAGGCCTACAGATGCTGGTCTGTGGGCCAAGTTTGCAAAATTGAACCAGTGAAGAATTTCTTTTTCTTTGACAGTTTTTTGTCCATTACTTGGTACTGTGATAGTGAGACATGCATATTGTGTTGCGTGCTACTAAGATGTGAGCTGGTATCTAGGTCATGCTCTGCTCTAGACAGATGAAAATTGAAATGCCAGGGTTGTATAATATTTGATCACAATTCTGTTTCAATTATATATTGCTGCTGTCGGGACAAAACCTCCTAGCGTTGTTTTCATTGGTCAGGTTTTGCCATACTTTGAAAATGCCTGTTGTCCTTTACATTGTGTATAAATGTCAAATGAACGGACCAAAAGAAATGACCCAAAACGTCTGGTTACAGCAACTCAGATTAAAAGTACAGTATGCTTCCCCCGTTATCATTTCAGAGATAATTGGCTTTGTTTCCGACAGCAGCTGTATTTATATAATAAATATGTGCCACACAGATATTTTTGTTTGCTTGCCTGAACTCAGACATAGATGTACATCTTTGATTTACATGTTGACATCTATGGTGGCTTAAACTCTACATAGCTCCATTCATAAAGCCACAAATGAACCACAGCTGACAGTCCCTACATAACTCAGCTGATAATCACACTCTAGCAGAGATCTGGCCACCAAAATATTCCAAACACTACCCCGGTCCCCTCACTGCCTGCACTTTAATGTGCACTGCCCGTGAAGGTTGCACTTTACTGTGGAATGGCGAAGCAGGCCCTTCCCACGTATCCATCAGAACCTCAAAACAGTATATTTGAAACTCAATGCCCAGAACTTGATGAATATCCAAACCACAGACATTTGTGTTAAGCACTGAGAGTTGTATTGTGCCTGCCCTCTGTGGAACTGTCAGACTTCTAGGGACCAGGCGTTCAGTGAAAATACCTTCCATACAAGTTAAAACAGTTTATGTAAAATGTCTGAGGTTTTAAAGTGTGCATTTCCCACACAGTCGACTAAGTTCACAGCCGTACAGTATGGTTCAGTTAATCAAATCAAAGTAGACAGTATGGAAATGATCTGGGCAGTAGAGAACATATTGTTTCACATGAGCACTGTAATGCGCATGCTCACATGCTGTTCATGCTTACATGTATTACTATTTAAGTGTGACTCTTCTGTTCTTGGCATCATATGTTCAGTGCTGATTATTTCTCATGTGCATGGCCTAAAGCCCAGTCATACAGCACGCTGGCTGCTCATGCTAGCTGTATGTGAATCGCTACAGTGGGACTCTGCGAGTATATTTCTGTTTTCATGCTGCCAAATCTACTTTGGACTGACACTAATTCTGAAGGAAATGGGGAGAGGACTGTTGTGTTTACATGATTGTGAATTGTGTAAGAGAATCTGCCATAAACTTTGTACAATCCCTCGACGGCAACTGTAGTAGGTATTATCTAAATCTAAATGCGGGAAAGGAAGAAGTTACATTTGTGAAGATGAGAGAGAGAAAGAGAAAGAGAGAGAGAAATCTTATTCGACCGCCATAAAAACGTGAGCCAGCGAGTGAATTACATTGAAGGTGTATAGTATTTGCAATTCTGCACACTATCTTTCAGTGCTGCCTCTTTCACAGTGGGATTGTACATGCATTTGTGCTCTTGCTGTAAGTGTAAACGGACATAGATGTGCTACCCTCGTGTACTGACTTTATGTACATTCCTGTATTTCATGAATGACCTGATGCTTTTTGTGTTATTTAAAGCTGAATGTGTTGACGACATAGTTTAAAGATAAATATTTTGTTACTTGTGCAGTATCATTTCCATCTCCTAGTGTAGTGGACAGATAACACACACTGACTGCTCTGTTTTTCCTGCTTATTTGTATAATCTTGAAAGATATTTAATAATTTATGTCAGTATAACTTATAATGGTGATTACACTATTTGTCCCTTAGTGAAGTTGCTGAATAGTTTACACATTTAAAGGCTGAAGAGCACTACAACTGTTATTGTTAAAGCTGTGGTTAAGAATAAAGCTTTTTTCATGTGAGCTGTTGTTGTGAGGTTGTTTTCTTATTAATTTATTAGGCAAACAATGGCAGTTTTCCTGTATCACTGTACTACACTGCTCACTTCAAGTGTATATATACTTTTTTTTCTATTCCAAAATGTAACACCTTTAACATCAATCAATCAACACTCGCTGCAGTTGCAGTCTAACTCTTTCTCTGAACATTTTAGCATTTTCCTTGCTTTAACACACCAACATAGATCAAGACTAGATCAGGGGTAGATGAGGGGTATGGCTAGTGATGTAACAATACACAAGTTCATTACTGCTCTAAAAAAAAGTACTGACATAAAGCTTAGATTGGACCATACTTCAACCTGATTAAATTATTTTAGGACTCCGGGGGGAAAGCAGAACATTTGAGCAATGCTGGACTAGTAAACTAAAATCTCTACATTTTATTAATTTTACAGCCTTTGTAATCCTACTGAACTAAGCATCTGTAGAATTACTGTAACTGTAATTCACAAGTAATAGTGAGATTTTTACATCTGTTCACATTCCTCATACACTGATCAGCCGTTATCATGTTATCAGCTCCACTTATCATATAGGTGCACTCCATAGTTCTACAATTACAGACTGTAGCCCATCTGTTTGTATGCACACTCTGTTATCCTCCTCTGTTCAGTAATAATCAGGACCCCCCATAGGACCACATTATATTGATGGTGATTCATTCTCAGCACTGAAATGTCAATAAATGTGGTGGTGGTGTGTTAGTGTGGGCAGTGCAGAAACAGATAAGCTACATCTACAAGGTGGACCAGCAAGGCAGGAGTGTCTATTAGCGTGGACAGTGAGTGGACACAGTGTTTAAAAACTCCCAGCAACACTGCTATGTCTGATCTACTTGTACCAACACAACCAT
The DNA here is from genome assembly GCA_021613375.1 of Megaleporinus macrocephalus. NCBI lineage: Eukaryota > Metazoa > Chordata > Actinopteri > Characiformes > Anostomidae > Megaleporinus > Megaleporinus macrocephalus. Next base: position 23,937,739 of record CM038709.1, on the reverse strand, counting down.
GTCGGTGTCACTGCAGTGCTGAGAATGATCCACCAGCCAGATGATGTCTACGCTGTCTTAGTCCTGTGGGGGTCCTGACCTTTAAAGAAGAGGGTAAAGAGGGGTAAAGTAAGTATAACAGACAAAGGGCTCCTGTATGATAAGTGGTGCTAATAAAATCACTGATGAGAGAAAAAAAAACTAGGGGGTGGTTTTAATGTTATGGCTCATCAGTGTATATACTTAATATCCACAAGCCAGCATGTGTTCTATGCTGGTTTAAACTGGTATGGTGCTCTGGTTTTGCTGGTCACCCAGTTTGGTCATGCTGGTGATCAGCATATTAACTTTCATTGCTGCTGACCAGCTTGCCCGCATCCAAAACACAGCACAGGCTGGTTTTGCTGATGACCAGCCGTGCTGGTGTATGCTGTTTTATTTTCCTAGCGGGGATGTGGTGAGAATGCCTCGATTCTGCAGAGCTCTTGTTATATGCGACACAGCTTGCCCAGAAAAATGCCCACTTTACTTCAAAACGAAAGACTGCAAAGTAGCCCAAACAAAATGGTTGTGTTCCAAATGGTGCAACAACATGAACTACCTGGTATGCCACCATGTTTAACCCTTCACACTGAAAACCTGAAATCTAAGTTGCCGTTTCTATGTTTCCATCTTATGAGGTTTCGGCGAAACGCAAGAAGAGAGCCGTCCGGTATTAAATTCCAGAACACTGTTTTGAACATCTGTTTTTGGATTTTTCAACACTATTGAAACAGTTACATCCTTGATGGGAGTAGTGCCCGTGAAGCAATTTGTGGTTTTGTTCCTTGCGAGCAGGCATAATTAGGACCTGAGGCCCAGCAGGCCTCTGGTTCAAGGCCAGTTTTCTGCGGTACTCACCCAAGTTCCAATCTGCAACCTTCTGGCTGCTAGCCGGTGACTCTAACTTTCCCCTTTGCCTCCTGAATTATGTGATGATACAGTATAATCCTCTCTGTGTTCCTGTGCTGTGCATATAGCTCCTGTCGACAGCCTGCTCTGCTCCAGTCTGGAGGGGATTGTGAGACATGAATAGAAAGCAGAAGTAATTGCAGGCTTAGCGGTGACACACAGATTGAAGAATGCGAAAGGGTGGCGGGTCTCACAAAAGAGCGTTTAACGCAGCACATCAAACACAAAGCTCATTACTGTGTTGATAATAGGCCTCTCGGAGATATCATTCAAGTGCCCAGCCCTCTCGGCTGTTAAACAAGGTAGCGCTCGGCTCCAGGGAGCCGGCACAAGCCGAGGCCCATTGACTTCATCGCTCTGGCCTCACGTCCTGACTCGTGTGGTCTGACATCAGACAGGCTTGGTCTTGGACTGGAATCCCCCCCCAACCTCCACCCCCCCGGGTCTGTCGTGAATCAGCCTAGACCATGATATCATTTCCCTCTCAACACCAACAAAAACGGCAGTGTTGCTGGGCGAATCCTCCAGCCTAAAAGATTAGGCCTGAATCAGCGCTTTGGTATTCATGACATACGGCATGGTAAATATTTCATGTAAAGGGGGATCTCCACCTCAGCCGTTCCCAGTGTTTTTCTGTTTCTCCCATAAAAGATTTAATTAACACGCTGGTGAAAAGATTCACTCCACCATACACACAGCTAAGTTAAACAACAACAGATGGCGGTTTCCTTAATAGGTTTTGACAAATCATTTTCGGAGAACGTATGTTGGTCTGCATTAATTAATTCTATGTCCAACGTTGGTCAGGTTTTCATGAATTATCCTGTGCAAGTTGAATTCTTTTTTTCTAAGGGATCATTTCCTCCATTCATAAATGTCCATAAAGAGCATAAACACACATAAACTTTCCTCTGGCACTCTACATTTCATTTAGACATGAATGAACAGCTGCCACAGAAAATCTTTTTTAATAAGGCCTTTCACATCTTGGAGCGCTGAACTGCCTGTAATTGCTTATTCCTTTTTTTCATTGCCGTCCAATTGCCAGCTCTGACTATATAACGCAGACATCTCAGACACGCATCAATAACCGCCAAATTTGCTTGAATCTGTTGGGAGTGTGGACCAGTTGACATTTGACCGCCACGCCACAGCCGTCATCAAACACCCAGCGAGCGGTGGGCCCATTCAGTGGGCTGGCAGGGCGGACGGCAGCTGACACACGGCTAGAGCGCCCGTGCCCGTCGCTGCTGGAATAATGAGCTGTTTACCTCCCAGCCTTGAGTATCGAGTGGCGGTGTCCAGGATATCTTAGACAACACGACGACGCACATGGCAGTGGTCTGTGTTGTGTTTGTGGGCTGGGCTGGGCAGGCTGGGCTGGAAATGAGCTCGCGCGGGTGGACGGGTGGGTGGGCGGACGGATTCAGGCTCTCCCGCAGCCCTGCGCCGGACCAGCCTGCCCATGTTTACCATGGAAAAGTCCCACCGTGGGAGAGTTCCAGCCTTGAGAGATCTGTTAGATCCCTCACTCACTCAAGGAGCAGCTGAGTCATTTCAAAATATCAGTGTTTATTGAAAGAAACGAAGGTTGTACATGAGAAAGTGAAGACCTTAGGCTCGCTGAGGAGAAGGCTCGACTTTTTCCCCTCCTGAAAGAGTCTTGGCTCTGGCGGCGGAAAACAGCCAGCGAAGCCAGAGATGCTGGCACACGCTTGTTGTTCAGAACGTATCGCCATCGACTGGTGGACGGTTAGGTCCCACCTGTTTTTCACTGCAGTTGTCTCTTTGATCTATCTGCATCTCTTCGTCTGGTGATTTCAGCTTGTGAGCTCATATGTTTCATGTCACGTTGATAGCACAAACACTCCTTCATCTCCTTCCATGACATCAGTCCTCCCTCTGCCTCTTCAACTCTTAATCCCCAAGTACAAGAACCTCCCTATTTACATGGATACTGTGGCGCGTAGGAAATGGGGATTAGATTTGGGGCTTTGTGGATGAATCAGGAGGCTTTCCCTGGCTGCTCGTCAGGATCCCGTCTCAGTGATTTCCACTCGCGTTATTGCTGTTTTGCGGTGACCGAAAGCGGTGGAATGAATGTACAGTATCACCTTAACAGCAGTAAGAGCTCGGTCAGTAGGGCAGCAACGTCTCTTTGCCAGCTGGAACTGGCTCCGAGCGCAGTTCACTCAAAGTTCCAGAGGGGGGGGAGGAGGGCCGGAGCCAGATTGAGAAGGGCAGCGGTGCGGCTTCTCTAATTAGGTGCTTAACTGATGGAAAGACAAGCAGGAAGCTGTCTGCGGACAGCGCAGGAAGAACTGCTAAAGTGGTGACATATTGCATGTTTAGACCTTGTGGATAAGCGGCAGTCCATCCCGAAGGGTTGTGGATGTGGCTTTGCACACTCTTAAGTGGGGCAGCTACAGTTTATGTATGGATAATTAGAGACTATCAGGCTTCCAACCAGTGTTTCAGCTGAAATGGTCTACCACTGCTCCTACTACGCATTGTTCATCTTTAAATCACATGACTAATGGTACAGCCAGCAGAGCCTGTATCTTAAGTGTAAAACTGAGCAAAGTCAGTAGTACTAGAAAGAATGGAAGAGGAAAAAAAAACTCAGCTCTGATTGTCTGCATGTTGTGAACCACTGTGAGGCCAGCTGAAACACTGTGTTTACTTTCAGTTTTAATGCGTGCCATTTATTTCCCCCCAAAAAATGATCCGGTTTCACTCAAAAGTACGCTGGAAAGCGTATTACGGGGACTGCTGTAATCCTAGACAGATCCTCGAGAGCCGATTAAAAGGCTTTCAGCGTGTTATAGTTATTTCGGCCAATTGTTCACTTGATCTGTCTCCTTCAGGCCATAAACAGATGGATCGCGTATCAAAATAGGAGGTTATGCAGGGGACTCTGTGGCGCTTTCCTCGTTGACAGTCAAAGCAGGCTGGTCTTTGGGCATGCTGGCACTCGTTTGCGTTTTGTAATACTTCTGTAATACTCGCGGCAACACTGGCTAAAAATATAGTGTGTAAAAGTACGGTGCTGAGGTTTCCTCTCTAGTTTCACAAATCATCCGTGCCCATTCTGTTATCCCATCGTTTTACAATCGAAGCACTCCAGTAATGGTTGTTATGAATCTAGTCTTGTGTATGTAATGCCTGAATTTGCCTCATCTTACATGATCTCTGGAAAGACACGAAAAAGCTTGATCTTAAATGATTTCTTCAAATTTGTACTTAGGCTAAAACCACAAACTCCCCCTTGTGTGCTGCATGAGCAATGTCTACGCGGATGGGGATGGCTATAAACACGCCTGTTGCTACGCAATACTCTTCAACATTCAAACAAGGTCTAAAGTGCAGAGGCTAGCACGGGGAGTCAAAATAGTGCTTCACACAGCCGAACGGGCTCTCTTCGAGCACTCTCGTGTTTTGGTGTGTGAACGAGAGGGAGGTAGGAGGGGAGGAAGATGCAGAAGGCCTTTTTCTGCTCTGGGATGGATGTACCACACAGGATGTGGGAGAGAAAGGAAAGACAACAGTGAGCTCTTTCATGTCCCTCTCCTGCTTTCTAAACTGCAACGCTACTCCATCTGACCTTCATCACTGGTTCATAACTGGTGATAACCACCAGTGTTATTACACGGTCGCTGAGCATGGTAGATTGAAATCTAGAGCTCTACAAGCTCCAAGCCAACATTAAAAAACATATGAGTAATCTCCTTGGGCAGTGTTACAACAGCGTCGCTCCCCGTACGAGGCTCGGTTGCAGTTGGGGGTGTTAATAATTCATGGCTGACTTCCTGTCCATCTCGAAGTGCTGAAATATCATGAAGCTTATGCAAAGAAGGTGGTTGGCTTGAAATACTGTAGCACAGCCACATGGAGTCTAGAAGCAGAAAAAAATAACGCCCTCATGGTGACTCCACAGTCTGCGAAACATGCGGAGGATTTGGCACTCGCGCCCTCTCATCCTGTGTGCACAGTACCCCGCACACGGGAGAGCAAATAATAACCTCCAGAGGCCTGCTCAGCACTCAGAAAAGTGCCTGCCCGTGGTTTCGGCTGCTTTGCTCTCGACACTGTATGTTTTTTTGCTGCCTGTCATATTCTGACGGAGCATTGGGTTCGGCTTGTTCAACGACCTCCTGGCTTGGGCAAGAACAGCTCACATGGCAAAACAAAGAGGTATAAATACTACTACCCAAACCTTCCTGCCGCAGCCCTAGTGCCTGCACTCTGCGGAAAATAGCTGAAGGCACGAGAAACCCACTGCCCAAAAAAAAGGGTTCTCACGGTATATTAATGACTCCGGAGCAAATGTGGAGCACTGGAGGACGACAGCGCCTGCCTGGCCAGCGGAGTTCAAAAGGTCACAGAGTGTGACCGTCTCAGGCAAGCTCCTTCTCTGTTCTGTAAAAGAATTCAGGTGGACTGAGATGAGCTTAGCCAGAACGTTGGGATCAAATAAAATTACTAATGTAATATGACACAGTGAGTAACCAGAGAGCGACGTGTGGTTTTGAAAAAAAAGCAATATAATGGTTATGCGCTAAATGATTTCAGAGCAATGAGGTTGCAGGATTTAGGTTAAAGACACAAATGCCAAGTTTTGCCCATGAACTCCTTTGACACCCAGTCATTTTCGGAGATTTCGCAAAACTCCAGTTTACTCTGTAGTCACTACAGCTGCTTAAAATAATCGGAACTGTTCTTTTTCCGATTATTTCCTAGTGCCAAAAAAACATTTCTTGGAACTGTGAGAAGCTTTTTCTACACACAGCTTGAACTCAGAGCCAAGACTGGAGCACCAGCGCTAATAAACATGAAGATAATTGACCTGTGAGCATCAGCCAAAAGGTCAAGCTGTACAACTCGTCATTCAGAGACGAGATGCTCTCCGTCCTTCAGCGTCTAGCTGCAATGTGTGCAAACTTTGATGTCTCTAGATGATGGACAAATGCATTTCCTGAGGAAACAGCACTAGATTAGACAAGACAAGCATGTGTAGAGTAGAAATTCAAGATCCTTGGAAACTTGAGGTCAACTCAATCACCAGCAGGCTGGACAGCAACTTGTGGTATGTTTCAGTTATAAAAAAGTGCCGCAATCAGAGCTTTGGTTTAAGTTTTCAAGGAAACACAAGGAAACTGAAAAGCTGTTAAGAGACCACAAAGTAAAGCCCCAACTTGCAAGTGCACCAGTTACAAATCTATTTCAAACTGTTTTGAAAATCATGACTATAACTATAGTCGAACTATAATGGTGCAGTGGAACATTGGTCGCACACTAACAGGGAAAAACAAAGCCCCAAACACCACACAAACTGCAGCAGAGAAGAACTGCCACGGACTTGAATCAGCAGCTCTGCAACCCAGACTCGATATAGACAATAGGTCTGTGTCTTGATTGCATCCGAGGCTAACAGAAAAAGGCACTTACCCAGGTATAAGGAGCAATGGAAAAAAGAAATGTAGTCTGATGAATCATCTTAGTTTCTACATCCGGACACGTTTACATCTGGGAAATGCCAAAGGATGTCTTCAAGCCACAACGTCTGTTTCCAACTATTAAACACGGTAGAGGATCCACAGTGGTATTTGGATGTCATTAGTTGTGGTAAGTCCTCTGCATGGTCACCAAGCACATGCATATTGACCAGGGAACATGAGGCCATTTTACAAGACCAGGTGCACCACAACACTACCCCCCTGAGATCTTTCCATACTCTAAGACCACAATGGGCTCTTTTCTACTGTAGAAAAACAGGCTATCATGCCATCGACAGTTGCAAAAATCTGTACATCAGTGAACCTTTATGTGAAATTCTGCAGAAGATCATGCACGTCTGCACTTCTTTCATCCCTCAAAGAACTAAAAGCTTTGATTCCAGTATACCAAAAACAAACATGTCCGCACACTGCTCTTTACCAAAGCTGCCTTATTTAGTTATGCATTACTGCAACGTATCAACCACTACAGTATTCACTGAGATATAAAAAGCATGAAATATCCCATCACACACAGTTCAAGACTTGGATGACAGCATTCCAAGCAAAACCACTAAGAATAGCCAATGACTGAATACATGACTCTTCGCAATCGTTATTTTTTGAACAAAGCACAACTAAACTGTAATGATTATTGCATTATCTTCATCTGTTTCTAATGTTAAGGTATTTACTCAATACGTACAAACAGAGTCACATCCTGCATGGTTCACCCCTCTCCATATGAGTCAGCGAAGTGCTGTCGTTCAACCCGGTAGCTCCATCACTTAGTGGTGGCCAAGATGTGACACTAACACCCCGACAACCCCCTCCACCCCTTAAGTGTTCTTCAATGTTCTCTAATCACTCATTCAGTTTAATATGAAACACCAGGGACATTACTAAAGGACCATTTTTCTAGTGGCCCCAAAAAAGGTTGTCCATCATTAACTTTTACAGTAGCAACAGTCAGACAACGTATCCAACACTGGCTATTTGATCAAACTGACACACAGTAGGTCTGATTTATTAATTTCTTTTAGTTTGTATTGAACACTCTGTCTATTCACTTACAACAGGCACAAATCAAGCAAATGTGCTGAACTGAAGCAATGCTATCTATTCATTATTATTTTAAATAATCTATAGCACTACTAAAGATTTGAAGAAGTAATGTTCAACTATTTGGGACGGGGGCCACTGAATTACATGGGGGGCACTAAAACTGACCTAGCAAAGCACATATAAACACAGTATAAATACAGTAAAGCACTGCGTTCCACTGTGGTCTATTAAATACTACTGAGCATGCTATAAGCATTGATATACAGTACCATTAACATACCATGAAAATGCTTTACAGTTGTAGTGATATATCTGTCTGTGATTTTATGCCCATAAAATATTGACGCCCCTGTTGCCAAGGAGCTTGTTTTGTGTACTTTGCTCATGGAGCCCACTTGACCTTTAACTGTGATGTATGCAATTTACTGGTTGCTATGCATTGTTTTGCAAGGACTGTTAAATATATAAAAATGAAAAAATAGTCATTTTCCTTTCTATAAAATGTATTTATTGTTTACAGTGCAGCTCCCATTTAGTGTTATTTAGGAGAGGAAAAGAGGCAGGCTAGGACGGGTTTGTAAGAAATGGGGGTACCACTGTTGAGGAAGCATAACTTTATTGACCTTATTAATGCTCATTTATTTCCTCTTTGGATGGTAACTTAACTGCAGGCTGATACATAAAAATACTGAATTTTATTAATATTATCCAGCAATACTAATACTCTACTGCATTCATGCACCAGATTTTATTCGGTCCTTTCTGGCTGGTTAAGACACATAAAATAAAAAATAAAAGGGAAACTCCACCGATTTTTCAAAATTCTACAGAAGTAAATGATTAAGATGTAAACAGAGTCACTCAAAGTGGTTTGATGTGAAATGCTTTGTTATAGAGGAACATGCCATGTGAGAATTAACCACAGTGTTAGCGACAGGAACCAGACGTCTGAAGAATTTAATTTCTCTATGGGCTCCCTTACAAGTCAATACATGAACCAGTTAGATATATATGCTGCCTAATGTCTGACACATGGTTTTATGATCGTTTTGTAAAGTTTTGACTTAAAATGTTTTTTTTTATTCATTTATTTTGCTTTGATGATGACAGAGGGCTACACACATGGTGTTTGGAGGCAAAAATGACCTCATAAATTGCACTTTTTCCAATTTCTGACCACCTTACCGTCATCAGCAATACATACAAAAACAGCCGAAGGTGTAGGTGTGATGGTGGTTTTGAATAGTAAGTAAAATGGATATATTTATGTTGAAGATTCTAAATCTGGGTTCCTATCAGCACCACTGAAAAGATATTCGAGCCCGTGAGTTTCTCTACAATGAACCATTTCACATCAAGCCACTCTGAATGGCTGTGTTTACATCTCACAGCCTGAATTGTTCAAACATTTCAAAACAATGGTGGAAATCCCCCTTTAACCTAACCTACTGAATGCACTTTATTAGATATTTTATAAACACGCTGGACGTTTTAATGTCCCACGGCATTTTATGAACCTCCCTAAAGCATTATCAAGTATCCGAAGAGTCCCTGAACTGTCCTTACATCTTTCCCCGCTGTCTCGGGCGCCTGAGGCTGCTGCTATACTGAACCCAGGCGAACCCCTATTATCTGATTGGCTGTCTGTACACTCAGGCAGCGGAGCTGCTTTGCCCACCCACCGTTATATGAATCCCCGTTCATGACAGACTTCCTGCCACTCAGAAGACTATTGGAAGCGAGCGCTCATGGCAGCTAATGACTATCGCGGTTACCTGCGGAACCATACGGCCATGGAGAACGGCGAGGCGCGGCTTCATGCGGCTCACAGCACTCACAGACCGCTCATCTTCGGCACCCTGGCTGTTATGGGGCTGCTGCAGGTCGCCTCCAGTGTCACCATCCTGCTGCACCTCACCGGCTATCTGCACGAGGTAAAGCCGCTCGCACGCACCGGAGCTGCGGCTGCAGTCTGCCCGGCACCCCGCTGGAGGGAAACGACAAAAACAGAAAAGTTATCTGTCGAGCTTTCGCTTTAGTTTATGCCAGGTTCGAGAAAGAAGCGCGGCGTCTGTCGTTAAAGAGAGAGTTGTAGGTCTCGGGCTAAAGTGTTTTTAGCGGTTAGCGCTGCGTGTGTTGTTTGGTTTTACCTCGCCTCCCTACCTGTGGCCTCTGGGAATCTGAGGAGACTGATACGCTCTCGGCGCTGCTCTGCTCTGAGAGCTGGAAATGGCGGTTGGAGTTTATCTTGTACGCCTTAGTCAAACGTCTTTGAAGATTATCTTATCTGACTCTTTTCTCTGCCTGAGATGGCGCGGCACTACCTCGCGTGTGTGTAACCCGCCTGATTTTCCATCTCGATAAGTTCACTTGTACTTTTGTAAGGCTTTTTTTCTCTCCAGACTCGAGACCCAGCTCTCTGAAAGCTTTCGGTCTGGCGGTAAAATGTCAGTGCGGCGCTCTCGTGCTGCGCTCCGCTGTGTCGGTGTGATTTATGGGTGATGCTGTGTGAAAGATGAGGGGAACGATAGTACAGGATGTTTTTATTTTTCATTACGTGACCTGATCTTTTGGTTGTCATGCCTGTTGTTATCTGAATCCGGGCACGTCTGAACTCCAGTTCTCCGAAAGTCAGCTAGAGGAAACAGAAGTTCTCCTGTTAGTAAATATACTTGCTTACGTTTACATTTGCTTGTATTTGCGCGCCATAAACCGGAGAATGAAATGAAAGGAAAGGTCACTCTTGAGTTTTAAGCTTTTCCTCCCGTGACGGACTGCAGTGTTTACAGGGGGGAACGTTTGAAGGGTCTCTGCTGCTTTTATGGCTTTTCTTCACTGAACTGTGATCATCACAGCTTAACAAGCGTGGGAAAAGCTGCAGGCTTGTCAATACATGTAGTCGGCAGTAATCAAATCCAGCTTTTCTTGTTTGAAACTTGTGAAGAATAAAGGCATCTTGTTTGTCGAGTCTCTGGCGTAAATAGCAGTGAGCGTCTGAGGCTTTTCGTGTCCTGGGGGAGAGCAGGAGCTGCAGACGCGAAGGAGAGAGAGAGAGAGAGAGAGAGAGATGAATTTCAGTTGTGCTTGGCAAAACGCTCAGATTGGCTTTGGAAACAGATGCAGGAAGAAAATCTTTCAGTGAGCAAAACATCAAAGCTACCGATTCTCTCTCTCTCTCTCTTTCTCTCTCACTATCTCTCTCTCTCTAATGGTAGTTCCACCTGTAAGCACTGGGTCATGAATTTGACACTCTTCTTTTACACGTTTAGTGTTTTTGGCTTTTAGATCTTTATTCACTGGACTTTGCTGAACATGTCAGGGTGTTTTTTTTCTTTTTCCTGCTCTAGCTAAAGACATTAGTTGACATAAAGTAGCCCTGATTTCACTTTTGTTGAACACTTTAACAAGCCTGAGAAGATATATGTATATATGCATATCGTCACTCTCCAATAAAAAGCAGGTATTAGGTATTAAAAGGCAACTTTACAGGAGAAGCCAAAAACTGTCTTCACTTTCAATGGAAGTCAGTGGAACCAGAATTTATTTCAAGCTATTTTGGAGCATTTCTATTCATCCATTCATCATATGATTTCACCACAATGTAAAAAGCAGCCGCTGCATTCAAATGATGTAGACAAAAATGGAAATACATGTTTTTCATTGGACAGCGACGATATGTAATGTATACATGGCTGCTACCTCAACAAAACCTGGTATCCCCAAAATGATGGCTTACAGGAGGAAGGGAAAAAAACATACTTTACTTTTAATGTAAGTCAGTGTAACTAAGCTTTTCTCCAATTGCACACAGCGTAAAGGGCAACTAGCAAAACCGAGGTGCAAGGTTTTGTTCTGGCAGCAGCGATGTGTATAACTATCAATGCATGTTCTTATGCAGGCGTTTCACTAGATCTGCCTTCTCGAGATCCACCCTGTAAACAACACTGTGTTTTTCATTAGTTAGCAAAAGTATGCCGCTGCCCCGAATTGAGTCATTTTGCCATTAATGCCATTTTACGGGCAGCAGCTTCTCTTGATTGGATGCAGCTGTGTGACTGAGTGGTGTTTGCTGTTTTTCAGGTGAACCTGTCTTCGACGGAGCCTGTCAAGGTGAGTTAGTGCTCTTTTAGAGTTGCCAGTTCACTGCTATCTTCTTGTTTACTCTAGGGAAAGAGTTAATGGTTACGCTGGCCTGATCTTATTTTTGGTGCTCTGCCACTTTGGCCGTAAAGCTCTGGAAGGCTAGGCAGTGAAAACTTGCTGAAACAAGACTTTTTCCTCACGAGCACAGACCAGGAAGCGCTAGTGCCGGTACCTTCCTTGTAAAGCAAAGGGGTTATAAAATGTTGTGTAGTTGGGGAGAACTAATGTTCTTTTTTGTTAATGATAGCCAAGTTGTGTTCCTGAGTATGTGCTTAGAGACGCTGTTTTCTCATAATTTGTTTAAAGCCGGGGATAAACATTGTGCTGCATACCACAGCTGCTGTAAAACATTTCCTTAACCATGGTGGTTGGGCTGCGTGTATAAAGGTCAAGCCCAAGAACACGGGTCTGCTCTTTGTCAAGATAACCACTATGAGGATTTAACCGGCATGTCATTGGCCGGATCACTTGCGTTTACAGCAAGCGACATGTTTACGTAACCTGAAAGTGGTTTATAAACAGAAATGATCAGCTGTGTATTAATAGTGTTGTTATCACTACTTCTCCTTGATTAATAAACGAAAGGCTGGAACGCTTGGTATGTTGGTATGTGGCATTGGCAAAAGCCTCATCAGCACTAGTAGTAATTGCCTGCATAATGGGGCACGTGCAGCAAGCTGACACAAGTAGGATTAAAATTAAAAAAGCATGTGTTTTGTAGCTACTTATTATGACATAGAAAGTTCATAGTTTCCCCCCCCGAAGGAGGAGTAACATAAACCAAACACGCAGTCTGGAAAATGAGTGGATTGTCTCATTACACGCATAAGGGTTCGGGTAATGACTTCTTGGTCGTGCTCTGTTCTCTATGAACTGTCAGGCTGACGTTTTGTGTAGTTTGACAATGATAAATATACTGTTTTTAACATTTATCCTGTGGAAAAGCTAGATCTAAACTTTAAAAAAGCCAGTGTTTAAATCTGTCATGTCTCTTGTTCTGTTTTTTATTGCTCAAGTGCAGTCCAATTGGAGAGGTTGTATATACTGGCCTGCACTTTGTTTGTGGTCAACCAAAACTCTCATGGTCATAGCATCTGAACAGCATCCAGAATGCTGCGATGAACTCTTGCTAATCAGGCTCTTTAATCAAGCTCGCAGAGTTTACGATGTTTGCCGTGTGACGGCAGTCATAATATTTGGAAAGGTTTGCAAAAAACAGTATTGTGTTTCAGATACATTCGCTATGTTGTGCCTATGTACGCTGATAAGATGTGTATAAGACGTTCACAGAGTGGCTACAGTTGCGAGAAAGAGACTGGAATTTTCAGAGTCACTGGTCCATCTGGGGACAAAATAAACAACTGCGCTGATTGCAGTCATGAGTCATTTGCGAGGTTTACATCCCAATACACCTTCAAGTGCTGGAAAACCCAAAATCCAACTCATTTCAACTCTCGGGCTGGTGTTTGTAGTATGGATACCATGCATGCCCAGTTGGTCACTAGATGTTTGAACACTGTGTAACTATGGTGATCAACTAATTAAGGATGTAAATAATTTTGGGATCTAGAAATTGGCATCTAGGCAGTACAGTTTAGTATGCAGAACCTACAGATTAATGTGCCAGTCCTCCACCTGTTGTACCTGGGCTAGTGGTACCTGCCATGAGCTTTCGCTGTAGTACCTACATCAGCACTGTAACAGTATAGGTTTTTGCAGAACAACCCCCTCGCTAAAAATGTATAGCCTCACCAATCTGTATGTTTACCATGCTCTGTGCTGTTATAGTCATCTAATCATGGGAGAGTTATGACATTATTTTGGTAATTGACTTCGGTTTTATCTCGTAATTCTTATGTAAACCTCTCAGTATAAGTCATGAAGTGTTTGACCTTGAATCATGACTAAATCCCACAATGTTGGCAGGAGGGAGTTAGTGGAGAACTCCTGTCGTACTCCAGCTAATGTCTTTGCTCGTACAGTACCAAAATACAAATTCACTAATGTGACGTATGACAGCTGTACATCGCCATACAGTTAATTAATGGTTAACAAGGATCAATGAGTCTAGATTACTATTCTAACCATTATACATTTATTTTTTGAGAATGTGTGTTGTAGATCACTTATGGCTTTGAGCTCTTTGATCCAAAACTTGGTCCGAGTTATAGCTGCTTTGTGAACATTCTCATGTCTTATAGTAAAACTGAAAATTTGTTTGGTTGTTCTTCCTCAGGAGACTCATTCTGAGCATATAATGGCCGATGCACTTAGAGACATAAGGAAAAAGGACAAACCCAGAAAAAAAGACCCAATACCAGTAGCTCATCTTTCCGTCAAGACTCCCATTGACTTCTCAAAAAGTAAGTAAATGCAGCTGTTCAGTTTGATTATATCCGTATGTTTACATACAATGCCGTCTACTGACACATCCTATGATTGACTTTTCAGCTGATCCTAATGCTGTGACCACGGTCTACTGGGATGAACTTCGAGGCACTCTGACTAAGGTCAGATACCACGATGGGCGACTCCTAATGGAGGAAGAAGGATTGTATTACATATATGCCAAGACTTGTTTTCGCTATGCCCCCGACCATGCCACAAAGAAACAGGACGTTAGCAACGTTCAGTTGATCCAGTATATTTACCATGAGATACACACCCAGTCCAAGATGAAACCTGTTCTCCTTTCAAAAAGTGGAGGGACATTACAGTGGGGTAACCAAAGCTACAACATGTACTGTGTGCAACAAGGACGAAGTGCTCGGTTGAAAGCAAGCGATGGCATTTTCGTCAATGTGTCCAATTCGAGGCTGTTGGATCCGGAACCTGAGGGGACTTACTTCGGTGCCTTTAAAATGCGCAACTGACGTCTGTCTGTTTTTGCTACTGAACTCGTTTATGCACATTTTACAACCTTATGAACTTTTTCAAAATGACCGAGAACCACTGAGCACTTATTTTAGATCACTGACTTTTTATATATATATATATTTTTGTTTGTTTGTTTTTACTCAATAACATGAGTATATTGTACATCATATAAGGGCACATCTGACTTCACTTGTAAGCAAACTCTTAACTGTGTGGCATCAGAGTTTTGAATTTGGAGATATTGGCTACCACTGCAGATTTGAAGAAGGCGTTGCTATATTTAGTGTAGACTTAAATTTGCTCTCCGGTTAAAATATCATGACCTCTCGTTCAATTTCAGACGTTAAAGGTGCAGACTTTAACGAGGAAGTTCAAGCTTTTGGCTGTTGTTTACATTTGGTCAATATTTGTTAGTGAAAAGTTGTAGAGTGAAGTAAATTAAAGCTCAGAGACTGCCCCTTTAGATTTATATAGAATCTGTGGGAATGCACTTGTGGACATCTGTCACTTAGGAATTTAATGTGATAGTTCAAAGCCTAAGAGATTGCTGCAGGTGGAAGGTCAGGTACTAGTACTACAACAACAGAGGACTCTCAGTTTAGCATTTTCTAAAACACTGATTCCCCTGCACTGTGCAGCATTTTTCTTTTTCTTTCTTTTCTTTTTTTCCTGATGTAACAACCCTGATTCAGAAGAGTCAGATGTGTTAAGCAGTGAAAAAGCAAAGTTTTGTGGAACGTGTTAGGGTATGTGCAGGACCGGGGTTGAGAAGCATTTACAGATTTTTGAAATTGTTAGTAGACTAAGCTTGTTGTGGAGTGAGTTAGACTGAGCTTGGCACTGACTGGGGTTTTAATATAAAAAGGATGGAAAGGATCGAGCGGCTGCTGGATATCTGCAGCGCTGCCGCACAGTAGTCGTCCTTTGAATAGGATTTAAGTAAAATGACTTTAAACAAAACATTCACGCAAAGGTAAATAAAACCAAGATAGCTGGACTGTCTTTTTGTCATTGTGAGAGCTGAAAAGATTGACAGGAATACATTAAACCAAACTGCGTTTGGTTGGCTCTAATTTAAGAGTTGTTTTTCATTTGGCTCCATTTTGGAGACAGTGAGAAAATGCACTAAACGTATTTATTTATTTTTTATGATAAAGAGACGGACCATTTGTAAAATGCTCTGTCTCGTTGTAAACTTATGTACAGTGTGTATGTCTGCCTGCGTTCCATTCCTTCCAGAGGTTTTGGATGAAAGGACTGTAGCTCAGTTGTAGAAGCGCTTTTTTGTCAATGGGAAGCACAGGGCTCCTTTGTAAAGCTTATTTTGAGTGGTTTCTCAGTAAAGAAACTTTGTATTTATATATCATCTATTTGACAATTCTGTGCACAAATGCTCATTCAAAGCAGAATTTATTGTTGTTCAGCATACAGTTTTAAAATTCAAGCCTAAATTTTAAGATTTTTTCATGTTTACTTGTTTACTTGTATGTCTATTTATATCATTTTAACTAATAAAAATACTTTTCTACATATGCCTAAAGTGCTGCATTCTGAATTCATAACAGTTCACTTGTGTTGCGGGTTTTCACGGGAGAATCTTGGAGGTTGTTTGGGTTGGTAATGTTTTAAATGATCTTCCCTCATTTGGCAGTTTGATGCTAGTATGTGGAGGAAGATACGGTTTGGCTTCTATAACCACACTAGGTTTTATTCTGCAGTCGGCATCAATTAAATAAGTCGTATAGGAGATGAGTGCACAATGAGAGTGGGTTCTGTTCTTATTGTCCCACAGAATTTGTGGGTTCGACAACTTTTATTCTTTTGTTTCTTTGCCTGGTTCTTATAGTGTGTGTTTTTATGTAAACAGTTCTGATTTCCTTAGAGAGTGACTACAGCTACACTGAAAGCTGCAGTCGTTAATTTACAGGGTAATGTAGTTTACCACTCCACTGGGTCTGCTTTTCTTTCCCCCCAAAAACCCATTTTTCCAAATAACTTAATTATAAAGGCCGACAGCATTCTATTGTTCGTTTCAGTAGGATTGAGGATTGTTCTTTTTCGTATGTACATTGGAAAAGACTTCATAAGGCATTTGTATATTGCTCAACACGGGCCTCTCGTCTAAACACTGTGGTTTCTAAAGAAAACCGAAAGCCAGTGGGGCTAGCCACATACAGGGCTGATTATCAGCCATATTTACTATATGGTGCTGACGACCACCCATTTTTACCCCAGTGTTTGAGATATGGCGTCTGTATATCTACTATATTTCAAAACCGATCACACTTGTCGTGTTGTTTAAAAATAGAAATCCTGCTGTTTATGAAAACCAGTCGTGTTATTTTATAGTTCTGACACCTACTTGTGGTATTTCTCGGTTTTACAGCCCTATTTGATTGTTTCACAAGGCGGAGTCATTCCGAATGCAAACACAGCACGACTGTGAATGTAGTTACACTCTTTTTCTTAAGATGTCTGATTTCACAATACTTGGCACAGAGAGGTGGTGCTGCAATGTCTGCAAGTTGTGCCAACTCCACCGTGTGTGCACACATGCTTTCATCACTAAAAACATTAAGGATATGCTTTGCTGGAGCTAAAGAATTTCTTTTTTTCTTGTTCTTTCGCATTTGCTGTTCACACTTATGGAGACGTCTTTCGTGTCAGCAATTTAAACACAGCTGTTTACAGCCACCAACGGCATTCAGTCTATTCTACATAAGAAAACTACTGCAATTCAGTTCTGAATGTGTTTTTTTTTTAATATCAAATCATAAATATGTTTCTGTAGTTATGCTGTGAAACTGCAAAAAATCTGGGAGATGAAAATAGTTGGTGGGCTTTGACTGAAGGGGGTGCTTTTGTCAGCATATATTGGAGGCATCGATACAGTATACGATTAGTAAGCTCAGGGTGTCTTGCTTTATGGGATCCTGTGGTAAGGGAGGAATAGCTCCCAGGTTAGATTTAGATTTATGAAGCAGCTGGGAGCTTTGTTGTGCACATTAAGGTTACTTAGCAGCTGGCACGCTCAATCATTACTCCTTTGCTGACTAAGCTCCAGTAGGTCTTTTTACTATGGGGCACACCATGCTTTAGAGCTGGAGACCCATTCAGGGCTGAAAGTGGTAAAACAAGGGCCCCCCTGCTGACCTCTACTAGTGCTCCTGCAGGCTTCAGGACCTTGGACAGCACAGTTCCAATCACTGTGATCCATCAAGACTTGAATGTCTTTGACTTGTTCCAACTTGCATGACTGCTCTTATTTTCCCTGCTCATGACTAAGTCACAATTGGGTTAACTGTTATTCTGGAATCTGGAAAAACAAGTTTACTGTCTCTAAACATGAATAACAAGTGATCTCACTCACATGAAGGAAATCCTATGATATATGTTCAATATGTGAAACTTTATATAATTTTTTTTAAAAATTATGCATTGAATAATTTCTGCACTACTCAAATATATCAACTATTGCCAAAAGTGATTCACCTGAAGGGTGTGTTACTGTATTGTATTTTATTTTATTTTATTTTATTTTATTTAATTAAGTTTATCTTAATCAAGCGATTTAATGCATTACCTTTTATTAGTTTATAATCATCTTGTTATAATCATGTTATTTCTAGTGATACAGTCAGTAACATTCAACTCCGACTCTAAAAAGTTTGGAACAGTATGTGATCATCTAATGAAAAGCTTGGGCGCTTATTTAGTAGCATTCAGAGTTTAATAAGATCCATGAAATGTGTCCTGCATTAATGGTGCCATGTCAGACATACAGGATGCCCACTAATACCTTGTATACCCTGAATACAGGGTTTTTGAACTTTACACTGGATGGTACTCTTGTTCTTTGGCTTAGAAAAAACAATGTCCATCATTTCCATAAACTATCTGAAAGCTTGACTCCTAAGATCACACTACATGTTCTAGTCTTAAATTGTCCTTAAATACTACAGTTTCTACAGGAACCAAAGTGTAACTGCAGCTCCATTCTTCCTTCAGATCTGAAACCACAGTTCTGTCCATCCTTCCACTGAGAGAAGACACCTCAACGCTGTTAGTCTACATGAATGTACGGCCATAAAGAAGCAGTTTCTGAGAAAAGCGATAAAAAACCATTTGCATATCACTACTTGTGTCCTAAGATCAGTGGACTGACCACAACAGCACCCAGATTCAAAATCACTGAATGTGTCTGGAATTACTTGGAAAAAAAACTTCAACTTTTAAAACTAAACTTTTAAAGTGCAAGTAAAATATCCCAAACTTTTATTGAAAAACTGAAAAGAAGTGGGCCGAAAGGAAAAATGTGGACATGCATATATTTAGTAGATGGAGGCTTCTGTGTAACTTAAATATTAAAAATTCTTTGTCTCTTGAATATGTTTCTGTTTTTATGCACTGTAAAAAAAGAATGATTTGCATTTAATGACTGTTTTGACTGAAAATTAAATTTAGAAAAAGTGGTCTCTGGCATGTGCACAGTACTCTCATTTCAGATTGCATTGAAAGAACACTTAATGGAATTCATACTAAAGTTGATTTTCTGTAAATTTGCTTTAGGCCTGGTTAACATTTACAATCCTGCGTAATGTCTGGTGTAACTTTACGAGAAGAAAATAAAACAGCCCAATCAATGATACTGAATTTTATTAAAACTGCACAGCACTTATTGCAAATAGCAACTACAAAACACATCACAAAAACAAATCTTTAACTCTGTGACTAATGTTCAGAGAGAGTCATGTAGTGGAGCTTCAAAAATGTTATTTCAACAACAAACAGGACATGTTGTGCTAGTAGAGAGGGAATCCCCTGTTGAGTCATCCATGATGATGTTATCCTGTCGCAATCCAGTGTGTAGGTGCCTTCCCCTTCAAGGTAGGGTGAATCCTAGAGCCTGGCTTATGAACAAGTTGACTGTATATACATGAAGTAATGTCTGTACCTGAATTATATGGAATGGTATGCACTGATATTTCTAAACAGTACAGTATCCCACTGATCTCATTTTGTTTTTCAAATCTGCTGCAGTCACTACAGCTGAAATGTATGAGCTCCTTCAGTAGGGTTTGCTGTTGAACCTTTTATATTATATATTACCTGTCTGACACTATATAATGTCAATAGTGAAGCTTTTGTGTACAGACACATTGTGCTTCTTGAAAAATGGAAAAATCCTCATTCTAAGAAGTTCTCAGAACAACTTAATGTCAGCAGCTCTCAGGTTAGTGTCTCTTATCTCGTTTGATGCTGTGGCAGGAAATGAGCCGACTAACATGAGTGGATTCTTATGAATTCTCTTGAAATACCTGCATATCATATCTACAATCAATATTACATTACAGTGTAAGAGTGCAGTGAGTGACCAATGTTCCTGAGATGTAGTGTGATAATAGAGAGATCACACGTTCATTGTTTTTCATATCAAGCAACCAGAATTTCTCTCATCTCAAAATCTCTTAAATCATATTCATTTACGTGCAACACAATCTTTCAAAATCTAAACACAAGTACGTATTTTTAAAAACCACATCAATGCTATCCAAAGAAAAAGAGGAGAGCACAAAAACTTTTCTTTGAATGTACGTAAATGGAACCAGAATTTTTTCTAATTGATTCTGAAGCATTTTTATTGGTTCATACGTCAGAAAACTGTTACACAAAATCAACAAAAATAGAGATCTGCTCTACTTTGGACAGCCCCGATACATATTATATATTTTGAAACCATACTAAACTAGATTACTGGTTTCCCTGCTCAGCATTAGTACTGTATGAGGTTGAATCCTGGACTGTGGAGAGACCTGATGGTGCGGTAGTTACATTCTAGCACCAGTTAAGGTGGAATGAGAAGTTTAGATAAGAAACCATCTCAAGTTTTGTAAAGTTGGGCGTTGTCGGGATGGCGCAGAGATTTCAGCCCTCATTCTCGTCCTGCTCAGTGTATCTGAACTACAGGTCTATAAAAAGACTGCTGTAAAGATAATTCTTTAAAGATAATCACATCTCTATCTTGCTCGTTTCGGTGCAGTCCCTAATCACAGAAGCATACCGGTAGCATGATCTAAACTTTCTACACATAACAGTAGTGAAAAAAAATCAGACTACTTCATGTTTATTTCTTTTTGCTGAAATTCTGTAAATGAGAGTAACTTTAGTGAAACGTTTGAACTGAATGACTATGCTACCCTTCCCTGGTGGGACATCTGCGCTCACAGGAAGAACTAAAAAAGTTCAAAGCTGACAGCCAAGAGAATGGCATAGTTTAGTCTTAGAGCACGCTGTTAGACTAGGTTTTGCCTATGTGTGGTGTAGCTGATGCCAACAAGCTGGCTCATGAAGCACTATGACTTGTGCAAGAGCTGAGCAGCATTGATGTTACAAATGAAAAGTTTTGTGAGAACACATTCCCCACATACAAAGAGCCGACCCAACCCTCATTATAACACAGTGAACATGGTGGGCAGCAAAGTGCTCGACCCTTCCCCTAATTAATGTTTTCCTCTTTCCAGAGTGCACTGTGAGCCCAGCAGCCCACGCACACTGAACCGGGCCCAACCTAACATAGAGAGGAGGCAAGAATGACACTCCTGAGGGAAATCCAGCAGCAGAATCCTGGTGAGATGGACGGATAGCAGCTGGAGTTGTGGTAGTTTTAGTGGAGTTTTAGAACTGCTTTGTATTTGATGAGGAGGAAATGGGACAGACCCACCTGGAGCAGCATGACACTGACGCAGAGGATGCCACACCAATATGGCAGCAGCCATGATGCCTTCATAGGGCTCGACAGGATGCTGCAGACCAGCCTTTGGAAAAGACGTAGCACACAGACCTCATGGAGCGATTGTGGGGCTAGTGAGCATCAGTGAAACTCAGTCTGGATATGAATGCCAGAGGAGTTGGAGGAGGTGCACTTTTACAGAAGTGGCCAGAACCAATTTAACACATTCACTTCGGATTCAGACACACCAGTTGCCGTCCACAATGTTAAAATGTAATTCCCCAGAAAGTTGTGACAATGTGGTGGCAGCATTGTTAGCACGTCGTCAAAATTTCCTAGAATATTCTAGACCAGAGATCACTAATAGGCACGCCCAGACATTGTCCAGTGCAGACCCAATCAGATAAACTATTGGGAAGGATTTAATGTTGTAACTTTTCTTGTCTTTATGGTGTACCGGCTTTTACGGCCCGGATATCTCATATGTGTGTAAGAATGGTCCTAACACAATTTCAGCCCAGGTTTAAAGTCCTGGCTGGACAAACAAGAGCTCACTTCTCTCACTGAACAAGAGACAGTATGGAGGAATACAAGAGAGAGATAAACTGTTCAGACGTGAAATTCAGTTAACAAGACTAAACATATTATTTCCCTTTTTTATTATAAATAAACACTTTATGATGCACATTTTCCTTAAAATGATTTTTAATGTAGCCCTTGTTTTTACTTAAAGTGATTAAAAAGCATTTACTTGGTTCAGCATTTAAACAGTACATATGCTGAAGTATACTGAACGGTATGTGTGATGTGTTGGTGTTTCAGTTGCTGATGGTATACGATGCTGATACTGGGCTAAACAGAATACGCCACTGAATCATAACAAAGTTGGAAATGATGAAGGTCCGGACATTGGTCTGAGGTGGACCTTACTGAATTCTAATGTAATATCCCTGTTCTAGACATTCCATTATACCTGCATAGAACTCCATGTTGCCAAAATGTAGAAATAATACCATAAAAACTAAATTATTTTATGTTGCGTTGTGACAACCTTGTTGAGTAAACAGCACCTTTTTACAACATTGTAAGAACATTCTAAGAAAGTAGTAGACAATGGGGAGCAACAACACTATACACACTCGATTAGTCACACAAGTCCATGTTTTTGGAGTCGACTCCCACTCTGGACTTCTGCAGTTAGAGTCAAAGGAACACACACACACTCAAAGGAACACACACACACACTCACACGCGAAGAACAGACCCATCCCGGCCAACTCAGTTTGTTTACCAATGAAGTGAAAAATGGCTTTGTTATTACCAGCTGATAAATTGAACCTGCTCAGTTTATCTCCCTTTTAATCCAAGTCGAGTTATTCTGAATAAAGAGCCGTACACACAGTAAAAGCAGAGTATGACATTTCACAGGTACGCGACCACACACGACCCTGTACGTTTACCCCTCAGTCTTAACTTGTATATGTTTTTATATCATTAGGAACTTTAATCACTTCACTGCAAAAGTGAACCACTCATTTACTTTTATTCTTCTTTATTAATACTTTTACATGTATCACTGCAGTAAAAGCACTTTTACTTAAATGACTTATGTACTGTTTCCACCCCTGACAATAACCTAAACTAACATTTCTTGAACACAGTATTAGATTTAGATTTCTTCATATACTTATTTTTTTATAGATTTTAGAAACGTTCAACAATATAAACATTGTAATTTTACAGAATGAGGCCCATTTTTTATAGTTTCCCATCAGAGATGTATTATGTGGTCTGCAGTCCTAAATGAACTGAAATCATAACAAACAAAAAAATATTTGCTGGTTACCAATGGTAGCTGAACTTTCTGCCTGTACCAGAGGCGTGCAAGTGCCATCCTAACATAAACCTTAGTTATAGAAAGTGAGATAGTCAGCCACATTCAGTAAAGCAGTCACCAAGAAAAAAATTATGGTTACATGTTATGACAAACGTTTGTGTTCAGGGTGGGCGTATTAAATATAGCCATTTTAAATTTGATGTCAGCAACACATTTAAAAAAAGTTGGTATGGGGCAACAAAAGTAAATTGTGCAATGCTAAAAAACACTTAGTGAATCATGTTACAACTAAAAAGGTTTACTGGCAAAAGGTCAGTAACATGATTGGGTATATAAAACATCCCAGACATCTTTGAAAATTAAAGATGTGGTTTACCACTCTGTGAAAGACTGAGCTGGCAAATAGAGCAATAACCAAGGAATAACATAAAAAAGGAAATAACTATGGAATTTCATCACCTATAGTACATAATATCATTAAAAATTTCAGGGAATTCAGAGAAATATAGTGAAAATAATATTTGCATTTACAGATTCAAGTTAGAAACTTAACTCAAACAGGACCAAGAAATGCTGCTGACTTTTCTGGGCCCGAGTTCATTTAAAATAGACTAAGGCAACGTAGAAAAGTACCTCGTGGTCCGATGAAATAAAATATGAAATTCTTATTGGAAATCATAGAGGCTGCTTCCTGTGGTCCATCTGAGTTAATGCTAATTGATAAATACAGGCTTGGAGCAACATATGTTGGCTATCCAGACATGTTCTTCAGGGATGACATTCCTTGTTTCAGCAAGACAATGAACCATAGCCTGCAAGTCTTACAACAGTATGGCTTCATGGTGCCTGCAGTCCAGACCTGTTTCACCCACTTAAAAAGTCTGGCACACTATCAAAGGACAAAGAAACTCTGAAACATGGAGCAGATAAAATCATATGTCAAACAAGAATGAAAACATTTCACTTTCAAAATTCCAGAAATGGTTCTTCTCAGCTCCCAAACACTTACATAGTGCTGTAAAAGAAGAGGTGATGAACACAAACATAAACCTGTCCTAACTTTTCTAATATTTGTTTCTAGTATTCTATTCAAAATGAGCAGCATTTAATATTATTTGCATTTTGTAACTGAGCTTGTTGCAATTATCTTGCCGTACTATATTATATATATTTTTTCTATGTTCGCAAATGTATTATTTCATTTACTTGATTAAATTACATCATTTCATCATGAGTGAATGGAATGCATTATATCAGTGTACTATTTTATTCATGTAAATATAACTGGCACATTTAGAACCAATGTCATTTTAAGAAAGTAGTGCCATTTAGAGCTAAATCTTCTTCCTAGCATGCCACTCCATTGAAATCTCTAGTTTAACCTTGGAACCTCATTTTAAAAGTTCTAGCTAATCCATGAAGTGTACATGTCGAAACTATAGTTTGCTAGGACAGCTGATTGACAAGTATGACAATGTCTACAGACCCAACCCATTCACTATTCATAAGATGCTTTTGGGAAACTCAGACCTCATTAGACTGGTAACAGTCCCTCTATCTTTGCTCTTGACAGATTGCGTGCTGACTGTGCTGCATGTATAGTTTGCTTCATCATACTGATATCATTTCAGGCCTCAGGAAGTCATAGAAAATCATATAGTCAAGCACTGTGACCTCTCAGCTCCCCAAACTGCCAACAATAAACCCCACTAAAGGTCAGGCGGAGTGTTATTTATATGATACTGATTTCTGTCTACAGCGCCGTAATGTGTGGATAGTACGGGACATAGCAATGAGTAAGACCTGTTTGGTTGTTTACTAACATAGGAGCTAACCGCAAGCTTTGGTTAAAAATTCTTGCAATGTTTACGTACCCCAGATAATTACAAGATCCCAAAACTGATTAAATCTTGACGGTTCGGTTCTATGCACGAAATCAGCCTGCAGAAAGATGGGCTTGCTGAGTGATTGAGATCTTATCTATACCTGTATCAAGGACAAGAAGAGCAGAAGTGCACATAGCCATGGGTCAGGTTAGATGATATCTCTGTGGTTTGTTTATCTGAGTGCATATAATTGGGTCAAGCAACAATGTAAATGTCAGACGTTCACATTGAAACCAGCTGTGGCAACGAAGATTCTAAATATGACATGTTGACAAAAGTGTGTGTAGCGGCTGTCATGTACAATAAGACAAAAATAAGACCCAAATAAGAAAATCTGTGGACCAGTAGAATAAGGGTTTACTGGTATATATGGTATAAGTAGGTCAATTAAACTATTAAAAGCAAACTGTCATCCAACCAGCAGTACTGCATGCTGCTCAGATGCACTGACGATATGAAAGCTTGTATTTCAGATGAAAATGAGAAAATGAAAGCTTGCACGATGAAGCCTGATCCTTGCAGAGGATTACACATTTCCGTTCTCAAGCCGCAAAAGCAAAAAAAAAAAAAAAAGTGAAGGGAAACCTGATGATGCCGCAAGATCATTTGGAGTGATCACAGAGGAATCAGCATTGATGTGGTGCCTCACTGGTGCAGCTTTGCCTTCTTTGCCTACTTATGCCAGGAGACCAGCGCAAGGAAAATAATGTAAAGCTGCCATCCGTTTCAAAACAGCCATCAGAAAACCACAGATGTCTTGAAGCAGAGGATTGTTCCAGTATGTCATAAACAATGGAGTAATTCTTTGCCTTCACTGGAGGAATATGAGAGTCAGCCTTTTCCCACTGCAGTATGTGTTCACAATTTTGGCTTTTGACCTTTTTTATGTGAACCAAAATGTTGTAATATTGGTATGTATCTAATAAACCAATAAACCCAGTAAACATTAGCTTCACTATTTGAACATTTGATCATTTTGCCAATGGCTTTCATATTGTTGGCATATTAGAGACAGACAGGCTAAAACCCATGTGGAATAACAGAACAATACAATCTTTAAAAAGTTTGCTGGTATAAACCATACATACATACATCTTCTAAGCTGCTTATCCTACTTGGTCACAGGGGGTGCTATAGCCTATTCCAGGGCTCATTGACCAGAAGGCCCTGGACAGGCTACCAGTCCATTAAAGGGCAGACATTGAGAAATTTAGTGATTACAAATTGCCTGACTGCATGACTTTGGCTGGTGAGAGGAAACCTAGAGAAAACCCATGTGGACACAGGGAGAACATGCAAACTCCACATTCTGCTGTTAGGCGACAGCAGTGACCCACTGTGCCACCGTGCCACCCTGATATTAATAAATTACCTTTAAATATAATGTATTTATATTTAGTTGGGAAACTTAATACAATGTTGCTGTTGCTTATATGTACATGAGCAAGATCAGTTTTCCATCAACTGGGCGTCAATTATCTGCACATATTCTTTGGTTCACTGCAGAACCTTTGAGTGGTTGGCTCTTCAAAGAACCAACATGTGATTGTAAATGAGACATGTGATTTGTTAAGGGTCTTATAAGAGTTTAATAAACCTCCACCTCATGTATTTGCTATAGGTGCAGGTCTGAGTCAAGGATCACTGAGGAATATGAATATTTCACACATGTTACATGTGCACAAAAGCATCAAATGTTTATATACCTTAACAGTAAAAGTGAGGACCGAACCTGCTCTCTGAAAAATGTTCTTCGAGAACTTCAGGAGGCTTTTATACAAATCCAAATAACACATGGCATCACAGTCCTCGCCTAAGCTCATTTTTTGCAAGCATCTCATCTCTCAACGTCTGCTGACGTTGTAAAACAAAATCCAGTTCTCATAGAGGAAGTTCAATATCTGCATATGCCTCTGTGGTTAACTGGAGCAGTATCAGTTTGGTATCATTATAGTGTGCGCTACAGCAGCAGACGCATCTGTTTGTTATTACAGAGACTGGGTAATGAACTCCATGACAGGAGCCATACTCATGCAACATCCAAACATGCAAACACTTTTTTCAAAAAGCCCACTCTGTCTAAGAACACTAGAGACTGAGTACTGCATTGTGGTGCTTAGCTTTAACACGAATACTGACCTCAATCCAAATATATGGAAAAGAAGGCAGCACATTTACAGATTACTGCTGGATATTAAGTCTTCACAATAACAGAAAGCGCTCTGTGGAAATCTCAAGCATTTACTGGTGTCCTTAAGTCTAGATACACTGGTCAGGGTCTTTCATTCCTGTTGGGTGAAGTTCATCCTGATGCTAATCAGCTTCCCCTCACTGGGACTTTGTGGGACATTTTCTCAGATCTTTTCTCTTTGTATTGGATGCTTTGACAAACTAATATCAGTCTTGTGTGGAAACCCTAATGGAAAAACCATTCCTTGTTTTGAATGGTCCTAAATTACAAGTCTGGAGGCCTTGAGTAGATGGAATGTGTTGGTCAAATGCAGCATAACTGTTCAGGACAGTATATTTTTATCTCTCTATATTTTGCCTTAAACACATATGATAGGAGCGTTTCATAAAACATTACAGATTTGTTGAAAGAAAGAATCAATCAGTGGAGTTTAAACAAATGATTTAGATAATGACAACCTTAACTTGCTTGTGTTGCTCTAACGATTTGTGTGTGCTGGGCTTTTCTGTTCATATTCTGTTCATTCCTTTAGTCACTTGACTAACTTTAACCATTTGGAGCCACCGTGCACTACCATTCAAAGTGGAATAACGTAATATTAATAATTGTTGTTTAATAATAACATGCAATTTACACTGAAACATAATAAACGAGACACTAAACATTTAAAAGTTTATTTCGCAAGTATAACATGTTAAAATGTATAAAATGTTATACTTTTTACTTTGAACAGCTATATACTCCCAGCGACACAGAGTAAATGATTAACAATGCTTGTATGATACTCAAATTGAGTGTGATATTAAACATCCAGTAAAGCCTGAACAAAAAAAAAAGAATTATAATAAAACATAGCTTAAAAGCTGCTGATCAGACCTGTCTGAGAACTGTGTGAACGTGGCTTATGAGCAGATAGAGCAGCTCTATAGCCAACAATCCTAGAATGCTCCCAGTTTACATGGAGAGGAGTAAAATATGGTGAAATACAGCTCACATTTATTAGACTTTGGGAAGGAATTCATAAGACGTACGTTGTACATGTATTTTGTTGGCCAGAGATGAATTTAATTAGAAGAAAGAGTGGCTTTAGGTTCCCTGGGGCTCTAACCAGTGAGATACTTTTCGAATATGGATTCTTGTTATTAATTTTATTGTAGACTAATTCTCAGTGTTGTAAAGTATTCTCAATTATTAAGGAATCACCTACATTCCTCAAAGTGCAGCTCAGGAGGTGTGGCCAAGCTAAAAGGACATGCACGCTTCCCAGAAAAAGGAACATTTATGTTGTAAACGTCATTGTTTGTTAGTTTAAAGATGTGTTATGTGTGTCTGTGTTGTGTGGCGGGGTTGGTCACCATACAGTGGAAGCCTATGGCTTCCACTGTATGGTGCATTGTATGGTGCATTGAATGCATTGAATGTTTATTAATGCGCTTTTTCTGCTCAATAAAAGCATTTCATAGTACAAAATTTGTACTAATTTTTACACTAATAACAGATATGATATGTGATTTATCACCATGAATAACATGTTGCAGTGGCCAACCTTGAACGTCCTAGACATATATGCATGTAGTGCAGCTTAGTAACCAGTATTGGAAATACACTGTGATTCAGAGACCACATAAAGGAGAAGAGTCACTACCCTGCACCTGCAGGCCACACCAACACACTCCATCCATAAACACATCATTGGCCTTTTCTCACTGTGAGCAGAACTTGGCATTAACGCAAGAATAGCCAAAGCATTTTAAAGACAGCCAAGTTTCCTGAGCAGCTTTACAACACACACACAGTGCAGACCACAACACAGGTTTCTGAAATTTAAGAACAAACACCATGGAGATGCTTGTAATTTTATGGTCATGGGAACTTTCCGTTCCACCTTTCAACCTCCCCAGCCCCCCACACACAGACAACCAGTGCAGCACATTAACAGACATCTATTCAACAAAGTCAGGTTTAAAGTTTATAGGGTGTACTACTGCCTGAAGTTCAAAGTGAGTGAATGGTAGATGCAGAAGATGCCATGGGAAATGTGCAGGCATATTACAATGCCAGGGAGGTGCTGCTGAAATACTATACTTTACTATACTACAGTACTATATTTCAGCAGATTAATGATGTGTATCATAAATAAATAAATAAGTGTGTATCCTAAATTAAAATAAAACCTACAGTCATGTTACTTGCCTGGTTTGTTTGATATTGGGGTACAGATGGGTCTGCAGTGAATATGGATTGAAGAATATGAACTTCATTAGATCTCTTGCATCATTTCATGTGATGTTATTTTGGCACTTTGCGCAGTTGTCTGCATGTTGATTTTACACCCACTGAACTCTACCTACACAAAATCATAAAAATTAATTCAGTACTGATTCTAGAGAGGCTCCATGGCCCGGGGCTTTCCGGAGGCACTGCTTACTGTGCATAAGGGTGTTTAGACTATAAATATATAGAGAGCTTGATATTCAGAGGCTAGACAGAACCACAAAGCCCACTTATCTGTGTCAACCCAAATATTCCATTCTATATTTGTAACACAGCCTAGCACATGAATCTGTTGTCACATGTAGTATCACACATGCCTATGGGTTCCTGCATAGCCACGTTTGGCCAAAAAAGTGAAACCAGTCAGGCCTTTTATATTCTCATAATCAGCTACACATTACATGGGCACAGTCGAAAGTTGAGCTACATTAGTTCCTGGAAGTTAGAAGTCTTGCTGCTCTATAATAAACAGTTATATAATGCTGAATGTGCACTGATAGCCTGAGAAGAACACAGTATTTTCATTCACACCGGTGGTCCTGTCCCTCTCCCTTGTGACTCAACAAATCACAGAGTGTAGAGCGTCAGGCTAAACACTGGTCAGGATTTGGTGCCTACCCCACCACACTACGCTCCACATGCTGAATGATCGTGATAGGTGAGCTGGCAGTTCTTCTGAAGCTTTGGGCAAGGTTGACTAAACTCTCTAATTGATCTTCACCATCTTCTCATCTCTAGACAATGTTAATTTCACATGGCACCATGTCGCAGACAGCGAGGGGGCGGCTCTATTTATCTGAAGCATTTAAAGGCCTGAAACCTGTGGCTGACTCTGAACCTTGGTGCTTTTGATGTAGACACAGTACTCTTATTACACATAATAGCATTGTGAAGTCTCCTTCTGGTTAAAGGAACGGTTTCGTAAAAAGAAAAAAAGAAAGTAAAAATTAAAAAAACAAAATTTTCCACTTAGCCCAGATGTTCTCCATCAGCCAAGTTGTTTGTTGTACAGATTGTGCTTCAGTTTAGTGCTAAAGCAATTTGAGGCTAACGTTGCTACCGAACATTTAAATTCAATAGTAAATGGACACCCACTCAACCAGCTCAAACCGCACTCAGGTCTCGCCAGTGTGATTTAGGATGCAGTATGATTTACAGTAAACTATGAAACTGAGCAAAATTACACAGTGTAGCTGAAGACTGCAGCCATTTTAGTCACCAGCTGTTGTGCTGTATCTGCCTTCTTACCGAATTTCATCTGGCAGACATGTCACAAGGTCCATGAACACCAGCTCTCATTTGTTTCTATTTTTTAAAATAATGGCCTGGAAAGTTCCGCAAACACATTTAAGGCCTTTACACACTAATTGTGGAATATGTGAAAATGTGGAATACTCGTGATGTCATTCTTTTCCCACTTGAAAAGTATACACAGTGGACCAGCCTACGTTGTGTTTTGGATACTGGTTTGCTGGTCAACAAGAAATGGAAATTAATAGACTGGTCTCCAGCAAAACCAAAATCAGACCAGCAGCATACTGGCTTATACCAGCACGGCGCCTTTGTGCAGGAAGGCGGAAGGTTAGTCCACCTCATTCAGGAGCTGAAACTCTGAGTGCTTTCACATACGGTGACCACAGTGCTGAGCAGCAGTTCTCCCCTGCTGTTGTTGTTCAGTAAAAGAGCATTCGCTTGAACCACAATGTTCTAAGCCTTGGTGTATTACACTGTGTCTGTCAAAAAAAAACATATGCCTGAACATGAGAACATGGCAAAGAAGACAGATTTGAGATGGCGGGTCTTCATCAGTATTCAGTGTTGTAACATAAAGCTGTGGTTTTAGTTTTCAGAAACTAGGCTACTGAAATCTCTACACTTTTCAGAATTATAAAATGTGTTGTCAACTATATAACGCCGCTTGCTGCTAAATGTTTGTATTACTGATTTTTTAGTCTCTCAACCAGAGCTAGAGTAAGCCTTCAGCCCAGACCGCCATCAATTTCAACTACATTTTCCCTTAACTGTGGTTACCCAGCTAGAAATATTTTGTTCCCAGAATGTTCCTCTTATAGGCCGGATAACATTCTCTAAAAATATCATCATAATTTGTAGCCATGGTAACATCCTCAAAACATCCCCTGAATGTTGCAGTTAAAACATTTTTTAATCTTACAGGAACTTTACTCGAAATCTTTGAACATTAGATTAAAATGTTTTCTTTAAAACATTAGAACTTGTAGGAAACGTTAGCTGTAGATAACCAACTGTAGGAAAGTCCTCCGCTAGTTGGGTAACCGGATATTCGTTAATTGACTTTGTGGATGCTTGAATATAAAAACTTATCTAAATGCACATGTCTGTTATTTATGTAACAGAATGGGGGTCTTACTATTTAAGCATTAGCCCTATGGCTCCAGACTAAAGAAGCAGTTAGGATGGTAAACATGTCCTGGCTGGTGAAAAACAGAAAACTGTTTACATTTGGTCATGTGACAGCTGAGAGAATGTAGTGGGAAGTATGATTTCTGAGAATTGATATTAGGCATTAATCTAATGGCTTGTGCAATTACTTCAGCAGGCAGACTGTAAACACAGACATGACAACATTCTCTTGCATTAGTCCAACGGCTGCTTACTTTCTAGGGAGTGGCCAGCACTGCTCGAAACAGTCATGACTGCTGTGAGGAGTAACGTGATTTGGATGTTTCTCTGCCATATGCCATAAATCAAGAAGCACAAGTTACAATAACATGTTCAAAGCCACACAGTTGGTGAAGCTCTTGTACGGTTCTGTTCCACATGTTTACTTCTGTCATCTTTTCCAAAGTCTTTTTGCAAAGCCATGTGCCAAGTTCTGCTAAGCTATCTTTACTTTATCGCATCAGAACAGATACTGTATATGTAAATACTGTAACAGAGCCTCCGGGAAGACATTTAATCTCAGATTACACGGGGCAGAAGACATGACCTGTTTACACAACACTTCCCCACCTAATTAATGCAATATTTGTTGGTACAGAGCAGTGTTTACGCAGGGCTGTTTAAGTTAGCACAATCTGTGCAAAGAGTCAGTGGAAAATAAAGTGCTTGACTTGACAGCTTGATCCTCGCTGGGTACTCTGTGGGCTGCTGTGCGTGCTTGCTAGGAACGGTCTGACTTGTTTAGATGTGCTTATTACGGTCAGTGCTCAAAATCCAGCACTTCCTAAAAACTCTGACGATATATGGCAGGATGTACCCATACAGATCTGCACATACAGTGAAGAGGACTTGCAGACTTTTTTTATATATGTTTTTTTCACATTGTGATGTGTTTGTGATTTCTAAATATTGCTTTACCAGTAAAACATCAACTTTATTTTTCTGTATTTGATTTATTTCAAATTAATGAAGGGTAGTTGGTTGAATCAAAACCAGCGTTTCTTTGTACAGTATAGCTGGAGCGCTTCAGTCTTTAGAGACCCACTTTGGTAGAATACCACAATTGCTTGAAATTGGACTTTACGCAACAGCTCGCTACAGTGGAATCAGTGTTGTGAAAGTGGCCTGACTGTCTGCTGGTCAAAGGCCTCCCCCAGGCTCCTGAACTGATTACGCTGTGAATAAACTGGGATACTGCTGGGAGTTCAGATGCATCATTGAGGATATTACTGAGACAGGAGACCACAGCATGGTCAGGGCTTTTGTCCTGTGCATGTTCTAAAATAAGTCGCGGAGTTTATTTGGTGGAATGTTTTTGTAAAACCAAACTGACCTCTGTTTTTGCATTCATTGCCGTTGTTTGTATTATTCTTATTTTTCCTCTAACAATTCCTTACGTATGTCTTTGAGCAATAGGGATGTTTTTTGTTACACTTAACTGACTTTGTAATGTTAGCTCTTGTAATTCAGAACAGTAAAAACAGAAATACACAAGTGAAGGTTCTACACCATCTCAGAAAACCATCCAGCATCACTTATTTGTTTAGATGACGGATGACCTTTCCGAAACTTTGCCATAAATTGTGAGCCCAAACAAAGCAAATCATCATGCAAGCCTATCATCCAGTAATCCGCTCTGAACATGAGACAGCCACTGACAGAGGAACTCTGCAGGCGAATGAGAAACTGTTGATGCTTGGTCTCCAGCACTGCCATGGCCTTTAATTAGCAGCTAGCAGCACGCTCTGTCCATCACGGAGCAGCCACAGAGCCATGCATTAGCGGTTTCCAGCCTGGGGAGCCCCTTTCTGCTCCATGAGAGGAAGGCTAGGGTGTCGTCTCTGGACCTACGAGCAAGGGAGGTTGGTCAGGTTCAAGTGACGAGGAGACCCAGGGCAGAGGAAGTTCATCAGGGCTGATCGCTACTGCTACCCGTGAGAATCCACAGTGAGAGTCTGAGGAGCATTGTTTTCCATAGAGGGTTGCTGGAGAACCAAACCGTGGGTATTAACAGAGAGTTTTCTAAGCAGGCAGCTTTATTGCTTTGCTATGGCCTTGGGTTTTGTGCCCGTGCCAGACCAGAGAAAGCAAATATTTTTCTTGTCCTGCAGCTGTGCAGGTTCTATGTAGAGCAGTTTTAGGTTGGCCTGAGGCCAGCCCTTGGTGGGGGGAATGGTCATAACAAAAAAACCTACCCAGCAAAATAAGATTAGCGGTAATCAGATGGTTAAATCACGCAGGCTGCTAAGGACTTTGCATGGCATCAGAGCCCTGCTCTCTGCCGCTTTTCATGTAGGGGGAGGTCCTATAAGGACAGAGTGAGACAGCTGTACTGGAGTCAAGGGAACTCATCACCTCAAACTCTTCCTCAAACACTCTCATGGCAAGCAGGCCTGGCTGGTGACAGATTTCCAACCAGCGTACTGTATTTTGGCTTCACACCACCATGACAGCATAAGCATGTGGTATGAGATCTGTCGTATCATCACTGCTGAAGCCACTCCAGCTTTTTTCCATCTTTAAGTGCTTTGTGGGGTGTAGGAGCACAGTGTACTCTTATGTGTGTTTGGGGGTATATACATACATACACTGTGTAGAAATAAATGGACAATGTCCAAATTTACTTGGAATAAAATCTTTTGACTTAACGTTTATAGCTTTAAATGACTAGTTTGAAAGTTTTTCTCCAGAAAGTGACAACATACGATTCTGTGAAAGGGGAAAAATGTGTTTCACTCTTGTTTCAGACTGGAAAGAAGTTGTTTCTATCTATCTGAAGTTATGGGTCGGAAATTAAGTAGCTACCAAGAAATTTACTGAGAAAATAAAACAGAAAGGAAGTAAATCTGCGCTAGAATACAAACATTTGCTCTAGAACCAAGGTTCCCAATCCCATCCCAAGGAGACCATGCTTTGCATTTTTTTTTTGTTTTCTATACTTTTAATACACATGACAACATGCGCTTTAACCTGCTCACAGGCTCTCATAGGTCTACAGGTGGTCATGGATCTAGTTACACACAAACACTCAAAACCTTTGTTTTAAATGAAGGTACACACATCGCTGCTGCCAGTCTGCAGCCACAGCACCGCTATCCATTCCTACACAAACTTAAACCCAAAACCAAAGCATTAAAAGCCACAGTCGGTCATGGTTTGAAATTTGCACTGAGAAGCCAGTCCATTCTGAGATGAAGCTGAGGCCAATAAAGTTCTCCATCGAATTTCCTGTTCCACTTTAAATGGTGCCACAGTTACATTCTGGCACCTGTAACTGTTGGACCAGTTAAAGTGGAGGGAAGAATTTAAATAAAAAGCCAGTTTGGGGCCCTTTAGCTTGAAAACAGCAAGTTTAAGTAAAGAAACATAATCAATTAATCACAGCGGTTGTTCGCTGAAGCACCCTTCACTATGAAGCAAGCTGTCGTTCACCACAAACACATCTGTTCAGACAACATGACTAGCTTAGTTAAAAGTGGAATGCACAGCAGACTTGAAAAACTAAACTTAGTAATCAAAACCAGAAGCAAACTTCTTGACAGGCATGAAAGATGTCCGTTCAGGTCCTACTTTTGATGCACTTAGCCGCAACATTCGCTGATTTAACATTTTCACAAAGCCTGTTCTGGTGTTGCACTGAAAGAACACTGTACATAAAAACTGCAGGGAATTGACAACAACCTTTTTTTGACTTTTGTCCAAAAAGTCTAAAGTCAGCAGATTACCAGCAAAATATTCCACTTCTAATAAATAAAATATTTTTATATTTTACAATGTTACATTAAATATCTTCCTTTTCAAACCCTGCTCTACAAATAATACCCTAGTCAGCATTAGCACTGTTCTCTGACAACTGACCTAGCTAGCTATGTTAGGCCGTTGGTCTAGACCACTGTTTCTTCATGCCACTAACCTTCTAGGTCACGTTTAGGTATTCTCTCTGCTTACACACCCACCTCAACTAAGTAATGGGCTGTAAATGAGCTGATTAGTTGGCTCAGGTTTGTTGGGAGCAGGGAAAACACTACAAAGTTTGAAAAACACTGGTCTATTTGATTGGCCATTATACAGTGATGGCACACATTTTTACTAGCCAATCAAATTTGGCTCATTAAAAATTTCTTTCCCCATTTCATTCAATAAGGCTGTGATCAATCCAGGTAGGTCCAGGTGGCGGAGGGGGAATAAATGAATCTCTGCCGTGAATTAGTCAAGCTCAGAGGCTTCAGCTCAGATAAGCCTGTTCATTAAATCGCCCCTGCACATGACCCAACAAGCAAGGAGCTTGCTCATTAGCTAATGAGTTAAACCAGGTGTGCTCGATGAGAAAGTGTGGAATTTACGGTGTGTTAAAATGTGTGTCTGGGTCATGAGAAGAAATGTACGTTGTACTTTGGAGGTGTGGAAAAGCATCTCTGCAGATTTCTTTAAAAAGAAAATCTAGTCTTCTATAAATAATGGAAGCTGCGACTGGTGGTCACATTACATACTGAAAAATGTGTTAAGGCTGCTGTGTATATTTTTGTATATTGATCCTGAAAAAGGAATAGCTTGTATGTAACGCTTATTCGGACTAAAAACGAAATAAAATGTTGTCGCAGATGTGTTTTTTTTGATGACTTTTTTAAAGGTGAAAGAATTTAACATAAAACGTAATTTCGCACCAAAGACCATCTGCAGCTGATTATACTGTATGTACTCTACAGACCATTTGTGCTGCATATGAAGTGGAATTGATGAGTAATTGTCAGGAACAAATCATTCACGCTTTGTTCCTCGGTTCCTTGCAAAAATGCTTTGATACTATGTAAGCCAACACACCCTGCCCATGCCTAATGTTGCATACACGACTTGCGTTATTGTAAAGGCACCGAGCCCGAGCAGATACAGTATGAAGTTTTGGATGGACCCTTAGATCAATATAAGGTTGTCCATGGTAGAGCATATTCTAGAGCTTGTGAATGTGTTTGTCCTGCCCTTGGTTAATTTGTTTGCTTGTGTGGGTGCTGTGTGTGAGAGAGTGTTAGTGCAAAAGCTCAGCAGACTGTCAGCACTGTTCACCAACAGCCAAGGCGTGCCTCCATGGTCTCTCTTTCGTGGAGCTGATTTTCCCCAGGAAGCATAGTGACTCAGTTGTGGTCGAGTGTGGAGATTTCTGCATGTTACGGTCCCGCGAATGGCATGCTTCCTTAGTTCACATTAAGGTCCTCCGTTGGCCTGAAATATCCTTCCATTCCAATAAGGCCAGAGAGCTGTGAGGAAGCGGGACGCCCAGTGTGTAAAGTCTGAGTGGAAAAATGTCATAGTCTTCTGTAATAAAACTGTATCCTTTGTAGACATTAGGGTTTCAAAGCTGGGTAATCTTTTCAGTCACATTTTGTTTGTGGAAGGCAAGACTGTATTTCATTACGCCTTTTTTTATTTTTTCAGTTCCGATGATTTTGGAAAAATACTGCGACAAACGTGTTACTCATAGTTCACAGTTTGACCTCTTGCCTTCACCACGTTTGGATGCTGGTCAAACAAAAATCCAGTGGAGTAGTTTTGTAGAGAATCAATATATTTTGTCTTTGACACCAAAGGATAATAGCCTCCAGATCTGCAGGGTGTATTCAGTGGTTTAAAACTGTCTGTAGTTTTTATTATTTTTCCCCAGAATTCTTCGGTGATATGGGTAATACTGTGACCTAATTCAGGGGAGGAACCACAGGAAATCCCCCTTACTGCATCTGAGTCCTGTACGTTTCTGGTGGATGTAGAATGTGGGCTGTTCTACCCGTGTACTCTGACCCTTTGGATTCGGTCTCTCACTTTGAATCAGGTGCTGTTCTGCCCTAGAAACATTTGTTATCATGTGTTAAATGCGTAACTCAAATTCCTCAGAAATAACTCATTTATTTCCCTCCTGTACGTTGGAAAACCCCTCTTTTACATTCATTTTTCTTCATCACCTCTCTCTCTCTCTCTCTCTCTCTCTCTCTCTCTTTCTCTCTCTCTCTCTCACTCACTCACAGATCAAAAGCCAGACCGGCTATCACAGGAAATGGCCTATTTAATAGAAGACACATTCACATAAGAAGTGCAAATTCAATCTTTCCTGTACTCAACCATGATTAATCTTGATTCAACGTCAACATGGGTGGGTGCAATATTACTAGTGATCACACAGGACAGCTTTCCGAAACCAGCACACCGGTCTTTGTAGTGTTTGCCTCTCTGAGCAGGGAGAAAAAGCTGTAGCGTTCATGTCTCATTAACTTTGAAGCCCTGGGAAAGCCCGGTGCTGCAGGATGTAATGTTTGGATCGGAACCCGCTTTGACATTTGGCCACACACATGCACCTGCACTCTTCCCCTTCTGGTGTCAGATGAAGCCGCGTTTCCATTTCCTCACGATTACATCTGCTGTATTTCACACAAACAAAAGCTGAAGCAGAGGATTTATGCAAAACACAGAGGGATCCAGCACAACACGTCTGTGGCCAGAGATCTGTATTTTGTTTAGTGTGTTTCTGTTTCTTCCTAAGACAGTGGCAAAATTTCAGCCTGTCACTCACAGCATTGTAAATCAGGGCTTGAACTCTGTGAATGCAAAACACTGAAGCCTCTCAGTCGACCTTTGGGACTTGGTTTTCCATTTGAACCGCATGTGGAATTTTCGATCAGTTACTTTCATCTATTCAGCCTTTTTTAAATCTCAAACAACACCACTAACTTTCAGAAGTGAAAGCGAAGAATGATACGCCTGGCCTGTTCAGCTATTTTTCTGAACAGGAAGGTTTATTGTAGGTGTAACACAGAAGAAAAAGGAAACAGTAATGGGGAATTTATTGTATCATGTATTTATTGTTTAATTCTTTCCTTGCAAGCCACCCTACAGTGCTAATGCAGGATTATATAATCACTAAATTGTTTTCGTTTCTTAATTCTTGCTCGGCGTATTTATTCAGAGGGTTGAACCAGTGATGTTCTCATTTAAACATTGAGTAGATCATACGCTTGCTGATAATTACCATTACACTGAGACAGAATGACCTCCAGAAGAGCTCGCTCATAGTAAGGGAAATTACTCTGAAGCCTCATAACAGCCCAGTCCGTATCTACAAGAAAAACACAAAGAATGAATCATTTACAACAACACAGAGCAACTGGTTTTGTGTTGAAATTGAAAGATGATGAGGAGAAAGTGAAAAAATAGTGAAGCATGGAAAGACTTCGCATGCCATCCCAACCCAACCCATCCTATCCCATCCCGAACTGAGGCTGAGGCTTAAGCTGCCGAATGCTTGAGTGAATCTCCCTGCTGGTTCATCTAGTTCATGTAACAGTACAGACTGGGTGGGAAGGCTTGTTTAAACCGCAACGCTCCTGCCGGGCCTGCTTCGCAAACAGTGCCATCCTGGTCCTCCGACCACATGCTAATGGGCAAAACAAGTCCTGTGGCAGACACATGTCCCTTCCGAACAGCTCTAGTCCCAGCAGACACAGCGCGGGGTGCCTGGGCCGGCTGGGCTTTCTTGGAGGCACCGAGGAGGAAATTGAATAAGGCAAGCGGTGACATGCTGAGGGCTTAATCACCGTGCTAACTGAGACAGATAGAACGAGTGCCGCTCAGGAGCCCAACGGAAGCACAAGCCAGAACGTCAGAGGCGTGCTATGTCTAAGCACCAGATGTCCAGGTCCTTCGCGGACCGGGTCTGGTTCAGTCAGGGCCGTCGCTGCCATGAGCGCGGCGCTGAACCGAAGCAGACCACAGCCCAGCTGAGAGGCAGCCTGGGACACTCTTGGCTCTAAGTGAGGCTTGTATTGAATGTCTCTAGCAATCGCAGGCAGAACTGAGAGTTTGAGAATAGAAGGACCTGGCTAACCCTAAACCACGGCTGAGGATGAGGGTCAGCGTCCTCACAGTGATTCAAACGTAGCTCAGGCAGAACATGCCCATGTAATGTATCATTAAGTATCTTAGAAACACTGCAGACAGACACAAGGTGAACAGCACATCAATCTTGCACCGTCATGCGGCATAAACTCTGTAAACACTGCTAGCTCACGGAAAAGTCCGCTCGAGCCATCCCTTTGGCAGAAGGTGGAGGAATTTTCAAATGCGGACATGGTTTCGGGCTGTGGCCAGTCAATGAATCAAGCTATAAATCATTTCTCAATCTGAAGCATTTTAAGAAGCAAAGTTAAGGACTCCCCAGCGAACCTTCACCCAGTTAAAGAATATGTACGAACAACATTTACACTGAACCTTATTCACATCAAAGAAAGACTGACCTTTGTTATCTGCCATGTTCTGAAGGCAAATTCTAGGGTTTAGGTTCAACTATGCTGGTCCTGACTGAAGTGGGAGTGCATGTCTACAAGTAAGAACAGAGAAACCAGACAAGTTATCAAGCAGCTATCCAGTTTTTCCAGTGATGACTCTTACAGAAGCACTCAGACATGAGACTAATCACACTTCTTTACAAGAAGGTATGTCAATAACTCATGTTTTATAGTGCTGATGATCCTGGTATGCATTTTGGACGCGAGTCAAACCAGCTTCAAACATGCAGTTTGCTGTCAGTTGGTCTCTCTCTCTCCCTCAGAGGGTGCACCTAATTAGCTAAACCCTTTGTTGATGCTTCACGGCCTCTGGAGCCGTAAGACGGTGTCTGAACGCACTGCATTTCTGTTGCATGAGGAGGATTTAGAGGCTTACTTTTATTTACATAATGTACTGCACTGCCTTACAGCGCCTGACTACTGGGATGGGACGGCAGAGCTCTGCACAATATCAATCACACACGGAGACAAATTACTTTTTGATGAGAGAAGACGCTGCAGTGGAAACAATTACAGAAGTACTTTGAAAGGCCTAAGACTAAACACGCATAATGGCTAGCACATAAATCTGGCTCACCCTCCTCCTCCTCCTCTTCGCTGTCGGCGTGGACCTGTGATGGGAAGGGCACCGGGGATGAGGCAGGGTCCTGTGGTTCCTCCGTCTGCCAGACGTTACCACCCTCTGGGATGCAGGAGCTGGACTCAGACACTCTACCTGATCTGCTCGCCTCCAGTCTGTCTAGGAAGGCCGAGTTCACCCTGGAGGAAGCCATATATCACCAGCTTGTGACTGACTTTCAGACTGACCAATGCATCAGTGTTATTTCGAGGCTGTTCGTGTTTGTACAGGTTGGTTATTAACCCTGACATTCATGGCTCAGTAAAGTTCTTTCAGAATTAGGTGTCCATACCGCAGACGTTCACTTTCCATTCGCCTCTTCCTGTCCTCCTCCTGTTGTTTTTGTTTTTCCTCCAACATTTCACTCTGGAAATGATAAGTTAATGGAAAGTTAGCCCTTAATACGAACTTCCCTCTAATTGCACAACACTGCATGACAGGCTTAGGAGTAGCTGTTTACTGGCTAATTACAGTACTGCAACAGTTAAATTACACAGTCGATATACAATGCACGTTCGGAACCGCATTATAGCCATAAGGACCTTTCAGTGCTTGATCATTATCATGGAATAAAATTCATATTTGACCAACAGGGAAACAGTCAAAGCCACAGGAATATCACTTTATAGCCAGCTGGAAAATCCTTACACTATTTCAACCATTACTACATCCTATAACCTACAGGACTGTAATCAAGAGCACATGCTAGTCCGGCTATTTCTTTTTTTTCTTGGGTGTGCTCCAGAGTTTTATTACCACTGCTGTGAACTAGCGGCGCAGGTGATGTTTTAAAGGGCAGCTGTTTGCTTTACAATGTGTGGTACCTTCCTCCGCTGCCCCTCCTTCTTGTGCTGCAGTGCTGCCTGCTCCTCAGCCTTCCTGGCCTCCTTGTACTCGTGCCCTCGAGCCTGTGGAGAGAGGCCACAGCATGAGTGAGGCCAGTGTCCTGACAGACCTACCCCCACTGCAGGTGACCCGACCACACAGCTCAGTCTGGTTTTGTACAGTCAGATGGGTGTTAGCTGTTCTTTTCATGATGTAATCGTGAGATTCTCAAGGCACTGTACAATGAGGCGCTGTGAAGAGGGGTGAGGCCAGAGAGAGCTAGAAAGATGAAGAGATCCTTTGTGTGTTTGGTCAGACGGCCTGGGGACAACGGGCAAGGGCCGCACTGTTTGGAATGGCCCGAGAGTAAGGGGAATAGGTGGGACGACCTGGGCCTGGCACCCTGGGAAGCCAACACAAAGGATCCTTTGCACAAACAGAGGATATGGAGGAGATTAATCTGTCTTGGGGAACCATCACTGAAAGCATAACAATTCTCAGTGGCCACAAAACCACATCAATACCCTGCCTTTCCACAAACACTTTGATCGGCAGGCCTATGACATTTAGGTTGGAGCATTTCATTACTTTGCCTGGAGAGCGTCCAGACACTTAAATCAATACGCTGAGAAGCACAATCAAAAAAGGCCTCCCCCCCCCCGCTAGTAAACTGACAGGACCGGAACACTCCACAGCACACTAACACTTGCGCCTGTTCGCAGTATGCACATCTAATCCCTGCAGTTTTAAAGCGCATTATATGTCTAGCGGAGGGGCTTTCCTCCGTAGACATACGCAGGGAACTCCTGGACGTCCAGAGAAAATCAACATGCACAACAACGCAGTAAGCCACACAAAAACATTTCTTAGCTCACCACAGGACCTGGGAATGTAATGTTAACAATGCTGTCAAATGCCACATAAAGTGGTTCATACAGTAAGACAGCCAGGCCTCAAGCTTCCCCTGGTCACTCCAGTCTCCTGTCTGCAGAATCCTCAGGCACAAAGATCACAACTAACTAAAAAAATGACTGTAGTTTTGTGGATATTACAATGAAATTTTTCCAACAGTGTGCGTCGGTTCCATGCAAGGACCTAACACTGACGATAAAATGAAGGTCATTTTCTTATTTAAAAAAGACTTTCGTTTTGTTTGTTCTTCCCTAAGGCAGCTCGGTGACACATATTTCAGCTGCTAAAGTGACAGTGATGCAGTTACACTGACTCAGTGACTGACACCTCCAATTACATCCTCTGAGACCGCCTGTGCCATTGGTTAAGGATCTGGCTTCGCTCCAGGTACTTTCACTAGAACAATGCAGGTTATTCCACACCGGTCTCTCTGTCCTTTTCCTGCGCTCTCACACATCCTTCTGTGCTCTCCGTGCGTGAGACAGGCTCAATGTGAACTCTGGGAAGTCCCCTGAACTTTGCTTGCCTCGCTGTACAGAAGCAGCGCCTGCGTCCTCTCACTGGCTGGCCAGGAAGAGAAAATCTGCATGTTTATATTTGAGAACCTTCAATCATGTACTCAGATAGGCCTCTCCGGCGTGAGGGTAATCAGGCGATAATTGGAGAGGAGGGGGGGGCTGAACCCCCTCGATAGGCTTGCCTCTCTTGTGCCGTC
Organism: Megaleporinus macrocephalus; assembly: GCA_021613375.1. Lineage (NCBI taxonomy): Eukaryota > Metazoa > Chordata > Actinopteri > Characiformes > Anostomidae > Megaleporinus > Megaleporinus macrocephalus. The sequence goes on along the minus strand of CM038709.1, from coordinate 23,894,492 downwards.
AAATGCAACATGCTGATGAAAGCCCCAGTGCAGGGTGTGTTTACTCTGAAAACATGTATCAAAGACAGATCAATTGGTGTGAATTACCCCAGTGCCTCAGGCTTTAACCTCAGTGCCGCAGCTATGCAGCGAAGACTTGAACTTGGGCCTATAAAGCACACACCGCATTCTTTGGCTGCCATCTTACCCAAGATGACGCTGGTGTGGAGTTGCTTGCTGCCATAGGAACTGAGCTGGATCTCTCAATCCTTTGAAGGTGTTCTTCTCTTTTCCTGCAGGACGTGAAGTCACATCAGTGATTAAAGCTATACATTAGAGCTGACCTGAACAGCCTCATACAAGCCCTGAGCACTCTGTGATATTGCAGAACCAGTACTTCTCCATACTACACTTAACCGGATTTTACTGATTAACCATATTACGCTCATTCAGTAACAAGCAGTATTATACATGTGCATATCCCTTCTTATGACAGACGTCTCTAAGAGGCCGATGTGCTGTAATGAGCAGCCAGTGATGTTTTTTTAAAATGGTAGTTTGGCCTCCTGGTTTGGGTTTAAGTTTTTAGGTCTCTCCTGCTTTAAAGAGATAGGAGAGAAAGTATGCTGCCTTTAAGTCGTCCTCAAAAGGTACTTCAGAGGTCATATGTACAACTTGATTTGTGTTCAAGTGGTTTTGGTCGGAAACAGGATGCACTGGAAATAATGTAGTTTACTTTCTTCTGCCATTAAAGAGAGTTCATTCGTTTTGTGTTACTGCAACACAGTGAAAAGCAGAGGATGCCTATGAGATGAATAATGCTTTCATCCAGTCAGAAGGATCATGTGCTTATATTTGTTTTTTTCATATGTAAGCCCAGATGATTTAGCCTGCAGTGTGCATGTGTGGCTGCTGAATAACTGAAATACAACGATTCACTAGCCTCTTTCCCACGAGTCAATACAACATTATGGTTGCGCTAATTTCCGAGGGCAGCGCAATTGCCATAATTGTGAAGGCGGCCACTGAGTGGGAAGATTTTCCTGTTAAGACTTTGTATAACATTATTACAGATAAGAAGACAAATGAGTTTGGCTAGATTTCTGCTTAACAGCAAAGACATGGAAGTAGCTTCAAGAAATATGCATTCTTGTCCTACAGGAATCAGCTAAAGAGACTAGCTAGCCTGCTGTCTCTGTTTATCTCTCAGCTTTGAGATGGGTTAGTATGTGCTTTCTTTCCTCACTAAATGTCCTTCAACAATCAAAACTATAACCAAACAAATTAAGTTTTTGGCAAGTATTTGGCTATGTGTCTTTATATAAAGTCACTTATCATGTCAATATCTTTTATATGTTTACCTGTACTTAGTTTTTTTTTAAAAAAAGAGAAACTTTGAAATGCATAAGGCAGAGTGATTGTGTTCAGACTTTTGCAAAGGTTACCTAGATTAATATGACATCCCTCATAAAGGAATTGCTATGTATCTCTGGTTTTATGATAAAATGTTTTGCTGATGACAGTACAATGGTGATATATAGGTTTTGAACTTTGTAATGACCAGGTCTGTTCTAGAGTTCTGTTGGGGTCTAAAGGGTTAACAAAATCAAAGCTAAATAATGACACAAATTCCAACATAACCAATAAATAACATTACTCCAGTACTCAAATTCTTCAGAAAAGTAAGTTTGCATGTACATGACAACGATCCATTATTACTGCCCTGCAGTTGTATGTATTGAATAGACATACCATTTAAAATTGCACTTCATTTATTAACTGACTTAATTGTAAGGAACTAATCTGATGTCAGTCAACAAGAACTGAACGAGTCAAGACCGTCTGGTGACAGTTGCTATAAATAGACACACTGTCGGTTGACAATTGGTTTTGTTTGGCAGCTTAAAACTGTCATGTCACCAATATTGTTGACCTCTTTTGGTTTTTCAGTGGGCTTCACTGGCCTGCGCTCATACTGTCCTGCATCAGTGCTGCCTCTTCAACTGTAGCAGCTGTAATGGAAAAAAGCTGTTGTGGTGCATTGAAACTATGTTCTCAGGTTTGTTATCTTTGGATTCAAGCCAGTGGAGCTATAGCAGCCAGCTTCCTTCTAATGACTGAGCACTGCAATCGTAACACCATGGGGGATCTGGCAATGTCAAATGAAAATATGCAAACGTACATTTGTAGATCATGTTGGTACAGCTCCCTTCTCCGCGTCTCGTCCTGCATGTTTTTCATCTCCAGTCTATTAGCCTGTAATGCAATTCAGACACTTAATAGTGCTTAACAGTATATTGACTCTATTCTGGGGAACTCATAGAACTTTAGCCAACACATGTATGCAGTCTCGACTAAAAAGAGGTATATAATGTCACTTTTACGCAAAACACAAATTGGCGGGTGAAGATGAATGTACTCTAAAATATTCTCATAGGGCCCTCATATAACCGCTTTCACAGTAAGGGAGCAGCCAAGCAGTGGCCGGAGCATGTCTGGCAAAATGAACGGTTGCTGTCTGTGGCTGCTAGTATAATTGGACTCATCAATCAGCAAGCTTCCTCATGTCTACATAGAGGTCCAAAGTTTGATCTTATTTAATTGCAATGCACTTGATGACTTGTATGTGACAGGTGCCTGCAGTGACATCTAGAGTTTCAAACCGGAACTACAAAGATGTGACAGCTTTAAGTAACCAGTATCATTGATTTCCAAGGTTTAGCATTTACTAGGAGACATCTAAGCAAAAAAGAACATGGTAGAAAATGCAGACTGTCAGTTTGCAATCATGTCAGACCTTCTCCCTTTGAATGGCCTTCATCCTTTGATTCTTTTCTTCTTCTTCCTGTCTTCGGATTTTGTCCATTTCTTCTTGTTTGAGCTACAGAATATAACAATGCAGTACAATATAAATATGCATGAGCGCACAGCCTTTAGAGAATGAATATCGAGTTTTAAACAGAAAGTTAAAACCTTCTTTTGGAGTTTTGATTGGCGGACGTCCAGTTGCTGTTTCTGTCTGACCTCCGCCAAGGATACACTGCCACCTACGAGAGGGAATACATTAGCGAGTTCTCAGGCGTCTTGCACTTTGATTTTTGTGTCTGTTTTAGCAGATCAGAGGATATTTGTCATACATCTCCATAATACCTAGCTTCTCCGGGGCCAGGTGAATGGGGCCAGGGCGATTTTCCTCCTTCAATCTGTTCAGATCGTCCAGCTCTTTCTGAGCCACTGCAAAAGAAAGGATGAAGTGAGCTGCCTCTGTATTTGTTCTGTCAACATCTCTAAATCCTGGATATATTTGCCTTGTAGGGCTTGAATATCATTTACATGTAAAGCCCCGTATAAACAGGATGCTCTGAAAAGCTCTGATTTTGTTAAAGGTAACGGTCTTATTTTAAGAATGTAGCTTTTATATATTATGTTTATAATATATATTTATTTGTATAATGCGTTTGCACTGATAGCTGCGTGAAAGCTCTTTCTGTATGACACATCTATTCCCGACATAGTCGTTTAAAATGTAGGTCATTCAGAAACACTGGTGCCCGGATTTTGCAGCACAGTGGACGTTTTACGAAATCCTTCCTTCAACAACTCTCTTGATCGTTCGCAGCTATATAAACATTTCTGAAAATTCAAAATCCTACACAGCTTTAGCATACCGAACCAATAAAATATTTATATTGTCGTAATAAAACAAGACAGGTCTCTAAATGTTGAAGTTACCCAGTAAACCTCATGTGTACTGATTTATCATAGTGAAAGAAACGGTTTAAACATTTCAAATTTCTTAAGGAAATCTTGATTTCATTTCCAGTACGAGTTTTATTCTGGGGATACTTCTAAGGAGACTGTATATACAATAAGCCTCTTGAATAAAGAAAGAGAGAGTCAAACTGAACTCAGTGAACAAAACAAGCATGAAAGCGTAAAAATATAAATTTCTGAAAGATAAAAGAAAATTCAAATACATTGTAAGACCATTCAATCAAGCCAAGCTCTTGCTTTAGATTTGACAAAGTCCACAGATGTTTTTGTTTATTTTTTTCACTGAGAAAATATACTTAACACAACTCAACACTATGGTTCCGAAAGAATGTGTATCTGTTGAGAAGCTGGTACCGAGAAAAGGAAAAAGCTATGGGTTTTCCTCGAAACATTGGACTGACTCTAACTTTGGAGATTTGGAAAAACATCCCTGCAGATGTATTGGAAGTCGTTACAAAGGCAAAGTGTGGGTAGAGTGAAAACTGAAAATGTTTAGTAATTTATTTAGTTGTTAAGGCCTTTGTGTCATGTTTTCTGAACAGCTCAGTGCCTATTTTGACTGAAAATTAAATAAATGAAAGATGGTCCCCAACTTTCACACACAATTGTACTTATCCAAGAGGTTCAGAACTCATGTAAGCATATCTGTGAAAGCCATGAATGATTTAATACCACAGAGTTTATATGATCAATCCATGAATACATCCTCACCGAGCACACTGTGTTGCCCAAGCTCAGCAATAAGACACATTTTAATGGTGTGTGAAATTACATTTACTCCAGCCTAATATGATTTTCTGACAGTCAGTAATAGCCAAACAGAACCATCTAGTGAAATTACACCTGCTGGTAACAATTATAGAAGAGAAACATGTGCATGACAAGAAGATGGAAAAAGCAGTAGTAGTCTCCAGTCATGACTTACTCCTCTGCAGTTTGCTCCGTCTTGATTCATTGGGTGGTATGATGGTGTATCCATCAGAGCTGAGTGGGCAGAAACATAATTAGTTACAGCAGGTAAGTTTTACTCACTATCTCCGTTCATGCCCTGAACTTAGCCAACTCTATTAACTCATGTGCCAAGAATGTCCCAAACAAAGGTGGGGCACGAGCAATTTTACTGTAAACAAAGTCCAAATACATTTTCACAAACAACCATCGGGAACTCCCCTTCGAACCTCACCATAGACAGCTATGACACAAATTAGCCCATCCAGAAAGACCCTGCTGGCAAAGGAAATTCAGAGTCCACACCCTAAAAAGCACATCTGTATCACAGCTGATTCACTGCCATTATCCTATATATCTTTAACAGATGTTCACTGTTCGATTCCCTCACAGAATCTTTACCAGTCGGTCGTAAAACAGTGTTTCGTTACCAAAATGATTTTACCATAAAGCCTTATAACAGACTTGAATATATTTGAAACTGCATTACCTAATACTAATCAATGTAAATGAATAACATAAACGTATCAAAGTTTTACTTTAGTTGTCATTCTTTACTCAAATGCACTTTTTCCTGTTGCTATTCTCCAACTCTCTTTACTTGATGTGTCAGATCTTGATAGTTCCCGAATGAACACCTGCGGCCCTGTTAACCAGTGGAATTTTCACTGTGCTGAATGAACATTGTGATACTAAAAGACCATTATAAACAACATATCCAAGACCCTTAAATAAATATTTATTCAATATGGTTCTGGCCTACCTCTCTTTGTACTTTTGAATGTTTCCTATACTCTAACCAGAGCGGAGAGGAGGATCCCAAACCCACACTGAAGTAAAACATTGTGAAATACTGAAATAAAAGGAACTGTACCTTTCCCAAAGCAGCTTGAATAGGCCAGATTTAAAAGGATGATTATGTACTGAGTAACTTACACACTACTGCCGTGCTTGTAACAGTGGTATTGTGTACCTAACTAACTTTTGTAGGGCTATGTAATATGGCAAACTATTATATCACAATACTTCAATACATTTTCATGATACAAAATATGCATCACAGTATTCAACATTTTTGAGATTTAATAAGTTGGAACAGGCCACACTACACTAATAAAAAACATAAAACAACAATAATTTGTATTCAATGTTTTATAAACTGCACTGCACTAAATCTAGTTAAGCAGGCCTAAATACTGGCACTGTCCAATGTAAAGCAAGTATCTCTGAACTTTACAAAAGAGGCCAAAAACCTTCTTTACTTTTAGTGTAAGTCAATGAAACCAGAAGTTTTTCCAAGCTTTTTTGAAGCATTTCTATTCATCCATTCAACATGAAATTCTCAGTGCTGCACTCAAATGAGGTAGAAAAATAAAAATCAACAATAAATGAAGATACATGTTTTCATAGGACAGTGACGATATTGGTCGATGCTCTTTAGGAACTGCCGATATGCTTAGTGTATTGTGAAAGGGTATTGTGACATAATGTATCACAATAAAAATACAATATCCTAATATTGCCCATCTATATAATGCTCAACGTAATATGTGTTACATAATCAGGTTAGAAAATGGTGACTATATCGTGTTACATTTTTAAGACTGTTATCACATTTCAAAAATAACCTAAATTATTAACAGAATTAACAGTTTGACATATGTTAAAGAGTTCCGTATATCGTGTTGCAGAGGTATCTACTGAAGTTAGCATGCTTTCCAGTTAGCCCCAGCCCTTCCTGTCTCATGATACCATTTCTTACCTCAAGAGGTGATAGTAAGTCACTGTAGCCTCGAGTCTGCTATCAGTCTAACATGAGAGGATTAGGATGTAGCACTTCTCTGCTAGCATGTTCTGACCTTTAGTCAATCATGTTGAAGGTTCTACTACCAATCAGATCATTTAAGGACAGATAGCCAAGGAAAGAATTAAAATGAAGCAACAATTATCACGACTGCTGCCGCCTGCTCTTGTCAGGAAACTATCTTAGGTATCAAACAAAAAAAGTGATATAAATAGAAGCAACAAGAGTTAACACTGCAGTTGCTTTCCATCTTCCCACTTTTTTGAATGCAAGAATTTTGTCACGTTGCTTACTTTAGTATACTAAGATATGTCTGTATAGCCTACTAAAGTCATCCTGTTTGCATGTGAGCATGTAGGTACTGTAAAGAAGCCTCTATTACAGTGCTAGTAAGTTCTCTCGTACCTTGGCTGTATCCTTGACTGTATCCTTGACTTTGAGACTTTAAGCCTGTTGTTTATCTTTTAATGATGCAATACCTATTTGATTGCTAATTGCTCACAATAGCAAAGAGTTTTAGGCATAGGCATTTTATAGGCTTATATGACTTAACCTACTACAATTTTATAGGCTTATATGACTTAACCTACTGCAATTTTATAGGCTTATAAGACTTAACCTACTACAATTTTATAGGCTTATAAGACTTAACCTACTACAATTTTATAGGCTTATATGACTTAACCTACTACAATTTTATAGGCTTATATTACTTAACCTACTACAATTTTTTAGGCTTATATGACTTAACATAATACCATTTTATAGGCTTATATAACTTAACCTAATTACTTACACAACTGACACTCCACAAGTTTTTCATTCTAATACTTGAAATATTTCTACATATTACTCCGTGTAGATTTGGCCATTTTTCTGTAAGTGGGATTAGTGATTGTTTGTATGAGCCACAGCGCTTATGTCCCCACCTTCTCTGTGGTTCTACATCACCAGGAGTGGAACTGTACTAAAGTGAACACATGGATACTGGGTCAAAATCTTAAAAGTATATGACTGAAAGCAGAATTATCTATATTTACAATTTAAACATGCTTTTTTAAAAAGCAAAGTAACTTTAACCATAGACCATAGAGTTGAGGATGCTTTAATCTAGACTATGATTTTAGCACAAACTCTTAAATATTTATATATTTTTTATTTAATAAATATATAATAAATAAATAAATTAGCACACATACAGTATTTTTACAAGGTTAACCTCAACAGCATTACAGCTAGATCAATATCATACAGCCTGGTCTCTGTGGATACCAGCGTGGTCCCAACTTGATTGAACATCATATGTTTCTATTGGACATTTTTACAGAATTGATGTATGTATAGGATTAATAAAGAGGTCAAGCATTACATCAGCTTTATGTTGATTGGATGCTGAGTTAGAGAGAGTTATAGAGAGTAACAGGGAATGAGTTTTTTTCCTGAGGGCAGAATGTAACTTTAATACTATTACAGATTTTTTGGGGATTTATATAATTTTCTTATATTCCTGCCATTAGGAATCAGTTATGGTTACATAAAAAAAAACAAAATGCTAAAGCAGGATTTTTATCTTCTGGCAGTATCCAAAATGCCAGGAAAAAAATACTTTACTATTTTTTTTATCCTGATCTACATTGCTTATTTGAGTACAGCAAAATATTGAGGATACGTAAACTCATCACTTGAAAACACTCAATTTATTATTTACATGTAACAAGAGTGTATTAACCACCTCTATTAACCGTCTCCAGCATAACACATAACACATTATCATTCTCGTATTAAAAATCTTGTTTATTGTATAAGACCTGAGGTTTGCAGGGGTCTGAGTCCAGAAAAGAGAAATAGTAAACTGCAGTGCTGGACTAGGATTAGCAGCACAGGCTAATGTTTAGCAGCAGGCTAGCGCGCATGCGCAGAGTTTGTTTACACTCCAGCTCCTTCACGGAGTCTGCGGCAGAAACGAAACAGAAACTTACAGAGGAGAGAAAATTACCTGTTATTCAATCAAAAGAGAGAACATAAAGCCATATTTCGTAGCCTATTTATAAACACTGTTTTTTATAACTTAAATTTTTTTCACAGTCATTTATAATTATATCATCTATTAATAGATTTCAGAGTGTAGCTCATTTATCGGGTAATATAGCTTACCTTAGCTACAAACAGATGACAAACATTCAAGTCAAGTAGGCAAAATTGACAATTTCTAATTCACTTACTGGGTCGGTGTCTGAGCTGCTGAAGCCTGTGGTTGAGGGGGGTTTTGAGGGTTTTGGTTGTTATCCAGCGAATCTTCACTGTCCCCCGGCTGCATGTCGTTCACTTCGTATTTAATTCCTCTTTTTGGCGTAGACCAGATTTCCCCAGGGCTCTTTGGATTCATGAGCTGGTACTGATTCAGGTATGCACAGAAATAAAGCAGACTTCTGAGCTAATCCTTTCCCAGATCGCTACTACACAGTCAGTTCAGTGACAAGTAGAGCTCCTGCCAATAAAAGTAAGATGTGTCTTCATTCAGTTTCGCCTGTCACTTACACTTTAATGAAAGCTAAGCTTTAAGTTTCTGTTCTGTGGGTGGTGGTGGTGGTGGTGGTGGGATGGGTGGAGCTATTCAACGTGTATGACAACAATGCAATAACAATAATACTACTTCTACTACAACTAATAATAATAATAATAATAATAATAATAATAATAATAATAATAACAATAATAGTAATAATAGTAATAACAATGATAATAATAATAACAACAGCAATAACAAAAACAATAATAGTAATAATCTGCTACTACATTGTGTCACTGATTGACAGCCTGCCAGGCCCCTTGGAGTTAAATACAAGCAGCCCAAACTGCCAGTCCCTGCTCTTTCATCATCCAAGACAGCGGCAGAAACGTGTAATTCCTGATGTAATATTATTTTTTTCAAAACAAGTCAATATAGCTCTTGAGGCCTCAACAGGAACTAGAAAAGGAAACTCATCCTACTCGACACCAGATAGCAAAAAAAAACAAAAAACAACAACAATATACAGACCTGTTGGACAACCCCATTCTGAAATCATGGACATTAATATGGAGCTGAGTCATGGCCATGCTGGAGCAGGAAAGAGTCTTGTTGCTAACGGCTGAAGCACATATATAATTGTTTGAAATGTAGTTGTATGCTGTAGCCTTAACATTACCCTTCACTGGAACTAAGAATGTTCTATTGACGCTATGCATTCAGAAAGATAGCGGTTCCAAATAGTGAAGTCACTCATCACTTTATTGGCTTGATGATGCAAACACACTTCCCAAAGCTCCTGATACACTTCTTGTGCTGATGTTTGGAACTCTATTTATTGCAAGCTTTCTCTTCTATCACGTTATAGCTGAGCTGTTGTTGCTCTTGGATGCTTCCATTTTACAATAGTAGCACTTATCGCTGACTAGGGCAGATCTAGCAGCCCAGACACAGTAATATTGCTATACATCATCTTAACCTAGTGCAACACAACAACTTGTTTACAGCAAAAGTCTCTCTTACAGTGCCCATGAGCCTGTGTGAGGCAGTTGCGGTGATGTGTTCTCTTTTTGGACACGTTTCTTGACTAAGATGTTTGATAATAAATGAATACATTTTTTTATGCTTTATATTTTAATATTATGGTCTTGGTCTTCATACCTGGTGTCGGTCTTGTCAATCAACACTTCAAAGCCAATTTATTAGTATTATTTATTTATTTTGGAGACAAGAATGATGAAAGTATGTTAATGTATAGATTTTTTTCAGTGTTGTCTTAGGTACTTGTGTTCCTATTTTGTGTTTAGAACTATCACTAGCCTTCTCTCCCTTAGAATTGGACAATCAAAATGTGCATACATGTTAGTTATTTAATTATTTTATAATTTCATAATTTTTGCTTATATCACAGATATCTCTTGTCAGATAATTATGGTTGTTGTATATAAAAATCAACGAAATATTACTACATTTACAAGCTGTGTGTAGGTGACTGTGAGAGAAGCGCGTCTCGGAGTCGCGCATGTAGTTTGTCCCTGTGGCGGACCCGTACATCTCACCAGCTGTGAGATATGGCGACTCCGGCCAGTGGCGTGGTGGTGGATGATTTAAGATATGCTGAATATACTCCCAAACCTAACACACGGAGTGAAGCAGACATCGACAAGCGCTTTGTGAGTAAATACTACTATGTGGTACTGAAGTCGTGTCCTTCATGATGTCCTTTCTAGCACATTAGCTCCTAAAAACCCGCGAGGCTAATGTGTGTTAGCCTGTTACCAAGCCTCAGGTGTCCCCAGCCAACCGGTGACCTTCCAGAACCTTTCAGACAATCCCTTATACTCTGTATGTGAAAACAAGTATGCTCTCTAAGTGTGTAACGTTGGGTGTCTCTTAATTTCTTATGACTTTTTGTTAAGCAACTCATTTTAGAAAACTAGCTTTATAGACGCGGTTAGGTTAGCATGGTAGTAAGTTAGCTAACTGACTTAACCTAACCAAGCTGCTTGAGGTGTGGAGCTGTTAGTAGCTTCAGCCTTCAATATGTATTCCTGTAACATATTACAGAACATAAACAAAGCTCAGCTAATCAAAATATCACACGTAAATACAGTTCTTGTTGTTTCATGTCCTGTTTAATTGCTGGTTGTCTGTTTTTTCCAGGGGGGCGCACTCATTGCTGTGGGGCTCGGTGTTGCTGCAGCAGGCTTTGCAGGTGAGCCAAGATCCTTTATTCCTGCAATATTTTTAGTTTAGCGAGAATAAAAGATTGAGGCATTCTAAAACATGGTACAGTCACAAAATGGTATATTTTGACATGTGCAGTTCTTATTGTTTGATATTAGCACCAAGAAGTCTTAATTACTACAGTATATGTGATTATACACTGTAAGATATGCTTACTGCTCACTTTATTGGGTATTTTGTACTTTGGGTACTCTACACTCAAGTCTGTTTACCATATAGTTGCACTCTGTCATTTTACAATTATGGACTGCAGTCAATAATTTCTTAGGCCCCCTTTACTCGGTTTATCAATAGTCAGGACACCTACAGGAGCAGGTCATTTTAGGATGGTGAATTGAATAATTAAAATGAAGAAGCAGAAAAAGGATGATTGAGGAGCCCATAGTCATTGTTTGTTAGCCTGTTGTTTGTATATATTTTTTATTTGTATTAGAAAATATTTATGCAGTCAGTATCCAATTTTTCTCCATTACTTAGAGCCTCTCTTTCCCTTAATGAGCTGTTCTGTTAATGTAGAAGTCCACTTAGTATTTTTTTTTTTACTTAGTTTGGCATCAGTGTTTCAGTAAAAGTTCAGAGACTTTTAGTTTGCTAGATTAAATCCCATAACAGTAACACAACAAACCTGCATGTACTTCAGAAGTAAATAACAAATACACACACAAAACCTAAACGAATGAATAAAAGCAATGGCAATTACTGTTATAGAGCTGCATTTACTACAAATGAATTCTCAGATGGATCTTAGTCCATTACATTTTTTTAGCCTATACATTTGTTTTGGTTAAATTTGGTTCGCTTACCTCTTATTACAACAGATATTCTTCGAGAGTGCTGCCACCCCTGGTCAAGTTTTCTAGATCTGGCACTATTACATTAACTTTTTCTTTCACTTTACAGGTATTGTGTTAATGACTGTTTCTTTAAACTTTTAGTTAATTTTGGAATATCAGTTAAAACAATTGTATTGATCTGTTAAATATGAAAATAATGCATCATATTTATATAGAGCTCAGATTTTTGTGGCATATATATATGTATATATGTATGTGTGTCTGTGTATATACACACATACGTCTACTTATTACTTATAAATATTAGGTGTGTTTGTGTTGCTCTTTTCAGAATAATGTCATATTTTTAATGCAATGGTAATGACTGTTTAAATTAGAAGTGATATTGTAAGTATATTAAACTAATATTTATAGGATATTAAAAAAATGCAGTGTGGCTGTATTATAAGCTATTAGGCCTATATGTAGTGTGACTGGAAGTGTTTATTAATTGATGTAGCCCTAGTTTGTTGCTGTAGCCTGAACATGTTTATTACTTTTCATTAAAGCTTACGTTTGTGCTTTTTGTATGTCAGTAACTTTCACTTTATCAGCACAAGTTAGGCTGCTGCTCATTACTTGTACCAACACAACAACCCAATAATAAGCTACCACCACATCAGTGTTACCCCATAGCTGAGAATGAAATGCCACACAAGCAATACATGGTGGTCTTTTCCATTGACTGAAAGGGTAACGAGGGGGGCTCAGATCTGTAATTGTAGAACTTCAAAGTAGACCTCTTTCAAATAAACAGTGAGTGTAGATGCAAGGGAGGTGTATCTAATAAAGTGCTATGGTGTTTCAGCACTCTTTTTATGTAGTGAGTCAGTCGTCTGTATCATATTTTTAGAAGTTGTAAACAGAGGGTTTAGTTTAGAAATAAAAAACTTGTTTGTTGACATGGATACAACAAGCCTCATATTTACACTGTGTATTTCACCAGAATTGTTGGCCATTTACGCCTACCTGCAGGCAATATCTTCAAAGGTCCAACAGAAATAGTTCTGGGAATGGCATACTGTCGCTGTCCAAAGACAAACAGCTGTAGCCAAAATAGTAGCTTTACAAAAGAGTGCAAAAACTTTTAAGTCAGATTTTATTCTGAGCACTTTTGGAGCATATCTGTTGGTCCATTCACCATGCAGTGTTCATACAGCTATCCTTAAATCATAAAAAAATGACAAAAAAGTAGTTGAAGTACCTGCTTTTCTTGCTTTTTGTTTAATTAATTGGAAATGTCAGCACACTAATGGAGAAGAAGCATGCATTCCTGTAATTAGTGTTCTTCAGGATCATAGAGGGCGGATAAAACAAATGTTACAGACTTGATTCCATTTTTCTTACATACTTAAAACCTCTGTCTGCTTGGCCAGTCGGTAGTACTTCAAGGAGCAACATATAAGATTTTAGTTATGTAAACTATGTATGTAAGATGGTTTCAGATATTTAAGATAAGATAATCCTTTATTAGTCCCACAGTAGGGAAATTCAGTGTTACAGCAGCAAAGCGATAGCAAGACAAAAGATATAGCTAAATTAACAGTACAATACATAAACAATAAAACATTTTAAATAACAAGTCAAAACTCTGAGGAATTGCAAGCTATTTACAGATAATTGCACCTTAACACTTGATTGCACATGGGGGAAATGTGTGTGTGTTATTTTACATTGAACACTCTTTCCAGTAACTGTGTAGAATTTAAGTGTGTGTGTCTATGGTCTGCTGGGAGCAGTGCTGGTTGTAGAGTCTAACAGCACAGACGTCCTTGTGTTGTGTTGTGGAAATATCTGTTGAAGTTAGCGTGCTAACTAGCTAGTCCCAGCTCGTCCTGTCCTGTAATCGCGCTTTGTACCTCACAAAGTCACTGTAGTGAGTCCACCTATATGTAGTGTGACTGGAAGTGTTTACCTTGCTATTTCATGTCCCCTGATATATTAAAAGAGCAATTCACAAGATTGTTAGTTTAAAACATTCCCAAATGAACTAAAAATTATTAACAGAACGTGAAGAAATAAAACGTCTGTATGTAGTGTTGCAGAGGTATCTACTGAAGTTAGCATGCTAACCACCTCAATAGGTGATAGTGAGTCACTGTAACTTCAAGTGTGCTATCAGTTCAATATGATGACTGTTTCAATAGCATTTCATAATCTCTGTTAAAGGTGCTGCTTCTGGTAAGATTGTTTAAGCACAGGTATCCAAAGGAAGGAAGGCACCACTGCATCTCGCTCTTTGCAAGAAACCATGTTCAGAAGTAAATAGAAGTAGAAGTAGAAATTGAAGGGAAAATTCAATATTGATGTTGCTTACTATTGCTGAAGACGGATCTTGGAAAGTAAAGTCAGTTTCTGGATTTGTGTTTCTTGTACACTGGTAAGTGAGCGGTTATTAATACTAATGTTGAGGAGAAGGGATTGTTAATTTCTTATGATGGGATAGATCCACTGCCAGATTAGTTTGAAGTATGAATTTGACATGTGTCATCTTACACAACAAACGACTTCAAATGACAACAGAGTAGCATTTTAATGCTGGCCTTGAGGTGGCTGCAGACATCATGTACATAGAGAACATTTTCATGATAGTTTGGTATATACTGGGCAGGTTTCTGCTTGATTTGGGTAAAAGACAAGGTTGTGGTGCCCAAGACTTGGAAATACATGTTTGTTATTAAGCAAGTCAGTAGTAGAAACTATTTTGACTAGAAAAGCAAGGCCTAGTAGATCATTAATGATATATTGTAAAATTGTATATAATAGATAATAGAAGCTTACAAAGAAGAGGTAATAGGACAGGAGTGCAGTACTGCTATGTTGGAAAATCTTTATTGTGGAGCCTCTGATGAAAATGATGGTTAAGCCTCTCTTACCGAAAGTTGTTTGTTCAAGTCCTCATATGATCTTTTCTCTGGTTAATGAGGTTAAAGCTGCCATTAAAGCAAAAAAAATCAAAGCGTCCTTACCATAAAATGAATGACTGCAACATTTAAAAGGATGAGTGTGGCTCAATAATTGAACCCAACTCTGTCGTCACACTGTTTACTTTTATTCTTTTCTGGCAGGTGTATGTGTCCCACTCCCTACCCTCATGTAGTAGGTAATGGTTGTTAATCGTTGCTAGACTTCCACCCATGATTGTGTGAGGTCAGCATGGAATAGCTCTTGCGGTTGCTTTGAGGAAGGGACGTAATTCTCTCCCAGCACAGTGAGGGGGAAGCTCTCTTGCCAAAAACCCAAGCAGTGTGTGGTCTGTTTGGGGGAAAGGATTTGGCTTTGTGAGGACCAAGCCTTATACTTTGAGGTAGAAAGTAAAATAACTCTGCCTACTCAATTATATCTTTCATCACATAGAATGTGATAAAATGTTCCAAAATAATTCACATCATATACTCCTGTAATTTTCTTGTGGAAACCCATTTCTCTGAAGGAGCTTGAGTTAACATCTCTCTCTGTGGGGGTGAAACAAGGGAAGAAAGTCTTCAGACAGTCTAAACCAGGAGTACTCAGACCTGGCTCAGTTCATATTCAATATACCTGACGCTAATATTCTGATGCCTATAAAGGCAGATGTGCTTGATCAGGGTTGGAACTCCAGGAGATCCACTCCAGGACCAGGATTGATCAACCCTGGTTTAAGTTACACTGCCAAAAGACTTTGTAGAAATTGCAGTATATTTTGTCAAAAACAAGCATCATAGCCCTAAATGGTGGGACTAAACAAAGAAAAACGCAATTATGCCATAATTATAAAACGGAAAGTGTGAAGGTTCTTTCTTTTATCTCTGTTTTTCATCTTGAATGAACCCTTCTGGAGTACACCGCAAAAAAATAACAGTTTTGACTTCATAGTCCCAAGAAAGACTCTGTTTGCCCTTTCTGTTGAGTGTTGATTTGCCCTCATTTTGTTCTGGAGAGAACCACAGACCATGGCAGTTTACCAGCACTGTGGCCGAGAAAATGGGGGAAGCTGAGGGAAGCTGAACAGAGCACTCACCTTTCTATGTATTTAGACAGACTACAATGTGGTGTTGCCTTTGGTTTTTCCCTTTTGCCAACCGTATTCATCTTGAAATCAAGTTGTTAAATATCTAAATGGGTAATTTTTAAAAACACTTTCCTTTTTGCTTTCTCTTTTAGGCCGATACGCTTTCCACTTATGGAAACCTCTTGGACAGGCCATTACAGAAACTGCCAAGAAATTTCCCTCCACAGTAAGTAACACGGCGAAAATCTTTAAAACGTTTAGTTAATACTTTCACAGATGCTTCTGGGAAATATCTTGTGTGAATAACACCTTTTTAAATTCCGCACCTTTACGATTCTCGAAAGTTCCTCCGCGTCAGGGTTATCCATCATGTACAGGTTCAGTTTCAGGCAGTGATGATTTGTGGGTAGTAAGGATTTTTGGATTTTCCCATGCTCACCTCCATGCCCTGAGCTGTGTGGTTGTGTGTGGTGTTGGTGTGTTAATCCTTCACTGTGGGGTGAAAGGCAGCAGTGACTCATTGCAGTTTCACCCCCGGCTGGAGCTCGTACTCGGTGCTGCAAGACACTTGGATTTGGTTAATCCTGGTTCTTATGGTGCTGACTCACAGGCCCTACCGCTAACCTGAGTAAACTCCGTAACCTGTGAGGTCGTCACCTTTAACCATAAACACACAGTTGGTTTACTCTCCAGTGAATCTCACGCATATGATTATGTACACATAAAATACAGTTGTGCAGATGACCACGACCACCCTCCCTCCCCGCCACTCCCGACGTGTGAGTTGGGTTTTCTTGAGTTTTAAATCATGATGGCTTTTTAAACAGCCGGCCCACTCCTTATTTTCAATGGGCCAGTGACTGATTTTGTGAGCAAATTGTTTTTCTTTTCATGCGTCCGATGAAAGCTTGAGGACGTGCTGAAACCATTAAAGCATTTTAATGAAGAACTTGTTGAACTAGATGGGGAAAAATCCCAAAATGAAAAACCTGGAAAGCCCATAGAAGAATAAACATGAGACTCCCCTCTAGGGGGCTATACTGTAACCAAACGTCTTTGGAAGCTGGTATTAACAGCAAAACCAGTATTCGAGTCGAGCTTCCAAACTAAACCTAAAGTTCTGAAGAAGTGCCTAACACTGCACTGAAACTTTCATGGTCCT
The DNA here is from genome assembly GCA_021613375.1 of Megaleporinus macrocephalus. Lineage (NCBI taxonomy): Eukaryota > Metazoa > Chordata > Actinopteri > Characiformes > Anostomidae > Megaleporinus > Megaleporinus macrocephalus. The sequence goes on along the minus strand of CM038709.1, from coordinate 23,877,245 downwards.
TACACGGCTCTGCCTTGGGCCCACTGGACTTTGTTTTTGGCATTCATGATGATGTCTGGTAAGTCTTTTAGAATCCCTGAATGGTGTTATTTTTCACACTGTAATACAATAGGGTGCTGCTCTCAAGGCTTTGAAACAAAGCAGCTTGTTGACCTGAAAGCTACGTGTTTGTATATGTCATATCGTCGCTGTCCAATGAAAAACAAGTATATCCTAAATTGCTTTTTTACAGGAGAGAACAAAAACATACATTACTTTCAAAGTAAGGGAATGGAACCAGATTGTTTTTCCATTTTTTTTTATTTGGAGCACTTCTATTGGTCCATTTATCATATCATTTTCACACAATGTAAACGACCATTGGCGTGTTCAAATGATGTAGAAAACTCAAAATCGGCATGTTTTTACATGTTTTGGGTTTTTTTTTTCATTGGACAGCGACAATATATCGAAGTACAGAATCTGATTTGTTCTCTTTTATGTTTCCCCAGGCTTTCTCAGCATATTACAAAGGTGGATTTGAGCAGAAAATGACTAAGCGGGAAGCAAGTCTCATCTTGGGTGTCAGGTAAGGATGAGAGCCTTGGGTGTTCTCCATAGCCAGAGAGGTCCACTCCCACAGCAGTCTCTCTTTCGGACACTTCCTTTGTCAGTTTGTCTATATGAACAAAGACAAAATCTTTCACAACATACGCTGAATCACCAGAATTCCCAGCAGGGCCCTGTGGTCACATCCAAAGGCCATCTTTTTGGTTTCTTTTTGATAGTCACTCTGTGTGTCTTAGCTTTGATCCCAGTGGGGGTGACAACTGTAAACCACAGTCACGTCTGTAGCTTTGTAATCTGCTCAGTCAGGGACCACCCCAATTTTTTTAGTGTAGCGGGAGGGGTGAGGAGGTCTCGTCACGGGCCCACACCAGGTGTGACTCACCCTGGCATCGTCACACACTGCGTGGTGGGCCTTACGTCATACGACTGTGGCTCACTTAATCCTCTTGTCTGTTGCGTTGTATTTTGACTGTGTTCAACCACACTGTGACCAATACTCTTTGGCTGTGTTCCCTGAGCTTCTTAAAGCGAATCCATCCTGGGAGAGTGCTGTTGACAGCATCGATTCGCGTTTGTTTGTTTTTTTATGGTTTGTTTTTCTAAAGAGGTTTTTTTTTGATGGGAGTGAAATGAGTTTTTAATCATTTTTTATGATACATTCACTGGATGTTGATGTCTTAATTAGCCTAACTTCAGTTCTTAAAAATACTGCCATCAGTCCTTTAGGAATGGCTATTAAATCAGTTTTTCTATTTATGGAAGGAGAACGTCTAGAGAATCAAATATCCACAGAGACAAGACAGGATTTTATTGGTTTTTTTTCTTTCATGCATGGTGCTTGCAGTCAGTCAGTGTTTGTTTTGCAGTGAATATCAGTGCAGAGCCCGTGTGGGACTTGTTAAGGATGTGCCTTAGCTTTCACTCGTCTCTCTGCACCTCTATTCTGTTCTCAGAGGGTTGGACTCTTGTTTGCCTCAGCACCGCTTTCTTTACGTTTTCCTCATATTTGGCTTTCCATTCTTCATCATTTTGCTGTTTAAAAAGGGTGTGAGCAAAAAATTGGATTGATTTTGTCTGCCATCTGCCAGAGCATATAAAGCCATCTGGTGTGGCTTAGCACATAGGAGCCCTCTGCCTTCATACTGTAGTACTGGGCTCTCAAACTCAGGCAGTTTGACTTGATAGTTACAGCATCACAAGTTCCTCTTGCTAGTTAATTAGTGGCCCCAGCCTCTGAACTCCTCAGGTCTTGGGTGTGTGTGTTAGGACTAATGATCTGTCATTTCTAATCATCGTAACTGACTTCCTGAGTTATGACTCACATCCACCTTTAACCCCGGATAAATTGAGGCTCTAGTCAGGAAAGAGGTCGTTTGTTGTGCATGGATCCAGTACGTCGCTAACAAATGCAGCCAACTCTTTCTGGAACCGTTGGCCAGTGTATGGTCTGCAAAAGTGCCTTTGATTAAGCTGATGATTTGTGTGGGATAAAAAATGTGGCATGGGATACAAATGCTGAAATTGAGTCTGATGAGTAGTTGGCGTGTGTGGCCTGCAACAGCCTGTGGCAGTGCGCGTTATGACCACTAGATGGAGGTGTGGTGCTTTGCAAATATCTCCTCGTTTCTCTTTCCACAGTCCAACCAGCACCAAGGTAAAGGTGCGAGAGGCCCACAGAAGGATCATGGTCCTAAATCATCCTGACAAAGGTTAGTACCTCTCATTTTCACAAGATTGTATTTTATTTCCCGTTTTGCCATGTATACTGTACAAACCTTTTTGTTTGAGTAGCCATTATGTATTGACAATGATTATGTTGGATTTTGTTGATTATTGCTCAAAAGATTTCATTTCATTTTTTTTCTTGTGAAACTTTAGAGGGGAAAGGGAATAATGAGTAAAGTCAGGCCCAAACGGACTATGTAAAGATATAGAAATGTGTACACGGATTCAGCTAGAGGCCTGTTAGTAAGGCAGAGTCTGCCTTATTGAAAGTTGTGAAAGTTGTAAATGTAATAGCAAATACAAGAATAACATCTTTCTAACATCACACCTTCTCATACATGAGTCATAAACTGCCCAAACACTGTGCTCCACCAGATGGCAGTGTAGGGGCTGTGTCTTGTTTTTTGGTTATGTCTTTGCTTCTTATCTGTTTAATTCAAAGAAGGAAACATAGAAGGTCTACTGCAGCCGGCTAACAGCTTCTGCATGCTGGGCGAGAAGCTCTGCGCTGTATTGGTCCAGAGGAACTCTGTGCTGCTGGGTAGAACTTAATGCACAGCATAGTTAAAGCAGTTGGGGGGCACTGAAGTAGCTCTACCTTCTTTTAGATTTAATGGAATAAAACATAAAATATTGTTAAATGTATTTATCATGTATAGACAGCTGATATCTGCCAGCTCTATATAAATCCACTGTTTCTGAGCTGTAATGTCGTAACGGCTAGTAATGTTAGTTGAGATGAACTGACAATTAGCATTTGTCTATCCTAAAGATAATATCTATCTCGTTGCTGTCCAGTGAAAAACATGTATCTCCATTTTTCAGACAGCTGGCTTTCACATTGTGTTCAATTTCCAAGATAAATGGACCAATAGAAATGCTTAAAATCACTTGGAAAGAATTCTGATTCCATTGTCTTACATTGAAAGTAAACACTGTTTTGGGAATTTTATTTGTCGGGAATTTATATATATATATATATATATATATATATATATATATATATATATGTATATGTATGTGTGTGTGTGTGTGTGTTGTCGCTGTCCAATGGAAAACATGTATCTCAATTCAGTTATCAATTGTGACTTCAGTGCACATTCGTAAACCTCAGCCTCCAAAATTTATTGAATCTGTTTGATGTGGGCATGTATTTGATCTGTCCAAACCAATCCACCGCAAGCAGCAGTATGATAAATTTTTTTCTTTTTAAAGCATTTAACCCACAGCTGACCAGTGATCTCACTTTGTTTTTCTTGCTCAAGGTTAATGGCCTTCTCTCACATCTCTCTGGCTTTTCCCTCTCCTGCCTGCATTTTTCACAGTGTGTGTGTGTGTGAGTGAGTGAGAGAGAGAGAGAAAGTAAGCGTGTGCCTTCCAGCCAGTGCAGTGCTGCTCCAGGCCACTTTTACTCTGTGTGAAATGAGCAATGTGCTCCGTGATGCCTATCTGTGGCTGAAAGATAAGGCCAGTAACTGAGGGGAAGATGCCCTGCAGAGAGCGAGCAAACGAGTGAGAGAGAGAGAGAGAGAGAGAGAGAGAGGCGTTGGGGGGGGGGGGGAGCTATGCCCCCATTTACTTGTTCTGCAGAGAAATATTGCTTATTAAAACAGTACCTCTCATACCCGCATCGTAGTACCATCCTTTTTGTTATGCAGAGGGAGTAGGCGAACAAGGCATGTATTGAATTCTGTTGCAGAAGCGAACACTTCCCCAATTATGCGCATCTACACGATTTCCTGCCATGAGATGTTGGCAACCGAGGCCTCCATGTTTGCCGTCTCAGGCCTGATAAATCATCATAAATGGTGATCGTATGCAGACATCAAATACGGTTTCAATTGAAAATCACTCCATTACTTTGACAAATCAACTGGTTTTCTATATTTTTCTGTGTTCACTTGATATCTTCTTTGTTATGATGACTGTGACTTTAAGCAAGGGATGAGGTAAAGATCCATATTAGTAGCCATGTCACTTCTTCTTCATGCGTTGAGTCCGGTAATGGTTTTCTGTGCTGTAATAACGACTCCTACGGCCGGAGTAATGACATGGAATTAGGCTGCATTAGCTTACTAGCAGGAAGCCAGCGAGGAACGAGATTTGGGTGCCTTGTTTGTATGTTTAGCATGCTTTTAACAGGTTTAGTCACTGTTTTGCAGTACGTATTTGCAGTATGTAAATATTGAAACAAATATTGAAAGTTAAAGCATAAGAATTTAAAGCAATGTAATTTATAGTTTCTGTGGTAAGAAAAGCAGTCTTTGTGCATACGTCTGCATATTAAGATAAGATAATCCTTTATTAGTCCCATAGTGGGGAAATTCTGAATTACAGCAGCAAAGGGATATCAAGGCACTCAGTACAAAAAATAGATAAATAAACAGTACAGTATATACACAATATTCAGTGTAGCCCTGCCCATTTACGCTGCCCTAGACCTCTAATGTTGTGCTTCTGTTACGCCCCTATCAGCATCTTTGTCCCTGAACTGGTTTTCTATGTGACAGAAACGAGTGGCGTTTCACAAAGGTGCTGCTGCCACATCCTTGGTAAAACTTAAACGCCCCAAAGCTGTTTTTGTCCTGTGTACATTTTTTTTGGGTGTTACTGGATCCTCTGCATCACAAGGTTGTGTAGATGTGAGAACACTAATATTACAGCATGTATGCTACAAGCAAGCTAACACTGTTGCAAACTTAAGTGAAGTCACATGAAAGTCTGAATTTATTATTATTCAATTATTACACAAACTCGTACATGATTTATTGTTCCAGCATCATCACACGCAGAAGTAAATTAAATACCTTACACTACAGTTTTTTCTGGTTGATACAAAAGGGACACTTGTAGTTCTTATTTTCTGTTAAGCTCGTCTAAAAATGTATTGTGATCTAAAGTTAGAAAATCTTGATGTCTGTTAGCAAGCAGTCAACCATACGGGCTGAGCTGCAGCGTAAACCCGTAATCAAAACAATGTTAAAATATTACAGCTGCAGTTAGCCATGTAAAAAGGTCGAAACAAAGCGAGGTAAACTGGAAGTTATGAATATTGTTAGAACGATCGGTGCTGTTAATTAGATCATCCCCACTCATCAGTTTTCTTGTACATTTCCTAAATGCTTTAGTCGGTTTGTTTGTTTGTTTGTTCATTATGTTAAATCACTGGGAGACTCTTTCTTTGGCTTTAGGACCTGTTCTGTTGTTTACAGTGAAAGTACATGTGAGATGAGCTGTGATAAGACAAACAAGCAGAACTGCAAGTGTAATCTGTGTTGTCCATATGCCTGAACATGAAGCGGAGTTGAAAGTGAGGTGAAAATATTATTCCTCTCTTTATTATTCCCCTCCTTCACTGTTGTGTTTTATTTGACGCCTGGGATTTTTAAAACGCAGAGTTATGGGGAAAAACATCTTACAAGTGAAGGCACAGTTTTGCAGTGTAGATAAATGTAATATTATGCTAGTTATAGTTATGGGAACTATGCTGCCTGTCACTGCGTAAAACCATAGGATGCCTATAAGTTAGGACACCTTTGGTATTTTATTTAAGTATTTAAGAAATGTTCAGACGGGAGGAGCTGTTGTTCTGTAATAATTATGCTCCTAAATTCAATCCTAACTGAAGTTGTCATGGAAACATACGGTTATAGATTTGAAATGATTCTCTAATGTAAGGATTCTTTAAAGACACCATCCTTCTTTATTCACAGGTTTGCATTAGGGATTATGAATCCTGACTAGATCATTAACTTGATCCTGGGTTTGTAGAGGAATATTATATGAACACAGTGGCATGTGATTGTGTGATGGTCCCTCCAAAATCATTTCAAAAGAGCCATCACAGTGCTCACCTGCTTTTGTGATTGGTGTGTTGAATATTATAGAATTGAAGTTCAAGAAAAGATGGTTATTCCTCAAAAAAATAAAGAGTCTCCTCAGAGTAAGAAGTCATTTTCAGCATTTTTGTATTATGGTTATGAATTTTTTGTGATTTTCTAAATACTCTCCTACAAATTGACCCCAATCATCAAGTATGTTTAACACTTTGCAAGTTGTCTTTTGTCATTTCAGACTTATATATAATGCAGAAATTGTTGCATTGTCAGTTTTTTCCAGTATTATGCAGCCCTACCAACACATGCTATGTAAATTGCAGTCTAAAACTAGCCTATAAATTATTTTGTGTTGGGGGTGTTTTGGTAAGGTGTCCGGTGTCATGATGTTGGTGTTAGCATTTTGGTGTCTTAACAATCCCATAATTCAGATAGTCTGCTGACGTTCAGAGGAAGAATCTGTGCATTGAAATATATCAGCCTGGACATCAAGAAACATGTGGAATACCACTTAAGTGTCATTTGAGTTTATCTAATTAGCAGTCGGCAGCCGTGGCTAGGCCTGTCAGTTATTATATAATCGCCTGATCACAATTATTTAAGCTAGCAGTTTCTTTTCACAGTTGTTAGGTTTCACAGTGGCATGATAAACGTGAATTACACAAATATGTCTATCACTAGTGTGATGTGAAAACGCCTCATTCTACAGAAGCGTACTAAGTCATGTTTTTGTTGGCATGGTTGCACAAGAGTCACTATGTCTATTATAAATATAGCCATTTTATTTACTATGTATAATAACCATCTCCTGAGCTGTACTCTGTACTGATAATAATAGAAAACATACTAAGGAGTATAAAAATGAAAACGTCTGACCAATTAAACTGTTGACTGCAATTATTTCTATGCTACTTAATTGACAGCTGAAATGTCACGCTTGTGACGGGCCTAACCGTGGGTGCCATCCATGATTTTTTTTTCTAATAAGGCAGCAAAAGCCACATCTGAAGATGCAACCTGAGCCTTTAAACTTAAGCTGTCCTGGTCTGTGCTGTGATCTGTGTGTGTGTGTATGTGTTTGTTTGTGTGTGTTTGCGGCTTTGCCGGAGCTGTATGTAATTAAGTCTGTCACTGCAGGCTGCGTTGCTCTGTGCCGCTCCCCCTCTGGCACACAGACAGATTAGCAGCCGCTGCCGGCCCTGCTCCCTGCTACCTGCTCACTCTCCAGCATGTTCTCCAATTTATAACCGCCACCACTCCTGACACACTCGTTGGTGAGAGAGGTGTGCAAACCAAAGCTGTGTGTCTGTGTGTGTGTGTCTGCGTGTGTGGTGGGAGTTTTTGTCCACAATGTTTGCCCTACATGCTGAACAAGGTCACTGTGTCACAGTACTGAGCACTCGTCCATATTGACCCGTGTGGATAAATGAGAAGTCTGCATCTCAAGGTTTTTCTGGGCCTTTGCCGTCCAAAAGCGCTTCCACTTCATGACCCGAGCCTGTGCTCTCGCTTTATTTATGAAAGCCCTTTATTCTCGCTGCTGTACTGTGCACTAGGAGGCACTGTGGCAGCGTGTTCTGAGAATTCACTAAAGGCAGATGAATCCCTTTCCCAGTAAGCCATAAAATGCACCAACCACCTGTTTTAGGGTGGCGGGCAGTTGATCTATGTTTTTTTGTGGTCCAGAAGTGTTGATTTAAAATATCTGTATGATGGAAATAATAATAATAATAATAATTATTATTATTATTATAATTATTATTATAATAATTTTTTAAAAAGGAAAAACAGAATTGAACTACATTTTCATCTTCAAAGGGGAACAAGCCAGTCAGCTTCAGTTGTAAAGGGATTAACTGTTTTCACAGCAGTGTTCCTTCAGTCTTTCCTTTTCACATATCTTTGTTCTCTAGCAGCTCAACGTGTACAGATAGCCAGCAGTGTCCTAGTTAATCTGATAACATTATTGTGTGGCGAAATATTGTTTCAATTATTTTCATAACCTTAACGTGCCTCAAATGTAATGTTTCTATGTATGATCCTCTACCCTTGTGGTAATACAGCACAGACATAAATTTGTATATTCTGCCATTTTTACATTCCATCTCATCACAAAAACGCATATGACTCATATTTAACCGTGTGTGATTGGTCAATTTGTGTGCCCATCATCTGACCATATGTTCAAATGCAGATTCAACAGTTTAGTGTTGTCATGCACAGATACAAGCTCTGTATAATGAAATTCTTACTCTGCACTACCACCTAGTCTACAACCTGCTAACAAATACAATATAAATACTCTACATTGTGTGTGACGTTGACCAGTGGACATTTAAAAAAACCAGATCATGTTAAAAACCCTTATTCATTCACTCGATATTGGAGACATAGTGTGCATAAAGTTTACAGTAGCTAAATTAGTTGCAGCGAGTTTTCTTGACAGACAGAACTAAGCTTTTGAATAGTTTAATATCTGGATATTATGTCAAATCATTTCAAAAGGTGAATTTAAGAAGATTGAGAAATAACACAAAATAAAAAAATGTCCTTAAACCCCAGAGGGTTAAAAATATCAAAATTGGTTTTAATTCCTCTGGTGGAGTGGCCACCAGGGGGCCTGCAGAAAGAGCCTACAGCTTGTTTGCTCACAATACTGTACCATGAAATCAGTATCTATTTGATGTTACAGCACATTACCTTAGCACTGAAGTATGTGAAATCATTTTTGAGATAGTGACACGGATAGTAGCAATGTGTGCAAGCAGACCAACGTTAAATGGAAATTGGAATTAAATGGCACCGGACCTCTGGACTCTGGGCGGCTAATGACTAAGATTGCCGCACTTAATCTACAACACACTGTCAGGTAGTCTTGCTGTGTCACAAAGTTGAGCGTTTCCATTAAGTAAATGTTATCCTGAATACTGCATGCCTTGTAATTACGAGCATGGATTAAGCGCAGTGTTTGTAGTCAGATCACACACCTCAGGGAGCTCACTGTTCGCTTTCATGTGAACGCCTGCATTTTGCATGCTGTGTAAAGCGCCCGCTCCCACACCTTCTGCAGGTTTACTAGAGGGAGTGGAGGAGGGTGGTGGAGGTAAAGAAAAAAGAAACATAAAAAAAATTGTGCACAAACGTGTTGATGAGGAATGATTGCTTCTCCTGCAGGTGGATCACCATATTTGGCAGCGAAGATCAATGAAGCAAAAGATCTGCTCGAGTCTGGCCCTCGGCGTTGACCTGACTGTCTGTGCTCTTCAAAGCTTCATCCTCTCAGCCGTTTCCTGTACGCTCTCATCCTCTGTCTCTCTCTCTCTCGCACACCCTTCCTCTACATGAGCTCACACTGACCAGCATCCTCTTCTTCATGCTGCCCCGCACTGACCCAGCGAGCTCGCTGGCCTTTTAGCCATGGACTGCTACCTCCATCAATGTAGATCATCAGGCAACAAAGCAAGGTGTTTAAGTTAAAGGACCTTTGTGTTTATTGTAAGTATGAGTCTGTATTGAAATAGTGTATTAAATTAATTATTCTTGTTTTCAGATTTCTGAAAGGTGTGCTGTGTCTGTTGTAATGCAGCATTAATATAGCTGTTATTTTGGAGAAACGTAAGAGTGCAAAGGTGCTCAGAGTGAGCCAGATGGACGTGTGTGTGTGTGTGTGTGTACTTTTTAGGCTCTAATTAAACTGGTGCTTATAAAGTCTTGAAAACCAAGTGTCTTGTTATTGTGGTGGATCTTCTAGGCCTGCACTGATATGGGCATTGTAAGCTGATGCTGATTATCCCACATTGTTTGATGTATCTGCTGATGGCCAATATGTAAACGTTTGTGGGGGGAAGGGGGAAACTGGGACTAATACCACCTGCGTTAGCATTACAGAAACATCTAACACAAATAACGTACAATAATAACATCTTGTATCTTAAACAGTATCAGCAAATTATTGCTTACATCACTGTGTATTCCTAATATCTTCTTAATTTACTGTTTGTGTGCTATTGCATGTTTTTCTATGCAAAAGTACACTCGTTTTTCAGGTTTCAGTGGAAATGGCAATTGCGGACACTTGATGTGTTTTGAGGTTACATATGAGATAAACCACTTTGCATAATAATGAGCAAGGCAACGGTAAATACGTGAAGAAACATTCAAAACTGCAATTAAAAAAATCATAAAAATAAGAAATCTGACTCTTAACAACCATGCAAGCCCTAGTGGACCACGTGGCCACATTCCCTGGGGCTCCGCAAATCACGCAAGAGCCCCGCCTCCCACTCTTTTCAAGCATGAGAGGATTAAGCAAAACTCTCGATTGGGTCTCGGGTCTGAAAAAGACAAATGCGCCATGAGAGTAAATTGTAGGAACGGTAATAACACAAATTTGTGTTCCCAGCTAATAATACAACAGAATAATGTAAATGTTTATAATGTTCTTATGAACGCTAATGGTGTTTACAAATAGAAACTCAGAAAAGATGATCACGTCACTCCTATATGTGTTCATATACGCAAACAATAAATAAAGCAGCAGCCTCTGCGGAGGCCAGTCCAGACAATATACTGGTGTGATGGCACACTCAGTGGTGCGCATCATTTTAAAAGGAAGCAGTGATTACCTTATCTCTTAGTCGAGCTTTAGTCACAGCTCTGAACTATTGATTAAAAGATTTAATTTAAAATGTTGATTAGCTGAACGTACTGGGCAATATCTATTGAGTGTTCAGGTAAGCTGTAGCGTAAATATTATTTTTTATTTAAAAATTTATGAAAGGAAATCTTGGGCAGCCTGTTTGATTAGACCTGATCCAGCTGATACAAATAATAATACTATTATCTGTAATTAAAAGTATTGTTTGCTAATGCCTCTTTCTGTTCTGTGTAGGTCTGCTTATTCTTAGACTGACAGATGAAGCGAACTGTGTGAAAGGAGGGCAGATTGTAGTGGGAGCACTGGGGTGTGCAAAGTGCCAATGGTTTATGGCAGGGCAGGTAGGAGGGTCCCTCCTCAGAATTTTACCACAGGGAGGTCAGGACTGACTAGATATAATCAAGCTCCACTAATGCTTTCAATCAGAGAAACAATCTGTCTTTGTTCGTGCCTCCACTGTTAGAAAACAACTCAACACACCGGGTCTGAAAGGATGTGTACCTGTCACATAGCTGTTACTGAGAAACAACAGAATGTTCATCCCACAGTCCAGACCTCAACATCACTGAATGTGTTTTGAATTGCTTGTATCATGAGAAACAGAGAATGACACCAGCTAATGAGACTGAACTTTGTTGATGTGGGGGATAAAACATTCCTAAAAAGATTGAAAGCTGTATTAGAGGCAAAGTGTGAATGAACACTAAATACTGATTTTTTTCGTATTTGGTTGTAATTTTTCGATTATACATTTTCTACTTTTTATTTTTAATGCTAATATATGAACAGTCTACTGGCTGGCTGCTGCTGTTCAAATAGATAATCAAATGTGTCTGTGTTTTAGATTTTGTCTGTGTTAAATCTGTATTAGTTCAGTGTAAATTCTGTGTCTTTACTGTGAGTTATACTGATGCATGGGCGTCCTTCATCTAAACTGAGAAGCCGTTTTAAAAGGCATCTGTGATATGGTGCGCACAGGCTGATAGATGTACCCAGTAAGAGGACAGTCATTTGCAGCATGTCAGCCTCCAGTAGATTAATGTGAAGGTCAGGGCAGCGAACGCAGCTATTGCTCAGATCTTCTTAAGCTTCGCTGCCAATGAGCTGTTTACAGCAATATATAAATGCCATCTTTGAAAAAATAGGTACAAGGATGTGCTCGTTTTAATTGAACCGCCGTGGTGAGAGTAAAAAGTTTACAGTTTTTACGAGACCACTGCACGAGTGATTTCAGCAAATCAAAAGAGCGAGCATCCAGATGGACCAGCAAGCATTACTCGTGTTTACAGAGCCAGACAATTGCTGCCTGACTATGTAATGGAAAGATTCCGATCAAGTGTATTTCTACCCTGTGTAGCCCACTCTGATAATTGCGACCAAGCTTTTAATAAGTTAAAGCTCGTGTCTCACGGCCAGTGAAATGATTGCTATGTAAAGCACAAGCCAAAACGAGAGAGGTTCCTCTTCAGCCTCTCTCAGTCCAGCACTGATATGTGGATTACAGCAGCTTTCCCCTCTTGGCCCAGCCCCTGTTTGGGTGCTGCAGTTTATATTGATTACTTGTATGTGTACAGTAAGTATATCAGAGGTGAATGTTGTGTGCTGGTTCTGACTGAAGCCCTGTTGTTGGCTTGTGTCGCTCTGACCCCCCCGTGACTGCAGCTATTTTCAGCCTCTGCTCTTGCTGTGAAAGCTGCATGGAGTTCCTGAACAAGGCTGCTCGCTGCAGGTCCCCCCCTCCACCGCCGCAACCTTCCACTAAGCAGTGCGAAATAATAGAAGAATCCCAAAAAATCAAAACCATGCTTTATTACCATTGTGTACTATACAGTAAAGCTATTTTTCACCTCGCAAAGCCTTGACGGTGGGTGTGAGTGAAACATTAACGCTTCATAAAACTCTTTTTATGACAGTTTGTAAAATCCCTCTGCATGCTGTGCCGGGAACTTAATCCTTCATATATGTTATCGGGGCAAACATAACCAGACACCGTTTCTAATTGGTGAATTCAGCCGCTTTAAAATGCACCCATTGCTGACACGTTTAATTGCGCCCGTAATTTCCAGAAAATCTCCATAAAAAACATTGCCAAAAGAAGAGGACGGTCTGGAGCAGCCGCACATAAGCCCAAGGTTACCATATCCAGTGCCAAGCGTTAGCTAGAGGTGAATAAGGCCCCCCAGCACTGGGCTCTGAAGCAGTGGATCTGTAGTCTTTGGCTCCACTGAATACCTTTGGGATGAGTTGGAGTGGCATTCATGCAGCAGAACTAATCATCCAACATCAGTGCCTGATCTCTCTAATGCTCTAATGGCTGAGTGCAATCAAATCCTTACAATCTGGTGTAAAGCCTTCATAGAAGAGTTGAGGCTGTTACTGCTGAAAAGGTGCAGAAACTCTATTAATACCCCTGATTTCAGAACGTCAGGATGTCTTTAGTATGGCTCTTTGTGCTGGCACTAAAGGACACATGACTTCTCTGGCAGGCTCTGCAGCTGCTGTCCATGCTGCATGTCTGATGGATCTTTGATCCTCAGCTTCTGTTCTTTTCATCTTGACGTTTTTTCCTCATTCATCTTCGGGAGGGATGTAATACTTTTCGGCTTTCATATGGCTTCAGTTACAGAGTAATCGTTGCGGCTGTGTTCTAAATAAATAGCTTTAGGAAAGATGCTTCTCTTTTTTTTGTTGTGGGGGTTAAACTGGCACACTTGCGTAGTAGTAGTAGTGCATGTGTAGGTTGTTTAGTACTCTCCTCCACTTCCCATTCAGTCCTCACTTTTGTCTTTAAACTCCACACAGCTGTCAGGTCAAGCATCACAAGCCTCAGTTCGCTGCCAGAAGCTCAAGACATCTGAAGCAGAAGAGTAGAGCCAAAGAGCTACAAAAATCAGACTTTGTAACCTATATATCCCGCTTTTCTCAGCGGGGTGCTTGGCGTGGAGCATTCGAGTTGTAGGAAAGGAGTCGTACAGGCGTGACTAATGTGAGGAGAAGATCTTATGAGTAACAGAACGTCACTGCTGGAATTAGAGTTGTCTGTTGCTGCAGTGGCAATAATAGAAACAATGCAAGCAGAAGCAAGGTCCTTACAAAGTGGTGAAAAAAAACACAGCACGGATCGGCTTAAACCAGTATGGAATGCTTGCTGGCTGCTTGAATCCTGTATAGTGCTGGTCTGGTGCTGGTTTGGCTGATCATCCAGCTTGGTCATACTGGTTGCCAAGCATACCAGCATCCAAAACACAACACATGCTGGATTTGCTGGTGACCAGTATATCATCTTTTATTCTTGTTGTTGACCAGTGTATCAGCGTTAAAACACAACACTTGCTGGTTTTGCTGGTGACCAGTATATCATCTTCTATTCTTGTTGTTGACCAGCGTATCAGCATTTAAAACACAACACTTGCTGGTTTTGTTGTGACCAGTATATCATCTTCTATTCTTGTTGTTGACCAGCGTATCAGCGTTAAAACACAACACTTGCTGGTTTTGCTGGTGACCAGTATATCATCTTTTGTTGTTGTTGACCAGCATATCAGCATTTAAAACACAACTTATGCTGTACCCTGATGTGTTCTAGCTGCACACGCCCTGCACACAGTTGATTTTCCTACTGATTGCTTGACATTTGGAACGATACAGACAGCTGGAATGCTGTTTTTCATAAAAGCACATAAACGCTGGAGCTAATTAAACACTGTCATGTAGCTTCATTAGTAGAAATCCGCATCAGTTAATGCTGCAGTATTCCCAGCTCTGCGCAGGTTATTTATAGACTACTTCATTTATCTCAGCTCTTTCTACAGGCTTACTTAGAAGACCTAAAGCAGCCTGTTCCCAGGCAAAAAAAAAACAAACCTGTTCCTATTAAACCATGTCTTGTTTTGTACATTGCGATTGATTGATGATGGAAATGTTCCATTTTTCACCTCACCGGAATGAATGAACATCTTTCTAGAAAATTTCCAGCTAGAGATAGTGTCTAGTGTGACTTTGAGGATCTGCAGTGCAGTATGCAATTCTCGGAGCTTTCGCAGTCAGCCAAGGTCCCCTTGACCAATCACGGAGAGTAGCTGTCTGTCTCCCATCACCTGCATCCCATTAATATGGAGACAATAGGCAGACTGATGACACCCTAAAGACAAATACAGCTCCTCTGTCTCCTTTCACGTGATGTAAGCAACAGACTGCAGGGAACAATAGAACGAGCCCTGGCTAAAAGATTGGGGAGGGATCCAAAATGGAAGAGAAAGACAGGCGTTCAATCTGGGCTTGTAAACAGCCTGCTGTGTCTGTTAGAGTCTCACTGGTCATCCATCATGCCACGGATATTCAGGCACGTTACACCCTGCCTGGACGGGAAACCAAATGACCAGAGAAGAAAAATGGAAAATATGGATGTGCTTAATGCAGCCACCGCATGACTAAAACAACAAGACTATGTGCATTTTCTTCAGCTCCAGGGGCGTTTCAAATAAAGCTAATCTGTCACAGAGGAAATCAGGCTAGAGGAGTAAGTGCTGTTCTGGCAATCTCAGTTTTGGTGTCCTGTGTTATTGCAGCAACACTATTTTTATTCACTGCTTTAGCCAGTTAAGAATAGCTTAGGCAAGCGGTATTCCTGCCCAACACGCCATCAACAAAATGCATTCTCTTCCACAATTTTTTTCAGACTCAGTAAGTCTATGATAAGAAGATTACTGTGCAGTAGTGAATTGTTAAATGCAATTAAGCTGAATGCACAAGTTAAAAAGAGTACCTGGCAAAAACGTGAGACCAACATAAATCTTGTCTACACATCCAATATTTTTAATTTGGATTTAAAAGAATATTAAAAGATTATTCCTGCTTATTTCTGTTCCTTGTGCTCACATAGTTGAACTCATCTCATCTAAAAAAAAAACAATTTCACTAGATAAAATGACTTACAACAATAAAAATATGTCTACAAATATAAAAATGTTATCCATTTGATGTACAGTTAGGTCCATAAATATTTAAACATAGACAAAGTGTTTGTCCAGCACACCATATTGGAGTTTGAATAAAATAATGAAAATAAGCGCAGACTTCAGTACATCTGAAACAGGTGAACAGGTTATAAACAACTTTCATTCATTGCTCCTCCCTTTAGGGGCTCAAAATAACTGGACCAAAGACCATAATCAAAAATAAAGTTTTCCTTTTTAAAGCTCTGTTTCAAATCCTTTGCGGTCAATGACTGTTTGAAGTCTAGAACCCATAGACATCACACGACACTACGTTTCTTCCCTGGTGATGGTTTACTGCAGCTATCTTCAGTTCCTTATTGTTTTTGGGGTGTTTTACTCCCAGTTTTGCCTTCAGTAGGTGACACCCATGGTTGACTGGATTAAGGTCAAGTGATTGACATGGCCATTGCAGAATATTCCTCTTCTTAGCCTTAAAAGAAGTCTTGGATGGCTGTTCTAGCATGTTTCGCTCATTGTTCATCTGCAATGTGAAGTATCGCTGAAACATTTGACTGAATCAAAGCAGATGTTACAGCAGTGTACTCTTCAGAATTCATTCTACTGTTGTTGTCAGAGGTTACATCATCAATAAGTACAAGGCAACCAGTTCCACAGGCAGACAGACATGCCCAAGCCATTACAATACTTCCAGATGCTATGCTCTGGATCATGAGCAGTTCCTTTCCTTCTCTATGCTCTTCTCTTCCCATCATTCTGGTACATGTAGATATTTATCTCTTCTAAATGTGTTTTTTCTACTTCTCTTGATTGTTGTCGTCAACACTGATAAACAGTGTCTTTGATGTGGTTGTTGTGAAGGGTTTTTCTTTATCAAGGAAAGAATGCTTCCGTTATTCACCACAGTTGTCCATCATCTTGTGGTCCTTCATGTTTGTGAGTTGACCAGTGTGTCCTTTCTTTTTATATACCAAACTGGGTTGGTGGCAGTGCACCACATATAGAGAATCAACAGCAACTAAATCCAAATGCAAATGCTGCAAATGAAATCACCTCTGGTGCTTACCTGGAAGTGAAATAATGAGGCAAAACATACACACACACACACCTGGCCACTGAACGGCTAGACAGCCAATTGTCCAATTACTTATGAGACCCTAAAATGGGTCTAAATATAGAAATCATTTACCATTCATTCAATTTAGATGCAAATATACTTCAGTTAAAGCTGCACCCTGAACTCATAGTCATTTAATTCATTTCAATTCCAATACGCTGCCCTGGACAGTTAAAGTATCAACATTTGATGAGATCTGTATAGCAATATATTTAGGGGGATTTCATTGGACAATATATTTGAATATATAAATATTTGACCGTATATATGTAAAAATTTGCTCTACATGTAGCTTTTTTATATATAAATGTAGAATGTAGGCCTCTTTATATGTTCCAACATGATTCATATTTAAATTTCAGACTGATGTGGTTATTACAAAAAACGGTAATGCATGCTTTCATCGGCTTCATGTAGAAGAGCCGTCAGCCTGAGAAGACAGCAGACAGATGGGAGCTATTTTCTAAAGAGAAATCAGATGCATCAGACCTCTGGAACACAGCGTCTTCACTTTTGGAGCATGTTGTGAATCACTTGCCAGTAAAATACTACCACCTAGGAGCTCGGCCCTCGACTGCAAATCTTAAGGTAAAGCTACAGAGGATGAGGAAAAATATGAAAGTGGTATCCTGAGAACTGGACTGCAGTCTTTTTTTTCTTGAAAATAGAGTTTTGACCCGATGCAGGAAATCTAAATATACCTTAGAAGATAACTGTGTTCTATTTCTGTTGCTTGTTGTGGCATTCAGTTTCAGGTTCCTAAGAACAGTTGCCATCTCTGATACTAAGTCTGAAAGCCGATCTCTCTCTCTACTCTTCATTATGAGTGCTAACATCGATCTAGACCAGTTGTTGTTTGTCTGCTTTTCTCTTAAACTGCATTCGTACGTGATATTCTGAACGTCCTGGTACATTACTTGGGCCCAACCAGACTCGTCGCCTCAAGCTAATGACAAGCCAAGGAGGAGCACTGGAACCACACAGCAAAAAACAATATCTCGGCAAGTAAAATGATCTCTTATCTAGTTGATATATCTTATATTTCTCATTTTATAATGGGTTTTTTATAAGATTATTTTACTTTTTACTAAATGTTCTTATTATGTAATGTTTTTTTTTGTTTGTTTTAAGTGATTAAGTGCCAAATTATCTTACTACACTGACTGGTAGATTGGTTGTTTTAAGCATATTCCTAAGCATAAACACATAAATCTGTCAATATAGTAAGATAATTTGGCACTTAGTCACTTAAAACATATAAAATGTATGAAATTTTTTTTTTTTTTTTATAATAATAAGCTTGCAACAACCCCAAAATGAGAAATATATTTCAACCAGATATGCGATCATTTTACATCGCAAAATATTATTTTTTTGCAGTGCAGCATTTACAAGAACATGTTCATAATAAACCTTTAGGGCCGACCACATTCCAGACACGTAGTCTGAGTAAAACAAGCAGAAGCATGTTGACTGTAGCTGCAAACATTAATATGTTCAAACAAAATAACCTTAGGTGGAGAATTGAAATATCAATATGTAAGACAGAAACTGCCATCTCCTCCTCTTGTCCTATTAATAATGAACAGCTTGTTATAATCAGAGTAATTGGGGAACCCTCTGCTTTACACCATCCTCATCCAGCCTGCCTACTTAGTTCGTTCTGGATCAAACGTAAGTCAAAATAAACGTGAAATATGATGCAAGTGAACAGTTGTGGAGCGCTCGAAGACATTGATGGGACGTAGCTTTTATCTCAGGAAGTCTAATAGCGTCTGGATAAAAAGCTTTTTAATAGATTTTTATAAAGTCATAATTTACATGAGCAGATAACAATGGTGCATTGCGGCACAAAGAGAATGCACGTTACATACATTGTCTACACAACGATAAAAGACTGCAAAAAAAAAAAAGAAAAAACCCTTTTCACACAGCAGTGAAAGGATTTTCTTCACAGGTCAGTATTGGCTGCTGGGAGCACTGGCCAGAGCTGAGGTCCCTAAAAGACCCTCATGGAGATGCTCACTGATTGACTGTAGAAAAAGTATCACTCTGAACACTCTCTGTAACAGTGATACTGCCTAAGATACTTTGGAGGAAACTGAGGCTCAAGTCTTGAAGAAATGTCCAGTACAGTGAATGTCCCGGCACGCTGGTTCTAATGGGTGCAAAGGGGCCCACTATCACACGCCTGTGTGTCAGTGTACATTACCATATTCCACTTTCGGTATTTATAATTGAGCAGTGCTGTATTCCTAGATATCTCCCAGAGTCTTCAGGGACTCTGCCGTTGACAGGAAAAGTTATGCAACAGGCCTCAAAGTCTGAAAAGAGCTTCTTCAAGTAAATACATCTGTCCTGATTCTGTGCTGCATGTAGTGCCTCTTTCTTTCCTTTGCCTTCATCAGTGTCTGTAAAGCAGAGCAGCAGGCGTGACGGCTCAAACGGCTCCAGCAGGGAGCGAGAACCCTCTATTGAGCTCCTCTGAGGCTCTGGCCAGTCTCGCTGTGTCTGGATGTGTCACCGAGGCTCAGCGCCTGCAGGTCCGGCAGCCTCAGTGCCAGTGGCTGTGTTCGTCATGCAGAGTTGAGAGCCTCAAAGCCGCAGAACTTCCAGCGCTTCTCAAGTGTAGCACCCACGCCGCTGAACTCCTGCTTGAACATGTTGGGCAGCCGCACCATCAGCCGCTCCAGCTCATTGGCTGAGATCTGAGGAGGAAAGTGGGGGAAAAATAAAAAAAATAAAAATCTGGGTTTTATTCAAGCACCAAACAATTTGGAACACTAAAGAGAAGAACACTGAACAACATGCTAGTTATACCTTAACTTCACATACATGAACATTAACAGATCAAGGAAATTCACATCACACTGTTGGTCTTCTGCAGTCAATTTGTTGAATGACTTGGTCACATAATTACATAATTTAATAACAAAATCTAATTTCTGGTGTGTTTAATATGGTTTAGGTTTATATCTCCATGGTCTCCATGGTCTATACAACCGATTTCAGACCAGCAACGATTCATTTTATAAGTGATATTTTGATGGGGCACATTTTGTTTTATGATTAACGATTAACCTCTCAATAAGCCCATCTCTGCAGCTTTTACTTGACAGTTCTAACTTTCCTAGGGCACAGAGAGTACGGAAATTTGGTGGGCAGGACTGATAGTCGCTACAAAAATGATTGTTCAACGCTGGCTTCCACCCCATTTGCTTTATATTACACACTGGTTACATATGTTTTTAGATATTCTTTATTTAGAATTATCTTCAGCTAGCGTCAAATCCAGCTCTAATGAGGATGGCGTAATGGAATTAAGCATATGAATTCTTTTGTCAAGATAATTTTTTGGTACTGAACTATATCTGTTTTATATATATTGGAACATGTGTGATGATTGGGGGTGGTGGTTGTGGGTAAGTTGAAATGGATATGGGCAGCGTGGGAGGGGCGTGGATGGGATTTGTACATAAAACTTTCAATAAAAACGTGATTACAAAAAATGATTAACAATTAACTGACCAATAATGATGGTCAAGTATTAAAATAAAAACTGTCCAAAATTTGCATTCTAGGATAGACTTGTGCTATGATAGGATAGACTTGTGCTCATTCCCAGCTATGAGACTATTTGCACAATCAACAGTCACTCTGCAAATGGAGTTGGATCACATGACTATCTTCAGTCTACAATTAGGCTAAGGAAAGCCACTCGAAGGTCAGAGGTCATGACCCTGCAGACACTGATTAGTAGGACCACCTGAGCCCAAAGATTGTCGTACAAGACAACTACGCAGAAAACAAAAAGCTACATAGCATTTATACACATGACAATATAAATATATTTACACGTTTACAAATCATTCAACCTGAAAACCAGTCGAAACCCCAGCATTTTACCAACAAAAAGCATATAAAAGCTTTACCTTTGCATCAAGCCTCTGAATGTAAGACCACAGATACTCAATGTTGGCTCCAAAAGGGTGGACATGGAGGAAGGTTGATATAACTCCTGTAGAGAGAGAGAGTGCACAGAAGGTGACTGAATATTACGGTGACCAAATTTGCATGTAACAGACAGGCAAGGCAATAAATGCAGCCTGCGCAATCATAAAGCCCCTGCTCGGAGCAGAACCGCTGCCCCACCCCCTCTTAAGTTGATTACTTTGGAGAGGTCCTGCAAAGGTAATGTGCTGATGCAGAGGCAGAGAATATAGTGCCTACCCTGGAGGGCCCCAAGCCAATATTTATTTCCTTGATTTATATGGCGTAACACTGCCAATTACAGAGGAACCTAATTCAATTCCCTCCGCAAGCCCTACTTTCACGGCGGCTCACTCAGGAGTGGGGAGGGGAGGTGCTGGGGTGCTTCATGATGTCTGCTCAGATTCTGAAATGAGAGGCAGAGCAGCTGTGCAGGAGCTGATAGAGCATTTGCTGGAAGCCTGCGACCCTCTCGCTTCCATGTTGTGTTACAGCCTGCTGCTTCCACATAAATGATCAGAACGAAAAAATCTATTCCTCAATCAATCGTTTAGAAAAGAAGCAAATTTGGCTGCAATCATTTCAAACAAAGGGACGTGACATTAGCAAACGGTGCGGTGGAAATTGACGAGGAATAATGCTCGCTTGCAACAAAGAGATGTTAAGAAGCAAAGGAAGCCAGTCCGAATCAGGGCTTCCTCTCCAGAGTTAACACTCCAGTGTGGCTGGCTGAGTGGTGAGTCTGGAGATTTAGGCAATTTGTGTTTCACTGTCAGTCTTTTCTTTCCCTCCTGCTGAAACAAGTTGAGCTTTTCTGCCGTTCTGGCTGAAAGCCTCCTAGATCAGGCTTTCTCCTCCCCAGCGCCCATCTGTACAGCATGTTTCCTCTCTGTGAACAGGGCAATATGGTGCATGTTGTGTACATTAGATGTGTATCTAGGTGCGTGTGTTGGTGAATATGTGTGTGTGTGTGTGGAGAATTAGTGGGGGCTGTGTGGGTCAGAGCCGGCCGAGTGCCTGGCAGAGAAAGGAACAGCTCCCCTGAGTCCTCCTGACCTCACTGCTCCTCAGGATCTTCATCCAGAAACATAACAGTTAGAGGCTGTGACTCCAGGCCCTAGCAACAGCTAGCATAGCTCTCTCTCTCTCTCTCTCTCTTTCTCTCTTTCTCTGACAAGATGGGTTTCCATCCACATTTTTATGCATATATTGACAGATTGAGTAAATAAAGACTTAATGGAGACTACAAAGTTTGTACACTCTCCTTTTTGCCTGAAATAAAGAAATTATATAAATTACAAAATTGTTTTTTTCTGAGTAAATGTTGTAAATGTGTATCGAGACTTCATGTGTCGAGTTCATCCAGCATAACATTACAGCAGAAGGCAGCCGACACCCAAATACTAATGAAGCAATTAACACACAGCTTATCAAGAAACATTAATCACATAAAAAAAAAAACCTGAGCGATGTTATCAGCGGGTAAACAAACCTACGGTGCCTGCCTCAGATATTGATTAATTATATAGAGCTTGGGAACATGATTTCAGGACACAGTGTTATGGTCTCTGTGGCAAGGTTAGCCAATCTACACTGTTTTCAGAATAGCTGCATGAATCTTCTTTTCCTACCTGCGTTCCTTGATTGTGGCTGAGCTGGAGCCCAGCCACTCGCTGAATATGTTGGCAAAGCTGACTAGCACATGGAGCTACAGGGCTACCCGAACAAAATCGAAGAAAGCAGCTAGGAAAGGAAATTTCATTCAATTATTCAGACACAGCTCTAGTTATATATCATATAGGAAGCATCCCAGTGAGCGTGCAGATAAACATCAAGCTCAAGCTGAGTGAAATACACCAATAACTAGGTCAAAACCGCCAGAGGCTAGGTGGAAAAACCACGTGTATCCAGCATGCATGAGCTTTGAGTGATTTGGAAATATATGAAGACAGTCCACTCTTTGTATATATGAATGACAAAGGAGGTACGATTAGCATATCCAGATCATGATTTCACTCACTGTTTAGGAGTTTGGATCAATTTATAGCATCAATAAGGCTAATTTTCCACATATTCTGTTGTAAGTCATTCTCTAGAGTCAGTACAGATACCTTGTTTATCTGATTCCCCTTTAAAGAAGGACATATTTATCAGAAGAATTTTTACAAAAATTGAGTTTTATTTTCTTGAACAGAGCTGATGGAAACGTAGATTTCTTCATGTTGTTTGTTTTGCAACATTTCAGTTATTTGTTTGAGTTTGAATCTGACAGATGGATGGAAACCTGGCTAGTGTCAAAGGTATTACACAGAGAAACCCAGAGAGGTTTAAAGCTGATTTTTTTTCAGATGTCACACAGATTTGTTTTTAAATAACAACGTGAACCACAATAGTCACTGAATCTGACACTGTCAATTTCAATTTTAACTATTTACACATGTGGTTCTAAAATCCCACGCGTGTCTGATATATTTCAACCAGTCGGATCTTAATGAATGCAATTTTTGTCAGTCCAGCTTAATATCCACCACAATTCTGCACTGGCAGGAGTTATGTTAAGGAAAGGTGGAGGGCAGCTGTGCTGCTTCCATTCTGTCTGTTTACTGGATTTTTTATTTTGCATATGGTCAGTTTAGTAGCATGACCACCTCAGAGTAGTCAGACATAAGGCCACATTAGAAAGGCAATATGAAAACCTAATAGAAAAGTAAAAAGTAACAGTAAGAACTTTAAGTACAAATTGTTAGTGATAGAGTTAACATAGCCTAATATGCTTAATAAGGCCTACCAATAGGGTCCGATATCATATACAGCCTTTTAGCACGCATTCACCAAGGCATTGTTTTCCACGAGCTTAATGTCACAACATTTGTTTCCACCCGGATTTGTGATTTGAGATCATGTATTGATGACAGAAGAGTTGAACCACTCAAAAATCAAATCTTCTCCAGAACATCCCAGAAACTTTAAATGGGCTTAAAGTCAGGAATCTGTTGTGGTCAATTCATTTGCTCTCTGAAGCACTCTTTCACTATCTGATCTAACGAATATTATCATTGTTGTCTTGGATTATGTCTGTGGCAGGTCATACCACATTGCTGAGAGCAGACCTACCCAACTGAAGCAACCCCAGATCATAACACTGCCTCCAGAGGCTTGTACAGTGGGAATTATGCATGATGGATGCATTGATTCATGTGCTTTCCCTTCTTACTCAGATTCTCTCTGAAATAGGGTCGATCAGTACCGTTAAGACCACATGACCGTTATCCACTGCTCCAGAATCCAAACTTTATACTCCCTAGAAAACTGAAGCCTTTTCCTGATTAGCCTCATTAACAAGTTGTTTTCTTACGGCTGTGCAGCAGCTGTTTAGTCCCAATCTTGTGAGGTCTTGTCACATTGTGCAGGTGGAAATCTTCTAACTTCCACTATTAAACATAGTCATTAATTCTTCTGTGTTTTTTTTACCTTTTGTCTTCAGCCAGCATTTAGGTGATCTCCAGTCCCAGTCATTTAAGATTTTTCAGACCACATTTCTTTTGCCAAGTTGAAGGTTTTATCCTTCTAGGTTTTAATAAAGCATGGACAGCTTTTACCCCAATTCTATTAATGTCCACCTTAATAATTTAACCCCTCTAAAATACAGTAACATGACCACAGGATATGTCTTCCCACATAGATGTTTAATAAATAAGAATTGTATTGTTGACAGCATATTAATACATATTAATAATCAAAAGCTCTTCAGTATTTGCTTATTTAAATTCAAACAGTGACTTTATTTTTTTTTGGCCAGGGCATGTGTACTGCATATCATGTTTTATGCCCACTATATGCTTTTGAATTTAACTCTAAGAGGAGACAGACTAAGACCCTGTCTTCCGGGCTGAGCCGATATTCTACCCAATCCACGCACTGCTGCTGATGTTTAAAACATCAAGACTGTACAGCTATATGGAGCAGAGATAGCATGTAATTACCCAGCAACAGAGCTTCTTTCTCTGATCTCAGAGGACCTCGCATGACCGCCTCATTGTTCTTCTCCCGATGGTGATAAAGCACTGCAGTGCCATTCAAACCCTGTTCACACATACATGCACACATGTGCACACACACACACACACACACACACACACAAGGATCAGGCACAGAATAAGAAATAGAATGTGGTCAACCACTGAGAATTTAAAACAGCATACAGAGAACATCCGGATAAGCCTGACGGACTGACCAACAGCCACATTCATGCTGATCAATCTGTACTAAAAACGCAAAGCGTTCTGCTCCGCTTTCACAGAAATCAATGCTTATTGACATTTACCAGCCTCTCCTTTGCAGAGGCTGCTCAAGATGACAGGCCATAAGTCACACAAAGCATGAGTCAAAGCATGGATCATAGCAATTGGCATTGCATACACACTGAGCTATCTAGTCAGATGCCCTTTAAGAACACCTCAAAATAGAGGCAGCGGTGCATGAGGCATGTAGATCTAGTCAAATGCTCAGTGTAAAATATTACCACTGTTTTGTGCAGCTGCAGCCACCATATAAAAGAAACTCAGTCTATTCTTTCTGTTTTACACATGGAGTATTAGTCCTGAATAAACTGTATTAACCCCACTCAACTAAGCAGGCCAAAATCAAAAGCCAAGCCCATGCTGGCTTGGTCTAAAAGCGGCAGGTGGTACTTAGTATTAAGACTTCCCTGACTTCATCTGACTTCTTCTGAGGTAATGATAAATTCATTTTGGAATGGTTTATTTCTCCATGCAAAGAATATGTCTTGGTGATAACATGTAACATACTAGGCCAAAAAAAATGGATTAAACAACACAAAAATATTGTACTGCGCAAAATCAGAGATCACCCTTCAGTTTCTGGTTATTCATTTTTCAGCACCATGAAAAGCAGGAAATTACAGAAACCTCAATAAATAAACAACATTAAAATCATCTTTATTTGCTCTTCTGTTTTGGAGGTTTGCTTCTTTTCTACACCGTTTTTCTTCTCATCATTCAAGTGACCCAAACACATCCAGTGATGTTGAAGTCTGGGCAGCAGCTTGTTTGTTTGGCAAATTTTCTATTCTCAGTACTTTCTCAGTAATTTTGTCACTTCTGCAAACAATCATCCTTTCAGACTCATAGTGTTGGAAGGTCTTCTCACAGTGGAAGGACGGACAGATACATCTGTCAGTAATTTTCAAATCTGAAGCAAGAGCTTTCTCCTCTCTGTGTTTGCTGTTTTTCTGATGGATACAGTTTTGGCGGTCTTCTAGATTGTGCTTGTGTGCTAACAGTCCCATATGTCTCTATTTAAATTATATTTTTTG
Source organism: Megaleporinus macrocephalus (assembly GCA_021613375.1). Lineage (NCBI taxonomy): Eukaryota > Metazoa > Chordata > Actinopteri > Characiformes > Anostomidae > Megaleporinus > Megaleporinus macrocephalus. The sequence goes on along the minus strand of CM038709.1, from coordinate 23,851,081 downwards.
GCAACATCCTTTGTTTCATTTTTTTCCTTTAAATTCATCTTATTCTTTTATTGCTATTCCTATGCAAGTGAATCTTATTTCTAATATTCTCAGAAATATCTTTGAAAATGTAACCTGTACTTAAAGTGGACACTGTGATGCAGCGGTTAGCAATCACAGCTAGTTGATCCAGGGTTCGATTCCTGGTCTGGGCTGTTTTATGTGGAGAACTCTGGGTACTCTGGTTTCCTCCCACAATTCAAAGACATGCATGTTAGGTTGATCAGTCACTCTAAATTGACTGTAGGTGTGAGTGTGGTGGCCCTGTGATGGACTGGAGACCTGTCCATGGTGTACCCTGCCTTTGCTCGATGATGCTGGTGTTGGCTCCAGCGCCTCCCCTGTGAGCCCAACTAATGGGTTAAAGAGGAAGATAATGGATGGATGGATGGATGGATTATCCCAAAGACCTCAGTTTGCTCTGACTGGTCAGTTTGCTGACTCTGTTTTGACTGGTCAACTGCCAGAGTGGCATCCTGATACAAATTCTGCCTCCACATTGCTGTGGCTATTTCTACAATGGTTAGTGGTCAGTTCTGCTGTATCAGTTTCAGCCACAGTTCAAACCTCAAAATCAAGTAGAACAAGTTGGTTGAATCGATCCTCCTTCACGAGCTAGACTGGAGCTGGACGTTTCAGAGTGGTATGTTTTTACTGTTCAAACTCTGCGCGTTGTGTGAAGTCATGCCAAGACTGCTGGTAGACAGGCAATAAAGATTGTGTTACAAAACTCTGTCATCTTGTAACAGAGCAAACACCTTGAATTTCAACAATGTGTTTGAAGCAGCTGGGAAAAGTGTTTTCTGTGAGAGAGTTTCGTCCTCTGGTTTGTACTTTAGGCTTTATAACTTTGCAGACCGCTTACAGGAACAAAAAGCTACAAAACACACTAATAGGAAAAACTTAAATTACAGTTTCTTCTTCTATTAATGGCCATTTTAACTGGGAATGAAAGAAATGAAGGGTGGTCTGTGGCTTTCGCACAGTACTGTATAGAACAAAACAATAAAGGACAGCATTTCAGTAGCCAAAGCAAAGCAGCCATAAGCAAATCTGACCTACTTTTTCACATTTATCACACCACAGCCTGCATCACATAAAAACAGTAATCCCAGCATGTGGTGGTTTAGTGACAGCTGAGTCATACCTTTACCTTTTCAGGGGCTTCAGCGGTGTGGTTTGTCCCCTCTACTGAGTCTGAACTGTTCAGAAGCTGTCAAGAGAAAAAGGTGAAAATTCATTTGGTGTGCTGCTGAAGGAAGGAAATGCAAAGGAGGAAATGTTGAGGGAACTTTGTGAACACCGTGACTTAACATCTTTGTGTAGCACTTACATAGTCATACATACTTTTAATATTTAATGTATTTTCAGGGAGTTTAAAAACCTTGTTGTAGCTGTGTACGTAATTCCTTCCATAAAACGGTACCGAAGGACCTACGGCACCTTCTCAAGGTCAGAAAAGCTTCTTATGTTTGAAACAAGTCCATGCTGGAGATAAAGAATTATATATCTGTTAGCTCTTTGGTTAGGAGCCTGATAGACCACGGACTCTGCAGGAGGTCTGCTGCATATTGATATTCCAATTATCTCAGTCAAATAACATTCACGCAAACCAATGTCTCTGCAGTTCGAAAAAACTGAGTAAACAAGCATGGCTTTTATTGTATGTTCCTAAGTAAAGCACTGCACTGGTACAGATGTTAAGGTATCACGATGAGCAGTGCAGAGTAAGGAAGCTACATCAGTGGCTTTATCTTGCAGGAGCTCTGCGGGGGCGACATGAATGCACTCAGCGTACAATAAGGTATGATTTCTATATGGTCTAAAGTAGTGCTCAGCAACCCTCCTCCTGGAGACCTGCTAGTTCCAGTCTCATCTAACATGCTGTGCCCTCCCCATACCTAACACTAAAGCATCTGATCCAACCAATTAATGACTTCTGAGGATGTTCATTAGCCCGAGCAGGTGACCACTGGTCAACATGTTTACCCCAAGTCTGAGAGCTTGTAACAGTCAAACAGGGGAAATGAAGTCCACAGGCAGTGAGTATGGCAAGGCAGGTCTTAGTCAGCCTCAGCAAAGCATAATGGAGGTAAAAAAAATGTTTTTTCCATGCTGGGTTCTCCCCTCCAGACACAGCAGTTCAGATCCATCATGTCATGAAAGTTTTTAGACAGAATTTTCTATTTAGAACTGTGTGCAGTACTGTGTGTGCCATATGTAGCAGTTCTCTCAGAGCGAGAGAGAGAGGACACTGCGTGACCCCAGGCTGCACATTGGCCTCCTGCCGTTACACATGAAGTAAGACACAGAGAGAGAGGGAGAGAGGGAGAGAGGGAGTAGCATGGCTGCCAAATTGGAACATCTCCCAACAGAAAAGTGTTCTAAAAATGGTTTATATCAGGAAAAGATGATGAAAAAGACAACTTCAAGTAGGTACCCAGTTAAATGGTTGCATTTCATAAACAAGCCTCCTAGAGGGCTGGGATGTAACAGAACACAGTATTGGGAATACATCTTCAGAATACAGAAATGAAGTATCTGTATTCAGTTCATATTAGATTTTAAAAAGCACTTTTTGGATTACAGTCACTATTTAAACTTTTAGAAGAATATTTGTAGAGCAGCAACTGACTACATTTCAGAACTTTTGATATTTGATAAGCATTTTTTTTATAATGCATTAAAAAGGACCACTTTAGTTTTTAGATTTGTTCTACTAGAATGGATTAAAATGCTAGATTTTCCTAAAACACAATTTTTTTTCTTCATATTGTACATCTGTAAAGCTGCTTTGAAACACCATACATATAAACATTGATTGATTGATTGATTGTTTACATTCTGTCCCTCTGTTAGAGCTCTTTTGTCTTTATGCCCCGCCTACTGATAAGCCCAGTGTTCTTTGATTGGGCAGCACTCTTCTGAAGAATCAACTGCCAGTGGCATCCTACACTTAAGTTTTGCTGAAACATCCCTGTGACGGTTCTGACAATAGTGTTGGTTCTGATAGTTTCAGAGTCCGAAATACTGAGTTTTCACTTTTTTAGTCCTCTGTGCTTTGTGTAAGGGGGTGCTAAGCTTGTTACAAGATGATGTCACCTTGTAACATCGCTGGAATTCCAAAGAGATGTAAAAGGCAGCTGAAAGGAGTGGGTTCTGTGGGAGAGAGCTTCTCCCTCTGGGGTGTACTTTGGACTTTATGACTTTGCTTGGTCTGTTTACATGCACACAAATCTACACAACATAAGCATAACAGATTCCCTTTAACCCTACCAAACCAAGAGTCTCTCTGGCAAACCATTCTGAGAAGTTGACGATGGACCCTCTGACTTGTTTAACTCTGCCAGCAGAGGAGCTATGATGCGTGTACGTACACACTGCCAGAGTAAAACATATCACAGTGCAGAATCTGAGCTTTCTGTGAACTACTTTATGTCTATCACTGTATCAAAGGTGCAAAGGCTTCCTTTATTGACAGATGCATTGAAAGAAAGCACATAAATCTGAATTTCTCACACACCAGTAGTATTTCATCACTAAACAAAACCATGCAGAGCCTTAAAAAAGTGTAAGCTGGTTTTAATTTGACAAAGCTGGTGCACTTATTCAGATTTCACTAAAAACTAGCAAACCTTTTTATGGTTTTGTTTAATCAGGGAAATGATAAAATGCTATTGGTCTGTGACACATTCATAATAATATGCTTTCTTTATCACAAATATAGTTTCTGAGACACATTAACTCTAACACTCTTTACTCTTTAAGTAAATGCAAAAACATGGTTGGGAGATACCATAATTAACAGAGTAGAGCAGATTAAACTACAGAAATATCTGAATTTAAAGAGTTGACAAAAGAATTACATAAAGAAAACTGTCAACCAGTAACAGTGAGAAACGGTCTGGATTATAATAAGAATGGCAGATTTATATTGTGTTATTACGATGTATTCTATATGTCTTCTGATATATATTGTATTAGAATATGTTACTAAATACATTAATTATCCAGCCATCACTGCTTTAGCACTTAACTCTGCCCAGCTCGGCCATGAATACACTGGTGCTGAAGCAAAAAGTTGACCCCCACCAGTAAAGTCTGTAACCCCAAATGTATTCAGTCAACTTAGAAACATTTTTTTATCTGAAGATTACTTAGTTTTGTGCTAGTGAAGCTAATGTGGCTAACAAGAAATCTTTTATACCCCAATTAGCATTGTCCAAACTGCTTGCCTAAATCATCACACACCTGCCTTAAATCATTACAAATCCAAATGGACATGTTTTTTTTAATTTAAGATATAATAAGATAATCCTTTATTAATCCCACAGTAGGTAAATTAACCGTGTTACAGCAGCAAAGGGATAGCAAGGCACTCGGTACAATACAGTAAATAGATAAATAAACAGTACTGTATATACAATATAAATAATAAAAAGTAGTGCTGGCGCCGATACTGGCACTTACATACAGTATCGGTAACGGCAATAGAGAGCGACGATACCATGAACCTTATTGACTAAATGGCTGCACATGGTGTTTTTTCAAGGTTATTATGTCTTATTCAGGATAAGAACATGTTAAAAGTGGAACACTATAAATATCAGGAATTATAGCCAAATATCAAGCATTTAAGTCAGAGTTGGTATCGGTACTCTGTATCGGCAGATACCTGAAAAGCTGGTATCGGTATTGGTATCGGTAAGAAAAAAGTGGTACTGGTGCATCCCTAATAAAAAGTCAAGAACTCTTCAGATTATATTTACAAATAATTGCACGTTTCTTCTTAATTGCACAGGGGGAATGGAAAAATATTGCACATTACATTACACTGAAATGTATTATTATTTTTTTGACACTCTATAACACTATAATATTTTGTACAGCTAAAACAGAGCTGTACAGCCACATTTTGTACAGCCACAAAACTGAAGCTTAAGACCCCGAACATGTTTAGGCTGATTGACTTTTGGGCTCATATTGTGTATATATGCTAGTCCTACCTTGTCTCTGAGGCTGAAGACCTCTCCCTCTAGATAGCGCTGCTCATCTCGGGCCTGTTCCAGCTCCAGCTCTTTACTCTTTAGTTCCTCCTGGAGCCGCAGCAGTTGCTGTGGAGACAGGCAGCATCGTGAGGAACAAAAGGCGGCAGGCACTGACAAAGTACTGCCGCTAAAGGTAGAGAATGCATGCGAAGAAATAAATCCCGCATTAACAACCGGGATATCACTCCATCTCGCGCTGAAAACTGAAGGACACTTGAGCGTGATTGCTACCTGAAAAGGTGACTGCATGTGCTAGACATACACGTTTGTGTGCTCACGGAGGTGAAGCTGGGAATAGCTCAGCTCAACAGCTAATAAACTAGCTGCCAGAGATAACCTGCCTGTGCTGTACGCTGATAAACAAATGTTCTCAGTCGTTAGATGAGAGTTTTAATATACCACAGTTTCTACAAGGGCACATCTGAGGACAGTGTAGCCATGTACAAACTCAATCGATACCAAATATAAGGGTACAATTAGACCTATAATTACACCAGCTAAATATAGGTTTGCTGGTTATAAGACATTCATTCAAATTTAATTAGTTTTTGTAGTATTGTATATGTAACCCTATCACACTTAAATCAATGGTATGTAGGACTTGGAGACCTCTGTGGTGGCAATATTAATTGCATGCAATGTACAGACGACGACGTCTGGCTTCAGAACCCTACATGTGGATGAGTCTAACTTGGTGAGTGGGTTAAAAGAGCATTCAAAGAAAACGATATAGTCAGAACTTGGTGAAGGTTATGTCTTAGGATGTGAGTGAATTGTCTACTATTGTCATCATGCCTTTATGAGTACTATACAGATTTCGATATAATTTGAGACCTAAAACTTTTCTTGAGCCTGTGTGGGTGATGATAATATGTAAAATCCATCCCAGCTCCTCTGACGTTTAAAGGATTAATTCAGGCTTCACAGGGTGACATGCAGCGGCACAAGCACACTATATTTTAGTGTTTTCATTTTACTCCATACTCAGGAGTGCTACTTATTTCAAGTCAGGTCAAGTCAAGAGGCTTTTATTGTCATTCCAGCTACGTACAAGTACACAGTGGAGTGAAATTACATTCCTCCGGGAACAACATGGTGCCACATGGAGCAAAGAGTACAAGGTGCAAATGTGCAGACATGAGTGTGCAACAAAATTGAACTAGAAGTACAATACATTAAACAGACATTAGACCCAGTAACCAGACAGGACAGTGCAGCACCAACACAGACTCGTTGGGATAGTGGAATAAAGTGCAGAGAACATACTGTGATCTGTGAGTTTACAGTCAAATAACATACACACAGCAGTTACTGAGGTAGTACGTGGTAGACTGAGGTAGTACTTAGTAGTTCTTTCAGTTTAACAAAAAATATTATGTAGCAGTGCTTCAACTTCTTGCTAAAAATACATTCAGAGATTTCAGTGACGTTAAAATCTGCAGCCAGAGTTACAGAACTACAACATGTGGAATTAGAGCTCTCTGTTTGCTACAGTGTTTTCTGCCATTGTATAAAAGAAGCATTAAGTTGCTTTACTATTAGATGCACTGTAGCTGTTTGTGAGCAAGTGAGTGCACACATTCAGATCAGAATTCAGATAATTACAGGCCTGCTATGGCTTTGTTTCATCAGAGTGATAATGAAGGCGACTGAAGTGTGAGGTACATTCCTTTTGCAATGAATATGTACAAATCAATAAAAAAATATCAGCTTTAGATTGTGTTCCTAACATGGTTGCTTTCGTAGCAAAACCATGTACCTCAAAAACGATAACTTTACCGGGGAAAGCAAACATGTTAATGTTTGTTAAACATGAGTTAATGCAATAAGGTTTTGTTCCCAGGCATGGGTTTGATATGACATTGACAATTATCAAAATAAATGCAACAATGGCTTTAAGACATTACATTATTAAAGAAGGAGAAAGAAAAAAAATCACTGTATTATTATTATTATTATTATTATTATTATTATTATTATTATTATTATTATTATTATTATTATTATTATTATTATTATTATTATCCATTATTTTTGTTTCCTCCTTTTAATACTAATACAAAAATGCAAAACACATTTAATAATGCTGTAAAAAATGATCACCATTGTTTAGATTAGGAAAATAACTATTTCCTTCTTTTGGAATGTTAATTGTGGGACAGAGGGAAGCTGTTTAAACTCTAAATGAAGAGAAGGACTGTTAATTATATTCTGTGCCTTCTTGTACATATAGCTTTTTTATACTGTGATACGTGTGAGGGCAATATTTAAAAAGCTTACTGTTGATCAGGTGCAGGATGTGTGGCAGGCAAAAGCAAAAAGAAGACAAAACTACAAGAGTAGATAGAGAGAGAGTTCTTCATGCTTTTACAGAGAGGCAGTGTAAGATGCCTTGCACAGACATTAACTCATGTAGAGTAGGTGCAGAAAGCTTTCACCAGCAGGTAAGCTCAGTGTAAAGAGGGTTAGCATGTCCTTGTGTTTCAGAGTGAAATAACGAGGGAGTGAGTGAATGAGTGTGTGAGTGCGCCGACGGGAGTAAAGTGTAAGCACTGGCAGCGTCTTTTCCAAAGTAGATTCACTGGAGCTGTCAGAGCTGCTGTAAAGGTACGTGTATACCGTGTGTGAGTGTGAACAAGCCTCCAGGTGTGTGTTAGAGTGTCTGTGGCTGTTCGTTTGTTACCTGCTGCATGCTGTGCATGGTCTGCTGGAGAAAATGGAGCTGTTGTTCATGGGTGTGGTCCTCCTCAGAGCGATGGGCTTTGCCCTGCTCTTTCTTTAATAGCTCCACCTCATTCCTGTAGGCGTCCAGCTGCCAGCGCAGACTGTCATTTTCCTCTCGCAGGGCGCACGACTGCGCAGCCAGAGCTGCACACAGAGAGAAAGAGTACAGTCAGGCATGCCAAAGATAGCACAGACATGAATATTAAATCATATTCTTGCTATGGTAACTGAAGCTCCTTAATGGTAGCTTTGTAAATTACATACACTTATATGTACATTTCCTAAAGTGTATTCCAACAAATTGTCATAACACTTGCTGAGTGGAAGGACACCTAAATCAACAGAACTCACCTTAATGGAAACCGGCGCTGAATGGAATAAGCCTTTATAAAAATCTGTGTAGGTTTACGTGTATGGCTCATATAGCCTTATGAATGCTGCCCTTCAGTCAAGTGTTAGAAAACATTATTAACTTTTATGTAGTGTAATGAATTTTCTGCATGTTTTGATTATGCCTTCAACATTTGGTGGAAGTATAAGGGAAGACTGATGGAGGGGAAAGAAGGCCAGATCTCCCTTCTTATAGCTGTGGTTGGGCTGATATAGGACTGAGGAAGAGGGAGGAGACAGAGTGATGGCAGGGACTATTAAACGCTACCCTGGAATGAAAGGTGAGTAATGTGAGGATATAAATTTATATAAATTTATTAGACTGGAAGATGGAGCTGGTTTCATTTTATTAATTTTTTCATTAAAAGCTCAAATAATTTGCAGGGCATCCGCCAGTTTCAAGTGGTTAAAAAAATTAGTTATGGAGTTATAGATATAGTTATAGAAGTTAGTTTTATCTTTATTTCACAGAATTTAAACAAAGGAATGGGGAGCAACAGACAAAAGAAATAGTGTTCGTAGGTACAATCATCTTCACTGATAAAAACAGTTAGGAGGACGTGTCCGTATTCAATGCATACCTTGGCGAAATTCCAAAATACACAACGCAAAATTCTGCCATGAATAAAAAGACGTGGGCTTAGTGTGGTGAAATCAGGCAGCGGTACATTCATGTTTTGCTATATTAAGTAAATTTACTACCCTAAATGATTCCATGTGAAGTCCAGGTGTAATCGTTATAGTAGTTTTGATGTGACTTTAATATCATCTTTAATCTTTTTCTTTTAGCTTCTACATAATTCGGACATGGGATACGTACAACATAACACAAACAACACATAGAATATTCACAGTCATTGGCTATTTTTATTAGCTATTTTTATTGGTACATATGGTACATACACCATATAGTTGCACTTCATAGGTTGACAGTTTCTGACTGTTCTGCTGATGCGCAATTCGTCAGCCCACCTCTTCCTGTCCATCAGTGAAAAAGTATCACCATAAGACCACCGACAAGACATTATTAGAGTGGTAGATCATTCTCTGCACAGCAGTGATGTCAAAATGGTAGTGGCTTGTATTGTTGCTGGCACCATGTTGAAAACCATGTGCATTTTACTGTTCCTCTATCTGGTTAGTCCACTTAGTAAGTGTCTTTCTCTTTGCACTATGTTCGTCCTTCATTCTCTAACTCTTTCTGCACGACTGTTTTCCCCCCAGAATATCTTTAATAAATTATACCAGGACGTAACCTTGGTCGCTTGGCTGTACTGACCCACTTACCTCACCAATTTATGACTCCAGTGTTAGATGTTGCCAATCGCCACCCTCACTCTTAATCTTTCCTACCACATGGTACAAACTAGTCTGAGAGTGTGAAGACCAGTGTATATTTCATCTAAGGTAAAAGAACCTGCCACTCAGCTGCTGTATCTACACTGTCATACTGCATAGCAGCATCTCGCTAATTTGACTCACTAGCAGCAGAAGAGTCAATATGCATTACATGATAATAGGCTTACAAGTAATGTATAGGAATAGATGAATAGGGATATTCTAAAAAGTCAGCTAACAGTTTTTTCCTTTGGCACTGCTCTGTTAACAGAACATCTAAATCATTTACTTTTCCATTTGTCTGACCAGGATATTTTTACATCTGCTTCTTGACAATTCCTGATGAAAAAAACCCATAAGAACTGAATTTGGCTCCTAAATAGCTCAGCTTTTTTCATGGCATGCAAAATTCCGCTTTAGGATTCTGCACTGCTGTGTTATGACAGGTCATGAAATATCACTGAGCTCTGAATCCCAAGACAGTTTCTACAGTTTCTGGGCTCTGCAGGAGGAATCATTCTTAATCAAATTTGTCATGGAAAACATAAAACTGGACAGTTAAATCTCTCATTCTGACACCCCATCTCAAATAAATAAATAAATGCTTTCCTTGAGGTTATATGCAGGATATGACTGTTGCGTTTTGAGTAAACATCCCACCCTACACAGAATGGAATTTAATATTTTATAGGCTTCTAGAAGGATGGTTTGATACTGAATCATGGCACCATTTCATTGCCCATAAGGCCAGAAGAACAGAACAAACAACCGGGAGAAACACAATCATCCTATAATTCCAATTAACATTTTAAGGACAACTGCTAGAATACAGTCCTGATTGCTGAGGGTCATACCTGAGTCGTCCATTCGGAGCTTCTTACAGGGGTTTTCTTCCAAGTCCTCGTCTGACATCTCCATTTCTTCTTCCCTCCTGATTCCCATTATCTCCTCACTGTGGGCGTTCCTTAGCTCCTAGCACACCATAATCACACAGAGACACATACACACATGCACACACCCCATTAGTGGCAGCTGTCCTAGACAGAGTGCCATAACACCACATTAATATTTAATGGTTTGTTAGTTACTCCCAAAATGAGAAATATAGACACAGAAATGTGCAACTATTACATAGCTAACCGATGTACAGCATAGAGAAGCCTGTAAAATATAAGAATAATAACAGGCTTGAATAACTTTGAACAGTGACAAAAGAACAGACAGTGGCAAGCAAACAGTCTTGGTGACTGAAACACAGCCTGAGGAGAAAGCTGAGAATGTGCCATCTTACAGCTGTGCGTGATAACAAAAGTTAGGATGCTCCGTTTGTCTGATACTGAAAAGAGAGCGTGAAAATCACATTATACAAACTTCCAGGCTCACCGATCCTCTGATAGTCATTACAGGGATCAGCGGCGAGGATGTTTAATGCCACTGCTGTGAAATCCTGCAGCCCAGACACAATACATATCCTTCTTGATGCTGCAATAGAGCATATTTGAGTAAACCCCCCTCTGTTCCAGTTCCACATTGCTTTATCTTTGATCTCAGTTTCCTAAAAGCTCTGATGCAGATAAGCAGATCATATCTGATACTACGACTGAAAGAACCAGTGGTAACTGAAGAAAAACGATGTTACAGCATGACATACGGTTCAGCTAACATCCCCAAAACATCACCACGATTTCACAGGGGTGGCATCATGACTGATTTTGGCCTGTCACTGCACCAAAGTCACCTTCAGAAAAGCAGCGTCTTACCTCTGGATGTACTGTGAACTTAATAGGGACGTTTCCTTTCAATGACTGGACTTATAGAACTGTATGAATACATATAGTGTATTTCATTCAAAGGGGCTTGATTTTTTTTTTTTTTGGGGTCCTCACAGAAAAAAACATCCCACTCACTCACTGCATTTAAAATATATTCTGGCATCCAGTTATGGAAAAGGACCATAACAAGATGGTTTGTCTAAGAAAGTACCTCTACAGTATATATCTGGTTTGGAAGAATGTAAGATTTTAGATGCTAAGAGAGAAAAAAAATCATAGGTACCATGTAGGAATTTTGTGAAAATACTTCTAGTGAATCTAGAAAGGGCCAAACTTCACAAGGACCACCTGATCAAAGAGCTATATCATAACATGGACCTCCTTTTTAAAGTCTTTAATAGAGATGTAATACAAATTTGATGAGTTCTGAATAATTAATCCGAGTTTATCATTGATGACTATCATTTTAACCCTGGAAGCATCTGTTGCCATGGCAACTTAAGAGGTACTTGACTTTCTAGCAGATATCGACTGTGTTGCAGAGCGAGAGACCAGAATCAGAAATCCAGGATGGTTTATTTGTGAGACCGCAAGAGTTATGGACAGGCTACATTGGTAATGAGCATAATGAACAGCCACAAGAGCCACATTCACATTAGCAGCTGTAGCGCCAATGTAGCCTGTGTAGTCAGCATGACAAGAAGGGAGGAGATGTACCAACCTCGCACTGCTTTCGCCAAATGTCTATGTTCTTGCGCTGTGCTTTTGAGAAATGGTCCCATGCCTTTTGTCTGGTGGCAGCGGTGAATACGGCCGTAATCTGCTCAACTTTGGTGGATAAGGAAGTCAGACAAGACAAGCCATTTATGTAAAGCTCTGCACCACTGCCAGCTAGAGCCACACACCAGAAACCTCCAACTGCTGCTGTTCTAGCACCAGCGAGGTTCCTGATAGTGCCTGCTCTATTGTACTTACATCTCATTACCTGCTGAGTCAAATCCTTTAGGACTGAGGAAGGCAACAAACTACAATGGGTGGAATATTCTGCTCGCAGTCATATGGTTTGTAATAGTAATATAAAGGAGAGTTGACAGGGAGCCTCACTTGATATGAATGAATATTTTTGTATCACAATGACAATAAAGTATGAATTTTTTATTTCGTTTCAGGGTACCAAATGCTCGCTGAATTTCTACCTCTTGTAAAATGTTGCCTTTTGTTTTGCTTTGATTTGACTGTACATTTCTACTGGTGTGATGTTCAGAAGACAAAACATAAGCTTAGAGACATCAAAGCTGTAATAGCTAATAACGTTCTTTAGCATTACCAGTGTAACTTTAGTTGCCATATCTCACTTTTTTATAGACTACAAAGAAGCATAAAAGAAAACAGTTATTCATGTATTTTGCTGTAGCTAAGCTGCCAGGCACAGATACCAGTGTGTATCACCATCACACCGACTAAAACCGTCTTACATTCCATACATACATTCTATATTAAAGTCTCTATAATGAGATCCTCAGTGGGTGTTATTGATTCATGAGTTTCTTAGCGGCTGTTATTGGTTCACCACGAACCTCCAGCTGCTCTGCGTGTCTCAGAAGATGAGGAGAATCTGATTTTGGCCTACCTGTACATTAAGTTGAACAGCTCCATCCCTGCTATGAGGACATACTGCTTCCTTTGAGACTGTACTTACCCTGGGCCATTCTCTGGGCTACGGCTAGTGTCGCAATGACTTAGGGGACTAGGTCTGAAACGTATCTGTATTGCCTTTTTCGTGCGTTTATTGTTCTCCTCTGAATGTCTTACATTCTTCGAAAGAACAAATAAGGCGATGGTGTCACATGTAAAAAAAAGTGAACGCTACTCTGTGTGTGATTACATTATGGCGTACGCATCGGATGAAGGCATTTACAGACGGTTGATCTTTATATGCTGGCAATGTTGAGGGGAACATAAAAGACTCAACGATCAGATCAGAGGCTGAGCATCTTTAAGAATCCTGCATAATCTCGGCCTGTACAAAGGATGTGCCGTTGTCATGGCAACCCTAGATGAACATCTCCTGGTAAGCAGCATGCAGGCTGTGTCTTACATTGTGTGAGGATGGCGAGCAGCGAGTTCTTGAAGTGCTCTTTGGCCAACTCCATCTCCTCCTCATGCTGGGCCTTCTCGTTCATGAGGCGCCGCACGTGGCTGTTGGCCGATTGGATCATGGAGTAGAAATGGTTGGCGGTGCGCCGGTTCACTTCGCCCCTTTCTATCCATGTGAACAGCACAGCTGTGGCCTCGTTGAACTTGTTGTCGTCTGTGGAAAAGGGGGACAGAAGGACAGTTTACTCTCCAGTAACGTGACCGTACAGCATTTACTCTTGAAGCTGGCCGAGGCTTTGAGTGTGGCCTCTCTCAGGCTTCAGTAATCTGGTCTCGGTGGACCTCTTTGAAATGCATTAGAGAAATTGCAGGAATAATTGAAATATGCCACCGAGCCAGCGTAGTCGTTATAAGGCCCTTAGTAGATGACACCAACCCCATAATGAGATCCTATATGCAACACCCTTCTGTTATTTTCTCCACCCCGGACGTGTACTTATGAGCCGGAAGCTATTTCGGCGAGGAAAGGAAACCACAGTATAATAAGTGATACATCAATTATATGAAAAACAGGAGGCGATAATCTCTCTATATTCCAAGCCTCTGGATTCTATATGCAACTGACCAACTATTACTCTCAGCCTTGATATGTAATCTATGTTTGGCAAGGAACCCACGGGACCCCAGGCTCCTGAAGCAGTTGCTCATAAGAAAGAAAGAGAGCGAGAGACATAGAGAGAGCGAGAGAGAGAGCGAGAGAGCAGATATGCCATTCAGGTGGCGCTCTGCCTTCCCAGCTAATTAAAGCTAATAGAATTCTCCTGGTCCCAGGGCAAGAATGCCATTTGACAGGAGTAAAAATAATTCCCTCAGTCAAATGAGACTGCACAGCCGCCACCCCCACCACTAATGAGGCCCATGACAGAAAATGTAAATGTGTAAATCTCCACACCCTCCCTTAAAATCCCCGAGCATCCCCTTCTGCCCTTGCTGTAACTCAACCCCTGTGACAGTCAACATGTTACCGGCTGTTCGGTGCCAACAGATACAGAGACGCTTAGTGTCGGGTTATTGGCTTATTTTTATGAAGCTGCCACATTTATGTTTTCTCAGCCCGCATGGTGCAGTAATGAATGTGATTAATGTATTTATTTGCCTGAAATGAGAAAGCATTAACCAGAGGCTGTTGAAATGAATGGTATTAGCACAAAAACAAATAATGCAGGAGACAGAGCACTGAGGACTGTAGGTGGGGAAAGATGGAGCAGAGCTGAAGAAAAAACAAAACGGTAAGGCAGGGAGGGAGAAAACACCGTACTAACACATCCACACTGGAGAATGGCTTTCAAACGATGCCCTCTTACAGAGAGGTGCCTTTCTGATGGCCTTCTGCTACTGTATTACACGTAAATGTTCTTGCGGTGGGAGTGCACACTGATGTTTTACACCTCAGCGTCTGCGAAAGGAACAAAAGCCTCCCGTCTGTCCGCACGCTGTTCGGATTTTAAACAGCCACTCTGATATTTGTTACCTATAAATATTAGTGTAGTCTGGAATTAAATGGGGCAGACTGGACCAAATTTAAACCAAAGCTTTGATAGAGAGGGAAGCGCTCCTGTGCCAGGAAGAATATTGAGTTGTGTCAGACATAGAGATGCTTTATCTGATGCCCTTTGGGCTCAATTAACATACAAGAGAGCAGAGTGGAAAGGATGCGGCACACAGAGAGAATGGGAAAGGCTTGACAGTGTGCGATGATTGCTGATGAGGTGGGGGTTGCAGTCGAAGCCCCATCATCTAAATGAAAGCAGAAATCTCCCCAGAGATGAGAGAGTTTCTGAGAAGCATGGAAAAAGCAGAGTCTTCACCATAAACCTCCTGTCTATCTGAGGCTTCTTCTAATCATAACAAAGCACAGGAAAATAGGAGCCTCGAGCCAGGAGAGAATTTGGTGAAGTACTGTGCGAAATGTGAAAGAATGTGATGCACTGGACATTGATGAAAAAAACAATAAGATCAGTGTAAATCCTCAAGAAAATCAAAGCGTCTGGGGAGAAGAACGACAGCATCAGGTCAGTGATTTGTTGTTCATAATGCATATTCAATGGAAAAGGATGGCGTTAACACTGGACGTCATTCAGGGTGGTTTGGTGCGATTTCTTCACAGTAGCATTGATAGGAACAAGGGATCACCATGCCTACAACACAAATAATCCCACTTTATTTACTACCCAATAGGACCAGTGAACCTACATATGGTATATGATGGTGATAAAGGTAAAACAGTCATAGTCAATGACAACAAATTATTTTAGTTTAACAGTTCTTCTTTAGTAATGCGCTCCTCCACATGTTTATTGAGATCTTACACATCTCCTCTCTTATCTTCAGCTTGAGAAGCAAGTAATAATTCACCCTTTGCACCAATCACTTGGGAAATTGTCCGTACTGCATACTGTAACGTTTTTCACATACATACTAGGCATAGTTACAGCTATTAGGCTCAGGAGGAACAACTGGGTGAACCAATCTGCTATAGAGCCACACTGAGGCAGACCAGTGCTGTTTGTATTTGTATTTGAGAGTCTTTATTCCCTAACATACAGCACAGCAGAATTTTGGTTTTGAGACCTTAAGGGGTTAATTGGGGGGTCCTGGATCTCCAGATATACCCTGTGTTTCACACCTCACATATTTTAATAGAGTAAGCTTCTCTGCAACAGAGCAATTCATATTAAGGCACTCTGGGTGATTGTGTTTACATCTTAATAATTCAATTATTGAGATATTTTAAAATACAGCGGAATTTAAGACTGAAGAAGGCATATATTTAGATTGTCTACTTGCAGGCAGCCGGCAGAGAAATGCTGGGTTCCAGGTTTAGAAAACCAATCTCTGGTACCTGGAAAATCACCCTGAAGGCATGAGGTAAAAATCAATAGGGTTTATTCAAGCAACACAAAGGGAACCCACACACTGCACTTACCCAGGACAAAATTCACCTATAAGGCTCATAATTACAAATATTTGGTTTTCAGTTTGATATTGTAATTTTATATTGGATTGAGATGCATGTATTTTGGTATAACACAAAGCCAAAAAAACTTTAAAAACTATATTAAGACCCAAACACTTTCACCATCAACAACAACCACCACCACCACTAACAACAACTAATGCCACCAACAATAACCATCACCACCACCCACCGCCGCCACCACCCACCTCCACCAATAATAACAACCACCACCAATAACAACCACCACCAACAACGACCACTACCAATAACAACAACCACCACCAATGACAACAACCACCAACCACCAACACCACCACTAACAACAACCACCACCACCACTAACAACAACCACCAACAACAACCACCACCAATAACAACCACCACCAATAACAACAACCACCACCCCCAATAACTACAACCACCACCACCAACAACCACCACCAATAACAACAACCACCACCAACAACCACCACCACTAACAACAACCACCACCAACAACAACTATTATCATCATTATTGTTATTTGTTATTTAATTAAACTATACTTATGTCGCACCTTTTATACTAAAAACATCTTAACATACATAACAAGAAATAATTAAAATAAAATAAGTTCAAAATGTCAAATAAATCAATGTTTAAATCAATATTATTATAAGATATAAGGGACCTATGACAACTAATAAAACCATGTTTAATGAAAAGCTAAGGTAAATAGATATGTCTTGAGTTGCTTTTTTCGAAACAATTTGAAGATGTTGACTCTCTTTCAGCAGTTTGTTGTTTCACAGCAAAAGGGCGTTTGGGTTTAGAGAAATGACCAGAGCACTCCTTTGAGATCTTGACACAACAGACTACAGTGCCGTGAATTCCATTCTACCATTGATAACACACTCAAAGCAAAGCTGTTTATGAATGAGCAATCAGCTGACCAAGTCTTAAACTCCCTAAAAACAAATCACTATTATCTACTGAACTCTGGAAGATCTTTGTCACCCAAGCCTTCTGGCACTGTGTTTTGTCTAGAGGTTCGAGGCTTTTCAAGTGAATATTCATTATGGGCCAGTAAAGGGACTAGCTCAACAAATAAGCGCACCAGCCCTACAGAACAAACAACAGCTGGGGCTGTTGGGGTGGCAGCTGCACAGAGTGGAGAAGACTGATCTGTGGAGCACCGAGGGACTTACAGCTATACAGCCAATCATTACACTAATGCCCGTTACATCATCAGAGAACCGTCAGGCTTGGCTAGAAGGTGTGTAAAACAGCAGACACTGCAGCTCAGGTCATCACAAACCTCTGAACTTTGTAAGGCAGCCCACTGTAGCCGCTTGAGAGATATTCCACCTTAATGATGATAAATCTCTTGGTGACACACAACCTCAGTGATGATGACTACACTTTCAGAAGAAATCCATACCTTTCAGTCTTTCAGCCAACAGGCCTGCCTCATGCTCAGAGTAGTGCATGATGGGAGGGGGGGAGGGGGGTCTCAGGCGGTCCTCCTGAATTTTACGGCGATGACGTTCTTCTCGCGCCAGTAACCTCTGTTTGCACTCCCATTCATACAAATCGTCCCTCGCCTGAGCAAAGTCCACATGTATGCGGCCTGAATCCTTCTTGTCTGTGCTGGAGCCGATGCGCATCCGGTAGCCTAACACAAGCCAAATTAAACACAGACAATTAGTGGCAATAGTATCATTACACTATTATAATACTCATCAAAATATTGTGACGTATGAGCTGTATGTAACTTCTGCCATGACCTTTTATTGCATGGTTTTGCAGCAGGGTTTAGACAAATATTACCAAAAAAATCACTAAAACAAGTGTAACTGCCAACTGCTTGATATTGTCCAAGGTTTGAGAAACTGTCTTGAGTGAAATGTCCAGAGCAAACTGACAACTTTGAATTCAGAGGACTGTTTTTTAAAGGCATGGAAGCTTGTTTTGTTCATTTTCCAGCTTAAGTTGTCATGTAGTGGCATGCTGGGCCAGAACGTGAGCTGGTGTATGTAAATTTGGGGGGCGTAAATATTAATTAAGTCTTAGGGTTTTGGATTTGGCATTCTATAGCACATACAGAGCAGTGCTGGCTCTGAGGTATGGCGAATCAGGGCTCCTCGTACATTTTCATATAATAATGACATACAGTGTTGGACAAGTTCGCTTTTTAAGATGACAGCTTGATAATATACAAGACCTTTCAGGGGAAAAATAATCGTTAGTGTGTCTGTAAGTTTGCTGAACGACTTCCTAAAGAAGACGAGGGGTCCTTCCCAGCATCTAACTCCACTATTAATTTTAGCAGTAGCTCATCTGAAGTGGCAGCTTTCCTTAGCTCACACCTCCTTGTATCCCCTGCAATACACTGTAACTGAAACTCTGTAGTAGAAGCTGTGAAGTCTGTAGGTGGTGCATGATGACTTTAAGAGAATCTTTGGCAAAATTGACAAATGAGACACGAACCAGACAGATAAAGCGCCTTGTCCACCATAAACTCTTCACTATAGCGGATGTGGCAGAAGTTTTTCTTGCTTTTGCGGATGGCCACGATTTCGCCACACTGATCAAACACTTCTCGGATAATCTCCTCGCTGGCATTCTCAGGAAGTCCTCCTACGAAGACTGTTTTACAGCCTGGAGGTCTTTCTCTTGTGGAAGGAGGTGGTAGATCTGCAGGGTACATGGGGACAAACATCAAACATCACATTTTACTACACGAGCTGAACTAGCTCTCTCTTTTTTTTTTTTTTTATAAAAACATGTAATGCTTGTGCTCACACAAAGAGCAGCAGGAACTCTTACTGGGGTTTTGAGGGAACAGTGTGCAGCTCTTGCAGTGGATAATTTCCTTGATGACAGGTAGTTCAGGCTGCACAGGCGGGGGAGGCACCAGACTGATTCCTGCCATCATGGGGTTAATGGGGGCGATAATTCCCAGGTTGGGGTCGAAACCTTGAATGCAGATGGAGTCTAAGGAAGAAAAGAACAGACAAAATAAACGGTTATGAATGCAGCCATTGATTAGGAGCTGAACGCTTAAACCGCTAGAGCAGAACGGCAAAGAAGCTGAAGTAATCTGAGAGCCAAGCTGGTAAAACTCAGATCAGACCGAGCTGCCTCATCCGTTAATAATACAGAAAAAGGAAGAAAATCCATCAAATATTACTTCCTTTTTTTAGTTTCACATTTCTATTAGATGAGTTCACAAAGGATATGAATCTGAAAAGCCATGGATTTACTCTGATGTAAACCTTGTTTCTTCATTTCTGTAGTTTGCTATGATGAACGGAGCAATAGGAAAACTCCAAAATGACTCCAAAACACTTTGTTCCATCGTTAGTTGTGTCTTCCACACCGTTGTAGCTTTTTGTTGAAGCTAGTTTTTATTGTGATGGCCATGATTTACGGTAAACAGTGGGAAGGATTTCACTATATTTGCATGCATAGCTTAATCAAATATATAAAATGTATATGATTATAACTGAGCTTATTGTCCTCTTGTCATCTCTTCATCTTATCTATTCAAAACTTACAACACAAAGGAGCCTTATTCTCTTTCCTCTTGTAGCAAGCAGTCTTATTCTCTTTTCTTCTCTTAGAGAAAGGAATCTTTAACGCTGCCAAGAACTTATAACAGAGCAGAAATATAACTACTACTGCAATTGTGAAGAATATCTGGATGCCTTCTCCCTGACTTGCAAGTATTGTCTTAAATCCCAAAAGAAAATGCATTCCAAAGCTAAAACATCTCACTTTCATAGCGAGTCTGGCTGATTATGGCTATAGCTAAGTATTTTGTAATATAAATCACATGTTAAACCAGCAACACACCCTGTTCGCCCCATGATACTACTACAACATAAAATGTGACATGCTGGACCCAAGGTGTAATCGGATAGGACCGGAGATTCCTGGTTCTAAATCTCTATGATCTAAATCATGTGACGTATACATATGAGCTCCAGCCGATTCGTGTGAAACTCCTGTAAATATAGATTCTAATGACTCTAACAGGTAAATTGCCCATGGCGATGCCTTGCATCTATCATTTCTTAATGTTGTTTTTCCTCCCTCAGTGAATGATTCAAGGACTGCTCATTCTTTTGGCCCAAGGCTTCTTGCTTGCTGCCAGAGACTGAAGGACGGGTTTTATTTGCCATTATTATATATTTTTTTCTCTTTCCACAGAAATTAGATCCACCGTCAAAGCCTCCAGGAGTTGGAGCTGCTCCACAGAAAACAGCTGCCCGTGATTAGCATGGAGGTGAGATGTCATCAATCAGAGGCCTCCACAGATAGCATTATCAACTATTTGTGGGCCACTTCAAATATCAGTTCCATGAGGAAATCTCGCTCTTCCTGTAGTTCTTGGCCACGAGAGAGTCTCAGCCATCCCTCATCAGGACGCATTTGCGAGACTTGATTATCCACAGCAGTCTCAGCGATGATGTGTAACTCTGATAGGAACACAAAAACCTAATCTAACAGCAGCCGCCACAGCAGAGAGCAGCCACTGTGCAAACAGCACTTACTGTTCACACTCAGTCAGTTCAAGCTTAGCTGAGCTGCCTGCAAGGATTTTGGGGCCATATTTATGGCACATTTGAGCGCTCTCTGGAGAAGAAGTTGGGTAGAATACTTAAAAATTGTTAGTAATGAATAGAGAGTATAAAAAAAGTAACATATTCTGAACATATTTAGAAGGCATCTTGATGAGTCACAAGGGAAACACTTGGCTGTTGTCATTTTTATTTTATTCACACTGTTACTGTTCAGCAGTCTTCAGCATCAAATTCTTCTGTCCATATGTCGTAGAAAAGATTAGCTTATCATCTCAATAAAGTTCCCAAACGTTTCCTTTGTTCAACTGCTGCTTCCACAATTTCCCAAACAGGACCGGCGCCCATCTCATGAATTCATATCCCAGTGACAAAACCTTGACTATAAATTGGGTATCTCTGATTTTCAGTTAATGAGATGTCTGGATGTAACATCACGCTCCTAAAAAGTGCAAGAGCAGATGCTAAGCTGAAGGTCCACTGCTCAGGAGACTGTTCAGTTTATCAAGCAAAATCAGGCTTGTTATGATTCAGCAGGTGTTTACATGTTTGTAAGGCTACGTGTACATATACTGAATTTAAAGCTGCACTATGTAAGGTCATATGTTTGTTTCATAGGGAAAGAAGCAGCGTTCTAGGTTTAGGGTCATTTTCGATGCGAGTTTTGTGGACCGTGTCATATGTGTTTATGCTTTAACATCACACATACAGGCTCAAACAGAAGGTCGGGCTCAACGTTTAGTTTTCAAATTCATTATTTTGATAAAAATATGATAACAGCAGGAGCAATAATAGGATGGCAATACTTGGTAAACACATCCGTCAAGAATTAGCTGGGTTCAGTCATCAGATTAATTTGCTCGGGGGACCCAAGCACAACCAACATTACAAAATGTTCCTTTACATGTTGCATGGAATTACATATTTCCACCAGAGAAATCTCTAAATTCCCAAACACACATGGCGTAGCTATAAAACTGTTAATGAACAACAACTCTATTATAAAAACTTACTGTCCATTCTAAAAAAAATATTCTTCAAAAAATGGAAAATAACTGTATTCTGAACGCTGCCTTCTGGAAATGTTATGTGGACTGAACACAGGTACTTCATTTGTGTATTCTGAAGATGTACTCCGAGTACTTGTATTCTGTTACATCCTAACCTTGTTTGTTATTGTTTATTTTTCTTCTTTCTAGAAAGATCAGCAAGTTTATTCAGGCATCGCTGAACAGAAGTCGACTGGGGAGGTTGTGCAGATTTTACACCCAGAGAGTTTAATGTGGCAGAAGTAGAGACTCTTTGTCCTTAAGCTTTTATCCTCACAGATATCACACTCGGTCCAGGCTCCACCAAAACAAACAAAACACAACAGTGGCTAAATAGGTCATCTTAAAAATGTGCAGCAGCGTTTCTGGAACAGCATGATTGTTTTTTTTTTTTTTTTTTTGTTTTTTTTTAGGCAACTCAGCTCAGGCTTCCTGAATCTTTGTATAAACCCAAGCGTTCAGCCATTCAGGGCTTACACCAATTCTGACTTCAAATCTCCCAGTGTGCTCATTTAATAGCGCTCAAAATGCAGCTTTAACAATAGCAACTCCAACGTTGAGAAAATCCGCTATATTTAGAGCCGGCTTCTTTATGCCTCTTTACAAATCCTGCTGGATAAGTGTAGACTAATAAGTAATTGCACAGAGCATGTCCTCAAAAGAAGTGGTAAAAAAACAGTTAAAATGAACTAAAATGAACTAAAATGGAAACTATATTAACACAACAGCAGTTCTTAATGTCCTGTAAAAAAATTCATGAGGAATGGACCAATAGAAATGTTCCAAAACTACTACGAATAAAAACTTAACATTAACTTGCATTAACTTGCATTGAAAGTTAAAGGCTATAGCACCAGCTAATATGAAAACGACTGGATCTTAAGTCTGGCGCTTTTCCAATAATATGGGTGTGCAAGGAAGCCAGCGAGAGCTGTTCAAAAGCCTCTGTGTACGTGGAGGTAAACCGGGTCTGCGCAGTTACTGAGCCTGTTTTAGCTGATGTTAGCTAACATTAGCTTCACTTGCTAAGTTCAGTGGCTCAAATTATACTAAGCTAACGTAGTTGAAGATTTATAGAGTCGTATGAGTGCGAGTTTGACTTTGATCATAATTTACAACAATGACTGTACCTGTATATCTGAGTTTAGCTAGTTGCTAGGCTGTTGTCATGAATAATGTTCATTATTTAGCTAGATACTGTTTACACTCAGGATAAGCTGTTGTTGTGCGTGTGGTTTGACTAAAAGTCTCAGGACTAAGTGATATGGTGATCTATTTCACTACAAGTCTTTCAAATTAAAATACAGAAATATCATCAGAATCTGAAGAAGTAGCTCTGGAAAATTTGCAGTCCCAGTCAGTAATAATGCTGTTTTAGCACAGTTGTCCACCAGTGACAAGACATGACAGCGAATTTCCATTGCGGGTTTTAATGTCAATTAAATTAAAAGCATCTATTTTAAAGCAAATTAAGTCATTTTAAGTCAAATTTATGTATTTTTAGTATCTAAAACAATGTGAAATCACCAGGGCTGTCCATAAGTAGCCTTCAAGAATGTTTTTGTTCTATTGTGTAAAGTTACTGTTTTGGAAATACTTTTTTGGATATTGCGTAAATAGTGCAAAGACACTTTATGTATAGCAGGTTCAGTATAGTGTCAAAAGCAATTTATATTATATTTAAATGTGTTCTAGAAAATCTGATTTAGACCAGAACAAAACCTTTGCAGACATTATAGCATTCACTTTAAAAACTGACACAGACCAGATGCGTTTTTCCAATCTTTCTTTTGAAGCTGGTATTTCTGTAAATATCACAATGGTCCTGCTGGCTCCAGAAGGTTCCACCTGTTTGTTCTCAAAGATCAGCGTGCTTTGAGGTATCTGAGACCAGTTATGTGTGTCATGCTGTTAGTTACTCTTATGATTCACACAATACGCACCAGTGAGCGGCGTATGTGGAGCGAAATCACACTGGTTTTTTAAACACATGGGTACGTTGTGAATTGCTAAAAGGATTTTCTGCACTTAGGCCAGAAGCTAAAAATTGGTTCAGTGGTTTTTTGAATGATTCCTCAAGAACAAAAAAACTCAAATATACAATTTAAATGTGAGCTATTCCAACTAATAACAGTCCCATAAATATGCACGATCTGTACAATCAGCTCATGCATTTTAATCTCAGCTTAATTTGCCTCAATCCACCATGGCTCCTTGGCGTTATAATAATTACAATAGGTTGCACACTCAGCAGAGACTCTATTTGTATGAGATAGTCTACCGTTATAAATGCAGTAACAGCATAAAGCGCTGTCTGAGCGGAAAGCCAATTATATCGCTCCCCTATCATTCACTTACTGTTTCTGCTGTCCACCTCAAACACAGTCCCAGGGATCCCTGCGTTCCTTGTGAGCTCGGCTTAATTATAAAATAGAAGAGAATAATTATAGTGATTGAGTTAGCCGTTTAGCTCATGATTCTCCAATTTCCACAGTTGTGGCCAAAGAAAGACAGCATTCCACAGACCAGCTATGAACGATTCTACTGAGTGGATCCTGCATGTGAGGAACCAGACAGAGCTTTTTTGGACAGCATGTGCCTCCAGTGCACTCCAGGGCCTCAGCCTTTTAGAGCTGAAACAACTGGGTACCTCTGCGAAAGAATAAAGCTCAACAGACTGGAACACGGTTTAACATAAAATCCAATGTCTAGCATTGCTTCTAAAGGTCACATATTTGGCTTGGGTGGCCGGTGCCGAAGCAGCTCGCCGAAGGGAACCTCGCTTTAGTCGCAGCCTGTTCCTGTAGCCATGTGTGAGAAAACTCGGGGTAACAGTGGTGAAAAGGCAGAGGCTTATGAAAGGGTTAGTGTGATTCTAGGCCTGTGGTATATGGCTGTACCTGACACCAGCTGCTGCCCGGTCAGGCCCATGGGCATGATGCCCAAGTTGTTCATGGCTGTAGCCCAAGCGCCAGGGTCCGCCACGGGCACACTGAGGTGGCTCTGCTCTGTTCCCAATCCCCCTATGCCGTCTGCTGCTGAGAGAACACAGAGAGAACGATCTTTCACAAACTACTCTTTGATCGCTTCTGTCAATACTAAACAGAACATTAAGCAAAACAAGGCATTTCTGTAAACAACTTCACATCGAGCTAGCGTCGAGAGAACCAGCTTGGCTAAAAGACTCTGGAAACACCTTCTAAAGAACAGGTGGCTGCCATAGATCAGCTGTTATAATGTGCTGTTTATTTAAGAACAGCTTGAGTGTCAGACTCTCAACCTGTGTCCAATGTTTACAAATTTTTTCCGCACAGTTTTATATGGAAAACACGGGGTGAATCATAGCCAGGTCAGATTTAAATGGTTTAATATAGTGCTGAGCGACAGATCATCATTGCAATGTACGTCATTTGCAGAGTGCTTCAGAGTGTTTTAAAAGAGCAGTTCAAAATAAAGAAAGAAATTAAATAAATATAAAGCTGCTGCCTGGATTTCTGCTCTTCATCTGAGTAATATTCACAGTGCTGTGTACGGTTCCCTGTGGTGCAAGCATGACAGAACAAAACAGTCCAATCACAACATGCTAAGTCAGGAGCAGCAGTACTAATAAGGCATGATGTTATTGACTACATTATTATAAAACTAAATATCATCTGATATTGTGAGGCCGTGATATATTTGGAACCAGTAAATGTTAACAACGCTGCACAACACTAGGTTTGATATCATAGCATGTGTCTGCTTAACAGTTTGAGACCTTTCCCTCATTTGATATTCCATCCTTCACACTAGGCACTGCTAATGAGACACGCAAAACCAGGGCTTATAAATAATCTAAAGCCAGCTTCGCTCTGCATTGTGCTGAGTCAGAGGATATACTGAGAATTAACTGAGATGGTGGTGGGAGAAGGTTAGTTACCACTGGCCATGGCAGGTCTGCTGTAACTCTGTTTCTGGAAGCCACTGCTGTCACCAGAGCCCCTGCTCGTCCAGGGCAGCTGGCCAGAGGGGAGAACAGAACTCAAGGGCTCATCACAGCATGCACATAAACCTATAACAGACACAAATAAAGCAAACACAAAGTCTAATGAAGATCAGTTTGTATAAAAGCACAAAAACATTCATTAACAATGCCCTGTATACATATTATATATATATATATATATATATATATATATATATATATATATATATATATATATATATATATATATATATATATATATATATATATAACTTCAGGAAAATACGCATACAGGGCACTATATATATATATATATATATATATATATATATATATATATATATATATATATATATATATATATATATATATATATAGGGATCCTATAAGGCATTTCCATTTTTTGCATTTCCATTTTTTTCCTTTACTATTTTGTAGCTGTTTGTACATGTAAACAAATGTACTACAGAGTTATGAAGGCAAAAGTACACGCTCCAGAGAGAAAGTCTCTCCTACAGAAACCACTTTTCTCAGTTGGCCTGAAACGTCTCATTGAACTGTGAGCTCTTTCCTCTGTTACAGGGTGATGTTATTTTGTAGCAAATCCTTATTGCCCATTTACTGTCAAGCACAACATGTGCAGCTAATGCTGGAATCTGGGTTGGCACAGGGTCGGGCCTTAAAGACACAGGAGCTATTCAGATAGAGGTGTATGGTATGACGGTACAGTATAATAGTAATAATAATAATAATAATAATAATAAAAATAATAATAATAATAATAATAATAATAATAATAATTACATGTGTTTGTAACACTGAAGAATGTAAATCTATTTTAGTAGATCCCAAAAATAACATAATGAACCCTGAAAATGAGCAACACAATTTCTCTGTTTACTTTAAAGTGGACATTAAACACTGAAAGTATTTGGTATAATTCACAAGATGTATTTTTACTCTAACAAATCTTATAGGTTGAACACTTGTCAGTGAAACTGAATTAAAATAATAAGCAATCTAAATGCCCCTTTCAGCTTCGTCTTCTTCCATAGTGTGGCAAACAACACGCTCTTTTCCTTAACTGCGACCGCTATGCTCCTGGGCTATCTTCAACCAACCAACCAACCTCGTGACGTCATCAATTCTGCACGGGCAAGATGGCGGCGCACTGGCGCAAAAGCATATATATTATAATTTAACATGTAAACATTTTGTATGAAAAATTTTCCTCCCAAATATATTTCATCATATTTAATTCCGTAGAAAACCCATACAAACTGAAATGTTTCATGTCCACTTTAATGTGTTGAAACTGAGAAATCTGTAAATACAATGCACGCAAATATGACCCAGACCTGCAGACATAAGGTCCACTGTGTGTTTCTAGACCGTACTTTTTCCACATTTAGCAGATTTTTCCATGATTCGGGATACAAGGCCCGACCAAGGATAGCCCTGAAGGACATGTGGCTTTTCAGAGCTGATCTGAAAGCTCCTGTCAGAGCGCCCTCGCCGAATGACTTCCAGCTAACCTGTCACAGTGAACCATCAATCTGACATATGTCGTCCTGCAACTCATCAGATGTCCAGTGGCATAGTCCAGCACGCGTGTTTGTGCGAGATGACCCGACCCCATCCCCCTCCTGACTAGCAGCTTGCCCTCCTCTCCAGCGCTCTTTCTCCTGCCTCCATTATGCTCTCACTGCGCCTTGCCTCCGTCCACATGCATTATATCATTCAGGAAATCAATGTCTGAGCAAGAGGGCCATTACGCTGTTTAATATGGGCACGGGTGATGGATCCCAATCGTGGAGAGAGCAACTGTGCATTTTCCTTACAGCAGCAGCAGCTGAGCTGAGAGCCTGGCTGTCATCAGTATGCCAAACATGTTCCTCTCCGCCACTTTTGAGCACACTGCGGTAATGATCATTATTCAAATCTGACACACGGAAATCAACTTAGGAGCGAAACACAATTTCCCTTTAATTGAAGCAATCATATCACTACTTTCATATTAAGGGCACAGGCTTAATGAGGAAATGTTTATTTATGGTACTGAAAAAATACATTTTTGCTGAAGCAAGGGGTTCACATCCAAATATCCAGACTTATGACAATTATGAACTGACAGCATGCATTAAAATATGTTGTGTGTGCTCTACTAATGAACTCAGTGACATGCAATACTTTCCAAGCCATTAAAACCACTTAAAACTGCTGGGTTATATTTTAAATCCAAATGCTGGGTTGAGCCTACTGGGTTATTTTGTTAGGCTATTTCCTCAGAGCTGGGTAGTTAGTTGTAGCCCAGCCACTAATCCAGCAATAAAACTCAGTGACAGGAGACACAATGCAGACAGAATATTATGAAGGAGCAGGATATATAAGCTGCCTTTCAAAAGCAAGGTTGTGGTCTAGATGGGCTGCTTAGAGTTGCCACGTGTTCAGGATTTCTATGGACTGTCCAGGTTCTTGGTTGCCTGACCTGGAAACATTTCATTTCTGGACAAAAAGCCTTTGCATATGCTAATATTACTTATTATGTGTGTTTTTTAACCTGGTAAACCATCTGCAGACAAATAACGGGTTAGTTTTCAGATTTACCTTAAAGGGGCCATAGAATGGAAAACTTTTGTTAGCAAAGTTGAAAAAGAAGAGTTCGGTACACAGAACTGACTTTTAGAATATGACTCCAGCCAAAATGACCCCCCTTAAATGTACATACCAGCTCAAGTTCCATCATGGGAGAAACAATGACAATGAAGATAAAAAGTGAAAGTGATGTCGGCACCTTTTAAACCCTTTCCAATGAACCAAACTGTCATGGTTGATCTTTAAACAAGGCTGAAACTGGCTTCCCACTTAAATGTTTCGTTCCACCTTCAGTGCTGTGCGGAAATATACTTTCCAGATTGTAAAGGTGATGTTGGTACTTTTCAGACCCCCTCTAATCGCACTGTCAACAAGCTGATGTTGACTTCATACTCTTCTTCATACAGCTTCTTAAATGAAGGTTTCCTTCTACTCTAAATGCTACAGCTTGCACAGCTGCCAGAGTGCAAATGCGGTACCATTTAAGGTGGACGGAGAACCGGCAAAGCTGGCGAATAGAAAGCCCATTTCAACTACCACAACTTTAACAAGATCTCATTAATGGATTCATTTTAAACTCTTTTTCAGGTTTTAACAGGTACCTACAATAGACATCCTATCATTTGGAAATTAAATTAACCAAAATGTTAAAATTGTATTAATATATATTGTATTAATACTGCTTGTTTTTGCCAAAAAACATATGTTCAAAATATTTAATGTTTATTATTACATATCACTGCTGTCAAAACAAAACCCTGTAGAGGAGGAAGCAAAAACATAACTTTCTTTTAGAGTAAGTAAATGAAACAAGACTTCCTTTTCTAAAGTAATTGTGGGCTATTTTTTTTGGTTCATGAAAGTTACACACAATGCCACGGAATATATTTAGTAGTGGGCATGTCTATAGTAGTTTGTGTTGGCCATAACATAAATAGTGTGTTTAAATAATATTTTAAATAAACAGGCTAGCATGTGTTGCCACAGAAAACAACAATTTAGGTTCCCTAAAGAACCTATCAATGGATGGATCTCTAAAAGACCTTGTTTGTAAAAAATATATATGCAAGAAGGAACAACCTTTGTAAAAGTTTTAGGAACCTCCATGTAATATAAATGTTCAACAGTAGCAATTTGTATGTTTAACCTATTTCTATGTAAATGTTCTATAGCAAAGCCCTTTGGGATCCTTTGCAAAATATTCAAAGATGTGGTTATTAACCCTCTTGACATCTAGATTAAGTTCATATTATTATACTCTTATTTTAACTATTATTAATCATTGTGAAGCTAATATGAAGGTTATGTAAGTATGAGTGTGTGGAGCCCACATACAGGCCCTGAGGGTTTAAGAGGTTATTACAATAATGGCTCTCACAGGGCACCATCTCCTCTGTTCCTTTATCACAGCAGCTCAAAGGCAGAGACAGCTTCCCATCACATGTCATGCACGCTTCCCTTCACCTTGCTCCATCATACCTTCCATCCGTACGTATTCCCGACTGACCGCGGACAGCAATCCACCTCCAAGCATCTCTGCTCACTTTCACGCATCATGAAATATTTACTCCGCAATTCGTGTTGCCTTCATTATTCATGAGCACACTTGACATGTGTGAATCATTCAAGTGGCATCCTGCCCTGAAATCAAGTGGGCCACTCTGAATCTGAATCCCACCCCACGAGACAGCAATAGTGAACGAGAGGGACACGAATGAAAAATATGGTGCACACATGTGAGAGCCCAGATTAATCCCAAATGCTCCTCAGGATGTTCATAATAGAAGTGGAGAAAAGTGGATAAATCAAACCGAGCAGTGTAAATAGGTTTTTACTGGCTTTCTGTTTGCTTTCCAGAAGAAGAGTCCTATTTCCCAGAAGTGCTGATGTTTGGACAAAGTTCTCAGACTTGTGCCAGAGATATGATCTTTCTTCTATGTAAGGATCTCAGGGGAATGGAGACAACATAGATAATCCGTACAGACATGGTGAATTCCTTTTACCTCACCTACTCAATGTCAATCAATTACGCTTTGATGATTATGAGTAATTGCTTCCATAATTACTTTGACAAATGATTTCATTACACCCAATGGATCAGCATCTCCCAAAGCAACATATTTGAGAGACGTACAAGCTTTCTAACACCTGTGTAGTTTATGACACACCAGTTCATTCTTGGTCACCTGTGGATTGTGAACTCCTTTGTTAGGACTACATATATTGGAATCTTTTTAAGCTTGGCATATAGAAGAAATGCTGCATTGTCCAGCATTTAATGGCTGATTGCAACCATTCTACTACACCTTACTGGTCTGGGGTTGGACCAGAAACTGACACCAGTACCTGCATGTTTGTGCAAGCAGAGAGCAACACAAAATCATTCTTCAGCAACCATCGTTAATGCTCCACAGAACTAGCATCCAGCATACTCACAATAAAAAATACACTCTGAGGGGACACAAATTTAAAAAGTTTAATATTTCATCATCATGGTTGCATGTCAGGCTATCTGCTAACACTTTCAGCCAGACAGAGCTTTATGAAGGATCATGAATGAATGCATAACCCATAATAACACATATATAATGCATCAAAGGTGTCAGGGAGGCTCAATTCAGCTGCTCATAGCAGTACCTACATATAACAGGGGGTCTGGCGAGCTTATCTTATGTATATGTAGAACGAGCCTCATGACTTTTAACTGCCAGCTCACTGTGGAACAGTTCCCCTAGCAATGACATTATGGAAATGATTATCCTGAGAGTAGGGACCATATCAGTCCAAAATGAGAGGAACATACAGTTGTGTGCAAAAGTCAGACACCACTCTTCATTGCTTTGATTTCTAGTACATAGAACTTGTTTCTAAAGCCTTTTTTAGTACTTAGTTTTAAACCTTCCATTCTTTGCATTCTTTCTGCTTCTCATGGTCCAAGCAAGGTTTGAACTTTGGGCTAGACTGTTCATTGTTCTGAGAACACCAGCTTCTTTTTGAGATTCTTCAGAGCCCTCTTCTTACACTTCTTTCGATCTGAAGCAAGCTTGATGTTCAACTCTCTCGCAAAGATGGAAGTGTCACGCTTTCGGACTCTTCCTTCTTTTGCTCCCTTGAACTAAATTTTCCAGCTCACCCCGCTCAGTGATGTCACCGCCATGTGCTCTTCCAGCTCCAATCCCATCCCACCTCTCCGTTTGACCTCGCCTTGAGTTTTTGATCATTCTCACCTGTTCCTCATTATACCTGTTTGTATATATACCTGTCCTGGTTTATTCTCCCGCTGCGAGGTATAGTTGCTTACTAACTTACTGAGCATTTCCTGTCTGTACTCTGTACTGATCGTTTGTGTATAACCTAGCTTTGATTCCCCGTTTACTTAGTTTGGATATTGCCTTTTGCTCTGGCTGCCTTATTGTTAGCTTGTTTGTGTTCCGACTGTTTTGTGCCTTGGCTTTAGCTTTCTAGCTGTTCATTGTGGTGCTTGTTGATATCTCGGCCCAACCTATTAAAACCAATGTGATCTTATTACAGGATGCTTAAAATACTGTTTATCTGATGGTGACCGTTTTGTCTACCAGGTCTTGAATGTTTGTTAAGAGTCCCACTCTCTTCAGATCTTGACTAGGGTTCTGACTTTTACACAGTACTGTAGGCTTTATTTGAAACTTCCCTTCAAAGTAAGTGCCTCTTTCAGGCCGTCCTGTATCACACCTGTTTTTGCTTTGCCCTTCTGTTGCACCATTTACCGAACATTTGTCTCCTATTTTAGGGCAGTCTGGGCTATATGGTTTGAACAGAGCTATGAAACGACTGGCAGGCTAAGAGGAGCACTACCCTTCATTGAAAAAGGGGTCACGACCACAATATCAGTCACTGCTTAGAGCAAATTGCACCTAATAATGCCTTTAGAAAGGCACCATTAAACTCATGCCTCCTCATGGAGAGAAACCTCGTACGGAGGAGAATGAGAAACACGCCAATGCCAATGCCAAGATTCATTTAAGCCCAACTCCCACAAGTCATTACGAAAGCACCAGCACTGTCCTGCAAGAAAAGCTCGGAGAAGGTCTCGTTAGCCTGGCTGTGCTTCGACGAGGTTGTAAATATGAGCGAAAGCAACAGCGTTCAGCCGTTTTACTTCTACTTTACAGCCGCGAATTAACATCCGTATATCAACTTTGCTCGGCTTAGAGCCCCTCACCGATACTAAAAATCAGTATCCATGTCTCCCCTCCTTGGGAATGCATCATAGTGTATCTGCTGTTAGAATTAATGCTGAAAATAGCGCTCTAGTAGAACAAAGAGAAGGCAGCTCTCCTGCTGCTTCCTCTGAACAAAGATGTAAGAGTGAGGATGGCTGCAGGGAATAGAGGAGCTGTGAAGTGTGCTCAATATTCACCAAGCCCTTATGGAGCCAGCCAACTGGAGACAATGCATAATGCCTGCATCCATAAGCATGGCAGCGCGGAGCACGCAGAACAAGCACCAGTGGACACATTCGCTGTGGCTGAAGCGGCCCTACATAACAAAGCAGATGTATTATTGACAGATAATGATGCAAGTGTCTGGAAAGAGGCGCGACCATTTGCCAGAAGAGTGAGTGACACACACGCACCTCTTTGAGTTCCTGTTTCTAAAGCCTCTTTCCCCCGACCCTGTCTCTCTGATGTGAAGCATACGCACCTATACATCATCCTAATCCCATTAGTGAGCCGAATAATCTTGGGAATCCCTGCGTATTACAATAATGTTATTCCTAGTGGAGTGGGTACAGCATTACTCGGGATCAAGTGAGGTAGCTTTCTGACTGTTATTTCTAAGCTATTTGGTGCTGCTGGGGCTGAGTGGCCATTGAGATGGGAATGAGGGCCTTTAGCGTGCAAGCTTTTTTTTCTGAAGCGGTCTTTAGGACACATGAGACACCCATGGGAATAAACCGGTAGTGCCTCATCAGCATATGTGTCCAGATGGAATCAGAAATGTGCGTCCAGTTGGAACCAGATGCTGTTTCTTTCCAGTGGGCCCATGTATAAAAGTGAAACGAGACCTAACATAAGAGAATATGGTAAAAAAACATAGAGCGTAAATATGGCCAATGTTAGTAAAACTGATTATTAAAATTACAAAATAAGAACTTTATATTACAGTGTCCTGCACACAATGTAATTGAATTTGTTCAAGTGCAACTTACTGTGGTTCGGCAAAAACATGCCACTGCCTTTTTTCAGTATAATAAAACTGTATAACGCATTACAACTGTGTAATAACCATGGACGGCAGATTTTCACAGGGCTACCACAAGAGGAAATGAGTCCAAGGTTGGGCATAGACATGTCGGCAGCTTTAACATTATGCTGAGTGACAGCAGAGCCTGTGTGGAGCTCAGGGGCAGGTCGTCCCAGCGCCTGCTTTCACAGCGTCTGCCCCCACAGCAACCCTGCCTGCCCACAACAGTTAGCAGACACCGATGCTTCAGTGAGAGGTGAGAATGACGAAATATGCTTCCTCAGAGTTGAGTGGGGAAAATGTCATAAACCATATGTAGACGCTGATTCTTCCAGGCATGTGGAAAATTCCCATCTCCGCCACATGCAAATGAGCACTTAGTCCAGCCACAGAGGTTAAAAAACAAACTCTGTTTCTCTGGAGACCCTCTCATTGGGTATGGCTCGCTCTCTTCATGTCAGCAGACTTAGGAGGGGAAGAAAAACGAGTTGCAGTTGACAGAATAAATGGGGCAGTGTTGAAGTGTGCTGGAGAGATAACTTCCCTTTTCTTCTGATGTGCAAAAAATAAAGCCTGACTGGCAGACATAGAGCAAACTGATTCAGGACAGGACTGTTTAGTGCAGCCAGAAAGACTTGATTACACATTCAGAAACCATTGTACACCATAAATAGAAATATTCAAATGTGGAGTTGTATATAGTTTCCAGTTTGTAAAGAATTTCTGTTGGGCTACAGTTGGTTTCGACCAAAGATTTGCTGTGCCAGAGACAGGTTGGACCACAATCTAGCTGGGATTCGGCTGGCTTCATTGGGTTACAGCTAAGGAATTTTGGTGGGCTACAGTTGAGGTTGAAGACAATTTTGTTGAACAGCATTTTTAGTTGAAAAAGCATTTCAGCTGGCTCTAGCTGGGTTCAAATAGAATTTCATCAAGCTACAGTTGGGCCTAGATAGGGTTTTGTTTGGCTAAAAATGAGGAACTCATCAGGCTAGAACCAGGTTTTAAATTTAGACAAAAAATTTTGAGCTAGAGCAGGATTTGAAAGAATTTAGTCAGGCAGCATTTGAATTAGGACAGAATTAATTGGGCTACAGCTGGGTTAATTCAGGACATTGCCGGGCTATAGTCAGCTTTGGTTCAGAATAAGAGGCATGCACTCCCCCTAAAGCCACGAACATATAAGATGAACAGGGAATGTTTATGTGTGTACGTATTGCTCTCATTGCTCTCTCCCTCTTTATTCGCTGTGGTAATGAGCAGTTGATCACAGCTGATTGTCAGTTTCTGACTGTTGATGCGGACACTGTCTCGCCACCTCTCCCAGTGCTAATCTCACCAATCAGCCTGCTAAATGCTCGTGACGCTCTGGACACTGGGCAATGTGCGGCTTTGTCATAAAAGCTTCCACACGAGGAAAAAGCCCATTAGTCTGACCGCTACAGTATGCAAAGCTAATTAGCGTGTCTATCCTGGCCT
This sequence comes from Megaleporinus macrocephalus, assembly GCA_021613375.1. NCBI lineage: Eukaryota > Metazoa > Chordata > Actinopteri > Characiformes > Anostomidae > Megaleporinus > Megaleporinus macrocephalus. The sequence goes on along the minus strand of CM038709.1, from coordinate 23,815,776 downwards.
GGAGAAGTGTTGTAGAGGAATAAGAGAGCCTGCAGATGGCCAGGCTGCCACTGTCAGAACAAAACTTCCCTCAGCTGTTAATGAAGACAAATGTGAGCGATTGTGTCTGTGGACGCTCTACACAAAGCAGCATGCAACAGAAGGCAACTCCTCACTTCCTTCCCGTGCTCTCCTCTCCATTCCTCTCCTCCCCTCTTAGCCTCTTAGGCTTCATCCTTGTGTATTCGTTCCCTTCACTCCTCCTGCAGGCAACCTGTCTGTCTCACAGTCTCCATCACTTACTCACCCTCTGGCTCTCTCTGCGGGCCAAAGACTTGCATCCCTCATCAGCACAACTCCAGACGGCTACAACAGCAGCCGGTGATGCCTTGTCTGTGTGTGGTCTTCAGCAGCATAAACACATACGATAAACTGAGTGAAGCCCACACCTTTTAGCTCTGAGGCCTCACTGGCTGCCATCATTATTCGGCTCGATTTTTCTTTCAGGGGAAACCATGACACGTTCTCTCCTTTCCTGAGGAACCCGCCCATCTCTCCGCGGGCCTTGTCATCTATCTGATCCCTCCATCTGTTGGGCCTGTCCATTGACGCCTGCTCGCTGGAGAGACAGGGCCTTGGCTGAAGGTAAAATACACACTATCACATGTCATTGCTTCTCAGGCCCAGGCACCACCTGTGTGGACACAGGGGAAACCAGCCTGCCGGCTTCCAGTGGGGGAACCAGAGTCTTGATAAGAAACCATTTAAAATGCACAATGTTGCCTCAAATCTATGCATAACACAAAAATGTATATTATATTTTGGTATGCATTAAAAAACATAAGGTAATCAGGGGCACACACAGAATAACGGGGAAATTATAAGAAAGAATTGGTCAATGGGTGCATTATTCTATTTGCCCTCATGCTGAAAAATATGGAAACATTAGAATTAAATGTTTGGTCCTTAATTAGCCGACTTGGAAGCCATATAAGCCGTATATACACCATATAAGACACCATGTCTATTCCTACAATTTGTTACATTACTTCTCACTTGTAGCTCATAGAAACAAGCAGATAATTGCTGTTGAAAGTAGAAAGTTTAAACTTTAAACTGATACCACATTTGAGTTTATAAGCAAGATATTCGATATTTTATGACTTATTCAGCGTTATTACTGCAGAAAGAAAAATCACTTACATGAGAATGTTTTTCTCATTTTTTAACATTACAATACAGGAAAGGTCAGTCAGTTGAGCTCAGACTTGAACTGAATGTGAGTTCTTAAAATGTAAACTATATGTAAAGGTAAATAGATTTTGCAATAGCAATGTAATTAATTATGTAATTATATTGTTACATATCATTAATCATGTGGCACGCAAAATGGAAATAATAATTATTACCAAATAATTATTAGAAAATAAAATGTAGCATAAAGATTTATCCATATTTGTATTGTAGACATTGTGACCCCTCGTTCCTATTAGTACCACTGTACAGAAATTCGAGTTGGTAAATTTCTCTACAGTGGAACACTTCACATTAAACAACTCTGAAGGACTTGTTTATATCTCAACAACTGAATTAGGCAGAACTTAGACACGGTTCCAGAAATTACGCCTGCGGTTTGGCTGTGATGAGATCCACGAATGGTTATGCAGGCTGCCACACAGAACACACACACACACACATATACGCACATGCACACACATATACACACACACACACATTCTTTTTCTCTCTGTCTAGTTATTAATAGAGTTGAGTCAGAGAAAGATTCACAGCAAACTATTAAACACCTATACCAAGTGAGCTCTGAGCCATCATAAATTATCACCTCCTTCTTCATGTGTGGGTTTCTTCACAGCTCCTGCACCGCAACCCAATTTTATCCATCACTGGATTCACTGCTGCTGTTGCAACACATCTCACTGATTTACAGGGCGAATGCATTAAAAGTGCACAAGGGCAGAGTTGACCGTACGCTGCATATGCATATGTGTGTGTTTGCGTGTGCGCGAGCTGAAGCAGCCTGCGGTGTGTGAGGGGGTGATAGCTCTGAGTCACAGTGAAAGTGACCAGATGGCGAGAGCGAGTTGGAGCATTCCTCCAGCCGTGACTGCTCTGCATTTTAATCACCTCCCCTCTCTCTTGCGCTCTCTCTCTTTTTCTCTGTCTCTCTCTCTCAAACACACACACACACACACACACACACACACACAGTGGCAAGCAGGCCCAATTAGCATCGTGCTGCATTTCACACACTGCCTGTAAACCTGAGCCATGAATATTTAGAGATGAGGGTCCACAGAGAGGCAGCAGAGAAATAGAGCAGGATGTTATTATGGCCTGAAAAAACAGACTGATGCCATTGTGCTTCTCTAATCACCCGCAATGCATACATGCAATCAGAACACAAATTCTTATATTAACCCTTGAAACTGCAAGCTTATGATTCACATTCACACGATTCTGGAGACACTTGTTTTATATATATATATATATATATATATATATATATATATATATATATATATATATATATATATATATATATATATATATATATATATATTGAGAATATCTGAACTTTACTGCAGCCAGTTCACATAATTGTAGTTCACCGTATTTTGGTCCATATATAAAATGCACATTCAAATTCTACTTTTAGGGCTACATTTTGAATAAATGGCTAAATTACTGTCTTGTAAGGCTGTTCGATTACAGCAATTTTGAAATTCTCTCCAGTTTTGGTTCCAAATGACTGTAATCCATGTACTCAATTCAACTAGGACAAAAAGCGTACGAAATTAAGTACAAGGTGCAGTTAGTGAGGCTTTTGCTTTGAAACATTTCAAAAAGAACTAAAATCACCAGAATGTAAAGAAATAACAGTATTGATGGCATGTCAGCGCCGTCCAAGTATCATCTTGCAGATATATCTACTGAAGTTAGAATGCTTATCAGCTAGCCCCGGCCTATTCAGTCTCATAGTATCACTTTGTATATCAAGAGGTGACAGCGAGTCACTGTAAGTCAGTCGTATGGATGGCGTATTTTAAGTTGTTAATCATGTTGAAGGTTCTGCTCCCTGTTAGATCATTTGAGCACAGGTAGCCACATAAAATATCCTTAAACATCTTGGCATGCGACTCATTTGACCACTGCTGCCTGGTTAAAAAAAAATAAAAGAAAAATGTGGCTTTTCACCAATCTTGGTAAGAAAAGAGATGTCTGATGCTGAACTGGCTAAGTAAACAGCAGTTAATGCTAATATTGAGGAGGAGGGACTGGGTGCATATTCATCAGAGGCAAATTAGCTGTAACTTAATCTCATAACCGCCTTGACACTATAACACTTCTCGCAGTTCCAACAGTGAGGGAAAGCCACATGAGCAGAATATCACCTTTTACAAGTTCCATAATGTGCTGGAAAGACGATATTTTCAAACCACCATAACACAGTTCCAACAAAAGAGGAGCACCAGAGAGTTGGAGTGATATCATGTTTGGGTGGAATCGTCCCCAGACATGCTAATGGCTCTCACAGCTGTGCTGACTTAACACTCGGATGAGCCAGTGCGATGACAGAGTGTGCTTCTACTCGACACGCAGTTAGAGAGTATATGCACACGTCAGACGCAACATAAACCCTTCTTTACTCTGGCTTAGCTCCAGCAGCCCAGCCTGGCTCTGTTTACCCAGCAGCACCAAGCCCAATTCCCACTGGGCCACTGGTGCCATGCTGCAGGAGAGGGAGGAGGAGGGAACCTGCTGTCCCACGCACAGATGCTCCATGGCAGCACGTTTGGTAAGTAGTGTGCATCCTCTTCCAACGCTTCAAAACATCATCCCCTGTGGAAACCCGTCATGCCTTAGCTACTGACTCTCCTCAGCCATTAGAGTCTCATTACAGTCCATTACTCTAGCATGTGGAGTAGGCCCGGTTTGGCTGCAAGTAATTCCCGTTTATGTCAGTCAGTCAGACTTTTATAGTTACAAATCAAACGAGAAATGGCACTTTGTAAAGCCGTGGACGCCAGCAACACTCCTGGAGAGCTGCACTGAAAGTATAAAAGATACTAATGTGCGCAAAGTAATGCACCGGATTTACTTGACTCAAATGTCTTCATGCTCTCCACATAATTATTTGCAAAAGTAAGTTAACTGAAATATAACATTTTATTTATGAAACAATGTACACACTTGAATTGAGTAAATTCAGCGCATTGTATTTCTTTCAATGTACCTACCTACAGGTTTCACCTACATTAAAGATTCCACTTATTCTAAAGTAGACACATTCGTCTACTGGATTAGGTGTAGATATGACACCTTATATTTTACCTTCTTTGTGCCTAAGCCTTGACAATTATCGTCCTGAGCCAATATATATCATTTTTTCTGATCACAATCTGTATTATGAACTTGCTTGCCAATAAAAGCCCTTCTTGCTATGATCTACAAAACTTGCCTCTGTAGTCAGACCTAATGTCCCGCCCACAGTGCTACAGTTGAAGTGTGAATGACTCATGGAGTCTGTGTTTGTGCTACTGGTTTGGTTGAAATGTCCAATCAGAAGTGCATTTCAGTGTTTGTGGGAAATGCAGGAGTAAAAGACACTTGCATGACTATAGAAAAACTATAATATATTTGTGTACATTTTTTAAATATAAAGTTGACTTACTATTACTGTAATTGAGAGCTGTTGAAGTTTTTATTTTTATCTGTTTCTTATCTTAGAAATAAGTTTCAAATGTTAATGTTGCAGTATATCCTGATAGGACACAAAGCACATCGTATTAATGATGTTTCAATAGTAATGGAATGCAATTTGTGGCTAAGAGTTGAATTCTTGTTCATTTTCACACTACAAATATGTCTGGTCTTTGATTACTAATAATTGGCATCGGCTCTGAAAAAACATTGCTCAACCTCTAATTGTGTCTTATTTGTAAGTCGGAGCTGAAACACTCCTTACAACTTCAACCGGAGGGGGCGGAGCTAAACTGCTTTAGGCTGAATATATGGATATATGCAATTATCTTGGTTTTGTTAGCTCACACATGCAGTTACCCCAGAATATTTTAACAACACTGTTACTGAATATGAACTCGTATGTGATTGATTTGAAAACTTTAAAAATACTTACATACTACATCAAACATAGGGTACGTTTATCCATGATACCCATGCCTCTGCAGGAAGCTCTCCAGAGGCAGGGTTAGTGGCCACTTTTAGAGCACATTAGAGACAGAGAAAGTAGCATCTGGTGCCTGGCTGTGGCGCCCCCCCACCCCGCAACCAGTCAAGACCCCTCTCTAATGCTGGGAGAGTGCAGCTTGGTTGACCCTTCTCCACACGGCTGCTCGCTGCTGATGGAGTCTGAGAATCACCAGCCTAAATGCAGGCTGCTGCTCCTGGAACAAGGCCAGCGGCCTCCTGTCCGTAAGCCTGGTGCTATACACTCAGAAACAAAGTTTCCATACAGGATTCCTCGCAGCAAAGTCAGAGGAGAACTACTTTTTTGCTGCCCTAAAGAACCTTTAAATGCTTGGTTCTTTAAAAGATGGTTCTTTACTGACCCAAAATTGGTTGTTCCATGGCAATGTGCCAAAGAAGCCTTTATTTTGAAGCGGGTATAGAGGAGCATGCCGAGTGGGAAGAACAACAGCAACATAAGCTGCAGGATATGGGAGTGAAATAATGTCTGATTCGCGGGAGTATAAGACTCTTTGGAAGACTGTCAAAAATGCCTCGAAGCATTCGGTGATCTTAGAGAGACGCAACAGACAAACGTTTCATGCTGGATCCCCTCCTACCTTTTTGAGCCTGGTACAGAGCCTGACAGAACTGCCTGCGTCTCCTCCGCTGCTCCATTTGCATACTGCGCTATACTGCGCCCTAAGCCTCCTAGCCCAGTGGAAAAATGTCCAAGTAGGAAAGGTCGCTGTGGAATACTGCCAGACCATTTGTTACTGTATATCAGTCCTTCCGCAAGGTGCCAGCGTGGTGATTTATCAGCCGTCAGCCACCCGACAGAAAGCAAGTCTTCACAACACATCTCCAGTCAATGCCAGCTCCACTCATTTCAACTAGCATTCACAGCCATTGTAACATGTCAGTGCTGTGCTGCAAACATGTGGCCAAGCTGAGCGCTCGGCACAGCTGATTTTGAGACACAGAGTTTGCGCCGCGCTTTCGAGTCTGTTCCGAGCTGCATGTATTAGAGGGTTGTGTATCTGCACCAAGCAGCATGACTGACAGAGTCACTGAGCTACGGCAGCACCATATGTTCCCTTCCCTTCTAATTAACTTCAAGTTTAAGCATAAGTTGTCGAGGCTGGGAATTTCGTCTCAAAATCTGCACACTACAGTACAAGGAGATATGTCATCAACTTCATTAAGCACGTGTTTACAATCTGATCTACAAACATATGGAGCCATTCTTGGCTAATGATGAGAAGTCCCAACTCTAAAGCTCGGAGAAGGTTTTAGATATACAGACACAGTGCAGTCATAGCACGGATGTGTCCTGCTCCCAGGCCCAAATCAACCCCCCCACCACGAGTGTTCATGAGAAACTGTTGGATTTCAGATATAAGGGTCTGACGATAGCCCCAGATGTTTTGGCTCTCACTTCTCCATGTCCCGGCTTGATCCACAGGCCTCGTTCCTCCAAGCCCTCAGCAAGTGAGATCAGAGAAATGACGGAACGAAATGGTCTTTACCCACAATTATTTTGCACGAAGGGACTCTTGGCCACTGGCATGGATAAAGGTAAGGCAGTACGGATTTTCCACAGTCTGGCTACCACAGCATGGCATAGTATCCCGGCCATAAAAAAGGCCTGGATCAAAGCCTTGCTGCGAGGAATGGGAAAAATCATAATGAAACACTAAAACCTTTTAAATGAGAAGTAAGCCCATAAACTAAATCCTGGGCACATTGCGATTTTTTACTGAAAGGAATATTTTATTACCGCCTCTGTCCATGTGCTAAACCGCCATCCTGGACCTGTCCACCTGAATCCAACAGCCTGGCAGTCATATGCATTTTCCCCAATGAGTGAGCAATTTGGTTTATCAATCAAAGGCCCAAAGTGTTTACAGTGTCAAAAACAAACTCAAGTCTTTTAAGATTTTAAGTCATGCTGTACATTTTACCCCCCCCTCCACATTCCCTACTGCCACTTAGCCTAAATTACACTCTGTCTAAAGAATGGCCTCGCTTAGAGCTCACCTAATCAATCAGTCTGAGACGAGAGGCTCTGTCCCTGAAGGAGACAGTCCTGAAGGTTAGGATCTACAGGCTACATTTCCTAGAACAGCCATGTGTGAACTTGTGTAGCTATACAACTGAATAGGAATGAAGGTTTTCAGGCGTTCTCATAGCATCACATGCTCTATTACAATTAACAACAGAAGAAAAAGACTCTCAGCTGTTAAACTGTTTAATTATTGCTCAAAAGTGTCTTTTCAAGCATCAAGCGTTTTCAATAAACAGGCATAATATAGGGCATCACACAATGAGGTTTTACTATTCAAATGTAGCAAGCTCTGAGTCTATTCAAGCCCTCGAACAGCCAAAAAAATAAAAACCCACCAGCAAAGCCTTGCCTTCTGAAGGAATCACTCTCTTCTGGGTTTAATAGAACCACTGTTGCATGGAGGAGCTTATTGAAAGAGTCAGTCGAAAGCTCTCATCTGATATACAACCAATTAAAAAGGAAAAACCCAGCAGAGCAAAGAAAGGAAACAGATAAGGACGTACTGGGCCCTCGGAACAATGTCTCTTCTTCTTTCGTGCAGTCATTCAATTCTTTCCTTCAGACACATTCTTATTATAAAGGGCTTTTAACATGTCACAATTATATAGTGGTATTATAAAGGTATGCCATTCACAATACTCCTCAGGTCGTGCGAATGGCCAGTGATAAAAAAAGTTTACATCACAGTTAACTCACAGCTGAAAGCTGACATTATTTCTGGAGGTTTGTACTTCTATTCCTCAACGATTCTCTGGCTGTCTGTGGAGCAAGTTCAGATTTCCTTGAAGAAAGGACAAAGACTGCAAAGATTGCAAAAAATGTGCCATTGTGCAACTGGTAATTTCTTCAATGCAGGCTGTAAAAACACTGATTTCGCAAGACATAGCACAGGGAACTGGACAGGATCTGCCGTTTTACTCATTTCCTTTCCTGTAGGGGACTCTGGGACTAGAATACATGTATAACCAGGGCTCATTAACCTATATAAGTAGTATGAGCACTACAGCCCCAAACCCCAACCCTAACCACCACAAAGTGGTATAACTTTAAAAAAATGAGGCCTGCACTTTGTCACTGAGGTCTCTCACTAGAAAGGGGCACGAAAAGGAGTGAGCTTGCTGAAAAGAGGGATAAAAGGCACGAACAAAAGCAAGGCTGAAGGGTATGGCCTAATGCACTGCTCTTTAATGGAAAGCTATTCAGGGATAAATATGATTTAAAATGCATGTGGCTGCCTAGTTCACTTAACAGAGTAGAAAACAAACGATGGGGGACCAAGCGTAAGAGCACATCTGAGCATGACGTGCCCTTGTCTCCTCTGCTGTTGTAATAAAGTATTAACCTGAAAAGCTCCCTGTCTGGCCCAGCCCTGGCCTCTGGAGCAGGTCACAAAGACCGGCACCTCCGCCCGTGCTTCAAAAGGTATTCCGTTTGAAACCTGTGTCTATTGAGGATGTAATAGCAGAGAGGAAGGTCAAGGACAAGCCACTCAGCTCTGAATAATTCACCCCCACTAAACAATCTCTAAAGTCTGCCCCTGCACTTGCTGTCAGCAAACCTCACACTTACTCCCCATCTCCTTCATCAGACATCTGCTGAATCAGCTCCTTGCTAAAATGAGCAAGGAAAACATTTTTGCTCCAAACTGAAACGGCACCACTTTGCAGACGCTATACGCTGCGTTCAGTAGTTTTGGTAAATTCTGGATTTTTGTCCAACCCTGTGGCTCAATTTCCGTGTGACTGCCATAAAAAACACACGGTGAACTTTTTAAAGCTCATTGGTGTGTATAATTCTAGCTTCTGAGAAAATAGATGCTTCGCAACTGAGGCGTGCCTGCATACTCGATGAAATTATAATTCCACTGCGGTTGGAAGGAGAAAACAAAAAAAAGAAAAGAAAAAAAAGACTTGAGTTCTCCAAAACTGCACACCCATCCATCACAGCCAAACCAAAATGAACTATAAATCTTATCCACACATGCAGAAATTCACAAAGAGTCCTTAAGGAGCCGGTCTAGTCCAAGCTGGTTTCAGCAGAAGCTTTAGCGGGTTGCTCTTGGGTACAAAAAAATTGGGGTTGGGGGGAGGGGGTCAGCGTTCTGCCAACTATTGTGCTTTCTGTGAAAGAGACAAAACATTTCAGAGCTCATGCAATATGTCATACATCTGACAAGCTTTTCAATGCAGCCCATATAATTAGTAAAATAGATCTTGTCTCATTTGAGCTCAGAGTTTAAAGTACAAGGAGAGATGATCTTTTTCATGTTCTTTGGCTCCCATAAAATATGATCATATTGGTTGTATCAAGCCTACAGCTGGTAAACATGTGCCCCTGGTAAACATGTAAATATTTGTTTGTGTTTAACCACAAGGTCTTTTTGTAGATTTCATTAAGGACAGAGATAAAGGGAACAGATATATAAGTACAGAGCATGGTACTGCCTGGTAATCAGTTCAGAAGAGGTTGAGTCTGACACGAAGATTAAGTGTTCTGGCTTAGTATTCCTTCTTACACATAATGAAGCTCCAGTTGACGTGACCTAGAATAGCACTACCGTTAATGCTCTCTAACATAACACAGAGCAGCATTTTGTTGCTCTCATGCTCAGAGGTGAGAAGTAACTAGTCATTTATGTGGCTCCATATGTGCTCCAAGTGTACTTTGCTGACTATTGTCACCTTTCATCAGGTGTTTCTAAAGAATTATTACTAAGAGAATTATAAACTTATTATTTAGCTAGAATTATTAATACTTAGTTACTAATATGTTTTTGTGTTTAGTTTTATGTTATTTTGCTGACATTCCATATAGTCCACATTTGAAAATGAAGCTGCAAGCACAGCCCTTTGGGAATTCACTGTTTTTGTGATGTCACAACAGCCAAGACATTTACATACACTCCTATTCAACCTACAACAGCTCTCACCCATTTATCTTAAAGCCATAATGAGTGTTTCAGTGAGGCACAACACTGGGCAGCTAATCAGAATAAAGCTTAAAGATGTATTATGAAAGTATTACAAAATTAGCTAATCACCCACAGAATGTGAAGAAATAACCGCTTTGATGGTACATTAAAGGTGTATCATCTTGCAGAGGTATCTACTGAAGATAGCATGTTAGCTAGCTAGCTGCATCCCATCCTGTCTCGTAATACCACTTTGTATCTAAAGTAACAATAGTGAGACACTGTAGTGCTTCAGAACAAAACAATACACAATTTCGGCAAAGAAAACAAGCGACAACAATAGCAGCAAAACAGGAGTTAACACTGGTTTTACACTGGTGTTGCTTTTCACCACTGGAGGCTGATGTTTAACACCATTCTTCTAAACTGGTGAGTAAACAGGGAGGAGTAAATAGGGAGGAGGGTTCACATTAACAGAAACAGGTGGTTTAACTGTGATGAATAAGGACAGGTTAGAAAATCGTATGGACACAAGATAATATCGGAATCATAGCCGTTTCGTTGGCACAGGACAGAGCTGTAGGTCTGAAAGACATTTTGAGCAGATCTTTGATTCACTGTATACTAGAACAGCAGAATGTCCAGGTGTTGCAGGGCTAAAATGTCTGCACTACTCATTTTACTGCATTTGCAACGCCATGTGCACTTGAGTAATCAGGGGAAAAATCTAATTCCATATGAATTAGGAAAGAACTTGATTTCTGCTTGCCAATAAACTCATAGAATACATAAATGTAATGTGAAAAATGCTACAGCTGTTAGCATGTGGTTGGCTTCAGTGTCGCTTCAAGGGAGCTTTTGTGTTATCTCAGAAGTTTAGTTTAGAATTATTATTGTTTATTATTGTTTAGTTTAGAATTATTGTGTTTTGCACATAGCGAAATTTGACCACAGCATTTAACCCATTCATGCAGTGAAACACCCACATATACACACAAACACACTAGTGAACATACACACTAGAGCACAGTGAGCACACGTGCCCGGAGCGGTGGGCAACCCTATCCATGGCGCCCGGGGAGCAGTTGGGGGTTAGGTGCCTTGCTCAAGGGCACTTCAGTCGTGTCCTGCTGGTCCCAGGGATCAAACCGGTGACCTTCCAGTCACAAGACAAGATCCCTAACATTCAGGCCACGACTGCCCTGACTTCATGGTTACTGTGTTAAAAGCGGTTGGCTTGTTTCTGATACTGCAGTCTATTTTTGCACATGCACATTGTTGTATTACTCAGTAATGCAAGTCTAGGTGGATGGAGCTCCAGGTTCTACATTTCAGAAATGTCACTAATATCAGCTGTTGTACATAGAATATTTGATACCAGCTTCTGTCCACCAATGGTGCACACTTAGAAAATTATCATTTGGGTACATAAACCCACCCATTTATCATGTGGACTACAGAGAAAATAAAATAAAATCAAGAAAAATATAGGAAATGAAACCAAAAGCACATTAAAAAGAAAGCAACCTTAGTACCTACGCTGAGTACCAGCTTTTCAGGTTACACAACACTCAAGTCGTCTCTGACTTCCCAAATTTGCTCAAGTTATTTGTTTGTAGCAATACTTGCATTGAGGATGGATTACTGTACTCACATCTGTTCATAATCAGTCTGCTTTAAACTCACACTCACAATAGTCAGAGCTTTTTAGACAGGCCATCACACACACAGACTAATCAGACTCGTTCTGTAGAGAAGTTTGACGTCAGAAAGCACTAAACCGGTTCTGAACAGCCTCTCTTATCTGCTCGCTCTTAATTGGGAGAGACCCACAGAGGGTGATTCTGATGTGTTGTTTTGACGTTGCTTACAAAATGTAGGCAAAATGTAGGATGTCTCTGCCTAGAGATCAAAATCAGAGTGAGAATAAAACATAAGGTTGCCATAGAAATAACGAAGCAAATATGTAATAAAAAATTAACACTCTGCTTGACAGCGTGCAGGCAGAAACAGATAAGAGAGAGAGAGAGAGAGAGAGAGAGAGAGAGAGAGAGAGAGAGAGAGAGAGAGCAGTGCAATGTGTGGATGCTCATTCACTAATATGCTTTTCCGGGATCAGCTGACGCGGCCGTGGTGGAAAGAAACAGGTTGAAAAGCGCACGTTTTGAATGAAAGTGTCATATTTTCCTTTGACTCAGTGCGGGGTTTTGATGGCAGAGAGAGGGGAGTTGGGCTGAATGAGTCGGTGGCTGACAGCTGGTCTAGACATGAGATCATGGGCTGCACACAGAGCTCCACCGCAGACCTAAATGGATCCCTGAAGGCTGAATGCTTAATGTTAATGTCTCTGAGGAATTATCAGCACTTAACTCTGCTTTAAACTCGCATCATGCAGGACTGCAGAGCTGTGAGCGAAACTATTCCAACAATCAGGCCAGTAACACTGAGCTCAGGCGAGCTGGTTCCGTTAGAACGAGTCTGTGTGCACATGCGGTGACAGAACGAGAGAAACAAAAGAACCCAAATACACACCCAGTCTCTATCACAACCAGACAAGCCTCAGGCCCTTTACTGCCGTCTCATCCTCTCTCTCTCTCTCTCTCTCACCATTCTTCTCTCTCTCTCTCTCTCTCTCAATAAAATCTCACTTTTCTCTCCTTCTCGTTCTTCTTATCTTCTTTTTCTTCACAAATATCTCCCTTTTACTTTCTCCTGCCTGTCTCTACATTTCTCAATGACTTTCTCTAACTCAGTGTCTCTTCCCTTTTCTTCCTTCCCCCTTTCCCTTTCTCCGTTTCTTTTTCTTTCGCAAACACCCCTCTTTCTCTACTGCCCTCTCTCTCCCACTTCACTTTTCCTGTCTCTATCTTTCTGTTACTCGTCAATTCTGTCTGTATTCTCAACTAGTCTTTTTATACACTTCCCATTATTTCTCTCCTCTCATTATTTCTTACTCTTTCCCTCTCTCTCCCTTACTAGAATCTTTCTTTTTCTGTCTCCAGCTGCCCTTTCTTTCTCTATCCCTCTTTCCCTTTCTCCCAATCTTTTCCCCCTAATTAAAATCTCTTTATTTTCTTTTTTCTCTCTCAGTAAAATCATTCTTCATCTTCCTCTTTTCTCTTTTTAGGTGGTGATTCTTTTCTTTAAGGGCGTTGATTTGCTCCTGACACTGATGGGGACCTATAAATCTACGCCCTGATAAAACAATAAAGGACTGATATACTTCATATGCTATCCAACATGCTTTTAAACTATTCTCTATAACAATTCATAATTTAATGAATTAATGATACAATGTTAAATAATGTTAAACTGTGTGAATGATAAAAAAGTAGTTTAGACTTCAGCCATAGTGCAAATGAAGCAGGTCTCATACATCAGCAGTAATAAAATTAAAACTGTAACAGTAAGAGACTGTAAGAGAACTGACAGTTGGCAGTTTGCTGTGCAGGTAATTTCCAAACCATGTTATTCTTAGCTACAGACGACGTTAGCCTGCTGTATGCTGTGCGCCAAAGCCTAGCACTGCCATTAACTTTATTGTGATGGACTCATTTCATAGTGAACTTGACTTGAAAAATAGCTCCCTATGTCCACCCTCTTCTCCTTTGCTGCCACCCTCACTTGCTTTTGACACCCATGTGTCACCCACGCGGCACCCGAGTCTTGCACAGTGAGTCTCATATGACTGGAAAGTTTTTCTTCCAGTTTTGGCGCTGCTAGCAACCAAACATAACTACAGCGTCTCACGTGACGTGACAGCAGCAAAAGGCACAGCCAATCACACTGGCCATATGTGTTAGCGGACTCCAGTAGAGAACATGATTTAACCCTTTCTGCACCTCTAGGTTAATGAGACGTTGACAGATCTCTTTTTGTTTTTTAGAGGGGATCAAATTATTGGTGAGGACAGTTCAATAATCTATGGATATTGGTGGGGACACGTCACTTCCGTCCATGCTAATTCTCTATCCTTGCTTTTCTCCTTCTTGTTTTTTTCTCTCTATCCATCTCCCTCTTCTTTCTTCATCTCTCTGTCCTTAGCTTTCTCTCTCACTAAACCTCCATTCTTCCCCACTCTTCTATTCTCTCTTTATCAGTCCTCCTCTCCTCTAGTCTCTTTCTCTCTGTCTCTTTATTACTCTCTTGTCTCTTTCTTGCTGTTTGCATTCTCACCCTCAGTTTTTCTCCCCCTCCCTGCCTCTCCCAATCTCTCTTTTCTCTTTCTTTTTCTCCCCTCATCTCTGTCTCTCTTTTTATCCCTTCCTCTCTCGCTAGATATGTTCACAGTGGTCGCAGGGCCTGCATGGTTACGCCTGCAGCTCCAGAGACCGTTGGGATGGTTGAATAATGGAAATTGTATTCACGCGCAGGCCCGGCCTCTAAAATCAGATGCAGTCTCCTGGCAGAGACAGACGAGCCCGCAGTCCTTCTCCCCACTCCGCGCCCGGCGCCCTGTCGCCCTGCATCGCCACCGCCGCCCGCACTCGCAAATCTGAGAGGAGCGCACGACAGTAGGCCCGGTAAAACAAGTCATCAGCCCTTAGCACAGCCATGCAGCATCACCTCCCTCGCTGCCCACAGCCCTGCAGGACCTGCCTTAGCCAGCCACGTACATATCCCTCTCTCTGTTTTTCTACTTTCACCCGTCCCTATCTTTCCCTCTCTCCTCCTATATATCAACAAGATGAAGTGGCCTAAGAGTGACCATCTCTGGCTTTAATAGCCCCCATAAATCTCAGCAGGTTTACCACAGCACAACGGAGGGAAAGGCCAATTCATCACCTCTGCTCTACGGGGGTCCCCTGCCATATCAAGATGTAAATTCTAAACCTATTACTATTTGAACTTTTTCCTGCCTCGTGGGATGGTGTATGATGTGCATTGCTGTATAATTGCTGTACAGCATGGAAGCAAAATGAGGCATGACGGAGGATAAAAGGCAGAGTAGGGTGACAGTCAACTAATCCAGCGCTAATCCACTTTCATTGCTTCCTCTCTTCAGTGGCCATCAGCCGCTGGGGGGTGTCACATGCACACCTGATGCTTCCCCTTGCTTCTAGCACTGCACTGCCCAACTCAGCAAGACTATCAACTTCAGTAGGTCTATCACAATCATAAGATTTTAACTGTCATTAATTGTCATTAAAATATTTCTGATTAACAATTCATTTATTAATTGCATGCATCTGCTGAAGTACAAGCCAGATAAGGTCTAATGAACTGATTCACCATCTTACATGCTAGCTGTGCTTGATTAATAGTAACGCTTGTGTTACTGTCAAAGCTACACAGCTAATACACCAACATCAGCACTGCCAGCATGTTTGATGTCTCAATACTACATTTGACTGATTTCAGTTGTATTTCAGTTTATATGCTCAGCACACCCACTTAACATTCTGCTAGTTGCACAAATCTAACAAATGCAAAGAGCTATTGTAGTCTTAAGTAACTGTGATCCTCCCAAGTAATTGCGATTAGGCGACTGTATAACAATTGAGCTTTACAGGAGTTTATATGAGTGAACAAAAACAATTTCAATTCATGCCAGTGTGTTTGAAATCACCAGGGAAGAATTCTCAGGGTTCCCTTTAGGCCTTCAGAGAAGGTCTCATACTTTCTGTGAAATAGTAAAAAGAGACTGTAATTTTTGGTTCACTTTTACGTATAATTAGGGCCCTAGCAAATTCACAGCTATGAAAATTGTCACGGACCGTGAAATGATCCTTTTCCCGTGTAATAGACAATTTGCCGTGAAATTCTAAATTTAAGCGGAGCTTCCTTAATTAGAGGTTTGTGCTTAGTGATTTTACTTTTTCATTCACGTAGCATTGAAGTACCTTATGTTCATTGGTTAATTTGCACTATAAGGCGGTACTAGCAATCCTACAGTAAGCATATGAGTTAGCAATCTCTTAGTCAAGGTGTCCAAGGTGCTGAAGTCTAAAGCAGCAGCAGAGGACAGGACAGTTTAGACCAAATGTTTCACATGCTTACTTGTACTAGATGTAGTGTCTTGTTAGATCATGATCTTTGAGCAGCAAGTCATCACTACTCAGAGAGTGAAGTCACTTATCATGCAAATGAGGTTTTATGAACCAGCAGCTGACCAGCAATCAGCGGTGCTAATTTCAGACCCTTCTTTTGAGAGTGGATTTAAATTCACTGAGCAGTGCCATTCCTGTCTTTAACAAAAACTGTAGGTTGAAGTTACCAACATACTGCACAAGAGGCAGATGCTACATTGGAAATGTTATGTTTTTTGAAAGTCGTTTCAGTCGAGACTCCCACATCTTGCGAAACTAGCATGGGGTTGCCTGTCAATCCCAACCAATTCTGTGGACACAGAGACAGCAATGTCAAAACATGCACAAGTATTTTTGTCTCTGAGACAGAGTATGAAGCCAGGCGGCATCCCTGGATGTTCTAGGCTTACATTCAACCATTAAAGTAGGCAATTCTATGTATGGTACTTACTATTCTGAACTTATCTGGAGCAGTAAAAATTACAATAAGCTGTTTTGTTCTTGCATGCAGGCTTATAGTAGGGCTAAAGTATGGATGTATGCTTTTCATTTTTGTATCACTGTCAAAACGTCACTCAGTATTAGTCATCAACATAAGACAGAATGTTAGCTTGCTCAACTTTAGCAAGTAATTTAATCTCTCCCTATATTCAGTGTGAATAGATCTGTATAAACCAGGTATGTTTATTATTATGTTGCACTGTGATGGATTCAGAGAAAAGAAAGAGAGCTGTAGTTTCTGCTCTCAGAAAAAGATATGTTTCCCATTCATGATGAAGGGCAGTCTACTGTTATCTGATTGGCTAAACACAACGAGGCAGTCTGCTGAACTTCTGCAGTATGATGACACAGATTTCGCCACACAGCAAACCATTACACATCGTTCAATGCACTCAAGGGCTCGCCACTGAAATGAATAGGATGCAGCGAGGCGAGGTCACACATGGACACGTAGCAGATTAAGGTGTCAGATTAACCATTAAAATAATTAGGAACTGACAGTGAAATCTGTCAATCTTTTTGGATTTCCGAATGGTGGGACCAAATTTATTAGAAATAAAAGCCACTAGACATTTTGAAAGTCCATGATATGCCACTCACTGTAAGCAGTGGTTGACTGACCAATGTGTTTTAGTCATATGTTAGAAACGGGAAAGAGCAGCCACTTCATGCCAGTAAAAGAGTCACTGTAAAAGTCCTACAAGGAAAAATATATGTTAACATGTCTGTTACAAGCTTCAAATAAAACATGGAATGCTTTTACAAGCTTCAAACGTCTATGTTTAACCTAGAACAACCAAAAAAATTATATTGACGTGAATCGCTATTATTGTATTGCTTAAATCCCATAAACGAACTGGCAAAAATAATTCTGGACATTTATGGACAGCTGAAACATATTTTAACTGTAATAGCTGTGACTGATTCACTGTGTAAATTGTTTGCAGCCCCTGTATCATTCCTACTGATAAGTGCATAACTGCATCCCAACTTGTCTGTTCAGTGAACAAAACAGTCTCTAAGTAAGGGTCGTCCCGCCATATTAGTAATTAAGCCGAATTTCTTAGGTTCATGCACTCCGTTCTATTAACAAAATGTAAACAGAAAAAAAAGAGTAAGGAAAAGATAAAACAGCTAAAAAAAGACTGCAGGCCTGGCTTATGTCAGGACTAACTAACTTTGAAATAGAGCTGAATTCATGGAATATGATGGCCAGTGAACTGTAACAGCGAGCGTAAAAACATTAGTTCAAGCTTACCTAATGACAAGAGCAGAAAATGTTTCAAACTGAGAGGATCAATAGTTCTCCAGCCCTCCTGAGTAATATTGATCCCTTTAAAGGAAGAGTTCCTGGAGCTGGGCAGCTGGGCTCGATAAAGCGGGGACAGGTGGCTGTGGTTTGCTCCTGCCGGGTCTGTGCTCTCCACATGTGCTGTGCTGTTTGGATCAGCGTGTGTGTGTGTGTGTGTGTGTGGGCAGCACACACTCTTTCTGAAGCACTGGTGTAACTTTTACTTTTTAAAACCTAATAGCCTGTACAAAACTATGCAAAAGTCAGAGACCACCCTTATATAGTTGGGTTTATATTTAATTTAGTGTATTGTTTGTTAGCTTCTTTGCTCCGCAGTAACAGCTGCTTGACCGCTACACATCCTTTCAGACCCGCAGTACTGAGTTGTCTTCTCACAGTGGAAGGATGAACAGAAACACCTGTGGATTTACAGCGAGTGGAGCTTGATTTTATTCTCTCTCCCCAAAATGAAAGCTTTTTGGTGGTCTAATAGTTCTTGCAGTTGTTCGGGGTCCTATTATTTTTATGTTTATGTTAAATAAAACAAATATTATATTTATATCTAATACAAATTTAAATAAGTTTTGTAACTCCAGTTTTAGAAACATCTGTTTTCTGACTTATGGTCTTTGACCTTGCTCTATCCAAGTGGATCATCAAATATCTAATCTCCACATAAATATTTTTTGAAATAACTTAATTATAATATATTTTGTCTCTGACATTTGCTCAGTATAAGTCAAATATTAGTTCATAGTAGTTGTAGTTTCCAATGAATACTAGTGAATAATAATAAATCTTAAGTACGAAGTCTTGAGACTAATAGCTTACAGTTTAAAGAGAACTGAGAACACATGCAGACGCCCTGTGACAGAGCAGAAGGTACTGGGTGCGGCCAAGTAGCATGCTGTTCTGGGGTGCAGCAGGGTGGGAGACAGACTTGTTTACAATTTACATCATCACAGAACATCAGAGTTACATTAACAGGTCAGAGCCAAAGAGCTGACACTCTCTACAGACAGCAACAGCTGTCAGTTTGAGGACAGACCTGCTATCATATGGATGAGACAAACATGAGAGCTCCATTCTTAAAATTAAAGGTACAAAACGAGTCATTTGGAGAAATAACAAACCTTTCAAAGAACAGACATTATGTAAAGATCCTACACCAAATAAACTGCACCTTCAACCAGGACCCATGTAGGAACCATTACGTTTAAGAGGCTATTTTATGAAACTCACAGAAAGGTGGGAATATTGTCAGTGTGGTTAAGTATAGGACAAAGTGCTTATCTTTCATTGTGTGGTTGCGTGTGAAGCTCTGTGAGCCTGCTGGCAGCTCGCTGTAGGGCTCTAGACCCTACATCTGAGATCAGACCTACAGGACCTATATGCACGTTGTCACCGAGCCAAGAATCAATCGTCTGAGAAGATTGCTGAAGGCAGTCTAAGGGTAAAAAAAGAAAGAGCAGAAAATAGCGTGACTTTGGCATATTCATGTCACGTGAAAAGAGGTTGCAAGGAACGGCAGGAACGATAAGGACGGCATGCTTTGATATTTTGTGGAAAGAAGTATCAGAAAACACTTCTGTGAAATCAGAGCCGAGTGGTGACTGAGTGCAGGGACGTTAGTGCCAGAAATGCACATATGGTAGAGCAGGGCTGTGGTCAGGCGACCCGCAGCTAGATCAGTGAGAGCTGTGTAGCATGTCTCAAAAACTAGCCGAAAATGCCTCATTAGCGAGAGGCACTGGGTGAGACGTGCATTTTTTAGTCCTTACATGATGCACACTGGCACGATAATTTAGAGGAACACACTGAAATCTAATGAAGCATTCACACACAAACAAGCACAGGAACACTCTCCTCAAATTAACAATAGATTCACAGAAGATTCATGGAATCAAGACACAATTCTGCTCACCAGGCTATGAAAACCTGCGTCAAGGTAAACAGAGCTGACCAGGCTGGTTTAGGCCACAGGTCAAAACGTCAGGAAAAAAATCAAACAACTTCCTCTTCAGGTGCAAACTTTAAGCCTTGGTCACTCCCAGTCTTGCCTCACATCATTCATGAAGTTTAAGAGTGTGTAGTGTATAAATGAAAGGGTTAGGGTTAGTGTTAACAGACGGCTAAAAACTGTGCACAGATAGGGGCCTGAGCCTGTTTACACTCAGACAGTCCCAAGTGTTGTCTTGGTTGGCCAGTAATTGTTTCTGTTTGACTGGCTCTGTTTCTTGGACATTAAACACAGTTCTGCCAGTTCTGATATGCACACGCAAGCACAGCACTGGACATCCAAACATTGTGTTGGCAGAAAGAGCCACTAATAATCTAAATAGGGCTGAAAAAATCCTTGGGCAGCTTTTACTAAAAACAATTCTACAGTAACTCCAAATTCTTTCTATTGAAGCTTTGTTTAACCCATGCACAACTTTTTTTGCATGGATGATTATTACTGTCGCATTGCTTATTCTGTGGGCTCATGACAAGAACAAGACATACACTGCATCCCGCCCACTTTTATACTTCACCTACTACACTATTGCACTGGCAACGTTACATACTGTTTAGTATGCTAGTACGCATTTCGAGACAGACCACTACTGTGTTTTGCCAAAACAGAAAAAGAAACAGTTTGGGATCACTTTTATAAAAAATTCAACTCTATGCAGTGTGCCTGCTGTAAAATCAAACTAGCCCTCCACATAAGCACAACGTCAATACTTCAGCATCTCAGCAGAAAGCATCCACTCTACACACCCAGTCCACAGAGCCGACCAACAGAAGACCATTTTAACATTAGCATTTAACATAAATCAACATGGTGCTTGAAATGACAGCTAGTAAAGTATGTATGTTGATTATGGCTATATGTTATGGTTATTTAATGATTAATGAATAAAAATCATTATGATTGCAAATTGAGTAAAGGTCAATAAAGACTGTTCATTCATTAAGGCCACACAAGGACATGCATTTTGAGGAAAGCTAAATAATTGGCAGACTTAAATGCACTGAATGGGTTTAGTGTTGCCAGATGATATTATTGTATGCAATTGAAGCAGTAATATAATGATTCTTTAAAAAAAAGGAAACCAATTAAATGTTTATCTTAAAATGCCTTTTCTATTTTGTATATTTTTAATAAAGTGAAAGTTCTTATCTGGTTACTAAATGAAATAATCAGTAAAATACTCTATTATTAAATCAATAGCTACAGCACTAAACCTAAAGTTACAAAGTTTCTGTTATTGTAAAAATTGGGATTTCTTTGAGGCTTTGGAAACCATTTTACCCTCGAGCCCCTGTTCTCTTAAAATGTATGTGCATTGGCTTAGTAGTAGAAGGAGCCTGAATTTAGTTTGCGCTTTTGTCTAATGCTAAATTACATAAACCATCGTTTAAATAATGAAACAACAAAGATGTGTTGCAGTGGCAGGCTCAAGACATAGAGGAATGTTTACAGATAAAGGGCCATCAGTTTGGAGTCCAGACAGGGTCCCCTCCTCTATTCCTCTTCATTCATCACAGCGTCCATGGAAAGAGAAGGCCCCTCCTAATGAGCAGTTTCTTCAGCTGGACCGACTAGAGCCTCTCCGAGAGCCGAGAGGTGGGGCTGGTGCTTTAGTCATGATCAATCACCCACAGGCAGGCAGGGATATGCACCTCGCTGCTCTCATACTAGTTAACATCACACACCAGCATTTATCCCACTGACACGATCAATTTTCACCAAACCCTCATATCAATCATTCCTTAATTATACACGCAGTGTAAACAACACATTGTACTACTTTACTCTCAGATAGCAATTCCTTCTGATATACTTTAGAGAACAAATCTCTTCAAATATATCATTATATGAATGTTATTCTGGTGGACAGCATGAACTGAATTTTAGCCAGTAATTAAAGCTGCGCAGCAGGATGCAGAGGTGCAGTGCAGTAATCACTCTCAGGAAATGATACACTATACTTAAATCCCTGTCAAGGTCCTTTGAGTTCAGTATTGGAAGTTATTGCATACCTGTTGAGACCATGTGTATTAGGTTTCTCATCTTAATCAACATAGCAAAACACAGTTTGAAAGAGGATTATGCTAAGCGTTCTGAGGAACTCAAGGAACACTGCTATGCAGCCCACATTTTCCATGCTGTCAATATCCTTCTTCTTCGAAGGAAAGGCAAAAGCAGAGACCTTGTTCTCTTTCCCTCTGTTGCAAGGGAATTAAGGGGAAACTGCCACCACTTCCACTGGTCATTACTTGAGTAATCTTGGATGGCTGGGAGCCTGCTGAGTGCAGAGGCGTTCATCACCATTTCCAGACAAGTCCAAACATCCAAACACAAGGTAAGCACTCAGAAATTTACCGCATTACCCAAGCATTCAAATGTTTCCATCCACCATTAACTTCAAAACAAAAAACAGATGGAGCTCTTCAGGGTGCCCGCAGAAGCCCTTGCGGCACAATCTGCAGAGGAAGAAGTCTGAAAATATCAGGCATCGTGTGCTGTCAGCTGCAGTGTATAGGCTCTAATTTAAATCTAATCGCATGCGCCGTTCAAAGTACAACATATCTCGGATCAATTCAGGAAATGCAACCTGAATAGCATACGCGCGGCTACTTCTCATTTCTCCATTTTGCACAAGAGCCGCTATCGATTTTTGTGTTCTCTGTATTAAACCATGAATAAATAGAGCACAGACTGTATCAAAAGCTTAGCGGTGCATTTACATCTTCTAGCACATGAACCGCCTTCCAAATATCTGCTTGCTGACCTTTTATTATCACATGCACTGAAATTCCTTTTGTTATTCTCTGTGCATCAGAAATAGACCATGTTAAAGAACTCAGACATCTTTGCAGTTTAAATATTAATAATGCAGAACATGACAGCAATCAGAAATCAGATGAGAGAACTACTAGGCCTGGTTTTGAATTAGCTACAGTTGAAACTATTGCACGATCCCTACAAACTGACAAATTTGAAATGAGTGAGTTATATTAGACAAAGAAGCCTCAGCGCTATCTGTTATGACTTTTACCACAATGTCTGTGGAATCGCTGTGGAATTGAGAGAAATGAGTTTGGCTGGCTGGTCATTTGACTCTAAACTCTCATTTGAACTAAATCAAACTAGCGCACTCAATGAGGACTGTTTCACCACATTGCCACATATCTGTGGTCATTTAATTGACAAAAAGAAAACTATTGATGCAAAACTTGCAGAAAATCAATTATTTAAATGTCACCAGTTGGTTAAGGGTATCCTTACTGGTATAACCTCATAATAACCCAGGTTAGCAGTGTAATTACAGAATAATAAGCTCTAAGACAGCAGTTCTGAAAGATGCCTTAGAATGCACGTATTCAGCATTTTTCTCAGATGCATTTATTAAGCATTTGTTCTGAATAAAAGGTATATGTCTTTGGTCGGGGCAAAAAAATGTCAAGATGCAGTTTTACATATCCATTTACCCCTTATGGTTTGGCCCTAGAATGAAATGTGCTGCCTTCTTTTTTTGGTGAGTTTGTGAATAATTGAATCACGTTTACTCTGAATTGTTGGTTTACAGCAAGAGACTATAATAGCTTACACAGAAGCAACATGTCAAAGCAGACACAGCTAGGAAAATAAAATAAACCTTGATGTGATGCTAACAATGTTGAAACTGCTCCTCTCTTCAGTCTCTTCAATGTCAAATGCTGAGCAAAACCTGTTCGGTATAGACCAAGATTTGGGAAACTGCCTGGAGTGCACAATAGAGAAAACAATCAATTTTGAACAAAAACTTTAGAAACCATTAAAACCATTTTACCAACCTCTTCTGGACATGCAGGATTTGTATTTGAAGGAGAAACAACAGTGTTTGAGCTTCATTGTTAGTTCTATGTACCAAACTCTCATTATTCAACTGTGAAACACAAAACTATGTAAATACAGTTTTCCATTCTATGGCACCTTCAAAGCCTCTGGGCTTTATCTCTATGTGTTGGGAGTTGAGAACTAGTAAAAATGTGGACCATGTGGGGGGGCCTAATTACTAGTTTGAGAATCCTTGCCTCATGATGTCATAAGCCAGGGAATTTAAGGGGCTATCACAGTGTAGTAATTTAGTTTTATTACTGTATTATCAATACAGAAACTATCCCTGCATGCAGTGTTACATCTTTTTATAGGTTTCTATGAGGTCTTTCAGTTTTTGTGCAAGACATGGAATGTATTTAGATAGAAAAGTGCACAATTTACAAAACAAGAAGCGAGCTGCTGGAAGCACACCAGCATGTATACAAGTGTTGTTTTGTTTAAGATTATATGTTTTATGTACATAATTTCTGAAGATCTGCAGTTTATAGCTGTTGATTTGATCTCAGTATAAACCCTCCCCCTATTACTCGACATTGCTTACCAACACCACACAATCCCATTTCATCACTCGCAAACCTCATAACTGGGGCAAATATTTTATTAGATCATAGTAATTAAAAAGCACTGGGTCAATTTCACTGTGGCGCATGCACAATGAGGTTAAACCAAATAGCACATACATTTAGTAGCCACGGCTATAAAAACCAAACAGAAATTTAGAATAAATATATCCTCAACGACAGATTCAGCTTTGGAGTCTTTGTTCTCAATGTATCTTTTAAAACTGGAGAAAAATGTATACCGGCTGAACAAAGGAATCCCACCCCTCCTCCCCTCACTCCCCAAAGAACTACATTAGTATACAGAATCGGTATATTCCCATGGGAATATGCTGAGTCTCCATCCAATAAAGAGGATTATAGATTTTACCCTGTGCGGCTAAGTGTTACCAAAGAAATATCCGCCTTCTGCAAAAGTCATTAGAATTTAAACCATTATTTCCTTCGGATATCACTGTACTGTTCTGCATGCATTACCTTCAGAATGAACGGAGACGGCTTTTGCACAGATATTATTCTGCGTGTTCTTATTTGCCTGATGCCTGGAGTGTGTATCAGCTAAACGTGGAGTAGGGATGTGTGTGCGTGTAAGAGATAGAGACAGATAGACTGATGGCGATAGAGATCGGGAGACAGACAGATTGCTATGGATGGATGGAAAGAGAGAGTGCGAGAATGTGTGGTACTCTAGCTCTCAGGCTGTAGATTTCACACGCTGCCTCAGTGTCGCTGTGATGGGGGAGGGATAATGTTACACTTATTTTTGACACCCTGGGGAGGTGGCTGCTAAAACATTAATGGGGAAACACCACAGTGACAGGAGAAATCTCAGTCTGAACACTGGATGCCTTCTGTGTGTACACGCAAATAATCGTATAATAGCATTGTCAGGCATACTGCCTTTAATTAAGAGGAGTCACCACAGAAATATTGCATAAAATCTATTTCTCTTTTATGAGGCCACCAGTGTTCAAATAAAACAATGTGTCAACACAATCTGGAGTGAACCAAAATTCCCCAGCCAAATGGTTCACGGCACACACAAAATCAGATGTGTTTTCATTTAAACTGCGAAGCCACTGACAGACATTTGTTTTTACAGACACGGTTCCCATCCCAAAGTAATTATTTTGTGGAAATCCAGCAAAAAAAGGGAATTTGACTCTAAATGGGGTTTCGTTCTGTGGCGCGCCTCGCTGGTGAGTAATTTTTCCAAATGTCAGTAAAATTACAGGGGGCGGTTAGGGCTGCACCTCCAGTTTTCATGCTGGGTTTCTTCCCCTTTCGGAGAAGGAACTCCATTGCACTGAGAAACAATAGAGTCTGTAGCATTCAGGTACTACCGCTCCGCCACGCTTGAGGAAAAACTGAAGGAGTGTGTCTATGCAAATTGTTTGTAGTAGATTGAGCAGGGAAAAGCGTCGTCCCCAGTTTCATTATTTATTCTCTCAACTTCTGGCTTCTTGCTCGCGTTTCACTTGCTGGGAACACATGCCTTGACATAAGTTTGCACACCCCCCCATTCCCAATTCAAAAAAGCAAAGTCAAAATCACACTCCAATTAACATTAAAGGAATCCAAGGACGTGCTTATGCATTGTTGCTTAGCAACCTGTTAATTTTTTCGCTGAAAATGAAAAGGTGTCAGATGTGTGGCAGGTACATGTGTATCTCAGCCTGAGAGCACTGATCTGTTCCTCTTATTGGTGTACACGGAATCAGCTCAGCTCATGCACCCTGCGTTATATGCTATTTTGGATTGTTGTATTTACAGCAAATTAATTGAGAAATTATTAAAAAACAGCAAACCATGTGAAAAATGGAGAACTTGTTAATTTACTTAGTTAGTTTACACCCCTTTTTACAGCTTCCATTACTTTCAGAAGACCTCCTTTCAGTTTTTCTATATTTCGTCTGAAAGGATATTTTTCTACAGCCCCAAAGTTTAGTTTTGAAAGCTGGTTGCATTTTCTTCTTCTCACGATCCAGTAATGGCAAAAACATTCAGTGATGTCGAGGTCTGGGCTCTGGCAGCTTCTTTATTTAATCTGATGTCTTTTTATGGGATATATGTCTATATATATGTCTCTCTCTCTCTCTTTCTTTCTCTCTCTCTCTCTCTCTCTCTCTCTCTAGCATTTAAGTGTGTGTGTATGTAGTCCGCTGCGTATATATATATATATTTATATATTTATGTGTATATATATATATATATATATATATATATATATATATATATATATAATATACGCAGCGGACTACATACACACACACACTTAAATGCTACACACTTATAGAAAATATAATTTTTTAGTGTAACATAATGTGCAACATTTTCCATTACCCTGTGTGCAATTAAGAAGCAACATGCAATTATTTGTAAATACAATCTTAAGAGTTCTGACTTTTTATTATAAATATTGTATATACTGTACTGTTTATTTATCTATTTTTTCTACTAAGTGCCTTGCTATCCCTTTGCTGTGGTAACACTGTGAATTTCCCCCTGTGGGACTAATAAAGGGATTATCTTATTTTATCTTTTCTTTTGACGGCTATGCATAGTGTTGTGTCTTCACAGTAGAAAAATGAACAGAAACACCTGTGGATTATTTCAGGTCTGAAGTTAGAGTGGAGCTAGAATTTCTGCCATTGCTCAAAGATGAAACCCTTAAGGACTGTTTAACTGATGGCGACAGTATTGGTTGTCTTCAGTTTCTTCAAGTCTTCAATAAATGGGTCTCATTTAATCTACATCAACATATATATTACTGATGTTTTTCACTCATTTTTTTTTACTTCCAATTTCATAAATCATATATATTGTATATCATATTATATAGTCTTATACATCCTCGGATATCTCATGAAAAATCAATAATGTGTACTGTTGCCATTTGGACTGAAAGTTAAATAAATTAGAGGTGGTTGATTAACTATTTTACTGTGCTGTATTATTTGACATTCAAAAAGCACAACAGAAACACTGACCTGCCTGTATTGCTAAGCTATTACAGCAACAATTCCACATCACTATGAAGAGGGTCATGGACAGAGTCACGCTTCATCATATGCGGACTTCTGGCATTTTTCTTCATTTTCAATCCATGTATCACTCAGCGTGAACACACATGCTTGAAATGAAGGGCACATCGAATGCTGGAGATTTATAGTTTAACTCCAGCAATCCGCACAGGCTGTATTTATGTTGTCAGGAGTGAGTTAATGTCAGAGGCTGAAGGAGGTGATGCAGCACTGCTATTCAGCTTTAAGGTCCAATGCACAATTCAGTGCTCTTCTATCCACCCCAACCCGCAGTAACACAGAGACAGGCTACAGTCCAGCACTGCGCAGATGATTCACGTTTTTCTCACTCTTAGTTATAAGTCCAACCCTTTCGGGTCATATCAATTCCCCAAGCAATCTAGGTGAAAGGAAGTGGGCCACATATGAGACTGTGGAGATGTACTCTGCACGAGCACAATCAGAGCCGACACAGTCGCCGCTGTTCAAATGACAGAAAACAACAAACTTGACCGTAAGAGGCAATGTTTGTTATCTGAAGTCAAGCCATGGCTTGAGCTAGAGACGAAAGAGGATTCCCTTCATATCAGTCAGTCATTCCATCCAACTGGAAGACAAAGGCGTCCCAGCACAATCCCCTGATTACTGGCCGTTGCTGTCTAGAGAAATCCCATCACGGACATGTGAGCGTGGAGGGTATTGGAGCTGCGGCCCAATCAGACCCACTAAGCTCTTCATCACCTTGCCATCACCTCCAGCTGCAGAGGGAAGAGCGGTGGGCAGTATTAAACAGACAGGGAGGAGTTGAGACTGAAAGCGAGTGGTCCAGTGTTGCCATTATGACCTCCTCTCTCCTTCAGCAGCACCCCATCCCCCACCTTTATCAATCTATGTCTTTGGAGCATAGGAGCAAAGACATCAGAGCTCCCCTTAAAAAGGTGAAAGACTAATGTGGAATTAATGGGCTGATAAGGACAACCGATAACCTTGTTGTGGCTGATATCAATATCAGTAATCCAGAATTTCCCTTTTCTTTGCAAATTTGCAAAGTTCCAGACATGTTGTAAACATTTCAATCTTCAGTAGACAATGGCAGATGAATGTAAAGCATTGAGGAGGACTCAAAGACTTAATGTGCTGGGGCTGTGATTTTATACGCCATACATTACAGTGAACAAAAGCTATAGGTTGCAATTTTCAACTGTAATCACAATAAAAGAGCTACAGTAAGACGATTTTGTTGACTATGATTTGGCCATAAATCATTTCAGTTGTGGTGTTACTGATGGTTAACCACAATCCTATATGTTCAAGTGGTTTTATACAACAGTTCTGCAAACTAAAGAAAAAGGGATTGAAAAAGCATTTCACAGTGCATCTTATTTTTTTGTATTGTATTATGTTTGTTTCTGTTTATTTCCAGTTTGTTTAGTTGTTTTGCCATCACAGCTGACCAAAAAAAGTTTGCTTAGGGGGATGACAGGTTTAATGTAGTCATCCTGTTCAGAATCTGACTAAACGAGCTGCAGGTCAAATATTATTTTACAGATATTTTCCAGTGAGTTTATTTTTTTGAAATGTGAAAGTAGAAAGAAGTGGTTAGCTGAAGTGCAAAATGAGTCTTGCCAACCGGTGCTCAGCAGAATGATAGAGTTATTGTAAAAAGGCTGCACTGTTATCACAAACACACAGCACTGATAGAACACATAACGCAATCTGATTGTGTAGTCAGGACTATCTTTTCTATAAGTGCCAACATATTCTGCACACAAATAATACAGTACATTCTTAAAGCGTTAAAAGT
This sequence comes from Megaleporinus macrocephalus, assembly GCA_021613375.1. Lineage (NCBI taxonomy): Eukaryota > Metazoa > Chordata > Actinopteri > Characiformes > Anostomidae > Megaleporinus > Megaleporinus macrocephalus. Next base: position 23,786,530 of record CM038709.1, on the reverse strand, counting down.
GGTTACTTGTAGCGATAATATAGAAATACTACTTTTGGTTCTCTAAACAAATTGTTCAGTGGATACATTTTAAAGAACCATATTTGTAAATGAAATGTGTGAGTGTGAAGAATCTCCATATAGTGTAAAAGTACTATACTGTTTAAAGATTTATTTTAGAACTGGAGACCCAAGCAAAGAGGCATTCATTGGCTTTTATGGTAAAGAGGATGAAGGTCTTCTGTGAGCACGGCAAAAACCATTAGCTTCCCCAGGGCTGAGCATTGTTGCATTATCCAACAATACGAAATCTACAAAACTGGGGGACATTTTATGCACTCGTGTGAACATCTCACTTAATGCTGGAACTTTTTTTTTTCCCTCTCTCTGCCAAGCAATGGGAATGGCAGATTAAAGCTTGCCTTTTCTTCTCTTTGTTCCCTCTAGAAGAAGAAAAAGACTAAAATAATCTGTCTTCTTTCCAGAGGAAAAATCCCTTTCTTTCCTGTAAGAGCCCATTTCTCACTGTCACGCTGCCACTGGGCTTTGGACACACTGGGTTTGGACACACTGTACCTCCGACTGAAAGGACAACCGTGACCCAGCATCACACCAGAGAGGGTCTTCCAATGAGCCCAGCCAATGCTCTTCTCTCAAAGTGACCCCTAATCACAACACACAGCACCTGCTAAGGGAACAGCAGGGGCTCATCTGCAGTAATCCCACTCTGCATGCACATCACTGCTGCAGTCCTGCACCTGCACACCACTACAGCCTTATGCTCACATGCAGCATACAACACCAAGTCTCAAACTTCACGTTAAACCATGCACACAGAAAAACACGAGGAGCTTCTTTCAAACAGCCAAATCCAAAAGAAAACAAGTTTAAAGAAGTGAGCTTTAGACCAACCCATTTATCTCATACCACAATAATTTAGACAGGACTTTCGATAATTTTCATTTACATAGTATTATAAGATACATACATTTGAAGCTGTGACATTAAATTTTTATATATTCTTTGAGTCTTCAGTGGGGGTGAACAATATAATGCTTTTATATCTTTATAACTTAAATCAAATTATATTACAACAAGTTAATTATGTCACAATATGCTTTTCTGAGTAGATACTGCACTTAAAATACAAAAAGTCTTAATTTAAGTCCCAAAGTCTTCATTTAAAACACACAAAAATAGAAAATTATTAATCTACACTATGTTAAATAATGAGCTTTTAAAAAAAGTTGAGTGTAGTTGCTCTCTGATCGTGTGTCAGTGAGGCTTCAGCGAGCCAAAATGAAGCTGCATAGTGTTTTAAATTGTTCGGTCATTCATGCTAAGCTAACAGTAGCTTCTAATACTAATGCGCACACTTGAGGCAAAAGTAACATAACTGCTCAACACACAAAATGTATCCCCCACCCAGATTTTAGTTTTTATCCTCAAAATGTTTGCCAACGAAGCTTCAGTGAGTCAGAACAAACCCGCACAGTTTAGCTGTAGCACGCTAAACTATAACTGCTAATAGAACCATTAGACAGATGTGGAATACAGCTTTTAAGTACCAGTAACATTTATTTTAGCCAACAGCTCACGGCGCAGCCCAAATAATTCAAGTAAGTATCAAGTAAGCTACATTAGCTAAAGGCAAGTTCCCACATACAATGCAGTGTAATCCTCACGTTAGCATATTTTGCTATATTTGCACCTTAGCAGGTTTAACCCAATGTGGGCTTTAATGTAGCACCCCACAAATCATGACAGTAGCACATTTGATAAAAGTATCAGTCTGTATAATTATAATTATAATAAGCCAAAAAAGTGGAGCCATTAAAAAAAAAAAAAAAAGAGGGTTCAGGGGGTTTTCAAAGAACAGTGACCATCTGTGTGATTACACAACTAAATCCTGTTTAATTGGATTTAGTGCTATTCAGTGTGTGAGAAAATGTGCTTGATAGTATATTTTTAATGTGGCACCACTTTTTTTTCTCTTATCAGAAAAGATAAGATCAGAAAAACAAAATACAGTGATGTATATCGCCCACCTGTAATCTTCAGCACACAGTGCAAGATTTGTCAGGTTTGCAGTCTGGAAAACTCTTATTATTTCCATCTATCCATCCATGTGAATTACTTTTATTTATCATTGTGAATTCACTCACAGCACGTTGTGTTTTACAACCTTAGAAAACCTACATATTAGGATGTATAGTGTGTATTGTGGGAAAAAAGAAACTCATATAGCCCACCTGTAATCTTCAGCACATAGTCAGGTTTGCAGTCTGGAAAAGTCTTATTATTTACATCTATCCATCCATGTAAACTGCTTTTATTTATCCATGTGAATTCAATCACAGCACATTGTGTTTTACAATAGCGATAAAAAACATGCAGTGCAGTTGCATGAAAGATGAAAAAAACAAAACGAAGAAGCTTGTGAATAACAGCTCTACATTAGTATGTGAAAGAGACGATGAGAGTCTGAAATACAATCATTTCCAGAGCATTGTAAAAATAAAACGTTTGGCAGTATTAAATTTATAGATGTGTGGAGCTCACTAAAGGTCCCCATGCACAGCCAATCCCCAGACAGTGAAATGTGTAGAGACCAGCTTTGTCCACACTATAATGGTGCAGTACTTGTACATATAGAGGCAGCCCTATATGCTTATGTCTGTGATAAACTCTTTTCGGTCTGGGGTGGTAATAGGAAGACTGAAGGTCTGCTCTGCAGCACTCTCGTTTATCCCTCTAACTCTGAGAGGCCCAACACACTTCTCAAGACAAATGCAATCATAATTGAGGTCATGTGGTGCTTTTTTCCTAAAAGGAATAAAGTCCATTGCAACCAGTAGTGTAGGAGCTTGTGACAGAGATTTAAAAAAGGTGAGAAAACTTCTTATTTTAATAGACAGCCATATTTGTTCAATAATAAACTATCACTGAGGGAAATTTAAATAGGGCTATAAGTGCTAACCATGGCTAATTAACTTCAGCACTTAAAATGTGTAATTGCAATAAAACAAAAACTAGTTGAGCTGAAGGGGAAACCAGCCAATTCAAACCCTGTAAATATTTCATTTAGCAGAATGAAAGTCCTGTATATTATCAGTGCATTTCAAAGTTCTGTGTGGGGTATTTTGTATTCCATAGTTTTCTGAGAAACATACAGTCCCCTGTGACCCAGATCGCCATTAGCCCCCCTTTAGGATTTGGCTTTATCTCTCTTGCTCGTACTCTAAACCAGCCGCCTTTATTCCAGCAACTGAGAAGCAGCAAATTGCATTTCCTGCTTGCCTTTCCATGGATGTCCATACAAATTAAATTAACCTGATTTGATGCCAAGCGTTACTGGAAGGCTCCACAGCTTATATAAAATACAGTTTACAGCGCCGCACACCCGCACCACAAAAAGTATCCCCACATCAAAGGGCACTTTCATATCTGCTGTGCTGAAAAGCAATAAGAAATGGTGGCCCCTGAGGACAAAGAGCAGCTGTGACCAAAGCCATTGTAATCTAGCACAATGGGTGACGCTGGCCTCATCTGTGATGATCATGGTTGATGAATGGAATACCAGACACCCAAGGATGACTATATCTGATGCAGTGACACTAATGACGGCGGGCTCCACTAACCAGAGGAGACAGCTTGTGGTGGCGGCCAGCGGCGAGGGGAAAAGCATGCCACGACAAATACCATCACCTTCCCGCCGTTCTGCATCCCTGAGTGAAAGCTGGCCATCGACATGACCTCAGCTTTCATCTCCATGTGACTAAAAGGAGAGCGCACTTTGTGTTTCAGCATGCAACAACAGACCTTCAGAGAAAATGCAAACCATGTGATGCAACACAATGCACCCTCGGCAGTATAATTTCTTCTCCAGCTGATATTTACACAAGCACTTTAGTCGCTTTCACATGCAGGGCCAGTGGAAAATGTTAATCAAAATGCAGGCTGTTAAAAAAAAAATAGGCAGCCGTGTATCTGCAGAGCTGTAAGCGAGCCTAATTGGACACCCTTCGGATCGATGGAAAACACAGCTGGGTTTTTCGAAAAGACAAGGCCAGCAGGAAGACCTTCCAGTCTCGTAGCTGAATTAACATTTTTAAAACTCCAGAGCCAAGCAAATGTGTCGTACTACATTAAAATGCCACCACAATTACAGACAATAATTTAATTTTAGTGGGACTAGAAGGCATCGGTAAGGTTGCGCTTTCGAAGCATGACTGCATTTATAAACAGTATGAGCGGGAGAATATTAAATAAGGGTATAAGGAGTAAGGGTAATGGAAATGGTCAGTCAAAAGCTGACCTGTCCACATAGCAATGCTGTACTACGTTACAATGTATTACAGAGCTGTGTTCCAGTGTCCTCTGGCTTTTTGTTTGCAGCATAAGTGATTTTGTTGTTGGCTTCTGTGTTTTAAGGTACATGAAGGACAAATACAGTTTAATGTTATACATTTCAGATCAATACAGCCAGGCAACACAGAAAGGACATATAACACCTCCAAACAGAGAACAGAACCATGGTTACAACAATGGGAGATTTTACAATTTATAAAAAAACACATGCTATGTGTCTTCATGTATGAATGTATGAAGTGCTATGTTCCAAAATGCATAAAACTTTTCTTATGTATTTTTTTTTTTGCATTTTCTTTTGTTTTGTTGTTGTTGTTGTTTGGTGTGGCCTTTACATACCACCACCAACCAAAAAAAAAACAAAAACACTTTCATACATCATTCAAGCATAGCAGATGTCCTCTTACAATATGTGAACATTTCATGAGGAACAGAAATGCTCCCAAACAGTAAAATTAAATTTCTTTACATTGACTTGGACTTTACACTAAAAGTAAAAATGTTGTTGTTTTTCTTTGGACAAGTAAAGCAATATGTAGATTATACCACCTTTGTGCAACACAGTGTGTTTTTACATTAGGGTCACAGATGACATTCTTTTCAAACTGTTTTTTTTGTGTGTATATGTATTTACATGCATATGTACCATCATTGTGCAAAGAAAAATAAGCATCTCCCGACATGGGCAAGGCCAAAAACATTATCTTTTAGCATATGCTAATGCAAAGTGATTCTGGGGAAATGTATATAAAGGACAACTGTTGTGTTCAAATGTTTCTGAAAAGAATATGTATGTACATGTATATGATGAATGATATGTGTATGTATATATGTACAGGTGGTGTAAAAGCATATTGTGTTGTGTAGTGTATGTCTATATATGTCTTGTTGAGAGAGATAAGTTTTTCCTGGGACAGTGAATATGTGATGTGCTGTTGTACCTTCTCGCTGTCCAAAGAAAAACAAGTATCTCTGAAACGCCAACTTTAAAAGTAATGTTTGTTTTTTCCTCTCCTGTAATGTAAGTCAATTGAACCCAATTATTCTCAAGTGATTTTGGAGCATTTTCATTGGTCCATTCATCATGACATTTTGATACAGTGTAAACAGCAGCTGTCGTGTTCAAATGATGTAGAAAAATGAAAATCTACAAAAATGGAGGTACATGTTTTTCTTTGGACAGCGATGATATGTACGTATATGTGTACATTAAGGTGATGTACAGGTATAACGTGTTGTGTAGATAGATATATGTCTCAGAAAGAAACTTGCTACTCTTTTGTATCAGTGAGAGCCCTGAGACTGAGAAGAGAACATGAGGAGACGTAGGGAGAGTTTAAGCTCTGAGCCTGAGAGACTCCGTGTGAGTGTGTGTGGAGTTTGTCAGTGTTTGGCTCTGTAGCCTAGCAGAACGCAGAACCCTCTCCATGGTGCTGAAGCGTCTCCCAGGTGACCGTGTCATCAAGGCCATCAGCCAATCAGTAGCTACTCGGTTCGATCACTGTGGATCATTAGAGCTGCTTTTACACTTTAATGGCTCATTAAAAAACACAGCGCTCTTTAAAGCTGATGACGTACCTTGCGAGATGAAAGAGAAATGCAGATCACAGAGGGCCGCTCTTCGGAGGATTAGGGTTAATTATAACGACGGCTGCCAGATTCCTGAAAACTGTACCTTCTAGCTAGAACTTACAGAACCGCCGCCACCACAGAAGTTATTGCTCGTGTGCAGACCATGTTACTAATTCACAACCGGCTCACATGGAACAGACCACAGACACAGCAGCACTGGGTTCGGGGTGACTTTGCTGCTACCGCACATGTTCCACCACAAACACCTCGTCTTCAGCGTGTGCGTAATTAACAACATTCAACACGTTACAAATAATCCGGATTCTCTCTCAGCAAAGTGACACGACAAAGCACGCAGCCCGAGCCCGTGCCATCACGCCAGCGTCCAACAGCAGCTCGTCGTTAACTTTGACTGACCGGTGAATGAGGAGATTACAGTCCATTCCCGAGCTCCGTGCACGCCGAGTAAAACAATAGCACGCTGAAGTCTACACGCAGTCGAGGCAGCGTCGCGTGCAGCACGAGAACACAGACCGCACACACCGCGAGCTTTAACGGCGAAGGAAGCGAGAGCGCTTACCGTCCTGAGACAAGTTCCCGCTGAACGTCGAGACGCAGTTCCCGGTTGTGCTGCTGGAGCAGAGAGCCGCACGGCTGATGTGGAGCTCCGCCGCTGCGCCACAGCTCGCGCCGCCTTCAGCCTGGCGGGGGCGCGCGCCACCCAGTAGCGGGCACGCGCACCGAGCAGCAAGGACGGTTCAGGTGTTTCAGCCCGTTCACGAGCAGAGGCTACTCAAACCCTTCAGTACTCAGTACATGAGACACTAGATGTTCTTTATATCCACCCAAAACACGCTGATCTAATCTACAGCTAATGTACTGATTATATCTGTATTTTTTGTACTGGAGATCACTGGTCTGTAACCTGTACCCAGATAAACCTATAAATGGGGGTCGGGATGGTGGGGGTGAGAGGCTTGCAAACGATAAAAACGAAAAAGTGTTACAAATGTATTGGCAAAATAATAGATTTAATGAGTGTTTTTTCTTTTGGTGTCACTTTCATTTAGTGGGCTTCTACTTTTGGGGCTACACGATATAATGTATACTAATATAGCGGCTACACATGCTGATGAATTCAGACAGAACATTTATATACGTGTTGTTTCACATATAGCCTATAGCTTTGATGTGCAATGAATATGAACATACTGACACTCAGTAGCTATTCACCTCAGCGTGTCTTGCGAAACATCTGATGTAAAACATCACCTAAAGTGTTCGAGGTTGTTAATACAAGAGCAAATATACTGAAAATACAGAAATAGTAACCGAGCAGATCTCCACTGAGAGGGGTCTTTAGCCGTTTATAGCTTAAACCGACTGAAACATTACTGGTCCCTTTGTGCCCTCTGGTGGTGACACGACATATTACAACACAGGGCGTCATTTCATTCATAAAATTCAGATTTCAAAAGAAAGACATACTATAACATGTTGGTCTGAATAGCTGGTTTTACCATATTGGACAAAAATACAGTGTAACATAATAAATATGATACATTTAGCAAATTCATAAACAGTAACTGTGCCTTACAATGTGCAGAAGTGTGTCACCTTTTTTCACTTAGAAAACCATTAAAACACAAAATTTGACCAGCCCATACATTTGCATGTATCCATATATGGATATTAACTTTTATGTTCAGTGAATAATCCTGTTTTTGCTTCGGTTTATAAGACTACAAAGCAGAGTGGTCTTACTCTTGTGTACAAAACCATGGACTCGTCTATCTGGCACACAGGCAAATAAACCCCACCCAGTGAGTTGACAGTGCACAGGACAAACAACAGAGTCCAACTTACGTCATGCAGTAGTAAACTGTAATGAACAACTGCCTGTCTGTGTTCATGCTATAAAACAGAAGACCAACTCCACTAGATAGGAGTTGATAGAGTTGATGTCATTGTATTTACTCCAGTAATGCGCTACACTCTGTAGTACCAACATCTGAATTCTGAATCTCACAACTAGACCAAACAAACTGTACCTGTTTAACTGAATTGCTGGGATATCCCAGCACTGAGAACTGAGAGCAGAGTGTACAGACTGGTTTAACAGAGTGTGACTGTCGGCTGACTGTGGATTTTCCAAGGGGGAACAAAGTGACACTTCTAGTCAGATGAGAGTTTCCTCATACTTAGAAACACATGGAGCTGCACTGCTGCTGAACCAGCACGATATATGTGAGAATACTTATCTGTGGCTCTGCACATGTGATTAATACAGTTTTATTATTTAGGTATCCCTCTACTGTAGGGTACTCTTCATAAAGCTACATGACACCTGCATAAGCTTGTCACAACAACTGAAATAACCCTACATAAATGTTTTTAAATGCTTTTTCCAACAGGTGTCATCTGTAAACAAACTTGGCAAATGTATTCGTTACAGCGAATGACCTATTGGAATAAGCATTCATAAACATTTATGCAGGGTCATGACAGGCTATTTTTATGAACAGCACAGTACAGTAAAGGGTTGGCAATAGTTAAATAAAATAGAATATAAAGAATATTATGCTGACAATACTAAATAAATACAAGACTTAAAAATAAAAGAAAGTAGCTATTAATATATAATATATAATAATAATAATGTGAAATGAGGCTAGAAAAATAAAGAAATGCTTCAGAGTGTGTTGAGATGCTTCAGAAGGCCTGTATCATATCTGACTAAACCTGACCAAAACAAGAATAGCAGCACTGTCCCGGTATATGGAGAAGAACAAAACCAATAATAAGTATATTTAACTGCTTATATGTGCGATTAAATGGGGGTAAACTCATATTTCTTCTCCTCTCCAGACACAGGCTGCACTAAGGTCAGCTTTAGCACTTCGTGTTTTTTCTCTGAGAGGAATTTCCACTGAGGGCGGTCCGTGTTGCCGGAAGTGCGCCTTCTACTGTAAACTCACACAAAGCGCTGAACGACAAGTTCCACTTTTGCGAGGCTTTAAAATAAGATGTGAAAACAGCCACAGGAGACAAGAGTCCTGCACACCGGGAGACTAAAATGACCTACCGGTATCAGAGTAGACGAGCTGCTGAATTAGCCTAGCCTAAAGCTACACAGGAGAACTTCTGCTGACTCTCTCTTTACAGACCGGTGTTCTGCAGCTTCAGCTCTTTCTGAGAGGAGATCTCGGGTCTGTACCCCACTCTGATCCGAGTTTAGGCTAAATGGCTAAGGTCATTCTCGTGGATCTCCTTCACCCTAACTGTCCGCAGTACAGCCGCTGCGTCGAGCAGCGCGTCAGTAAGTTACAAGAAGTCATTGATCATAACGTGAAGGAGTCCGTTTATCTCCTGCTTTCTCAGCACAGCACCGCCAGCAACGGAGAAACCCAGAGACTGTCCGAGGCGGCTCTTCTGGACAAGTTCCTTCGTCTAAACAGGCGAGTTCATGTTCTACTCAACAGGAGCGCAGCAGCCGCTTTTTACTCCTTTAAACAGGCTGCGGACGAACTGGACGTCACTGATGTCCAGATCCTGACCTGCAGCCGTCGGCAGGCGGTCCTGCAGGTGTACGAGGAGCTCTTCTTCACACCTGTTTACAGTTTTCACTACTGCACCGTGTTTAGTGACCTACACTGTCCGCTCGATGACCTCGCATTCACCTGCTCCCAGCGCGCCCAGATCAAGGACGAAGTCACCACGTTTCTGCAGCGCCTCCCAGCGGTGAAGGGAGACATTACAATTCTGAAGTCTTCAATGATCTCAGGTAAATTTGCTCAAACAGTTCAAAAAAGGTGGCAATCTTAATCTGTCATAAATGCTAGTCATGATAAATCCCTGTACATTTACCTAACTAAACAATCATATGTACTATAAAATACAACGGGGCATATATGTAGTTAGGGCTGAACAGTATGCCAATAATAATAATTATCATGATAAATGAAGTCACAATATGCCACAATATGCTAATTTAAGTAAACAGTCGATATTGTCGGCACTTAAGCAACACTTCCCAACTCGTTTAATCATTTTTGATAGTATGTGACTCATGTATCATGAAACATATTAAAATATATTTTTAGTTTGTACATTTTTGCTATACTGTCCAGTTTTGTATGTAGTTGCCCAAACCAAGAGGATATTCAGTCTCTTAAAATAAATTGTATCTTAATAGGTGTCTAACAAAAATTCTTGTTTCTTTATTATTAAAGGGTTTACATTTTTTTGATGAAACCTACATGCTAGGTAAAAAAAAAAGGTTCAGAACAGGCCACCCACCAAATGTCCAGGGGTTCTGTGGTCTGAAATAGAGATTGGCCAAACACACTAGCAAAAATGGAGAGAGATTGTGGAATTGCAAACCATATATCTCTAAATAAAATTGATGATATTAATAAATGATTAAAACGCATTGCAAAAATGTTTTGTTGAACAGTTTGATCTACAAATGTAGCTGGAATATAGTCCCTTGTGATTTTTCATCCTAACTCTTTTTGTCTTTTTTTGTATTTCCTGTTGTTCCAAAGATTGCTTTTCTCATGGTTTCACCAAAAGAACAGGGGGGATATCTTACATCAGCACTTTAAGCTCTCTGAACCTGTTCAGCAGCTCAAGGCGCAGAGACTCTACTGCTGTGGTGGCTGAAAATCTTCGACGGCTTGGACTACAGGCTGGCTTTGAACCTCAGCAGTTTCATCTCGTTAAGGTACACATGCTACCACCACACTGGCTTTAACTTTGAATAACAAATTCATGGAGCCTAGGGAAATAAACTACTGCCAGACATCTCTGGGTCAAGCTATTGTTTTGCAATTCATTGAATTTCATGTGTTACATCAACCTATCCCAGCAATCAGTTCCTCATTTAAAACCCAGTCATTCTGACTCAATGACCTAACTCAGTGTTTTGGTTTTTGAGTTTGAGTTTTAACCAAGACAGCAGGTTTTCTTTAATACAAAATTCCTCGTCCTGTTTTTGCCTATTAGGTCAACCATGCCAGTGACGTGTGGGTAATGAGCAAGCCTGCGCCGGAGAGCTATGATGGGATCGTGACCAATCAGACAGGAGTTGTCATAGCAGCACCAGGAGCTGACTGTATGCCACTGCTCTTCACTGATCCTGTGGCGAAGGTCATTGGAGCAGCACATGCAGGTGACTTAGATTAGTTCCACTTTCTCCTCCACCTCAGCTACAACAATCAGGATTTATGAGGTTATAGCTATAGATACATCTCATTAGATGGATTGGAATCTGACTAATTCCAAGATTTGCGCTTTTGTTCGAAAACAGGACTTAACTCTAATCCCTCCTTGTTCTCTCTTGGTGCCCAAACTAGCAAAACTAATAGCATAGGCATGAATAATGAACATATTCCTAAGTTGGATTTCTCTTCTGATGATGTATGGTGATGGAGTTGGGTGCTGTGTAAGTGCACATACAGACAGGGACTATCATGAGTTACATAAGCTAAACAATGATGAAAGCCTTGCTCTTGAATAACATCTCCTCTGTACACTTTCTTAACAATAAAGATACCAGCTAATTTAGCACTTGGTTCAAGTTAACTTATTGAGATTGAATCGTAGGTGTACAATGCAGTTATCAGAACTCTTACCAGCCCATTTAATAATAATAGTTTATGAGTTTTTAATGTTTTTATTGGACAGTTTTTAAATGTTGGAGTTAAATGCACATCTTTGTGACTATCAAAAAATCCCCAGTCCTCAACAGAATGCTAGTGAAAGCTCAAATTCTAATATAATGCAGTTTTGGCTTCTTTGCCTCTTTACAGGCTGGAGGGGTACACTCATGGGGATTGCTATGGCAACAGTGAATGCCATGGTGCTAGAGTTTGGCAGTAAGCTTGTTAACATAGTGGCTGTTATTGGGCCTTCTGTTGGGCCCTGCTGTTTCACTATGGAACAAGACTCAGCCAGAAAGTTCCAGGCCATCCATCCGGACTGTGTCAGGAACATGGACTCACCCAAGCCTTATGCTGACATCAGACTTGCTACCAGGTAAAAAAAGGTTGAGCTTCAAAGCTTTGCATTCATCTGTACTCTAGAGACCTATTGAATTGATTTTATTGAAATCATCTAAATGAGATAATTGCGAAACCTGTCTTTCAATAAAATCAGTACAATTTTACATATCATAAAGGTGATTGATGAGATATAGTAAATGTCATCATAGCAATTTAGCTGAAATTGATCTGTATTTAAATTTTATTGGAAATACCATACACAATATTTATTTGGTTAACCTGTAATCTCATAGGCACACAATGATGCATGTAGCACTACTAAAACATGTCACTCAAATTCATGTTTTTAGGATCCTCCTGGAGAAAGGTGGGCTCCTACCAGAGCACATCCATGACGACCCCAACCTCACTCTGTGCACCTCCTGCCACCCTGATTCCTTCTTCTCCCACGTTAGAGATGGCCTCAACTTTGGCACTCAAATCGGCTTCCTGTGGATCAAAGAATCCCAAGAACTAAAACAATCCGATCATTAGGACCAACACAATGTGAATAGTTTGCTCACCTGCAGAACCAAACACACTCAGATACTTATTGTCACATCTTCATGGGGAAATTGAAGACCTGTAAAGCCTGAGTACAAAAAGATGTTTACATTAGGAAGGGACACATACAGTAAAACCTCTAATGCAGGAAGCGTTTGAATAGTCAGTAGTTTAAAAAGTCTCATGGTGCTTGGCCAATCAACATCTTACCTTTGCTAAACTTCTTAAACAATATTCAGGATTTGCAATTACATTCTCACCAGGGTTAAATTTGAGTTTATTAAATCAGCACACACAGTAAACATACATATTATATACATAAGCTATTACACTTCTAGTGTTCCTGTTTGAACTGCTCTTGCTTCAGTACCTAAACCAGCCTCACTACAGTTCCTACTTAGGACTTTAAAGAATCATTGGAAATGCAACATCAGCCTCACTTACCTGGCCTTGCCTGGCCTAGAAACAAAGTTCTTTGTGAAGACTGAAACCCCTGCTGATGCAGCTCTTTAGAGAGACTTTGATTACCCCCACATACATCTATCACTCTACACAACAGCCTCCCTTCACTCATTCAAACAAACTACAGGCACTCTGGGCATTACTCATGTCCACGTAATGACTTCCAGTCAAAGGGAAACAGGACTGGAGCTTCTCTTCTCTGTGATAGACAGCCTTGGTTTCCTCACCTTATCTCACACTCAGTTTACTGACATCAAGGATGAACCACATTTTTAAAGCATGGTGCTAGCCATAGCTTATTTCTCCTCTCAGGTAAAACGTAGGCGATATAGTGGGTCCTAACAGAGACAGATGACTTTGGACCTCATTTACTAGCCATTCCTTAGAATAAATGTATTCTTAAAACCCAATTACTAAGATTCTGATAATCACCATTGTTTTGGGGTTTTAAGAAAAGCCTAAGAAAGATATTGGTGAATAAGGCCCATTGTATAGCCCTCATTTGCTTTGTTCTACTTTGTCTTCTAACATTACTTTTACATCTAATATATATTTAAACTGAATACCTGCTTATGTTTGTATATGTAATGATATTGTAAGTGTAATTTATTTACTACCACCAGACATTGCCAATGTGTTTACAGAAATTGTTTAAAACCTTAAAACAGTGATTATTAGAAAAAAGTGATCATTTAGAAAAAATGTGTATGCAGTAGCAACAGTCAGGAGAGCACATGTGCAATACGACAACATGCATTCCAAATGTGAGGAGCAGTTGAAACATCCTGAGTGTTGTGTTTAATATGTTTTGCACGATTGCAGTTGTGGTGTGTGGTTGAAATTTGTCAGTTTAATTTGGAATGAAAAAAAGCTTAATTCAGAAAAATGCTGCCCAACATTTTCTTGTCCCTACCAAAACAGTTTTAGTCCATAGAGTTTTATGAGAGGCAGAGTTTTTTTAGCCGCACTCCTGCAGTTCAGAAAGTGAGAATTAGGTGAGACTGCATTCCTGTCCCTCATGGCCTCATGGTGAGCAGTTAGATCCCATTGTTTTAAAGTAAATGTGTCGCTAAGTCTAATAATCAGTATGTAACCTAATGCTTGTGACAAAGTGGAATGTCTAGTTCAGAAAGGCTACACAATAACAAAATAAAATGAATGACAAATTACAGATTACAGTACACACTCATGGTTACTGATAATTATAATTATAATAATAATAATACGAAGAACAAGAAGAAATAGCCCAAAACAGAGAGGTAGTGAAATAAAGTGGGATACAGAGTCAGTAATGTAAAGACACAGAGAGAGCATGTAATATAACTATAATTCAAGTTCCTTCTAATATTCCCTACACTGAAGACCAAAGTCTGCTAAATCTTTGATATCTATAATTAATTTAAAAGTTTCTCCAGTGGAAGAAGATTTAAAATCTGTGTCAGCCAAATATTAGTTTGAATAAAATAAACATAATTAAGGTAGGTTCACTCAAAGCAATATAATTTAGCTAAAAGTCCAAGTCAGTTCAAAGTTAAGTTCATTAAAATAATCCATGTTTGCCCTCTTGGGCTAATTAACATGATGCACATGAACAGTTTTGTCAGTGGAGTGCAAACTCCAAAATTCTGCTTTATTTGTCTGGTTGCATTTGTCTCTTCTGCCCAGCCTGGAGGGGTACCCTCATGGGAATTGGCAGTGATGAAGGTTGTAGTGACTGTGACAGGGCCTTCTGTAAAACCCTGCTGATTCACACAGAAACTAGACCCAGCCAGAAAGTTCCAGGTCAGAAACGTGGAGTCACCCACGGCTTATGTTAATGACAGACTTGCCTTCAGGTGAAAATTAAGGTTGATCCCAGTGTCACTGGCTGTACTCTGGAGACCTATAAAATTGATTTCCTATGGTTTTTCATTTGTTCATATAGGCCATGCAATTTCCTAAAGCTATTTCCACCATGATGGAAAACCCCTGTTAGAGCTAAATGATGAGAAGAAATAAATGTATCATCACCGTAGTGTCAAAAGTCTCACCAGAAAATACATTTGAAGGTACCACAGTTATAATTTGTGCCCAACAATAATATAAAATAATCAGTATTTCAAACAGTCCACCACTTTTTTTTTACAATTCTTATATTTGGACACATTGTTTTAGGCTACAATCTTCATTGTTCTACAGTAAAATAGAGCTTAACAGCATAAGGTGCCTCAATAGAAGGACAGACACTAGGTGGCAGTCTTCGCTTTGCTAATAAAGAGATGTACTTGTTTGTTTATGTGGGAGATACTAGGAGCATGTTGGCTCCCATCCAACCGCAATTTAGCTGCATCACAAACAGGCCTTTGTCTTTATCGGCTGTTTTGCCATGTCATATAAACATCTCAGCTATGTCCTGTCGCGTGCTGCTGATATGACCACAACACAGTCCATCCAGTCATTAGAAGAGGCTGATGGAGATGTCTAGATGCCTAAAGACATGTTTTGACAGCCTTTGTATGAGTGTGTGTGACTGCTGGCCTCATTTGTGTGGAATCCACATCAGTAAGCACAACATAGCCATGTATTGCGCTGACTATATGTCTCGGCTAGAACAGATTTGCTTATGGTAAACCACAACACATTCCATACTACTGTGGGACTGGAATATCCTGGGTCTTTCTTTGAAGCGAGGCAAATTAGGAGTCAGTCATTTACAGGCAACACCTCGTGCAGTTACCTCGGACAACATGGCATTTTCCTTTGGCAGAGCTGGACTGTGGACGCAGATGCATAGACACACAGCTGGAAGAACAGCATCTTATAATAAATAAAAAAATAGCTTAACAAATTCTATTAAAAGTATAGCTTTCATGAAGAGATTTATTGCATGCGGAATGGGTGTTGATATCTGCAAGGTTAAGCTGACCTCCTCATGGACCAATCACAGGCAGCATGTGCAATTACCATGCTTTTTCTTTTTTTTCAGTTGCAACTGTGGTGACCTGGAAAACAGTGCAGCAGAGCCAAATGCAGTGTCTGTGATACTGGGATATATACATAGAATGCTACCACTGGCATCCTTTCTGTGTGCATCACTGTTTGCCTTTAATTTAACATTGCAAAGAATTAGATTTTTGATGTGGAGAGTCACATGACACCCAAATAAATGTCAATTGCCTCGTTATATAGTGAAGGTTTGTTGTGAATACATTCAAAAGTATAAGCTGTCCTTGCTTGCCTCTATATAAAAACTTAAGGTCTTTGCGCGGTCACTTGTCTAGTGCTTGTTTACAGTTCTTTGTGCTTCGAATAGGATTAAGAGTGCAGGTGACTGAATTCATGCAAACCAAGAGCCACTGGGACATTTAACTGATGTCACGATGCAGTTTAACATGTCCATCCTACCTGGCTCCAATCTTAACAATTAAGCTGATTGATTCAAATTGATAAGTCCAATTAAGTATGAAGGTAAAAGCACAGATTAGTTAAATTTGTTTGTTTGGGTCAGTCGTACAATCACAGTGGCTCCTGGTATCCTTGAACATCGTCTACAGTCACTGTTTCTGCATAAGCTTTCCTTTCTGCCAGTAAATGTTTGATGACTGTAGAGCGTAAATCTGTCAGGGTGATTATAGTCCTGCATACAGTCTGGCTGCATAGCATCATGGGACAGAACAGAAGGTTCTCTGTAATGCAGGCTGCAACCACTGCAACATGAGACACACACACACATGTACATGTACACAAACTGACATAGAGAACGTAATCAAGGCGAGTGTGTTCTTCTAAACTTGAGAAGCAGTCAGATATGTGCTCACATGCATCCAAATAGCACAGTCAGGTTGATTTATGACTTCCGACTGTGGTTTCACTTGCGTTCGCTCTGCACTGGCACATCCTTTTGCTCAAGGTGGATATATATATATATATATATATATATATATATATATATATATATATATATATATATATATATATATATATAATTAGGTCATTGTCAAGGCCTTTGGCAGAGGTCAAAGTGGCACCCTAATGCTAGCTTGACCTACTAAAGCATTAACGTCATGAAGCGGAATGCACTTAAGACCACTGTTACTACCAGTTTCCTCAGATGGGCTTCGTCAGAAGAAAGGCTGTGCTGGTTCAGTGGCCCAATCCTGCTCCTCTGATTTCATCATAAGTTCTCCAGAAAGAGCTTCATACTTACAACCATTCGTGCGCTATTTAGATGACCACACTGTCTTGTATTACATGTGCTTGACAAAAAAAGTGATCCACAGTGTTTGTTGTTGCTAATTTGAGACAACAGTAGTTAAACAGTGATTACTGGCTAAATAGACTGGAGGTCTTCCAGCGTTATAAAGGAGTCCGTTTTCGAGACATGCTCAGGGTTAGTGGGTAACAGCGTCATGGCTGTTGCTATGTACAAGGCCAGAGTTTACAGTTATGTAACCGTATGAATTTTTGCAGCTGAATTTTCCTCAATCAGATCTCAATGGCTCTGGTTAAAGGATTTTGTTCAGCTGTAAGAAAACCCCCGAAGAGCCTCCAAAATGCAGGACTACTTTCTTTTGTTTTGGAAAAAAGGATGCGGGGGAGGTTGTTAAGATGAAATCCCACACCGCCTGCATCCCCAAGTACACCCGCTTGGCATGCAACAGTTATTTACATCAGTCTTGTACTGCAAACAGGCTACGTGGCCTTGCTCAGTAGTCGAGGATATTAGATTGCAGGATTAATCTGGCAGGGCATCGGACTCACATCAGTGTTTTTATTCTTTTAAGGACAATGGGTGAAAAAAGGAATTCAGGTTGTGACGACGAGGGTGATAGTTTCACAGTGCTGGTCACGACCTGCCATAGTGTGAAGACTATTTGAGATTAATAAAGAACTTAAAACTCTAAGTAACTTCCGTTTAAACCCTTTGTGTTGGTCTATGCTTTAGTATTTATAGATATACTGAATAATAAGGTTCTACAACTAATAACTGTATAAAAAGCCTACACTGTAAAGAGTTAAAGATTTGTAATAGTTATATTTACTATTTAGTGCTTTGTTCTTATAGAAATTATAACTCACTGCCTGCATTCTGTTACATAACTGCCAGCTGCTCTCTCCACCCTCGCCGACCACATCTCCTCTATAAACATACTGTACAAATACACCTGGCCGCCCACGGATTGTGATCTTACTGCCATAAATATACATTCTGTCTATCCTTACAGAGAGAAAGTACATGCTTTGTGAGAGGATCTCAAACGCCATCCTATGAATCGTTCAGCAAGTAACAGGGTGTCTAAATAGATATCTTTGAGTCACAAAGACTGATGACAAAAGTGGAGACTTCCTCTTCACCAGTGATGAAGAGAAAGAGGTATTCTATTTATCCTCTCGTAGTCCAAGAATCATAGCTTTAAACATTGTGCGCATGATGTCTTCATTTTTATTTGGACACAGCTTGAATAAAGTTTGCTATTCATATGCTCTATACAAAAGTGTATGTAGTGGCACATTAAGTGTATTTAAATTGTATTTAATTTGTTTTTAAATACACTACCAGTCAAACGTTTTAGATACTAGTTTTTCTTTAGACAGGAATAAATCTGTTTAGTTGTGGTTTTGAATGCTTTTTTTCCAACAATTAGGTATGTCATTTGTAGACATAGGTGTTATTACACCTCAGTGACCTGTTACAACTAAATTAACTTAAATGCATTTAATATTCAATTTAAATATCACTAGATAAACTTTCAACAAATGAACCCTGTATCTAGGTGTAATTTTAAAACAAAGTATACACTTAATGCTATTTTAATAGCTAAACATATATATAACTAAAAAATATTAAATTGGAATAAGTTGCAATTAAGTTAACTCAGTGGAGTAAGTAATTATTACAACATTACATTTTAAATATAATTTAAACATATCCTTTTGGGTGTATTGACACCTGTATTTTATTGTTAGTTTGATTTTTACTGCAAATACAATGCAACTAAAGTGTTTTAAAAACATTTAAAAGTAAAAGCTTTACTATAAACTCCACACAAATCCAACAAAATATGCCTTTGTTTCAGTGTGCTTCAGTATTTTAAGAAGTATAATACTGTATAATACATACTTTTAGTCTATTGGTCTACTGAGGCCAGACTTCTTACTATGTAATTCTGGGCCATTTATTTTGTAAAAAATTGGCATTTTTGTAATTTATGTCAAAAACTGAAAAACTACAAAAATGGAAATTGTTCAGACAGCAGTGATTTGCTGATTTAAGCTATTTAACAGCTGTTTTTTATTTTGGACCACAGACCTCAACTTTGGTTGTTGACACTAAAAGCTTGTTTTATCGAGATAGTGAGAAATTAGAACATCAGTACAGTGGTATAGTATCACTGGTGTCCAATGAAAAACAAGTATATCCAACACTGCAACTTTATAGAACGCAACAACTTTTAATTTAAGTACATAAAACAATATCTTATTTCTAGTTATGGTCAACTGCTGCTGTGTTCAAATGATGTTGAAAAAAATCTATTATTTTAGACAGCAACAATATCAGCCTCTTAAACACGTAACTACAACTTTTATTATAAAGAAACCGTTCTTAAGTACAGATGCAGAAACTTCATGGATTAATGGCTCTATCTATTATATTACAATGTCTTGTTTGACATTTTCTCTAGCAGTACCTGGTTAGCAGAGTCACATCTGTAGACTTGGCTTTGCAATGCTGTATACAGAGGAATTGGTGTATAAACAGAGCACATGACCAGCTTTTACACCATTAGTGCTGCAACTCTGTTTAGTATCACCAGATCCTACTTACTAGAGGGCACTGGAGATGGATGGAGTTTTACTGTATGCCTCTGTGATCTTTGTTTACTGTAAATGTATGCATTAAATTTAGACATTAGTTTTGTGACTGTGCATTATTAATAGCTTTCTTCTGGTAGAATATATCTCTTATCTCTTTTCTTCTATCATCTTTAAATTTTTACATATGTTTGATCTTTTGAACAGTGCTCTGATGTCCAGGGTATTCTGGGAAAGAAAGGACAAACTTAGTTGTAATACGCAAATAAATGTTTAACACTGTTCACTTCCAAGTTGATGGAAGAAGGTTTTCAACAGAAATGCTGCACTCTTTGAACTTGAAGTGTTGGATGCCAGTGGATTTGCCATCACTACTCTGATTGGCACTGCCCTAAAATTAAGACAAAGAAGAAATAAGAGTGGGCGAATAAGCCTTGTGGCTTGGCATGGAGATGTTTCCATTACACTACTCTCTCTGTATCCACTGTGAGTGACAGGCTTGATGGGGCTTTGGGCAGAGCGAATGGCCAGTTGACGGATGGTCCTGGCTTGTCTGTGGGCTTCAGGCTGCTCTGCAGTGCGGATCAGTGTTGGCGGAGATGCAGAGAGGATCGTTTGCACTGATGCTGATGCAGCAGCTCTCTTCCACCTTCAGACGAGGCTTGCTGATATAGAGGAGTTTACGCACTGACACAAATTCCTGGCTCAGCTCCTGCACTGCTGTCAGTCTCAAACCCAGCAATGATAAACCTGCACAACATCGTGGTCTCATTTGCACCCCTCTGAGTTCGGAATAGAGATAATTGAAGATCTGGCTTAATATTTTCAGAAAGTACAAGATTTCTTTAGTGCTGTGAAATACTTCTATAAGAATGCATATGTATCTAGTCCTCTCTGATAAACTATAGTAATAACAAAACTAACTGCTTTACAGACAAGTGAAAAAGTGGAACTGTAATAGAATAAATTACATGTGAGTTTGATTTTCTGCTACTACAGATAAAGTGTGGTAACAGCAATATTAGAAAAAAAGAATGAATTAATGTTAAGAGTATTATTTTAAAGTAATATGAAGTAATACTGTAGAATAAATTAAAAAGAGAAAAACAAAAAGATGGCTGTGTGATGGACTGGAGACCTGTCCATGGTGTACCCTGCCTTCTCCCAATGAAACTGGGATTGGCTCCAGCCCCCCCTTGACCCCAACTAGCAGGATAAAGCGGAAGATAACGGATGGATGGATGGAAAACAAAAGATTTAATTAACAACTAAACTGAGGTGATGCTTTTTCAGATGTTTCCTAAAAGTGTGCACTGAACTTGACTCTCTAATAAAAGGTAGAATTGACTTCCATAGTAAAAAGCATAAAGAGAAAGGAAGGTTTTTGCAGAAGGCTGGTATCTGCAGATCAGTAATGACCATATGTGGTAACATAATCAAACATATCATCGCTGTCCAATTAAAAACATGCATCTCCATTTTTGTCAATGTTCATCTTTCTACATAATTTGAACACAACAGTTACTGTTTATATTGCTGGAAAAATTCAATAGAAATAGCTTTTAAAAAATTCTGGTTCCATTGACTCACATCGAAAGTTAAGACAGTTTTTGGTGTCTCCTGTGAAGTTGCCATTTTTCATTGTCTTTCATTGGACAGTGATGATATGAAAACTAACAAAGAAAAGAGTTGTGTCTTAACTATAAAAAAAGCTGGAATGGAATGGCAAATAAAGAAAATACATTGCTTCTTTACTCTGCCTTTATTGTTTGCAGACAGTATAGCAGTTATTTCAAATTTGGTCAACTTCATTTCATTTGTTAATATACACCCATTCCTGCATTTCAGGCCTGCAACACATTCCAAAAAATTGGAACGGGCAGCAATTTAGAGCTAGTAAAGAAGTGATTTCAAACAGGTGATGTGACCAGAATCATGATGTGATACACAAGCAGGATCTACGAAAGTCTTTGAAAAACAAAGATCTCCAGTTTGTCAACAAATGCATGAGGAAATGATTGAAATGTTTGAAAACAATGTTCTTCAAAGAAAGACTGGAAGGGATTTACATATTGCTCCCTCTTCAGTGCGTATTATTATTATTAAACAAGTCAAGAAATCAGAAGGAATTTAAATGTAAAGGGCGCAAGCCTAAGCTGAACACCTGTGACCTCACCGGTGAACTCAGACATACAACAAGGAGAACAGCTGATATAACCACATGGGGAAAGGGTTAATTTGGCAAACCTTTGTCTAGCCCTAAAATATGGAGTTACATTCATAAATGCCACTTTAACTTCACTGTGCAAAACAGAAGCCTTTTATTAACCATGTCAAGAAGCAGCGCCAACTTCTCTGGGTTCAGAGGCATCTAGGATGGACCATCACATAATGGAAACATGTATAGTTCATAGCTGAATAAGTATCTCAGATCTTTTTTGGAAGAAATGGATGCCAAACAAACCAGACTGCTGAGATACATTAAGATCTCAGAGCAACATATGCTGCCGTCACGACTCTTTTCCAGTAACATCCTGCGTTTTTCAACAAGACAAGGCAAAACCCAATGCTGCACACATTACAAAGGCATGGATGCAGAAGAGGGTACTGCAGTGGGTTCTAGTTTCTGTCCCCAGTAGACAATGTGTGGAGAATTCTGAAAATAACGACCCCATATCGTTGCACACATTTAGATGTGTTTGCAGGAAAAATGGGACAATATATAACCTGAAACTCCACCTTGCTCTGCATCCTCAGTGATGTGGGAAAAAGGGACAAGATTACAAAGTGTTAAATGCTCTACGGTCCCAACTTTTTGGATTGTTTTGCAGACCTGAAATAAAGAAATGGATGCATATTAACAAATGAAATGAAGTTACTCTGACAAAACATAAAATATCTCGGGTTCATACGGTCTGTAATAAAATTTATGAATGTAACTTGACCCAGGGCTTGCCAAATCAACTCCTTGCCCATGTGGTTATATCAGCTGTGGTTTTTGATGTATAAGTCTTGAAATAAGTCTAAGAAATGAGGATTATATCTAACACAACAGAGTGCTATCTTACAAGATTATAATATAATATAATATAATATAATATAATATAATATAATATAATATAATATAATATAATATAATATAATATAATATATACTCATACCTATATTAATACATATAATAATAAGTAGTTCCTTGTAGTAAACTATAGGAATGGTTCACTTTCTACAAGTTCCCTATAGGGATTCTGGAAAGTTTATGTTGTAGTATTATGGAACTTGTCATAGGGATAGTGATGAAATGCAGCACCAGAAACTTTTTTTAGCATTGCTGCCCCATCATATATCAAAAGAATAAGCTGAACCCTGGCATCTACAGGAAAGAACACAACTGGCCTTGTATTCTCTTGTGCATCCCTCTGCAAAAGATCACAGCCTGTCACCGTATGAAATGCAGTATAATTAATCACACATCTTTCCAGACCTTTAAATATGAATTTCAGTACAGATTAGCTTGCATTTTTCTTACTGTTAGTGTTCACAGCCCTGTGATGTTTATAGGAGAGTCACAGTTTGATATATAATATTAAATTATAAACTAATTTAATTTTAAATTAAAGGACAATGTGGCAAACTTATTAATCTACAGTGTCAATGTTATTACTGGCTGAATGAACACAGTGTTTGTTAAAAGAACTGTTAATGAGAAGATTTATCACTGCCATCAGTGTTTTGTGGTAAAACTGTGAGATCATTACTCTACTATGCATTTTGGAAGATTTGAGAAATCAGTGCATCTGTAAAGTCTAGAATTTGTACTAAAACAACACACAACACTGACATACAGTACTTCACTGCTTTCATTTTATTGTCAAAAACGTTTATTAAGTACTAAGTTTTTTTACAGTCTCCATTCTTTCAGGGAGACTTGATGTCAGCTTTGCCAAAGAAATCTGCAGGGATATTCTTCACACCTTCAAAGTTCAGTCTTTGAAGTGGGCAGTGTGTGAAATACCCCCTGGGGTTTGGGAGGGGTCCCATGTCGACTGGCTACTCAGGCACTGGCTGGTTGCTTGTTCGCTTGCCATAGCAGCAGTGATGCTAGCCTCAATGGAAACTAAATGTTTGGTTTAAGAAGATCAGGGTGGACAGTAACAAGAGCTGAGTGCTGTACTTTAGTACATTTTTAAAGCATCCATAACCTTTACTCCACTAGAGAACAAATCTTCTGCTCTTGACTCTGCTACAGTCCACTATGAAGTTTCTCGTTACTCAATACTTTGAAGCAGAGCTTTGAAGTCATCTGATAAATGTTCTTTTCTAGAATTCAATAAGCCATATTTTGTTCATCACAGAAAAAAAAACAATTACAGTAAACTCTTACACTTTCAGCCAATTTGAAGTGCGTGCTGCGTTTCTTTGAATTGTTGAACTTGGCCGCTGTAATAAAGGCTACTGCTACAGCAGATAAAGATGATGAAGTTTTTTCACCACAGCAGCCAAAAAAGTCTGACGAATACATAACACTGGGTCCTGTTTGAATCCAATAGTTCAATTAGGATATTAATAGTTGGCTAGTGAAAATGCAGTCCTTTCATTATGTCTGTGCATTCAGCGAGTATCATTATGTATATATCATATACGGTTACTGAACTAAAAGTGTGTTTCTTTTTGGTTACATAAAGCGGTCCACCAATCCTTTGGGAAATTGGGCACATTCTTGGTATACTGTACATTTATCATAGGCAAGCATAGTTACATAGTTACAGTTGGTATGCAATGAAGGACCAACTGGGTAAACCAGTTTGATACAGCGCCACCTTGAGGCACAGCAGTGCTGGATCTGTAGTTATTTAATTATACCAAAGACAAAAGCTTGTGTGTTGTGGATAAATCAGGCTAAAGCTTTCCCTCAATTGGTACCTAAGCAATCTTTCCCTAACAGTCAGCATAACTTAATAGATTTATTTTCAGAGACCACCCCCCCACCCCCAGGAATTTAGATTTTCAAAATCAGATAGAAGCTTTGCTGAGGTGAGGACTTTTTCCCATCACTGGTGCATGCTGACTAATACCACATGGAGAAATTACCCAGAAGACTTTGAGAGACTTCTCTGGAAATTTAGGCAGAGTCGTATGGGTGGGGCAGATTTGGTTTATCTTATTATTCTCACAAAACTTTCGGTTTCAAATTGTGTGTTGCTATTTTTTACAAGCCGAAATAAAAGCACACTAAATAGTGTCACATTTAGTCATGTTCACTAAGGCTTCCTTCAGTCCAGAAAAAAGCTGTGAACCCTTTGGACTTCTGGCTGTGTTCCTGGAGAAAACAATCATATGGAGAGTGCTGAGTGTCCTCTTCCTCTTGGGCGGCTGAGGCGGGTCAGCAGGTTCTCTCTGGCTACTCTGCACTGCCCACAGGCTCACGGGAGAGAGGGCACAATTAATCAGGCCTTCGCTTTTCGCT
This sequence comes from Megaleporinus macrocephalus, assembly GCA_021613375.1. NCBI lineage: Eukaryota > Metazoa > Chordata > Actinopteri > Characiformes > Anostomidae > Megaleporinus > Megaleporinus macrocephalus. The sequence goes on along the minus strand of CM038709.1, from coordinate 23,761,342 downwards.
CCTCCACTGCAAAGGGAGCTGCCTTCCTACACTGGCTCCAGTTGGACTTGCCTAACGAGAAATATGTAAAAGACTCTGATGTGATTGAGCTCTCAGAGGACAAGGAAATGTCCTCAAAAGTCTTTGATTATTTTTTTATTGAGCTCTAATCATTTTAATGAGGCTACTAATGGACTGCAGGCCTTGTCTTAGAGAAAGAGTAAGTGCTTGCACCGGCTTGTTGTGGGGAACAAGTGATATGTGATGATATGAGATCATTTTATTCTGAATCTACACTCAGATAAGCTAATATACGAATGTGTGCTGTTCTAAGAAGTACAGTTAGTAAAAAAGTCTGGAGTGATATACAGTTTTATTATGGTACAGTGTTGGTGAATGCAGTGTTGGGCATTTTGCTCAAAGATTCTTTTTAGTGTAGCAGTGAATCGAACCCTAATTGACTGTGTGGTCACCAGCAGTGTTACCCACTACAAAGCACCAGTCCCTACATAACCTGTCAAAAACCAAACACAACACTGGGTCTTTTAATGCAGCACCTATAAATTAAACCCTGGTCTGCCATGTGATGAGCAGCAGTGTTAAACACTAAACTTCATCAACCCCTCATGCGCTATAGGTACAGATATCAAATTGCAAAATCTGAATCTTTTTTTAATCAAAAAGCAAATATCTGTGAAAACATCTTATCATATTATAAACAGAAGCAACCTGTCACATCAGCCTGTAGCTGGAGGAGGGGTTGGTGTAATGTAGTGGTTGTCACTGCTTCTCATCACACGGCAGACTTGGATTCAGTTGCTTGCTTAAGCAAGAACTCCATGCTGTTGTGAAAAGAGCTCTTCAGCAACATGCCTGCCCCTATATTTGCCAACCTCCATGACATGATTCAAATCTTACATCACTCTACACAAAAACATCAGCAGAGTGCTGTAAAGGAGAAAAGTTGCAATGGCTTTGATGGTTTTGACGAATTGTGCTTTTTAGGACAACAAACATTGTTTTTGTTAACTTTACTAAATTGCTGCCGTTGAAACAAGTTGAGATAATTAGTAATTGCACATTGCCCTTTACATTGTATGTAAATTTTATGATGAATGGGTCAAAAGAAAAGGCTCAAAATTACTAGGACAAATGTCTACCTCTATTGACATTTAATGAATGTAATAAATAATAACATGTTTTTACCTTTTCCTGTGAAGTTGTCAAGGTACTGGATGGTGTTTTATAACTCATAAATAAATCCACTGCTCCACAGTCCAGTGCTGGGGGACTTTATACCCCTCTAGCCAACACTTTGCGTTAGGCTTGGTAATCTTGGTAGTTTCAAAGTGTCTCATTGAAGTTCTATTGCTTTCACATGCAGATTAAATGACTGCATGCAGATATTTTATCATCAGTTCGGGAGTATCTTCAACATGTGGTGGCAGTATGAGGGAAGTCTGTTTGAGGGAGGGGAGAGGATGTCTGAAGCTTCTGCCTCTAGCTGGAAGGCTGGATCCCCATTTATGACTGTGGTCGGACTGATATAGGACAGAGGAACAGGGAGGAGATGGGGCGGTGGTGGAGATAGTGAAAACTCATGGTAACGGAAGGTGAGGTTGTAAATTTATAGGCCTTTAGACTGGAAGAAGGAACAGTTTCAATCATGATCTTCTACACAACTTTCAGTTATTCCATAACTCCATTACAAACTTAGAGCACCTTCATGTAGTTAAGCTTACTGCGTGGAACTTACAATACAGTGTATGTGTGAGTTTGAACTTTGTTTAAATGAATTGAAATACTGGGAAAAATAACACAGAAGGAAAACAACACCACTGAAAAACTGAAATCAAAACATTCTGAAAGTATTTTAGGCTAAGGAACAAGGTGTGTTATAATTAGTCCAGTTTAATGATCAAGTTGTGCTGTCACTGATTACCCTATGTTCATGCCAGTGCATTCACCCATGCTGTAGGAAAACCCCTGTGTACAGTCTGATACAGCATACTTAATACAAATGAACTGGAGCCCAACTGCATCATATTTTATCACAAATATATCCAGTTTGTCTATGTTTATTTGTTTCTTTAATGTACATGACATGTTTCAGCTATATTTTAACAGAGCTGGCATACATTTTATATTTTCTCTTATTACTACATTTTAAAAGATTAGAGATTTATAGACTTTTTAAAGGAAATGTCAGTCTTTCCTGCTGGTGTGGATTATATTTACAGGTTGCACAAGTAATAATATGCATAGAAAATAGTAATCGTCTAAGAAGGTCTAAAATGAATGTTGTTATTTGAACCAGATACAAATATAAAGTAGAATGAAACAACATTCCTTCAGAGCCTCAGCGCAACATACACACATGGCCTGTGTTTATTCTTGTTTATCTATTGTATATTATTCCATATTTGTCTTTTCTGCTCTGTGTGTAATGTTTCCTTGGTTTATTGTAGCAATATAGTGCCAAAAAGCCTCTATTACGAACAGCAAAACTTTATTTAACATTCTCAAAAGATTCAGAAAGATGAAATGTAAGAATGTACGGTATATATACCTCTTTACCAATTATTTAATAAACATTTTCTTCAAAGAAGTTGAAAAGTATTTAACTTTGAGTATATAACTCAAAGTGAAAACAGATCAAATTGACCCCTAACATAATAGGAGGGTTAAACATTTTTTGTGCTATATGGATCATTACATGTACTGGTTCAAAGTCAGAGTTTAAAACCCATTTCAGGATTTTAACTAATTTGGACAAAGACTAAAATCATGTTGCTCAATCACTATACCCCACATGTTTTGCTCAAATAAATTGTTGAACATTTTGTCACTGCCAGTAAAATAATAACATCTCCAAATGACAATCTTAGCATATTTCAAGTATAAAAAAGTTTCATAATACAATAATTAAAACACAAAAAGGTTTATGCTATGTGTTTCGGTAGTGACAATGAATGATGCACACTGATTTTCAGACTTTTTTTTTGAGTATTTTATAATATTAATTAATATTTTATACAAATTAATTTGGTGTATTTTTATCTTATTACTTTTTTATTGAAGGCAGTGGGTTTAAATAGATCATAACATAATCCCTGTAAATATATGAGGTCTGAATACTTAAATACTTGAAAACTCTGTATTTTAAATAGCTGTTTTTTTTACTGTGGGACCCCAGTTTGAACTTATCCAGCAGATTAGCATAAAGAACCGTTTTATTTATTCACAACAGGTTCTCCATCTCAGAGAAGCGCCATGCTTTTATATACAGCCACTGTGTTTACTAAAGAACCTCCTGTTTTAAGGGTGCAGCTGTATGTTGTAGTGTTTAATGTGCTCTGGGGAAACTATATCTGTTCCTCTCTGAACGCACATCTGAATGTTTGTCTATGATGAAGAAAAGAGTTTAAAAGGAGAGGTTTGTACAGAAACATGGGTGTTTATTTGTCTAATAGAGTATGGGAGCATCTCACATGTGGATAAAAGCACACAGGATCAGAGCTCATTTCTCTCCAGATAGCTCTCTGTCCCAGAAGACTGGTTTAAACCGGTTCCCTGCTCCTTGACAGGAAGTAGGCAGGGCAGGGCCAGCCAGCTGTTTTGGAAACGCTCCTCTCCTCTGGCCAGACTCGGAGCTCAGGCAGGAAGTGGCAGTGCGGTGCAGGTGATCTCAGCAGCAGGGCTGAATGAGCCGTTTGTTGTTCAGGTCTCTGTGCTGGCGCGCTCTCGCTGCAGCTTAAGGCAAGACTGCTGTGCCGATGAGTGTAAACAAGCACAGGGCTGTTTTTCCCCCTCACACTCAGCAGGTTGACTAGTGCTGGGCTTGAGGAGGAGGAGGAGGAGGAGGAGGAGGAGGAGGAGGAATATTCAGCATGGCAGTGCTGACCCATATACCTGCATGGGCTCCCGGAGGAATGTTAAAGCTCTGTGTTTTTTCTCTCTGGGTTGATTTCCCTCGCGTTACTAAGACCCCCTCCCCTGGAGAGCCACAGTAGGGAGCCTCACTACGGTCACAGTCACACGGCTGCTTGTCAAATACTTTGCTCAAATGCAGAGTGCATGCATGTGCAAATACAGTATGTGCTACAGTAGGTGCTCTGTAGGGACTATTTGTCTAGGAGAGAGAGGGAGAGGGAGAAAGAGAGAGAGAGAGAGGGAGAGAATATGTGCTGCCTAAACAGCTTGTTTGAACTGACTGCACAAGAATCTGTCTCCTTGATTTATTCCCCTCAGGTCACACTTCCTCACACTACTGAGGATGAGCCGGACATTTTGTTTCCCTTCTGATGCAACGTAGTAAGCGTTCAAGAAAAACAGTCCATTAAATAGTAAAAAACAAAAACACAGTACTAGACTTCGCACGCTTTATAATAAACAATGCACTGTAAAATAGACGTGTATCATCAATGGGCATCCACAAGCAGCACAAGACCTTATATAAGAGAACGTCTGGATGTTTCTGTGTTTATTTTAGTTAGAAGGAAGGTTGTTGTGCATGCCTGCAGTTGACCATAATTCTAGAGCGCCTTCATGCCTACAGACAAAGCACCCGAGTTCAACCATGCTTTGAAAATAAAGGTATCTAAATGGATCTTTGTGTGGATACCATTTTCAGGAACTTTGAATTAGAATAGAACTATGCTGCTTTAAGATTTTACCCATTTACTGCTATGTTTCAAAGTGTACTTTTTGGCATTTCTCATTTTAAGGGTGGTCTCAGTCCACTGTCCAGTCAGACACCAGTTACACTAAAGTAGCAATTAAGTCCTCAACAGTTTTGTGGTACAGACAAAGCTGTAATGTGAAATCTTGAGACAGATGTCGTAGGAGTAGGATTGTGATATGTGGTTAGAATTTGACTACCTATCCCACTCCACAATTAGCCTTTCATATGAGGACTTCACCAATATAAAAATTTCCATATTCATATGTCAGGTCCTTTCTCCTTAGCTCAACATAATGTACTTACGTACTCCCACAACTATCAAGCTCCCTATTAGCACGTCACACATTACAGTGAGTCATGATGGTCTGGGGACTACACTAAAAATAAAGCTTTCTAAATGGTTCTCAGCTCCTACAGTTCTCTGGGAAAAAACGTTGGTGTAGAGGTTCTTCTACTCATTTCATTTACACATCTATACACATGAGGAGAAGTTACACACTCAGTGTCTTCTGACTTTTGACAGTGATGTCTGTATTCATATGCATGAGAAAAAACTAAACTGATATATGGAAAATGTAACCAGACACTACATTTATATATACATATATATGTAAATATTAAAAATGAAACACAATATGATGCTCTAAAAATGAATGGTGCAATAATAAAATGTTCTTGTTCAAACTGCTCCTGTTGTCAGCTCATCTCAACACAGAACCCTGGCAAAGATCTTACATATCCATGTTGGTGCAATTGTTATTTCAGTAAGACAATTACTCCAAACACACAGCCATAATAACATAATAAGGCTGGTTGCTAAAAAGGTGAAGTTTCTTGCATAGCCTAGCCAATCTCCAGTCTTAAATAATATATGACTATATATTATACTACTAAAAACTAATTACTTAAAACTATACTACTAAAAACTAGTTTTACATAAAAAATATGTAAAACTGTGAGTTCAACAGAGGGAGACTTGTTGCCTTTGGGAAATAATGAGGTTTGCCAAGAGGAATGTGCCATAATTCAACCAGAATGCTTAAAAAGCGGATTGTATTCCAAAGCTGTAACAATGTGCTAATGCTATTCATTTGTGGTGTCTGATTACCTTTTTTCCAATAAGTTTATTTTTTTACACGAACCTTTGCTTCTACTTCTACAAATACATCTACTTGTTTTTCATATTTGCAAGTCAAAAGATATTATGTTAGTAAGTTTGAAGTTGCTATATGCTCTGGAAATATTTTAAATCAGTGTATTAAATCTCCTCACTGTACATATTCTATTCCTTTAGAATCATTGCAAAGCCCCCCTTTTAGCACCTCTATAAGGGTGCAGTTGTTGTGATCCAGGCTGAGTTACTTCTGTCTTAGAGGTAAAGAATCTTTTAATGACTCTCGGAAAAGACATTCCCAGAAAAGGATAGTGAGGAACCTTTCATCATGTAAGATTAATCTCCCTGGTTTCGATTTAGAATAGAAAACTGTCGTCGGCGTAGCTTGCAGTACCGGGAAACTCACGCTATCCTTACTCATTAGCTAAAAGATCACAGCCAATGACGCAGCCCACAGGGTATAGCTTTACATCACCAACTAGAAAGCATCAACGAAGCCTCACCGATACTGACTTTCACTGTTTTCTGAAATGTTACAGGTTGGTTCACTCTTACTACTATTGAGGATTTGTGCTACATTCAAAACAAAGGCTCATTGTCAGCTGGAATGTGGACTGGAAGGTGAAATTGTGTCGATTGAAAGATCATGGCTTCCCACGCCAAGTGCTCGTTACTCTGTCAGATCAGTGACAGCATCAGATGACACATAAGAGAGCGGTGCAGGGTGGGACGGAGCAGACTGGAGGCAAAACAAACTCAATCCTTAGCCCTAAGACCTTCAGGCCTGACTCAGGTGTCACCACCGTGTTTTGAAGAGAACTTTGACTGTGACATCAACATGATTGGACAACTCCATCCTTATAAGGCAACAACTGTGCACGGTGTATGCTCGTGTGACAATATGGCCGTTAAAGGTGAAACTGAAAGCGTGTCAACCACAGCACAGCGTCTGCGGAGTGAAGGAGTCTCAGAGGCCTCAATACGTGGAGAGGTGTTTATCTGATCCTCCTTCACCTGGGGAATACGTGCTGAACAACTCGAACAACAACAGAAAGCAGACCTATCACATGAGTGCAGCCTTTAAGGGTCATATCTTTGAGGTCTACTGAGTGTTATGGTGGAAAACAAGTTTGCTTTGAATTGGATACAGGTGAGCTGCTGCAAATCTGGATCTGTTAAGCACTCTTCCGCTTGGCATAAGATTTCCACTGGGAGGAATGCAGCACTCGTATTTTTGTTGTTGCTGAACCACTGATGCACAGAAAGAGCTGGCTGACTTTTACTTTTTTTCCCCCTGCTGACCTACAGCCAACAGTGCAGCTCCATAAAAGAGTGCTGGCTGTCTAGAGGATACCCGCCAGCTGTAAACTCTAGTTGACGTTCTTTGCATTCCTATGCTGAGTCATTGTGTGTGAGCTGCAGGCTACAGTGGCACTCACATTTCTGTGTGAATCCCACCTGTCACCGTGTCCTTCTCCGAGTGGCGCCTCACTCGCACCTGCATGGGGAATGACCACCTCAAATATTACATCACCGGCGACAGTCTCAAAGTAGTGACAGGAGGGAAGCAGATGCTCGGGGAGCATCCAGTGAAGTAACTTCTGAATATGAGAGACTGTGGTGAGACAAAGACTCATTCTGTAGGCCAGCACACCAAAAACCAGTCTCTCTCAATTCACAAGCACACACTACACCAGGGGGTTCTGACTCTGGAGCTTGAAATCTAGTTACTGAACACTGGGGCCCCAGAATGCCTGCTATAGTGTTGTGTAACTTTAGAGAGGCGTGTATGAGACCACGTCACATACCAACAGCAAAAGATTGCTCCGTATTCCCAGCACGGACATTATGGCAGAGGCATTATGAAAGAGACAGAGGAAAGCGTTGTTGGAGGAAGTGAAAAAGAGACCAAACAACCAAACAAGAGTGAATCTCAGATTGGTGTTTACTAAATGAGATCAAATTAAAAAAAAAGTTGGGAAACAGCATATCCGGAAGTACATCCCTGACAAACTAGCAGTCTAGTAGTCTTTCCAAAAGTCATCTAACCTCAGTACTGTTTCAGGCTAGCAAAGAACTAAAATCTCACACCAAAAAATTCAGTCCATCTTAGTTCATCTTATACCAAATAAGCAATGGAAGTTTGGAAGTTATATGGATATTGTAATAAAATTCTGTGATACTGTTGTAATATATGTTGTCTTTGCTGGTGTTGGGCTGTATTAGCACTCTCCTGCAGAATCAGATCTGCATTTACAAATACTAACAATCAAAATCGCAGGTGTAATCTGTAGCGTCTAAATGCCAGCGTGAGTCGGATTCTGAATCTATCAGTTTGTCAACAAATGTGCATGTACAGCTGTCCGTGAGGGGGGCTGAAAGCACAGTCTGTATTTACAACAGTGGTGTAGAAGTGAAATACACTATGCAACTAGAGGGACCCCAAGAGCAACAATGCCAGTTCTTGCATAACACTGCTTCAAGTCAATTAATCAAATAAAAGAAAACAAATTGTGCTTTTCCATTTCTACTTCACCTGGTATCTTAAGAGGCAGACCCAAATAAAGTCTTTTGTCCTCAAAATAGGGCATATGCCACTATGCTTATTTATTTTTGAGTTAGGGGAACATTTCATGTAGTGAAATGTGATTTTTGAGCTGAATCAATTTATTAAAATTTTGTTTAGTCAGTCACTTTTAGCAGAGGAAGTGACAGGTTTTAACTGGCCCATCAGTTTGTATACTTGGTTGTCTATTTTCTTTGTTTTGCTAATCTCATCTACCCCTGCTACTTTTCCTTGCTTACATTCTTTTCTTTGGTTAATTGCTTAGTGATACCATTCTGGCTGTGGCTCATATATTCTATTATTGAGTGTGGTTCTAAACTGCTTGGGCAATATAGTGGCCACTTTTAAACCACTTACAGTAAGATCAACTGAACAAACATAAATGAACACCAGTAATTTCGACGAATGATTTGAGCTGGAAATATTACAGCAAATTAAGTTTAGTACACTACTTATTACACTATTCAGGACAAATATTTCTATATATTACGATACAAAGCCATTTCTGTGTAAAGTTCAGTTAATTTCAGGTACAGGATGATTTCTTTGAGTGGAAGACATGTACTTTATACCATGTACTTAATTCATTGAGCCACTTAACAAACAGGATAAATCCCTTTATAATCTTTGGAACACTTGTTTTTCTATGGTTTATAGATAGAATACCAGTGATTCTATCTCGCCTGGAGTTTGAAGTTATTCCAATCCACATATCCAGCCCCTGATTTTCCTATTCAAAGCCTTCAAAACGAACCGTGTGCTATACCACTAATGCAGCCTGGATCTGCTACGGCCCAATCTACAGCAGTCTATTAATAACATGTTGTTTATCTTTAGACCTCGTCACCATTTTTTTTATTACCACTGGGCCCCATTATCCAACTCAACAAAGGAGTTGTTTAGTGGAGAGAATGACTACCCATGTCAGCTATGTACCTGTGGACGAACACAGTCCCTGATTGGCTGCTGATGTCATAGGCCCGACCTTTTCCTGGAAAGATAAGGTCACTGCGGCTGTTTTTTGAAAACTCAGCTGGTGGAGTTTCTGACGAAACTTTACTGGACTGGGAGCCACTCTGGACTGAGATCATTAAAGCTGCATGGCCCCTAATGAATGAGAGTTTGTTGTTCCAGGCAGGAGATGAGAGAGGTATAGAGAGTTGAGCGCAGAGGGATATCCCATGATTATATTAACCACTACTGCACTGAAAAAAAGTGATGCATTGATTTTACTTGTTCCAAAAGTGTACATAATCTCCACATTCATTTGATATGTCAACAAAGTTACTGCCAAAAGTGAGTAAAATGAAAGACAAAATTTGGCACAGTATGTGAAATGGAAACCCGGCCACAGTGATTCAGTATTTGTTGTTTTCAAATAAAAAACCAATTTGTAAGATGTGACCTGTCAAATTAATACTCCAAACACAACATCAGAAAGTTCTGGTGTTCACCTCTAATGTAAGAAACAAGGAAATGCACCGTCCCTCCTTCTACCTCTTCACTCCTTCGCAGTCTAGAAGAAAACTAGGCAGCAGTGTTTACTGATCCTTTTATAGTTTGCCTGTCCTTAAATGATCTACCAGTCAGAAGAACCTTCAGTGTGACTGACAATATGATAGAATACAGCATCGGGGCAGTGCTACGCTACACTGACTCACTACAGGTAGGGTAGGCTGGTGCTAGCTGGTTACTAGATATCTTACATAATAGATATTATTCAAATACCCATAAAAGACAAATCACTGCTTTCTACCCTTATTTGCATTGTACCTACTACCCCAGCTGTTTCCTGAAACAAGATGGCAAAGATCCATACAGTTGCACAGCTGTACACTAAACAACGAAAGAATAGCAAAAAATTCTGAACTGAATTAAAAATCAGATATTGTGCTGTTTTCAATTGAATACAGGTCAAACAGACTTTATTAATCACTGCTTTCAGTATTTCAGTGTGTCTTTCAGAGTAAAGGCAAGCAGGACAGAGAGCTTTTTTGCCCCACTCTCCTTTTTTATATGAGGCCCTGTTTGATGTGGGCCGGAGGGCTTCTGGATCTGTTTGGCTTGTCAGCGAGCGACCTAGTTTCTGTGGCCTGGTCAAGTATGAGGCACAGGCTGGCAGTGTCAGCAGATGGACGTTGGCTCAGTGAGAGAGAGGTTGGTGTCCCAGCTCACACTTCCAGCTTTTTATGTGGCGAAATCCTGTTTTTTATTTTTTAAATGGCCGCCTCAGCCAGTGGAAACCTGACTTGCACGTTTTGTGTTGACCTTGGCTCTGAGGCACACCAAGGCCTCCTTTGAAAAGCACCCGTCTATTTAACAGATTCTGACCACTGAAAGGAAGCGATTTTCTCTGTTATTTATCCAAATAAAAGGGACAAACGTCCTTTGATTGTGGTACACCTCCCCAAGGGAAACCCAAGTATGTAAATATTGATATTTTGCCCTGAAACAGGTCATTGAAACCCGTCTGGGCTCATGGAATTTTCGTGTACCACACCCCGTGGACTAATTGCTGTGTCTGTCATCTGTTATTTAGAGCATGCATAGCAAGTCTGGTGCAGAAGCGTTTAGGCCAACAGAGTCAAAACAATCTGCCGAAGTGTGACTGGGATTGTAGTGCAAAAATAATGATGCTACTACTGTCATGGGGAAAGGAGTTGGATGGGAGGTAGCATGTTTTGCTCCTGAATATTTATGAAGGGATTTAAATCAGCCTCCCAACAGAGTCTTGCACATCCATCTGTCTAGAGGAGAAATGCTTTTCTAAGGTTTCTATTCCTCAAGGCTTCTTTCTGAAGATGAAGAGGTCTGACTGTAGACTGTTCTACCATGAACAAATCAATGCTCTATAGGACATTTATTTACAGAATCCTCAAATTCCTTGTAAAACCTCTGCTACTGCAATATAGGCCCTTACAAATAAAGGTGCTAATGGGTTTTTCAGAGCCATAGAACAACTTGATTTGGTTCCCTAAAGAATATTTTATCGGATGGTTCCTTAAAGGTATATTCTTTAATGCCAAATATGTATCTGCCATATCTGTAGCGTGCAATCGCTCGCAACGGATAATACAGATAACCACATAACTCAGTGCTGTCTTAGAAAACACAGGGACACAATTCAGTACTGTGCAAAAGTAAAAACAGCAATTAAAGGTGCCGTTAGCGATTCTGAAGAGTAATTGTTGATATTTGAACTCAAAACAGCAAAACAAATAAAATTGGCTATAAAAAGCCCTTTGTCTATTGTACGTTGACATGTATTGTCATGAAATAAAATTAGAATGAACAACGACACAGCAAGTAACGTAACTAACATCCAGGTTGAGTGGAGAAATTCAAACAAGAAACTGGTGAATAGGAAGCTAACTTTAGCCTCTTCAGCTCTCCGAGGTCTGTCACTGTTCAAATGCCTCGCTAATATTAACAAGGCTCTTTGCCCGTGCCTGATCTAAGAACTTCTTTCACAATCCTTGTTCTTCAGATCTTTCAGTGTGCACACAGAACTGATAGCTAGTGGATTGTGAGGAGACTAACATCACTTACTTAATTTTTGTTTTTTGTTTTCAGTGATTTCTGCTTATTACTATCAGAGTAATCCAAAACACGTTTAATGATGTTGAGCTCTGAAGTGGCAAGTGATGGTTGTCTTCTCAGAGTGGAGTAATGGACACCTGTGCAGGAGTGGAGCTTGGGTTTCTTTTCTCTTTCAAAGACAAAAACTGTTAATCAGATGGTGATAGTGTTGGTGGTCCACCTGGTCTTTCGTATGACTGATAGAAGTCTCAGCCTTCTTTCTGCAAATGATCTTATTATCTACTCAGCAACATCCCCTGAAAATGAATAACTTGAACTTCACATCCATTTTGACTAGAAATTAAGTTAAAGGAAGGTTCGACTTTTGCACAGACCTACTGATATAATGTGCGGAAGTATGCTATTTTATTTTAGAAATAAGTGTATTTTTATCAGCAAAAACACCAGATATCATCACAATAGAGCAAAATAAGTAGCAATAATGAATGAATACCTTAGATAATAGATAATATCTTAAAATAGATAATATCTTATAAGCCACTTTGAAGAACAAAGTTTAGTTCCAGATTTCTCCTGGACGCCCCAAACATTTCATGAAATTTATTCAATTCCTTCAGCAGTAATCTTGATTTAGCTTAATGAAGTACTGAATAGTCAAAGCAGGTATTAGCTGATAACTGCAAATAATTTCCACAGGTTAAGTAAACACACTACTCACTTGTTTAAATATTAAAAAATAATTAAATAAAACAAAACAAATGAAAGCTTCCTGTCTGGAAAAAATAGCTTTTTAAATATAATAACGTCCCCAAGTGCCTAAAGCTTTCGCACAGTATTGCATTCTTTATTCACCTACTTTTAAATGATTAAAGATGACTCAGTACCTTTTCAGGGGACATGGTGACACGGTTGAATGAGTTGCATCATACATAGATGCGCACACACCGTAAGCACATGCCATACACACTTCTTTGAGAAATCCCTCTTCTTGCTGATTTTAGATATCCCGTGGTGACCCATGGTGGGCAATCACCCACAGCTCCTGCATTCTCTGGGGTTTTCAGAGGTCAGGCCCTATCGCTTTGTGTCCCCTTTTGTCCTTAGTTGCTTTGTTCTTCTAAAGTTTCACTCGCTTAAACAGCACGGCCGCTGAAATGGTTTTGTGTGATGCAGCGGCATGAACAATATGGCCGGTGACCAGCTTACCGAACAACTAGAAGTATTGGACAAAGAAGAAAATGGCAGGACTAATCGCACACTGGATTGAAACAATGGCAGCCGAGTAACATGGCAAAGCAGCATAATGATGCAGCACGGGCTCCTTTTTCTCTGCGCTTCACCCCTCCCTACGATGAGCTGGCCACAGTCCAGCACATCTTTTCCAAATCAAATGCTCTTACGTTTATTCATTCATCCGCACCCTGTGCCAATCATCCTCCAAAACACCTACACCCATTTACTTGACTGGGCGAGTGTGTTTGGGATGAGGATCTCCACGGACACAAATAACTTGAGTGAAAGGTGACACTCCCTCACTCACTGCCCAGGTAAACACACCCACGCACTATGCTTTGTGTAGTTGCTATAGCGTTAAGGTTTTGGCCTTCAAACATCTCTGCTCAACACACTGCGGTCCAGACGGCTTGCTTTTCCTTGTGCTGCTAAATACTAACTGTGGTGAAGATTAACACTGGTTACTGTTTGTCCTCAGCGTAACTGACTTGAACAGACTTGCTTTGCTTCACCTGGAATGTATTTTACTGGTCCGAAACAAGTAAACACTCAATGTCATTTCTTTACATCAGAGCCTGTAGGGACAAAATATAGTTCTGACTTTCAGACTTTCCTCATTTTATTTTAAATGAAAGAATTTGATGTAGTATGTAAACGCTGGTAAAGTTTCGAAATGCATAATTCACTTCACAGTCTATAAATAAAAACTAAGCTGTAAAAATAGCCATTTTGAATACTTTGTGTTTTGTGATGTCACAAACCAACCCATATACATATAACATTTTATTCGCCCTACGCTTCTGAATGCTGACATTAAAAGTAATGTTTAAGCACAGACTACTTAAAATACAGGGCAGCCAACCAAAGCAGGGCTCATCTGCATATTGTCGCTGTCCAAAAAAACATGTACCTCCAAAAAAGGGCAACTTACAGGACAGACCAAAAACTGCTTTACTTTTAATGTCAATGGAAGTCAATGGAACCAGAAATCTTTCCAAGTTATTTTGGGGCATTTCTATTGGACCATTCATCATGAAATTTTCACACAATGTAAACAGCAGCATTAAAACAATGTAGAAAAACCAACAAAAAATGGAGATGTTTTTCTTTGGACAGTGTATATATCAATATTATATCAAAGGCAAAATGGCAATAACAGCTATTATTTACTATTAAGAGAGGTTGAGAAATGGTAATAGTAAAATAGACAAATGAATTATTACTTTTCAGTACAAAACAGTGTTGTAGGATGTAGTCTTAAAACACAAGACAGTTCTAAGATAAACCTTGAAGTGGTTGGATCTTCATGCCGAGCACCTTGTAGTACATGCCTGTTAAAAAGTATTTTCCATTTCTGTAAGTCAGTTTAATACCTAAAGTGTTTAGCACTTCTGGGAGTGGTACTATCCTTTACCAACTCAGCAACTTCCCTGGAAGGGTGTGACTGCATTCTTGCGTGAGAACTCAGGTGTCTCTGGCTGTCCTTCCTCAATCTACAGCCGCCAGAGTCAATCAATAATGCATGACCTTTGAGCGCTTTGTGGCTGGCTCGCCTCCTCACGAATTCTCCCTCACCATCTTGCCTGTCTGTGAGACAGCCTGACCTACTAAAGCAATAAAACATCTACCTGGGAATAGAAACAAACATTTACACATGCAAAGTGGAACAGGTCGCTGATGATGATGTGCAGGGCTCCCTGTGCCATTACCCCAGATCCGTAAACAGTACCTGAGAACTCACAGCCACAAGAATTGGCATAAACTCTATGACAGCCCAGTGGAGGGATGAGTAGCCTAGTTGTACTGAATATGTGAAGATCCCATTGCGTGGTGGTGTTTGCATTAAGTCTTTTATTCACTACAGCCAACGGCAGATGGTCTGATGGCTTGTCTGCTCACCTGAAAGGAAATTATTTATTTCCTGTGGCATTCTGTCTGAGGAAAAAAGGGCCAATCCTTTAACTGTGCACCAAGTGATGAGTACAAATGTTTTTTCTCACCCCTTCAGCACACCTGTCTGGTCAAAACAGCTCTTAGTGAGTAGAACTCTGAAAAGGAGCAGTGCTTTCATCCTGACTCCTTTACAGTAAAGATGACTCCTCTAAGAGCTTCCTTTCCTGGCTAAATACATCAGAGCTTCTAGCCGAAGATCTGACACTCCAATTTTCCACTATTGTAAGTAAAGGGCTGTTGATTCTGGAACGCACTCTACAAGTGAAAAGTAACTATTGAATAAATCACAGACTTCCACAAATAGAGCGCCATATACTTGTGAGCTCCCAGCAGACAAAGCTTTTCCAGTTTGTGTTGATTTCGAATGTTTGCATCTTCCTCCTACGCGGTTCGAAGGGTTATATTTTTATTCCCTTCCTCACAATAAGCCTTATTCTACAGTCACGACACAATCCATACTGGGATCACTTCCACACGCGTCTCCTGTTGTCCTCCTCCAGTCTCCAACTCTGGCTCTCTCTGGCCTTGTGGGACAAGAGCGACTCCCAATCAAAACGTCTCAGAGCCAAATCAGAGACTGTACTCAACAACCTGAGATAAACTCGGGTGCTCCTTCACAGCTGCAAACTCTCAAAGATGTTACCATATCAAAAAAAAAAAAAACATATAAAAAAGAGCATACTAATCAAAGCAAAGAAAGCTTTTAGGGAACACTAACACAGTGCAAATGATGCTGTTAAAGACCCAGTGCTCTTGTTCTGGCTGGAACAGATAATGCATCTTCTAGTGCCAGGCAATGTATCATCTCCCCCAATAGACAGTTAATGCTGCTATTAAAATATGATCATAAAGATTTAATTTGATTAAAACACAATGCAATAAAGACGCAATAGTTAGTGGCATCTGTAAAGTCAATACCTACAATAAAACATGCAATTTAAATGGTAGCACATAAAAAGTAATACTTCTGTAAATGTGATTAGTAGCAATCTAATCAAAACATGCTATGATATTCTCCTAGCACAGAGCAGCAGAAAGAATTAAAGTCTATCTGAAATCGAAATTAACTATTTTACTTTGTTGGTCCATGTGACTGGCATTTGTGTGGTGAGGTTTTGGAGTGCAGTTTATTCATTTTGTTCATATTCAGTTTTAATTAGTCTGAAACACTGACCTAGTCTCAAACCAGACTTTATTGCCTTGCCCTATACACACTGTTACTGCTAACCTCCATTCTTCGAGTCATCCACAAGCTAGCTAATGAAAGTGCTACTTGAGTGGTAGTAGTTCTCCCTCCAGAGAATCTTCAGCCTGCTAATCATAAGTATATGGTGCAAAAGTCTAAAATAACTAAACATTAAATGCATCAATATAGGGGTAAAACAAAAAAAGCAGAACCATAATGGTTAAAAAAAACAATCAATGGCAGCATTCAACAAATTTCACTTAATGTGTTAAATCTCCAAAATAAGATAATGATTTTTTAGCAAAAGAGCATGGCAGTATAAGAGAGAATTTTGAAAGATCAACCAATAAAACCGGACATTGTCACTAAAGCATTCATTTTTGTGTTAACCTTGTTTACTGAAAAGAGTATGCTAGTGGACAGGGAAAACAATATTAACCAATAATATCATATTTCATCTCGTGTTTCATCTTCTCTCCTGATAGAGACCCTTTATGACATCAAACGTCACTTGGAAATATGTTTAAGGTACCAAAAGAAACTGTGTTGTTATTTGTATTCACGTTAATGCAAAGTTAAATATCACTGTAGCACCATAATAGAGTTGGGAAAAATTTACATTGCATTTTATCTTACTGCCCAGCAGTTCTATCATCACACAATAACACTGTTCCATATCAAGATGTTTTTAATTTAATAGTGCACCTAAGCAGATCTGCCTATTTACTTCTTAGTTTACTCATCTTCCAGACCAATCAGCATTCTACAAAGAAATCAGCCTCTGTCTACGCCCTCTCAGACAGGCTACCTGTAATTTGACTGTCCCAGAGAGACAGAGGTGACACAATAGCTCCCAGACGGCTGTGCAGTGACAAAGGAGCCAGATGGTGCTGGGAACAGAGCTGTGAAAGATCTCTGAGCTCCAGCTTGTTCAGTGGGGAAAAGTGTATGGTATCCCTCCACAAAGCTCATGCTGAAACAGTGCTGGGCTAACAAAGCACCTTCGCCAGCCTTCAGAGAAAGAAAGAGTGAGGAGGTACACCAGAGCCCAGCGGAAGCACTTAGCCCACTTTCCCACCATGACCTAAATATCTGCTGGAGCTTCACATGTCCAAATCCCAGCTGGCTGTGTTGTACGTATGCCTGTACTTAATTTGGCTGGTTTGAGGGAGGAACAGGGCTCACACGATCTGCTCTTGCCCTCAAAAATACACATCGACTGCTTCGCTACTTCTACTGGCACGGGTTAGTGTAAAAGAAAGAGTGTGGCAAGCTATTTCATGTAACTCCAGTGGAATGAAGGAGGATGTGCCAGGCCCTAACAAGAACAGACAGCTTCACCTTTGTTTGCTAACTTATCCAGCCATTGGTTCATCCATGTGTTGTCTGTTTTCAGCTTCCTCTTGTCATAGTGATACTCCTTGCTTAAGAAAGACCTGCTTAAAGGGGAGTTCCTCTATTCAAACAAAGCATGCATAATTCAGTTGTTTAGATTAGAATATAATGGTTAATTGTAGAAAAATGTATCAACACAAATTTCTTTAGAGCGATGGTGACAGGAACCAAGGGTTGTGATGTCTACAATGCAACCTTTTTTTTACTATCTAAAACTACAGTGAACCTGCACACTAGCATAATAGTGAAATAACAGTTTTGACAATAGAAGAGTTTTCTTTAGGTACTATTTTCCCCTTGAACTCCCTGCATGTACTGCTACACCATGAGTGGATTTAGGATTTGTATTTAGCATAGACTTTCAGCTAAAATCTTATCTCAAAATGATCATAAAAATATTTATAACCTTTTCTGTCTTAGGAATGACTTATTGGATGTCTTCTTTTGACATACACCTACTGAGCACTTCAATTAGAAACACTATGCTAATTCTGGGATAGGCCTTCCCTTCGCTTTCTGACTGGTGCACTGCCATGCTGTGAATCTCCCGTTTTACCACATCCCAAAGGTGTTCTACTGGATTTAGATCCGGCGACTGGAAAGGCCTCTGAAGAACACTGAACTCACTGTCATGTTCATAAAACCAGTTTGTGATAACTTTTGCTGTGTGGCATGAAGTGTTATCAAGCTAGGGGTGTCCTTTAGAAGATGAGTCAATTTTGGTCATTAAGGGATATGCATGGTCAACAACAATACTCAAATAGTTGGCATTTAGCCAATGTTTGATTGGTATTAATGGGTCCAAAGTGTGCCAAGAAAACATTCCCCAACTTATATACACTACTTCTTCACCTGTCCAGGTTTGGTGACTCTATGCCCACCTCCGGTTTCTGTCCTTGCTTAACGCAAGTAGAACCCAACAGGGTCTTCTGCTGTAGTAGCCCTCTAGCTGTACATTCTGAGATGCTTTCTGGCTTATCACAATTGTACAGAATGGTCGTCTGAGTTACTGTAGTCTTTCTGTCAGCTGGAACCAGTCTGGCCATTCCCTGTTGACCTCTCTTATCGACCTCTCTTTTCTGTTCACAGAACTGCTGCTCACTGGACATTTTTTATTGCAAACCAGCCCATCTGGCACCAGCAATCATGAAAAAGAAGAAAAACCCCTTTTCCCCATTCTGATGGTTGATTTGAACATTACCTGAAGCTGCTGGCTTGTATCTGCATGCTTGTATGCACCACACCGGGCCACATGAAAAAGTAGCTGTACAGGTGTTCATAATAAAGTGCCCAGTGAGAGTATAGCCCATGGCAAATATCATAAATCTGTTTTGGCAATGCATTCTTGGTTGTTCTTGGAGAAAATATCTTCTATAATCAAATTTCCATAAAAGTTAAAGGATATGTGAGTGGGAGGAATCCCCAGTGCACTAAAATCTTACGCTGTCACTTTCAATTAAGTAAAAGATCCTATTTGTATGATTTTGTATAGGCCTGTCACCAACTGAGAAGATTAGGTTAAAAGTCATCATCCAACACTGTAGTTTCTTTTTTCTCATGAAATAATCAAATGCTCTCAGTGACCTACCTGTTTTTGTTTTTTTGTTTGTTTGTGAGCATCTGCATTTGAGAGTAAGCAGGCAAGTCTGCTGTGTTTTGCTTTCTGACATGCTGTGACATGTTGTCGTTTTTTACAGGATGCGAGTTTAAAAGGTGCTATTCGACTTGTCGTCTTACTTGGATTAGCGTGTTTTCCCTACCTGAATATTACTTGCTGAGGACACAGATGTTCCTCTCAGAGATTAAGAGCATAATTAGGGGAGTAATTTAAGGGTAAACAGATCTGAATCTAGGTCAGACACTTCCTCCAATTTCAGCTCAAAAACAACATTCCTGAATATTCCATGGGTTTTTGCTGCCTGGCCACAGTGGCGTACTTTCAGTCAGGTGACTGGACCGTGCTACAGTAGACTGCCAGAGCTAGACTCTCAGCCAGAGACAATTTTTCAAGAACGAAATCAGAGAATGTGAAAAAAGAGAATGGAAAATATTCCTGGGAAAGTACAAGCAGAGGAGCAATGCTCTTTGTTTTGATGCCCATGTTTTGTTCATGGACTTGAGACAGTAGGCCTTTGTGCTAAGTGCAGATGAGAGGGAGGAGAGAAGCACAAGCAGAGGTTGGACGTGGATGCCTACCTGGTGGAAAGAGAACGCTTCAGGACTTGCGTGTATGAGAAAGAAATTTGTGGCGGTGAGAGAAAAATAGAATTTGTGGCTCAAACAGTGGAGTGACTTTTCCTTGTTGACAGAAAGCATATGGCTGCCTGCTCCTCACCTTGTTTGTTCTGATTTCTGGCTGATTTTCTAGCCTGGCTGTTTTTCTACGTGAAGTAACATTACCCAGAATTTAAATCACATACTATATCCAAAGATAAACAAACATGAAAACCAAGATAATAATTCAGTGGTGAAAAGAAAGGAAAATACCTTGTAATTAGGGTCTAGTGCTGTTATGTGGGCTGCTACATGAAAAGGGAAACCAGTCAGTGCTATGGGACACAGTAAATAAGCATCTAACTTAATGCAGTGGCATGGGACATAGTAGGGTGCCTTTCTTTGAAGTTCTATGAGGGTAGAGATCTCATTACAGACAGTAATGTGTGTGTAGAAGATAATAAAGTCTATAATCATATACAATCCTCCTTCTTTTCTGTAATGAGAATTCCACCTGCAGTTGGCCTAGACCTGTACAGGCATGCCTACCATAGTAAGTGAATCTATGGCAGGACTACAGGACAGTCAATAAAGAAAATAATAAAAGATTTATATTTATTACAAAAGATTATGTGATTGTATGAGCCATTAATTCATATTCATATTAAATGTCTTTGGCAATAAAAAGAGACCAGTGGCTATAGAAAAAAGACAATTGGTTATAGCCCAATAGCCAGACCCTAAACACACCGCTGGGCTAGCTCCAGTTCTGGGGACATTGACGGCTGCTATCAGTGTATGCCATATCTCATATATGGGTGGCCGGAAAAGTGACGCAGTTAAAAAAAGTATGCTTTATTAGTAGATGCCATTGTAGCTACATTCAAGTATTGTTTGCCTACAAATCAGACAGCCCACCTACTACCTGGTGGTAGTTCTGTAACCCCACCCCTGCTTTTAATCCCTGGGTTAGTCAGACTTAGGCTGTGTAAAGGGCAGAGGCGAAAAAATAAAAGAGCATTATGGAGCTCCACCAGCGTGCAAAAAGCTGAAACTGTCTTTCTCTTTGATTAAGATTCACATATTATGTTTCCGTACGTAATTCCGATTGCACAGAGAACTCTGAACCTTTAAAATCTTTTTTTACAAGTAAGTTGAGAACTATTAACACACAGAAGTGATAATGTCAATGAAAAGGCTATTATATCAGAGCTTAGTAGCCAGGAGTAGTTATTCTTTTTTAAGTTTGACTCTTACCTTTTAACACTTCTGTCTGATTTCCATATCAACTGATTAGCAAAGAACCAGTTATCCAAAGCACTAGACATCCAGGGTAAAAATATGATACATCGAGCTATAAAAGCGCTTGTGGAGTTTAGTAATGCATTATTAGAGAGCACTTCTGCAATGTTTTTTTAACTCGCCAGCGGTTGTGAACTCACATACTTGACATTTGCTAGCTTCTGGTCCAGTTTTACACTGAAGTATTTTCTAAAACTAGGCGAGCAAGTGGTTGAAGTGGTAACTAGAAGTAGCCAGAAGTGTGTGGTTTCAATTCACAGCTAAAAACAGATACATTTCTAGGAAAAGCTCCAGCCAGGGCTGCCAAAACCAGGGATGTTGTCCTACTAAAGTACCAAAGTTATAACAAACAATAAGCACAAATGTGTTTCCTGAGACACTGTTTACGATAGCTTAAGCCTACTGCTTTACCAACACTGGCATGTTGCAAAAAGCCACAAGGTCAAAGCACCATAAAAATCTGTAAAATGTTCAGAGTGCACGGCAGCTAGAACCCTAACTCTAACCCTAGACTAGCAATCAGTAACAGATATGAACTGAATTTTAACTTTACAGCACAGATCAACTTGTACAGGTTAACTGTTTGTGAATGTGAATAATTGAAAATGCTAACATATTCACATTATTTGTGAATGTCTTTATCCAGCATGTTAGCTAGCGTTGGGAGTATGTCGCAAAATAAACGGGCTATTGAGCAGAATTTTGTGCTTAGATTTTTTTTTTTTGAAAGCGATAACATTGTCAGTTGTTTATCATGATGGTGTTCAACTGAGCCTGATGTTAAGTTACTATTCACACCTGTAAAGCCTGTTTCGCTAGTTATAGATACTTCGAATGGAAGGTGTGTTAGTCGTCCGAGGAGCCGTTAAGGAGTCCATGAATAGTCTTCATCTGCTGACTTACTTCTAGATACCAGTTATTAGTCCTAACACAGGTTATTCAGTTCCAGGTGATGTAGCCAGAGAATGGTTAAATATATGCAGCCGTTATACATAAACCTTTTTGGATTTTTGCTCCAAGCACCATTACAAAACCTAAAAATCTACAATATGTTCAGACTAGGTGGCAGCTGGGAGGTCTAGAACCAGCAATCAGTAACAGAGGTGAACCAGTTTATAGCTTTAAAGTGCACAGCTAATTAGTTCGCTTGTACAGGTTAATCGTTAGTGAAGGTGATCCACTCAAAACTATCATATTAGCTGTTGTGTAGCTGCACTCCTCTGTGTGTGAGAGTGCTGTAGGTGATTATGTATCTGATAAATTATGTTAATGATATGATATAAATGTGAATATGTTGGCTAACGTTACTGCACTGTAAGGCCAGATGCCGCTCACACGCCCCTAACACAGTTGCTAAGCAACCGTACTTATCTCTGCCGAGCTCTGCTGCAGGACCCACCATTCTCAACTGACTTCCTTCACTCACATCGCCCCTCAGCATGACGTATTCCGATCACAGAGGCTGGATAATCGAAGATAAATCGTTTTCCCAACACATAAGAGAAACTCTGCTGCTGCTCATGTCCACAAGAGCCCCGACACACAGAGCGTGCAGCGTTACCTCAGTGGTGAAATGTTAATGCTGGACTAACTAAGTCAGACAGAGTGATGGCGGTGACTCATACAGCCGATGTGTCTCTGTTTCAGCAGTAACTGCTCAGAACTGTCCGCTTCGAAGAATCCTAATAAGAACAGAAGTGGTCAGCCAGGCTGATAAGCAGAAGGCTGGGGGACCAGAGCCGAGCAATGAAGGAGAGCCTCAGTTAGTGTCCTGCTCGCCCCCTTCACACGGTGTTTTTTATGGAGGCGCTCTTCCCTCCTCTGTCAGGCTTTTCGGGGAGCAGGTGCTAGAAATAGAGGTTAGGCATCTCCGCGCGTTAAGCAATACGGTGTGTGCTGTTAGTTTTTTTTTCACGGTGGCGAGTTATTGATCGGCCTGATCGGAAGATGGTAGCCAAACAAAGGATTCGGATGGCCAACGAGAAACACAGCAAAAACATCACTCAGAGGGGTAACGTTGCTAAGACGCTGGTAAGACGTGGATTTTAATGCGAACTCGTTGCAAAACATAAACGTGCTATTGGGCGGGATTTCGTGCTCTTATGTCTGTATTTTGAAGCGATAACGTTGGCGTTTATCTATCTGTCGTCAGTCGTTTATCACGATAGCGTTAAACTGAGCCAGATAAGTTACCATTGGCGCCTACAAAGCCTGTTTAGCTAGTTAGTTAGATATTCCTGATGAAAGGTGTGTTAGTCGCCCGAGGAGCCGTTAAGGAGTCCACGAATAGTCCTCATCCGCTGATTTACTGATCTACATACCAGGTATTAGTCCTAACACAGGTTATTCAGCTCCAGGTGATGTAGCCAGAGAATGGTTACAATCTCAATATGCAATCGATACGCATAAACCTTATAGGCTTGTTAGTAAGGCCCCCAATCAGCAGTCAATGCAGTTGTGAAACTAAATAAACCCTTGCGTTTTATTGGAGTGATGACTGACTGTGAAATAAATAAGGCTTTTGGAAACTGCAGAGCATTCCAAATGGTCACGCCCTCTTATATGTGGCAATAAATATGTTCAGTGTAATCAGGCCTACATAGCTGGGTGGGAATTAAGATTAAGAGTTAGGATACAGTAGAGCAAGTAGTAGGCGTACCAACTTAAAGACACAGTGACATGAAACAGTTTGTCTATTTGGATGAAGTAAACGTTGTTGAGTTTGCATGGTTGCCATAGGATGTAGCCCAAAATCAAAACAGGACACAACTTCATAACTGATCACTTCATAGGTAACGTTTCATGGTGCCAGTGTTAGAGGCATGGCTGAATTACTGTAGCTACAGGCGAGAGAGAGGACAGAACATACTGTATTTGCTGCCCTCACTTTAAATGCCTTGGTGTCAGCACCAATTTCCAGCCAACACTATCACCTGGACTTCCAGGTGCCACCCTGTTGGAGTCTTTCTCCTTAAGAGAGATGTCCTGTGTGCCTCAGTCATGTCAATATGACGATACTGTATCGCTGTCATGATCAGTTATACTACAGTACGCTTTGTTTAGCATATCGTCACTGTTCAATGCAAGGACCAATAGAAATGCTTCAAAATAACTTGGAAAAAAATCTGGTTCCATGGACCTGTATTGAAAGTTAAGACTGTTTCTGTTCTTTCCTGTAAAAAGAACAGAAACTTTTCCTGTCCTTTTCATTGGACAGCGATGATATCATGGATATAGTCAGTAGCTGTGACAGAACAGTGACTAATGTTTCATTACAAAGTGAGCATATTTTGACCTACTTAATTGGATCTAGTGGCATGCAGTTTGTAAAACATTAAATACAAATGATTGCAGTTGTAGCTTTCTTCCTCTAATTATTATTATTATTATTATTATCATTATTAGTAGTAATATAATGTTTTTATGTGACACTACAGGCTCTATTTTTCATGTTTTCTGCCATATTGTCAACCAGTATTGTGTTAGATGGCAATCGTTCATTCACATTCAGTTCTCAGCTGTCTGTACTCAGGCTGTGATTTCAGGGCCCCTAATTAAAAGAAGTCCAGGTCCAGAGAGTCCTTTGTCTCACCTGTATTTTCACTCTAAATTTGAACAGTAACCAGCTCTGTCCAAGTACCTGCAGGCTGCTTCTCTCTTCTTGTCCTTAGCTGTGCCTGTAAGGTAGTGCTGTATTTAAGTTGTTGTTTATTTTGTGTTGTGGTCTGAACTGAGGATTCTGCTGTTGTTTTATGTACAGTTTGGACACACCTGCTTGAATGCATTGCTCATAATTATAAATCTTTCTTTTTATTTATTTAAAGGCTCGCTTTTGAACGTTTGGACTTTGTTTCTAAGACAAACATATATGGTTGAAATAATGCATACATTTATTTCCAGAGTAAAATAGCTGTTTTAGAATCTCAAGTGGTTTTCAGGTTGCCAGTCGGGGCTCAGAATATTTTTTACCTTTAGGTTTTTAAGGCCTGTTGGAAAAGTTTCTCAGGGAATTAATTTATAGCTTTGATTTCTTGACTGTTAGTTGAAAATGTGTAAAATATTTAAATGGGCTTTGAGTTGGTGTGTCTAAACTTTGATAGAAGAAGAAAAAAGTCTTATGTTTTTGGTGTTGCATCCCATCTACCATTACAGGGAACAAAAAAAGAAAGTAACTTGACGCTCTCAGAGTAGAACGATTTCTGAACATGTCTTTGGGCACTTTAGTGTGATGGTGTGAATAAGATGCTGGAGAGTAGCCAGTCAAAACAAACTGTAGCAAAACATTGACTGCATTTAACTTCTTCAGTCATCTTTATAGTTAACTGATGATCTGTCTAAATGTCAGTTTGTATTAAGAAAGTGTGCAGGCTGTAAATATGAACCTATCATTTATGTTAACTAAGCATTTAGTTTCTTGTTGTACAGTTGCATGCAACACTTTGGGTGCCAAATAAACAAAATGCTGTAGAAAACCCACTCCTGCCCATTTTAATGTACATTTTATGTTAGAATTTTCAGGATCAAACATTTAAAACTAAATGTAGCCTGTGCAAAAATGAAAAGATATTTTACGTGTTGTTGCAGTATGTTACAATCAGCCCAAAAAAAAGTTAGTCATGAAAAGCACTATGTTTAATTTCATTCCCTGAGGCGCATGTGTTAACTGACTGCATTTGACTGCACAATGGCTGGATACCATAGCATAGTACTGTCAGGCAGGTGGTGTCCACTCTTTCTGCATGTTGCCTTTCTGAAAATGCATTGACTCCAAGGACATTGCAAAGGTCAAGATCACTGGAAAGTAGTAGCCCCACTTCACTCATTGCCACATGCTAGTTTGTTGGAGCTAGTGGACACATGGCAGCAAGCCCTAGGGCCCATATTCATAAAGCTTCCTCATATCAGTACTCCTACTCCAAGAAGCATTATGAAGACTGGCCCAAATGAAAGTGCTACATCTTAAAACCTTAATTGCTTGGATGTGTTTGGATGCTTAGTAAAATTATAACATGTACAGGGCTCTAGAGGCCTCTAAATCTAGCTCTTTCACTGTGTAGCAACTATTTTCTCAGTGATTTTAACACCTATCTGACAAACGAATGAATAAAATAATCCCAAGAGAAAATCCAGACATGCAAAATGTGATCTTAAGTATTATTTGTTATGCTAAAAGCATTTCTTCTGTTTTTTTTTTCTGATGACCTTGTAGCGACCGCAAGAGGAGAAATATCCAGTGGGGCCGTGGCTTTTAGCACTATTCGTATTCGTTGTTTGTGGCTCAGGTAAGATATAACTGTATTTATCGACTCATAAGCTGTTTACGCTGGGATGGGGATAAAATAATACTGGAATTAAGTTTTAACTGTCCTGGTTAGGAGTTATTCCTTACCTCTCTTGTTTCTTCTCAGCCATCTTTCAGATCATTCAGAGCATCCGGATGGGCATATGAGCCCCAGCACAGTCAGCGTCCTCTACTTTACATGCCCATGAGAGCTGAGGCTATGAGGCATGACCTGAGAGGCTTTAGAATTCTGAATGTGAGCTGTATGCTAAGGAGCCTGTGTACAGTACACAACATCATCAATCACTTGTTTACAATGTACCTGGACCACAGGAACAAGTGCTTTTCTACTGAACCATTGTGGCTGGCATTGCCCCCTTATGTCTTATCATGTATCATATCTGATTGTGCAATAGATAATGTGCTTTTGTGATCATCAAATATGTGCCACAATCTGTTTCTATATTTGTCTGTGTCCTGTTAGAACTTTTTCAAATAAATATTATACATTTGGGAAGTGTCTGGAATCAGTTCTGCAACTATAGAAAAGCTTCAGGCTTTTGCTTTAAAGGGAGCAGGTCTGAGTTTACGTGGATGCTAGAAATGTAGAACGTGAGCAAAATAAAGGAAAAGAAATTGTAATGTGCCAATAAACAGCAGAACTCAGATTTCACTGGCTAAATCAAACAAGAGACAAATTCTGGGCAGCGTCAACAGCTCACAGCAGGCCCAAAGCCCTTCAGAGAGATTTAATAAGATATCGCTTTGCAACTGAAGTCCTGAGCCAGTGCACATCATTGAGTAGTAGTTGTGAGTCTACATGATCATCTTTAACTATGATGGTGTCAGACCTCTCGGATTGTAAAGGATAAAAATTCTAAAGAATCACCACATTCACACAATATAAGCCTTAAATTCTTAGTCATTGTTCCTTAAACATTTTATTGAAAGTTGTGAAGTGCAATTGAACTATGTTACACCTTATCTCCGGTTTTGAGGGACATGCACAGAACGTAAGCATACAACTTATACATATAATGCAATAATAATGCATATCAGATCGTAATGATATTCAGAACAACTGTAAGTTAAAGGTTTGATCTCCAGATTACTTCACTGTCAAAAATGGAAACAGAAATCACATGGGTGCAATATACTTCAAATAACTTCAAGTGAACAGTGGTTTACAGTAGGCATTAACACAGCTGAGAAGTTGAGTAGGTGTCTCTTTTTCTTGTAAATATTCTAAGACTGATACCTCCATTCTTGTATAACAGCATAAAAAAAGATGGTCAAATGTCTCAGGAAAGCCAACAACCTCATCTTTAGTTTGTACAACCTAAATAGTGTCTCTTAGTGTTTCTCACAATATCACTATTTTACAGATTACTTACACTAAATATACAAGAATATACAAGAACCTTCCCCCTTCCACTCATTCAGCTCAGCTCACTGCCGTCTTTCCTCTGATTCCTGCGAAAAATAGCTGGGAAGCCGCAATAGAGAGAATTCAATCTTAAATACTGTAATTTATCTCCTCTTAGGCAACTTTACTCCCTTCATTCAGTTAGAATGATGACGCTGATGCAAATATTGGGGTCACCATTTCATTCACTGTCCCCATACGTGATGGCGCACTGATTAGCTGTTCAGCAAAGGCTTGTCACATTCGGCCATCATTAAAGTGCTTGCTTTTTGCAGCCTAAAAAAATAAGACTGTGGTCAGCATTTCCACTACAAAAGTAAGCGAGGCATGGAAACAGCCTTACAAAGCCAGAGTTACCACTGAAAAACGACGTCACTTAAAATCCTTTAGACACAGGCACAGTGATTCTTTTGGGTTGTGTCCGTCTTGATTTTTTTTTTTCCCCCCTCCCAACTCACAGTCACAGTCCATGGGGCTTGGCAATATCCTACATGCGTCCACAACCTACTGCACTGTCAGTAAGTGCGTACAGCATCTCATCATAGCCTTTGTCAAGTTTTGAGACTTTAAATATGTGCAAATTTATCTTTGAAAGAATCCTCCTGTGAGTGAGGCATACTTGATCTTTGACTTAAGTCTGTTTCAGTTCAGTTAACCACTCATTCCCCATCACAGGGAACACTTGTGCGCTATGCTGAGGGTCCAGAGTTTTGTGTGGAGAGCTGGGCCACGACTGGCTGCTGCGCCCCCTGTGTGGATGATGGTGGCGAGCCACTTTGAACTTGTGCCTGGAACTGTGCGAGCTGCTCCGGACTGGCGAGATTTTTCAGCAGGTTGTTTTCCTGCTCCAGTTGAGAGTTTCTTTCTATCAGTTCTTTGATCTGTTCTTTCAAGACCTCCACCTCCTCCCGAACAGCATACATCAGGTGACTCTTCACGAGATCCTGAAGGCAAAGAATGAACATCCGAGGATTCAGAGAAGAGTGTAATCAGAGAAATGGATCACAGCAAACACACACTGAATAAGCATCCATGTGTCGAAAGCTTGCATCTCAATTTCTGGTGTATTCACTTATTTATTCATTTGTTTTAAATGAATACATGCAAACTGCCTTTTTCTATTCAGTGGACCAGAGAAACTGGCATAAGCATTTCTACTGGTCCCTTCACCATGAAACTTTCCCACAATGTAAACAGCAGCTGTTCAAATTATATGGAAAAAACATATCACTATAAAATTGTAGTTACATGTTTTTCCTTGGAAGCAATGATATATAAATTAAAAAATGTATATTTCCTCACACTACTTCAGAGATAGTAACTTTACAGGGAACAGAAGAAAACTTTTAATGCAAAATGTTAGACTTTTCTGACAGATTGTACGTTTGTAGTGTTTTATATTCCATACACATATACACACACACAAATTACTTCTATAAAAGCTGAGTGAGGGACCACCTGCACGCCCACCTCCACTGAGCTTCACTACAGCACAGCGTCATCGACCAAACAAAATGGCCGGCCCACTCTGCGCTCAGCCAATCAGAGCCCGAGATATTTTTAACTGGGTGGTAAAGCTTCGAACTTTGCCTAGCAACAGTAACGAAGCACAAAGTGGCAAGAGCAGAGTCCACACATTCACACAGACTCGGACAAGAAAAGATTTGTGCGCTGAAATGTGTAGAAAATCAGAGGCGAGCTGCCATCAACACCAACCTCGAAAGCTAACTAGCTAAAGCTAAACAGCTCCTAAGCGCATGAGGTGACCGTGAAGTGGTCCAGTTAACCTGCACTGAGCGAGCGGAGCTGCATCACATCTAACGCTCATATTCAGTTACAACATCATCACAGCGACGGCTGTCGGAGCTCTGACTGCTGTGTCAATGCTGATTATGTAATTCATTCAGTTAACCGCGGATGCTAAAGCAACTGAGGACCAGTAAAAGTACTGGACATAACTAACCACCATACTGAGTCAATAGAGCGGATATATTATGTGTGATAAGAAGGGAAAGCTTACACTTACCATTGCTTGCTCGATTTTGTTGTCTATGGCCACAACACTGGCACCCGAAGAACTGAAAACACAAATACCACAAAGCAGCCATTAATCATCGAGTAAAAACCTGAAGGCCAAAGACACAGAGCAGTACTAGATGCATACTACACATCAAAACAAAAGATTTATCCTTTTTTCGTGAGGTGCTCACAGTTCACACTTCTTTTACAACGCTGCTTTTTATTCGTGAGAACCAATAAAATAGTTCCAAGCGCATCTCTCGTAAAATCAAACACAGGAGGATTATAGTATACAGTGCAGTAGAGCTAATAGGGGTATATATATATAGAGAGAGAGAAAGACAAGCCATTACGTTGCTGTGTTATTAACGTTAAGACTAGAGGGACATACCACTGTGGGCTGCCTGCACACGGTAAATGCAGTGCATCTCTAGTTAGCCTATAGCTAAAGGTATTTCTTCCTTTAAATAATTACACGGTTATTTTACCTATTGTCGAGCCTCACGGATGAAGTTTCGGTTCCCAGCAATGAAGATAAAAACGATATCGAAAAATTTCTCAGCTGACATACACCAAGATCCATCGCCACCGAGTAGCACGGAGAATTCATGCTATTTCATCCATATATAGCGTCGCGGAGGCGGGAAAATAAAGGCTCTTCGCGTTGAGCAGGTATTACATTGCTCTGCCGCAGATTTCAGCTTTAAAACGGCCTCAAATAGGGCACCTTCGTAAAGAAAGCCCTGCGTTTCAGGAGACCATACATCCACCGCGGCTGCACAAAGAATCTCCAAGGTCAGCTCATCTCTGCTCTGGTGAAAATCTGCAGCCTGGGCTATTTGCATAATTTATCCAAGAAAAACAGCGCAGCTGCGAACCCTATTGGTCGAGCGGAGACGCGGATTTGACTAATTTATGCGGAAACGCCTCCACACCAAGCTCAGCCGACCCAGCACACATGATTTATTTAGCAGGCTGCTTCCTAATAAGGAGTTTCCGGTTGGAGGAAGAACAATACATTTCGCTATGAGTGTAACTCACAAAAACATCCTTAAATCTTATTAGGACTTATTTTAAAATCTCAATACTTCAACACTAAAGACTTTACTAACCATAAATAGATTATTTTCTGTAACGTGAAGCGTAAAGGCATTAGAACGCGCACACATGCTTAAACCGGTCTTTCAGATTTAACATGAATGTGCTGCCACTTGTTGGCAGAGAGTGGAACTGCAGCAGGCTGTGACATGACTGCTGTTATCTAAGATGCAAAATCCATCACACGCATGCTCTTTCTAAAACCAACATATTACTGAAAGTGTACCATTGGTGCATTTGAGAAGCAAATTAGTTAACCAATGTCATGTGAGCGCTGGCTTTTCAGCGAAGTGATTTATAGTATTCAAACTTGCGCACGCTCTTTAGATCTAATAAGCCTGAAGCCAAGAAGAGGCCAAAATAAATTAACAACTTTTGTGGTATTAAGAAAATAGCTTTTAGTGTAGAAATGCTGTATTTTCATTTAGTCAGTAAAATAGGATAGGTTGTCTTTAGATGCTTGAGGTGTAATATCCAAGAAAGTAAATCAGCGACTCGAGGTAAAGACTCTGTATGTATGCATGTGCGCACACACACACACAAACACACACTTTGACCAGAATGCCAAGAAATGAAATTATGTTCACATGAGGAAATGCGAGCAGGCAAGATGCACTTAATTGAATGTTCTCTTGGAAAGTGGTCTTTGGATGTTAGTCAGACTTTGTCATGTCACATGTCAAAATGATCCAGATGCATTCAAGGCACGAACAGGCAATATTGCAATTCCACAGCACACAAACATGCCCTAAGCATTAACTCAACTTGTTTGTGAAAGCTGATCATATTATATCAGCTCTTATACTCAGTGAAGCTGCTGTAAAGCAGTTACTGCCGTTACTACTACTATTTACTGCTGAAGTCTCTGATTTGATTCCAATATGAGCATGTCTATTCAGTCCCTTCATAAAATTCAGCCATAAACTAGAGTGTAACTGAAAGTGAGACACACACTCCAGGTAATCTTCACTATACAAAACTCTCTCTAGCTTCACGCCCAAATGTACACAACTATGGGAATTATGTTTGTTCCATTTTTATCTGGAACATAGTCTGTGTTTACGTTCTTTCAAACACAGATTCTTAAAAATCTAAAGTGAAACAAACATTTACCATAACGCTGCCAACTTTAAAGTATTAGTTGCTGGACTAAAAAGTATGCTTCTGATATATACAGCATCACACACTTAGAACATATTTAGTAGTTACTAAGTAGCCGTAGCATTTGGAGGCAAACATAGTAAATTAATATCTTTCCATGTTTGATGACAGGCACACCGCTTTCTTTCATGTGGCTCTGGTTTTAGAATGTATCTGCCCTATCTGGACATAATGCACATCAATAGTTCACCGGTGGTTGTTATGCAAGTCAGTCAGCCAGTCAAATCCCCATTTCATGTTACTACAGATGATAATAAGCTACACTGAGCAACAAAACTCATCAAACTATCTAACAACACAGAGTCTGGTTTGTGTGACGACTGCTCTAGTATTTCTACTCAAACTTTTTTTTTTTGAAGGTTCATATGGATTAGCAACAGCAAAGATACTACAACCTTTATTTCTGGCTGGGTGGTTTCACAGCATACATTAGCCATCATGGGGGAAAAAATGCAAACCTGAAATATTTCCATTGCCACAGCATCACTGGAGTTCAGGATAGGATCAGGGTTTGTGTACTACATACTGTAGTCTGTTTTAGCGTACAGTAAATATAGACCACTTATCCCAATTAAATGTAGCAGCACATCAAATGAGGACAAAATCCAAGCAGCTCAGAGCTCAACAAGCTCTTCCGGGGTTCTTTGACTGGAAGGGGATTTAAGCAATTACAGAGCCCAAATATACCTCTTCTCTTGGTGGCCTGACCTCAGTGCGTAAATACCACTCTCAGACTGCAGTCATTCAAAGGACTTACTGCATGCTGACGTGCATCTTTCCATCACACAGGCTTGAAAACCACCACACTTTTTTTTTTTTGGACCAACCACAGTGCATCCACACAGACCATGCCAAAACAGACCATGACAAGTGACTCAATCTTAAATAAGCGTGCTAACCTTAAACACAACATGACAAAACTGCAGCTGATCTACTGTTAATGATCTAAAATCAAGTATACTAAACAGACGAGAGCGTGTTCACAGTTTCTGTGATGTAAATAGAGAAATCGGGTATCAACAACTCTGCATAAAAAAGGTGTAAAGAGAAATGTTTATACATCATAAACTTTGATTACTTTGAAAACTGGAAAACTCAATCTTTACAAATTTCAAAAAGTTACAAAGTTTCAATAAAGACAAACAAGTGTTGGAAACAATGCTCTACCATTCAAAACAATAACTAATGAAGTCATGTCACATGATTTTACATTCCATGCCCAGTGAATACAATTCAAAGGTGTAATTCAACCTGGGCAGGTTCCTGTTCTAATATTGCTGTAAACAGCATTTACTGAAATAATGAGATAGAATAAAAAAAACCTAAGCTTGCCACCTACAAGCATAAACAGCTGCATTTGCAGAGAGCATTTGCTTTTTTCAGCTTTACCTCTTCAAATGCTGTTCCAACTCCCAGAACAATAGCTTCATGGCCATTTCGTCCCGGCCCTGCACTTGGAGAACCGTTTCTCTCATTGATGTGTCAATCAATGCTCCCCCAAAGACAGAATTTGTTCCACCAGTCTCCACAATGCTCAAACGCAAACACATCAGCGCACTGGCCACTCAGTATCTCTGAGATCTGGCAGAGAAACGCAGAAAGGCTGGGTGAGAGTTGCTTGTGCCTCGTTCTGATTGCCTCCACTGTGCTGGCTTTGTATGTCTTGCAGGCAGATTCGCGAGTGATTGATCGAAAACAAGAGCTGAGCGGCTGTGATGTCACGTCATGTGACTCAGTGTTACGTAAACCTTCAGCAGAGATTAAGATCTTCCCAATGACCAGTATTTTTATAAGTTGATGCTTAGGAGTCTGCCACCCACACTGCCTCAGCGGACACCCAAATCTCACCTATTCTAGCCGTCTCTCTTCTCCTCCTCCTCCTACTCTTTTCCCTGAATGTCAGCATTCAGTTCTGCCCTTCTCTAACTGGGGCTGTGCAGAGAGACAGGCCCCTGCACTTCAGCCTGGACTTATCTTGTCACTTCTCATCAGCACTGTAGCCCTGCACCGGCTTTGAGCGCCCACGGCTGATGAAGCACGCACACGTCTCCCCAGGCTTAGGCCGCTTGCAGTGAAAACAATACAGAGCTGAACAATAGGAGGGATTGTACCTGGTCAAAAAGCAAAACGTGGGAGCTTTGTGTGGAGCTGAGAAGCAGCTGTACTTAGACTCTTCTTTATGAGCTGTAAACACATTAGCAGCATGAACACACTAACTGTAGAATTCCACTTGAGGCTAGCGCATCCAACATGGACAGCCTTGTGGGGCTACCTATGGGGTACAGGATGTACCTTCTGCTTTGTGGAACGGTGACACTGACAAACAAGAGCCACATTGCCACTCTGCGTGAGAGTGTGTCATTTTGCCATTTGGGCTGACAGCAGCAGGTTACACAACAGAGCTCCATCCTGTATTCTCCAGCTCCCACTCTCACAGTGTAGCAAAAAAAAAAAAAAAAAAAAAAAAAAAAAGGGGCGGCCTCAGCACGTTTCACCCCATTAGCAAGACAAGAAGCATGTGAGGGCTGCTTCACTGTGCATGCACACTGGACGTTTTTTTTTTTTTTTTTTTTTTTTAGAAGAGGCTGGTAGAGTGATATACTTTTATTCAAGGTCATGCTTGTTAAATTCCAGAACATAATAACCAAGTTTATGAGACATCTCTAGGTTATGGTCTTCCTTAATATGCACTTCATAAATTCCACAGAATAAAAAAAAACCTTTATGTACGTTGGCAAAGTTAAATACGGAGAGTTCGATACATAAACCGACATACCTCAAACACTGTTCACAAACACATTCCAGGCTGTGACTCCCTTTTCATAGCCTTTCCAAGAAACCAAACTCTCAAACGGCATGGTTGATGTTCCTCTTTAAATCCAGCTTCTTAATTAAACAGTATGTTGCAACTTAAATGGTAACACCATAATATTCGGGCGCTCTACAAGCATTTGTAGCATTTCATATAGAACAGAAAATTTGCAAATCAAGCTGGTGAACAATTAGAGAACAATTAGAACATGCTGAGAAAAAAAATGCACTCTATGGCACCTTTAAGACCCTCTGTATTTTAAACAGGTTTGACATCAAGAAAACTAGATACGAAGTAAGCATACACAGGTGGGTTTCTTTTTTCCATTCTTAACACAGACATAAAAACACCTGTGAACACCTTTGTTATTGTGTAACTTTATACTAAATACAGCAAAATGAATAAAAAAAAAAGATATTAGCACAGGAGCCCAGTTCTCCAGATTACACTGTTAGAAACATTTGACAAAGCTAAACATCTTTCCAATGCAGAAAATCTTTTTAAGCAACCAACTGTTGATACCCAAATATTTCTGTGTTTCAAATATTATGGTGCGTCTCTACAGTATCTCATATTCTCCTATATTATCTCATATACTCCTATTATTATCTCATATACTCATATTTACTCATTCTCCTATATTATCACACATATTCCTATGTACTCATATAATCCTATATACTCACATACTCCTACATTATCTCATACACTCCTACAATATCTAATATACTCCAGTATTATCTTATATAATACTATATTATCTCATATACTCATATTCTCCTATATTACCACATATATTCCTATACACTCCTATATTATCTCATATACTCATATTTACTCATATTCTCCTATATTATCACACATATTCCTATGTACTCATATAATCCTATATACTCACATACTCCTATATTATCTCATACACTCCTATAATATCTAATATACTCCAGTATTACCTTATATAATACTATATTATCTCATATACTCATATTCTCCTATATTACCACATATATTCCTATACACTCCTATATTATCTCATATACTCATATTTACTCATATTCTCCTATATTATCACATATATTCCCATGTACTCATATAATCCTATATATTCATACAATCCTATATTACCTCATACACTCCTATATACTAAATGTAGTGGGCAAAATGGGTCTGATTTTCAGAATATAATGCTTATAATGTTTTATCATCAACAATAACAATGTGAAGATCCCACAGTCATGTTCTAGAGAAACAGAGAACGGCTCCTTTATCATGTGTATTTGCAGTATTTAAGGAAGTGTGAACGGCCACAGGCTTTCTCACATGTTTGAGCTTGTATAACTGTGCCAGTGTGCATACAGAGGCAGCAGGTATAAGTAATGTGGAGTGAAACTTGGCATTAGCTGGATTAGCCCAAAGACAAAAAAGCCCGGGAAGAAGACCCGAATCACTGAAGTGGACTCTTCTGCAAAAGGCATGAAGAAAGTGCCTGCAGTTACAACAGTAGAGGCTTTCTTGTCGTGCTGCTGTTGTAGCAGCACCAGCCCGCGCCTTCCCTCCCTTTGTCTGGAGCCACTGTAGCCTTTATATAAAGTGACAGTTAAGGCACTGTTGTGATGCAAGACTTGAGAAAAAAAATGCAACTTGTGTCCTCCTCTGTGAAATACAGTATTCATGAATCCACAACTATAAAAATATGCTCTGTTCTAAATTCTAAACTCAAATACAGTAGTACAGTGAAGGTTTTCTAGAGAAGCAGATGGGCATTAAACATGGTGCGGACAAGCTCCAGTTAGCTGGTCAAATGAGACAATAGCTGGGACGTGACCGATTTGGGGGAACCGAAAGGGGGCTGTTTACACTGTACACGATGTTCTTGATACAGAGGGCCAGTCAAGCGCAAGCATTACTTCCACTCGAACTCCTAATGCGATTTGGCGACTTTGCTGCAAGTTTGCCGACATAGTCAAGATGTGGAACTTCCTCATCTGGGGCAGCCACCAAGAATAAGAATTAATAGTAATGAACTTCCAAGTGTGTATTCTCAAGGCACCCTATCTTTGTAGTTTCACCCAATTTCAAAGTCACCTGAAACGTTTAATAGCCTGAACCCATATCAAGCTAAGAAAAAAAAAATCTGAAAATCCAGGCTAGCGTAGACATCTGAACCTTTGATGTTCTTTACAGTTACAGCCCTCTTTGTGGCTCATAATAAGATTTTGGTCTAAAACAAACCAGGAGTATTATGCTTAGATCCTATAAATCAGTTACTGTGAAACAGCTCTCTAGAAAGCTTAACTGCATCCTTCATTTCATGCCTTGTTCTTCTGAAATTACTGTCTGCCGTGCACTTTATTAGTTTGGATAAATGCAGCATCTGACCAAAAGCTCCCAACAGCACAATCACTTGATTGGGAACCAAGGCATGTGTGCAGGGGACATTTACATTCCCAGAGGTACCACATAAAACTAACAGGCATGTGACAGAAAAGAAAGCAGTTAGCCATCCCACAAAGCAGATGGCTCTTCTCCTTTAGGCTTGAGTATAAGCGCTAGGAGCACTGGATTGTCAGTAGTAGCTGAGAATACTAAGGCATCCTGAGATGATACAGCACAGAAGAAAATATTAAGATCGCCTTCATTTCCAATGTCCCACTAACTATCCCATACCAAGTACACTGTTTGTGAATAAAGTATTAAAGCAGCACACCGCACTTTCAGTTGTCGCAAAAAAAACGTACTGAATTATGATCATGAATTTTACAATGTTACAATTTAAAGTGAAGTTGAAAAGCCATGTTTAGATTATTACACGCATTCTCAAACCCAAAAACAAACCTGGCTTATATTTAGCCCTGCTGTACGTCATCAGCCTGATGTTTTACTACACCACACTACTCTTTTCAATGCTGTTTCTATTATAGGGCAAG
The DNA here is from genome assembly GCA_021613375.1 of Megaleporinus macrocephalus. Taxonomy (NCBI): domain Eukaryota; kingdom Metazoa; phylum Chordata; class Actinopteri; order Characiformes; family Anostomidae; genus Megaleporinus; species Megaleporinus macrocephalus. Next base: position 23,723,452 of record CM038709.1, on the reverse strand, counting down.
TTGACCATTTTCCCAGATCCTCTGAGCTCACTAGCCCACCCTCCCTCTCCCTCCATCTGTCACGTCAGTCCGTGACGACTGTTCCTCTCCCTGCTGCTCTGTCCTAATTCCAAGAGGAACATTAACAGGCAACACCAACCGGCAGGATCCAGTTTGCTCACGACTGACAAGCCCTCCCTTCAACTCTTTAACAGTGTCTGTGTATCGCAATAGCATCACAGTCTTGTGCTGGCCTGCATGTGAATACACACCTATAGCACTGCAGCTGGTCAGCAGGCTAAGCAGAAGAAATGTAACAGAAGGCAATGTTAAGGTAGCATATATGGTAGAGAACGAACTTTATACTAGCAGAGTGGAGTTAGTAGATCCCACAGTGAAAAGACACTAAAGATAATCACGTACACAATGATGTTAATGGTTCCACTGTGGCACAATAGAAAATGTAAACCTCACAAGAAGACCACATGTGCCACTTAGGACTGAGAATCTAAGGTAACTGGACAACGAAGATACATAGCAAAGCCTGGGGATTAGAAAGATTTAAAAAAAGAAAAACCTCAGCAACCTGATCTTCTTGGAAGAATGGGCACTGTGCTTTAAATAGGAATGACCAGACCTATAACTATAACTAACCCTAACATTTACAATTACCACATACACATCAGGCTATAAGCATGTCGTTGATGTCCAATGAAAAACATGTATCTTCAATTTGTCGATTTCTATTTTTCTATATCAATTAAATACAATAACTGCCACATTGTGGGAAAATCTCATGATGAATCGACCAATAGAAACCCTTCAAAATAGCTTGGAAAAAAATCTGCCTTTAAAAGTGCAGACAGTTTTTGTCCTCTCCTATGAAGTTACCAATTTGCAGATACTTGTTTTTCATTGGACAGCGACGATAGATTCACCTGGATGAATCTGCAGTTGATGAACCAGGTGGTGGATGCAACAGAGAGACATTAACCAAATAAATTAATTAATTAAAATGTGATGTAGATATCCACACCTAATTCTGTTTCCAATGCAGCATATGAACAGGATACTATTCATGCCAACATACATACAGTATTAAACACACTCAGAGAACTGAATCTATCATGGAGATGCTAATTAAGCAGCCAGGAATCTCTCTTTCCTCCAATCAGCCTCACTACCACTCGGACAAAAACATTAGTTCTCCATCTGAAAAAAGCTTGCACGACAACTTATTAACCCTTTACAATGACATACAATTAACAAAAAGAAACCTTGAGCACGGCCTGTACCCATTATGTTACATAACAGCTGTTCATTTGGTGAGGGACCCCCGGTTTGCACTAATCTCTCGTAGCGCAGGAACATGGAGCATGGCTACACTCCCCTGTCTAGGCCCTCTCCTTTGTGCCCTTTTGTTAGAGCAGGAAGGGGGGGGTGGGCGCAGGGCTATCGGGCACACTGCTCCTTCCGCAGGCCTGGCAGGAGAACAGAGGTGTGCTGTTTACTGAGGAGAGAGCCGTGGCCATGCAGGACGGAGGAATGCTCCAGTAAGAGAGCATCAGTGTTCTGGGTATAGGTTGCAACTCTGGAGTGAGATTCAATTTTCAATGTTCTCATATGATGCATTATTGCAGGAGTTATTGCGAGAGTGGAGTTAAAAGACTCCCATCGGCAGTCATGACTGTTTACATCTGGCTGAGGGCGCCAGGTGCAGGTCAGTTTACGAGCGTGATCCGTTCAGAGAAATGTCAGATATAGGTTACATTTACATGATACTGTAAAAAGCCTAACCAAAAAAATCAGATTTATGCCACTTCTTTGTGTACATAGCCATTGTTTTGCACAAAGCCATGTGGTTTGTTTACATTAGAGTACTGAATTATTGAATATGTGCTTTTTATTTAGGTTTCTCATGAAATTATTTGAAGTTTATAAACAAAACAACAACAAAAACCCAAACAAAGAAAAACACGGCACCACACTACACACCCTACATGAGCTAAATAACCCTACATAGGCACTACATAGAACAAAAAGACCGAAAGCCTAACTGTAAAGGAGTCTTAAACTAGAGATGGTCCACGAAACAAAGATGACGAGTTTTGTTGCTTTGAATCATTTTTGAATCATTTTTAAATTCAGATGAGGCTGTTTGAATTTTCCTATTCCATCTTAAACGGTGCAGCAGTTACATTGTAACATATTGCCATAGCTATTCATAGAATTCATAGAATTCATAGAAATGTGAGAAATTTCCAGTAATCGTAAAACTTATTATAAAAAGTCATGGCGTGACCTGCAGTAGTGGAGTGCGAGTTACAGGCAAAATGAAACCACGTAAAGTATGCAGGCTTGTAAGCTTGCGAGGCGCAACCCTCGTGAACTTTGTTTTGCAAGAAATATGTAGAGTGTGTTAGTCCTGTGGTCAAAAGTCAAAAAGGTTAGTATTTCCGTCTAGCGCTCGAACGAGGAAATGCAGGGCCCTGTGACCCAGAGGCCTCATGCAGGGCTGCAGCAATTCTTAACTTGTGAACTATGTCACTGATCAGCTCCCAAGGTCAGCAAAGGCAAAGAAATGTGGCTGATCACATACTAGGGCTGGAAAAAAATAAATAAATAAATAAAAAAGAAACGAGAGTGTAAGTTACACAAACGAGAGTCAGTGTTTATGTATTATAATTCTAACGCAAACATGACTGCTTTGAAAAACTATGCTTGTGTTATTTTTAACACTGTTACTTCTATAAATGCTAAGGTATGTGTGCTAGATGCATGCTCTAAGTTAGATTTGTGGTTAAGGAGGCCGATGCCCTAATTTAGGCACAAACAAACGAATGTCAATGACTCACAGCGTACACACAATCCCCTTTATCTCCAGAGGACAGCGCTTTTGTAGACCCAAAATTACTCCATAGACCGAGTGGTAAGCGCGAGTACCTGATCATTTCACTCAAGTGGCAGCTGGCAACTATCAAGATTTGAGATTCATTCGGTAATATGGCCTTGAGACACCATCTTGCCCACAGAGGAATGTTATTACCAGACCACAAATCATGTCTGAGCAAGCTACAGTGCAAAACAACTTAGGCAATCATTCATTACACTGATTCTGATTGTGTTAAATCAGTGAGCAACACACTACTCACAAAGAAGTGGAAAAAATAGATTGTAATATGTATCTGAATACAGTATTTAGTTTAATTAGAATCGATCTTAATGCCATAATAGATGAAAATGTTAAACCATGAAGATGCTTAACTTTTTAACTGATGACTAAAAGTAGTTAACAGATAATCAAAGGAGATACTGCTGTAAATTGATGGACAGACACACTTGGAATTGATGGAGACTGAAGGAAACTGGACATTTGAGATCTATGCAAAGTAATTTCCATGACATCCTTTGAAGCTTTTGTTGACTTGTCAACATATCATGTCCGTTTAGCACGTTGACACTTGTGTGTCATCTCCCTGATCAGTGCTTTATCTCATTTAACACTCAATGTCAAAGAGACCAGTATCCCTGATTACTGCGGGATTACATCAGACGTAAAGCTGTGACGCTCGCATCTTTACCATAATCGGATCCCTAAGCGCTGTTCCAGGCATGGATAAATGTTTGCTCACTGGTGTATATTAAGACTGTGTCATTCTAACACATGCAAAATGAAGAAACACTAGTCCACTACAGTAGCAGATTTAGATTTTCATACCAAACAAAGGTCTTCATTTTTCCTGTAATGTACAGTCTAATAAAAGAGTTTCATTACAGATCAAATTATACTATATCTCCGCAGTAAAGACCACAACAGCAATCTGACTGTGAACTGAAGTTTAACTTGAAATACAAGCTAAAATGTAAAGTTATAGGAATTACATTGCAAGTAAACAAAAACAAAAAATTTCCAAGCTATTCTGGAGCATTTACATTGGTCCCTTCATCATGAAAATGTTCACACAATGCTCAAATGTTCCGAAAAGATACTGAAAAATACAAACTGACAAAAATTGAGAGACATATTTTTCTTTCGACAGCGACAATACGCTACATACTCTGTGTCCAAAACGTATACCATGTAAAGCCTTTAAAAGAGCCTGATGCTGTAGAACACTCCAGCAATTCCCACCATTCCCAGCATTTGGAGTGTACTTTGAGTGGGCACTCTGACCACAATGCTCTGAATTCTGGAAAAAAAAAACAGGGATCTGAATAGGGTGGCCTGAGTGTGTACAGGCACAGAGCAAATGCACGCACCTTAATCAGTAATGATCAGCTAGTCACTCGGAGATCAACACAAAACAGAAAAGACCCAGCGAATTGATAACACTTCAATGCACTGTGCAATCATGTACTGCAAATGTTTTAGTCCATACCTTCAAACCGCTGCATGTAGATGCAGATATACTGAAGAACTGCTGATTTAATGGAAGACAGACAGTTATCTTTCTCACTTACAGAGCACACAGCAGGCAGACATAGATAGAGAGATAAAGGGAGTAGCAGCAGAGCCTAGCCAGTTGTAACCAGTCTACTGTGACCCTGAAGGTATCTCTATAATATACACAGCTACACTCTTCTATCTTTCAATCACCATCACTGTAATCATAAACCAGACTAAACCAAACTAGTGGCAACTTTGAAGCGCCTGCTTTGCTTTTACAGCAAGAAAGAAAAAAAGCACGTTGAGATTTAACGACACAGTAGTCATGTTATTTTACTAATTTGAACTAGAGCGTGCAGCTCAAGCGCTGCCTAAACGCGTAGTTAGAGTGAGGTTTTGTGTACGAAGCAGAATCATTATGTGGATCCATGAAGCTGCTGGAGAGATGCATGATAATTCTCTTACTGCGATATGAACTACTACCATTAACACACAGAGTGACGATGACTAAAAAGATCAAACTCCCTCATACATGCCGCGCCAGAGAGATCAAACTCCCTCATACATGCCGCGCCAGAGAGATCAAACTCCCTCAAACATGACGCGCCAGAGAGATCAAACTCCCTCATACATGCCGCGCCAGAGAGATCAAACTCCCTCATACATGCCGCGCCAGAGAGATCAAACTCCCTCATACATGCCGCGCCAGAGAGATCAAACTCCCTCATACATGCCGCGCCAGAGAGATCAAACTCCCTCATACATGCCGCGCCAGAGAGATCAAACTCCCTCATACATGCCGCGGAAGAGAGATCAAACTCCCTCATACATGCCACAGCAGAGAGATCAAACTCCCTCAAACATGCCGCGCCAGAGAGATCAAACTCCCTCATACATGCCGCGGAAGAGAGATCAAACTCCCTCATACATGCCACGCCAGAGAGATCAAACTCCCTCATACATGCCGCGGAAGAGAGATCAAACTCCCTCATACATGCCACGCCAGAGAGATCAAACTCCCTCATACATGCCGCGCCAGAGAGATCAAACTCCCTCATACATGCCGCGGAAGAGAGATCAAACTCCCTCATACATGCCGCGGAAGAGAGATCAAACTCCCTCATACATGCCACAGCAGAGAGATCAAACTCCCTCATACATGCCGCGCCAGAGAGATCAAACTCCCTCAAACATGCCGCGCCAGAGAGATCAAACTCCCTCAAACATGCCGCGGCAGAGAGATCAAACTCCCTCAAACATGCCACAGCAGAGAGATCAAACTCCCTCAAACATGCCGCGCCAGAGAGATCAAACTCCCTCAAACATGCCGCGCCAGAGAGATCAAACTCCCTCATACATGCCGCGGCAGAGAGATCAAACTCCCTCATACATGCCGCGGCAGAGAGATCAAACTCCCTCAAACATGCCGCGGCAGAGAGATCAAACTCCCTCAAACATGCCGCGGCAGAGAGATCAAACTCCCTCATACATGCCACGCCAGAGAGATCAAACTCCCTCATACATGCCGCGCCAGAGAGATCAAACTCCCTCATACATGCCACGCCAGAGAGATCAAACTCCCTCATACATGCCGCGCCAGAGAGATCAAACTCCCTCATACATGCCACGCCAGAGAGATCAAACTCCCTCATACATGCCGCGCCAGAGAGATCAAACTCCCTCATACATGCCGCGCCAGAGAGATCAAACTCCCTCATACATGCCGCGCCAGAGAGATCAAACTCCCTCATACATGCCGCGCCAGAGAGATCAAACTCCCTCATACATGCCGCGCCAGAGAGATCAAACTCCCTCAAACATGCCGCGCCAGAGAGATCAAACTCCTTCATACATGCCACAGCAGAGAGATCAAACTCCCTCATACATGCCACAGCAGAGAGATCAAACTCCCTCATACATGCCGCGCCAGAGAGATCAAACTCCCTCATACATGCCGCGCCAGAGAGATCAAACTCCCTCATACATGCCGCGGAAGAGAGATCAAACTCCCTCATACATGCCGCGCCAGAGAGATCAAACTCCCTCAAACATGCCGCGGAAGAGAGATCAAACTCCCTCATACATGCCGCGCCAGAGAGATCAAACTCCCTCAAACATGCCGCGGAAGAGAGATCAAACTCCCTCAAACATGCCGCGCCAGAGAGATCAAACTTCCTCATACATGCCGCGCCAGAGAGATCAAACTTCCTCATACATGCCACGGCAGAGAGATCAAACTTCCTCATACATGCCGCGCCAGAGAGATCAAACTTCCTCATACATGCCGCGCCAGAGAGATCAAACTTCCTCATACATGCCGCGCCAGAGAGATCAAACTCCCTCATACATGCCGCGCCAGAGAGATCAAACTCCCTCATACATGCCGCGCCAGAGAGATCAAACTCCCTCAAACATGCCGCGCCAGAGAGATCAAACTCCCTCATACATGCCGCGCCAGAGAGATCAAACTCCCTCAAACATGCCGCGCCAGAGAGATCAAACTCCCTCAAACATGCCGCGCCAGAGAGATCAAACTCCCTCATACATGCCGCGCCAGAGAGATCAAACTCCCTCATACATGCCGCGCCAGAGAGATCAAACTCCCTCATACATGCCACGGCAGAGAGATCAAACTCCCTCATACATGCCGCGCCAGAGAGATCAAACTCCCTCATACATGCCGCGGCAGAGAGATCAAACTCCCTCATACATGCCACGGCAGAGAGATCAAACTCCCTCATACATGCCGCGCCAGAGAGATCAAACTTCCTCATACATGCCGCGCCAGAGAGATCAAACTCCTTCATACATGCCGCGCCAGAGAGATCAAACTCCCTCATACATGCCGCGCCAGAGAGATCAAACTCCCTCATACATGCCGCGCCAGAGAGATCAAACTCCCTCATACATGCCGCGCCAGAGAGATCAAACTCCTTCATACATGCCGCGCCAGAGAGATCAAACTCCCTCATACATGCCGCGCCAGAGAGATCAAACTCCCTCATACATGCCGCGCCAGAGAGATCAAACTCCTTCATACAGGAAGCACCGGAGAGACGCCACAAACCGTAAAAGCCTAATAAGCACTTTCCCATGCCAGTGACAAATTCACCCAAATAACCAATTAGCAAACCCACAGAGACGATACGCTGAGGTTAAAACTAACTTTAATGCACACTCAACTCAAAAGAGTCCAACATGGCACACAGGCTAGCATAAAAAAAGGCTTTCATTTTTTCTGCTAGCCTGGGATACTAAAGTTCGCTACGCCCCCCCAGAGCCTTTAAAAATAAGAGATCCAGCCCACAGCGTCTAACTACACTCTTCCAAAAACATTAATAACTTCTTAAACTAAATAAAACCCAATGGCACAATATTTAATAACAAAAAAACCTGAAATTAAATGTGTTCCTTTATTAAAATAAAGATTAATTTAATTTAGTTTTGTAGTCTTTTTAGAAAGACTACCTGCCTTTCTCGACCTCGTTCCTTGTTTAATGGAGAGGTTATGTAGACTTCTGTTTACACATCAAACAAGTCTACACTTGTGTAACATCCTGCCAGAGACATGAAACTTTAATAACAATTTATCACTTCTCATATCGTAACTGTGATCTGAGATCTGTGAGCTTTAACAAACATTGAATTTGTCAATATCACGCAGTGCACTGATCCACAAGAACAGATTTGACATCTGATCTATTTTACATTTACTTGGTTTACTTTACACTGCTGTTGAAAATGATCTAACATGTAAAAAGTATGTTTATATTAAATTAAGCGCATTATGTCTATAGTTACTGCATCACTTTAGTACTGCAAGGAAAGGTCTGATTAACTATTTGTATTTAATGTAATGTAATTGTAATATGTAATTTAAACAGTCTGGATATAGATTCAATTGGTTCCTAATTAAGGAGATTCTTACACAATAAAATTGGACAAAATAAGGGGAAAAAAGTTGTTTCAGTGGAGCAACTCTTAGAAACAAGTCTTCTAATGTGAAACTAAGCCATATATGCTTTCTTGAAACAATAACATTTTAATTGTATTGCAATACTAGGAATTGCTGTTCTAGGAACCTATATATGTGCTAGTATAAAAGGGGGAATGACAGGGGAATGATGCCAAGTCTGTGATTAAACAAAAAAAAAGAGAAACAAAGAGAAAGCCCGTTTGGTAATGAGAGATGCTGTGGTAATAGTAACCTTTTGTAGGAATAACTTTTCCCCTTACTGCCTTCTACACCACTACTGTAAAGAGTCAAATGCCAAATAGAAAAGCTCTTAAGCTCCCATAACAGTGAGCGTGCACAGTAATGAAAGGTATTTAATTTCCAGTCTAAGGGTCAATGAACAGAACGGCACAGTTTAATGACGCAAGTAGGCGAAATGATGAGAATGCCATTTTAACTTAATTCATCTGTGGAACAATGAGAGCTGGTTTGATTATCATAGTTTAAAAGCATATGTCTCCAGTCGAGATACACCTCCTAACTGTGTTGGACAGCTGCAGCTCTCTACTTCCAACGATTTCGCTGGTCTGCTTGGACTTACAAGTCTATTTTCATTGAATCATGCAGTGCAGAAAATATCTGATCAACACATCCTAGTACTGGTGCGAATTCTATTCCAACTAAACAATGAGAGCTGTTTTGATTATCATAGTTTAATAGCATTTCTCCAGTCATTTTATACATCCTAACTGTTTATTACTGGATGGCCCATATGACATTTTATCATTACAAATGGTCAAAGTACACCTTTCTAAGCATACCATTGATATTGTCAGTACCAAAGGGAGCACATTTAGTGTTGTGTAGCTGAATTTAGTGCAGTGTATATTGCAGAAGAGTAGAGATTTCATTATTATTCTAAATGTGTGTGGCGCTAAAGGCTCAATGTTATTACAACAAAATAATGTGACGCATATCCTGTATCATGAAAATGTCTTGAAATATCATAATAACATCTGTATCACTTTGCTCATCATTTTTACTATATTCGAGTCACTGTTATTTCACATGTACACTTAATTAATTCAGTCCAGCTGACATTTTCCCATGACACAGCTGTGAGTTAAATAATCTGTGATTGGTGTGCAAATATACACCCCTTTTCCCAGGCCCAGCACTAATCTCCACTCTTCTTTAACAAATGTAAGATGATAATGACAGACTATAGTTGTTTGAGTCATCATGTTTGCGTTTCAGTAGAGTTGATAACATCGTAGTACTCTCCACTGTTTTCTCATCCTGTAGCAACAGACTACCCTGAACGTCTATGAAGGCAATGTCTGGATCCTTTGTACCACCAAACTAGAACTGCAGAAGTGGGAACCACACACCAATAACAAGTCAGAAACTTTCCTTTAAACAGTGTTGTGGAAAAGTGGTAAATTAAATGTCAGGAGGTCTAAAAGTAACAGTGCAGATGAATTTGCTGGAGATCCCAGACTGCTCTCTAGTGTACGTAAGAGGTATTGCCAAGGCTAAGAACAGTCTACAACATCGTTTGAAAATAACTTGATGTGTTGGTGTCCCAGTGCAGCAAATGCGATGTGCAATAAACTAGTAACGCATTATCAACACCTACATTTTACAATAGTTTTCCCTCATTTATCTGGGAAGTAGGAATATTAAGGTACACCGTACTTGTACTAAGAGACAAATCATCTAATAGAAAAACAGTGAAAGGTCTAATTAAAAAAAGTTGTCCTCCTTTTAAAACTTTACAAACAGTTACAAAACATAGACTCTTATTAATACGAGATCATAATGCAATGCAAAAAATAGCTGCTAAAAATAATCTATCCAAACAACAACAACTAATTTATTTTATTTTGATCTGTTGGTTTCCCTGGTACTGAACATATGCTGTGAACTATAAACAAATTAGCTTTTCTTTATATGAATGAAAAAATATAAACTCTTACACTTCTTTTAGAGGGTAATTTTTTAGCTTGCTAATGAATACATCATCACTGTCCTGTGAAAAACATGCATCTCTATTTTTGTCCATTTTTATTTATCTACATTATTTAAATGCAGCAGCTGCTGTTTATATTGTGTGACAATTTCATGATGAGTGGACAAATAGAAATGCATCCAAATAGCTTGGAAAAAATTCTGTTTCCACTAAGTTACATTAAAAGTGAAGTTTTTGGTGTCTCCTATAAATTTGCCTTTTTGGATACTTGTTTTTCACTGGACAACAATGATATGTTTGCTAAGTTTTCTAAGGAAGAACAAGTGCCTGGTCATGGGTCGACTACTTTTTTGTGCGCCCCATAGTGGAAGAAATACAAACAGCAGTTCCCATCATTGTCTTCACTGCACATACTGAATCTGATTTTTTCAGTGTGAGTTCCAGCCTACAGGCTGCACTTTGCTTGCTTATGATGTTTCTGATGGTGATATGTAGCTTGGGATAAGTCTGCTTTTGTAAGTAAAGACAAAACAAATCAGCACATCTCTTATAATGCCATTGCTCTCTGTTATGCCCAAACCAGTTGCTTGTCGGAGTTCAATTCATAGTTTCCTAGTGTGCCTCATTAGCTCTTCTGTTTTTGCCCTTTACCTGCCTATGTTCAAGTTTGGTTGACTGATTTTTCCTGCCTGTCTTTTGATCTCTGTCTTAACCTTGTAAGACTGGATCTGAATAAACTTTTAAAAGAAACATACAAGATGCATTTTTTGTTGATCAGTTATGTGGCTTTTTTTGAAAATGATAAATTAATATCCCACAGGATTAAAATCCCATAAGCAAGTCTATCAGATACTGCTTTACAAAATCACATTTAATTAAAGAGTGTAACAATTTAGACATGCCACTTGCACCATGCTAACTGGTTGTAGTATTAGTTCTCATTACTTGTTAGCTACATTCACCACACAGCTCCACTTAGGGTGAGAGTAGTTGTGAAACACCGGGTACTTTCTAAAACTGTATGCAACTGTATACCACTGAATGGAGCCAATATCTCATTTGTATCTAATCTGTTTAATAACGCCAGTATATGATTTAATATCAATCTATAATATCAGGCTAATGAATTACAAAACTAATGTCCATTTGATCAGTTTGAATTATGGAGTGACTGATACCTGATTACGATGACTAATTACCATTTGACAGGTAATGTCACATATCCTCTCTCAGGCTTACTTCATGTCTCGGAAACTCAACTGATTACTTTAATTAGGAACAGCATACTAACACTGGGTAGAGCCTCCCTTTGCTTTGAAAACAGCCTCAACACTCTGGGTGCCACGGATTCCACAAGATGACAGAAACATTCTTTTAAAATTTGGTCCATGTTGACATGATTGAGTTTTAGCTGATTTTTAGATTCACTTAGATCTACTAGTTCAATGTGAAACCCCCATTTTACTACATCCTAAAGTAGTTCAATTTTTATTTCAGCGATTGGGAGGACCTCTGAAGAACACTAAACTCACTGTCATGTTCATGAAATATGAGATGCTTTTGCTTTGGGACATGGCCTATTTTCATTCTGGAAGTAAAAAGTAGAAGATGGCAAATGGTGCTCATTAAGGGATGCAGATGGTCAGTAACAGTACACATATTGGCTCAAGCAATGTTTGATTAGTATTCATATACCCAAAGCGTGCTAAGACAGCATTACACCACTTCCACTGGCCTAGGCTGTTCACACCAGGCAGGTTGGCCCCATAGCTTCATTCTGCTGGTACCAAACTCTGACCCTATCATGTGAGTTTCAGCAGAAACCCAGATTTATCAGATGAGGCTGTGTTTTCTCTAGTCTTCAGCAGCTTTGCTGAGCCTATGCTCACTGTAGTCTCTCCTCCATTCTCTTTTTGTTCTTGGCGTGGAACCCAGTGTGATCACCTGCTGTTGTAGCCCATCCGCCACAAGGTTTGACGTGTTGTGCATTCTGAGATTTTTTGCTCTCCACAATTATGCAGAGTGATTATCTGAGGTACCGTACCCTTTCTGACAGTTGATGTGAACATTATCAGAAGCTGCTGGCCCATATCTGCATGATTTTATGCACTTGCTCCTCAACTGGTTTTCTAAGACGTGCATATTAATTATGTAAATACAGTTTTTAAGATTGTATTTAGTATTTTAAAATATCCAATTTTGTAAAGGCGTGATGTATTTGACAGCTCTAATGGATACAAAATTATTGGCTACATTTGTTAAATAAATTGTTCTTTTTGCAAAGGCAAAAGGTACAAACAAACACAAACACTTAAAAACTAATACCCAACTGATCTGTACATCAGCCTGGACATATAGGGGCCAACGTTTTCTCAAATGCACATTCCAAATTCCGAATTTTAATCAAGAAAATAATGACAAATGTATGGGGAACCATGATCAAAATTTTCACATTATTACAAACAAAGTCATTTAGAGTAGTTGTGAAATGGGTCATTGTAGGGAAACAAACTGAATTATTTAGCACAGTTCTGATAAAAAAGCAGGAGTCAGCAGGAGGACTGTCTACTATGCAAATACAGCCATTTTATTAGCTATGCAAAATGACCAATAAACCTATATGTGTCTGTTGAACTTTTATGTTTTATGGTGATAATGGTAGAACAGTAGTAAATCTGAAAGAAAAAAAAAACAAAAAAAAACTTTGGGGACTATTTTGTATCATAACACCTGCAGGCACCACAGGGCTACAAACCGATGAAATAAAAAAAGGTTTGCCACAACGTTCTCTCCAAACTATCACAAAAGAATGTCTCAGTATTTAAAACCAATTTATGTAAGAACTTTTGTGAGGCAGTTTTTAGGGGCATCAATCTCTGACCATTGGGTTCCTATATGAACTGTGAACAACTCACAGACTTACAGACTTACTATGTTTCTCTAGAACAAAGCATTTTACACAAACCAAAATGACTGAATGAATGAATGAATAACATTTAAACAACTGTCATGCAGAAATTTAAAACATTTGTAAAATTCTTCCTAAAACAAATAATGTTGCAAAAATCTGAATGGAGCCTTCACTCAATCCTAGGTCTAGCAACAATTTGCTTCTAAATGAATTCTACACTAAAGTTCAGTTTCCATGTTGGACTACTTAATGTCCTCTAGATGGCTGCAGAGACAACCAAAACATTCCGGAGGATTACAAAGTAGTTTCATGTTAAGACCACTGGATGGCGTTGAACAAGGCCAACAGCTTAACTTAGCTCTAGATACCAGATGATTCAGCTTAGCATTGCTCTGTCCGCAGCTTCAGACTACTCAGTAATTTCAACCAATACTCATCTTTACAGCAAGATACATACATTAGTATAGCTAATTACCTAAGCAACAGCAAAGCTTTGGAACAGGAAACACCCCCACACCACCAACACCCAACAAAAATGCTATACCGAGTCATGTAAGGACATTACTCAGCACCTTGTGATCTGTATTAAGCAGCAACCTCTCTCATACTGGATTTCTGTCCCCCTTTCAGGCTGTATACCAGTTACAATTTGAGCAGTTTCACAACTTTCACATTCTCTGAAAGATCAGTCAAAATCCATCATCATCTGTCTTTGTTCGATGGGATGCTAGCAAGGGTGTGATTCTGACTCTTGCTGAGTGCAATGCAGCAGTGCATGAACAAGATGAGTCATATTTTGTCATATGAAAACTATGCTGCCTGCCACACAAGCATACATTGAGCAATAATGGAATCTGAGCCATGATGCTCGTTCTTTAAAAGATTACTCAGCATCTATACAGCAAGTCGGGCATTTAAATGACAAAAAAACTTTCAAAAATGTGTAATATCAATATTACTTTTATGAATAAATGCCATCTTTACATTCACTGCCAGAAGTTAAAAGCTAAGCTAGGCTGTGAGGCTGTATCAAAATCAAAAAAGTGTTTAATCAATTCACACATGATTCAAATTCAGTCTTCTTAAGCCAAAGAAAATTATGAACAATGTTAAGCTGTACTAAGACCAACAAAACATCTCATAGTGTGTGTCCTGACCAGGACATGTCCTTAGAGAGCCAGACTGTTATACTAACAGCTCACTGACACTCTTATGTAACAGACTACTGATTCCCTCTAGCAGCCTCTGTGCTTCCAATATCAGGGCACTATAGTCAAGTGGGGTGACTTCACTGCACTTCTAATATCAGGACATAGGAGTATGTTGGGACACCAAGACAAGCAGACAAACACCCAGACAATTTCTAGGACAACAAGGTCAAGGATGAATATAGGGGACAAGAAAAAGACCTCTGTCCAGTATTTGAACCTTGTGATCAACAGGACAAAGTAATGTGAATTTGCAAGGGCATACCATTAACTGTTAAGTCTCTTGTCTCTATGGTGATTTCTACCAAAACATCCCTAGAACTATCAGTCTCCAAGGATGATTAAAAGCCATGAACCAGCAGCCAAGTTTTCAAAGGCACAAGTCTATCTAAGCAAGTGTCTGTGCTTATCGCGTATGAACACATGCTTGCACATCTTTAGCAGAATATAAAGTCATACCGTCACAGAAGTTACCACAGTCTGTAAAAATCTAGCTTGAGTACAATTTTGTGACTTGAGAACATCTTTCAAGTCTTTAAGTCACTCCCTAAACACAATTTGTCACAATTATTTATTACATTTTACGCTTGGATGGGGTAGCAATACCAATCAGCACCTCGTTCCGACACTCCCAGCTCCAGTGACAAACAAAGTCTACCAAAAACAAAAAGCAGCTTTAACAATCAGGTTTTGTAAATGAAACACAAATTGAACTCCATTATAAATAAAGGAAAGTAAAAGTACTCATTGATAAGTGTCCCCAGCTTTATGTTGGTTAGTATTAAGCATTTGATTCAGGTTAGTATTTACTCCCATATCTCTTTTGAATCACAAATAAAGGCTTATTTTTAGGATTTTCTAATGCATTTCCATTTTTTTCACAGCCATTTTGTTGCCAAGAGAGAATAGTTTGTTTTTAGTCAAGCCAACATGATATTCCAGTCTTCAAAAGAATTATCTTTCAGAATATCATTAACATTCTGCATTAGGTGTATGGTGTTTTTTTCAGGAGAACTATTTGGAAAACTCCAATTTTAATATATGTAAGTGTTTGGAATAGTTTCACTAATTGAATAAACGATGAATGGGTGAAAGTTTTGTAACTTGCTATTGTGCAGTATGAGGCAAAGTATGGATTGATAAATTATAATATATCTGAAATGTACTCTGTAATATAGTAAATGGTTAAGTGCTGCTTTCTTGACATAAATCATCAAGAAATTAATGAATTAAAAAAACAAAAAACAAAAAAAAAACAGGATGAAAATAGGCTTGGGTCATATAAGTTCAACCAAGTCCACAAAATTGTAAATGGTCTGTTAGCTTGTGATAGGTTTATAATTGTGATATTGGTCAAAACCCTCTGTACACCTGACAACCAATCTGTACAACTGTCACAAGTTCAACTGGCAGCACGCAGCAGAAAACAAACCACTGATTCATCACAGCATTATTAACAGCACTGGCAGTCTACATCAGTTTAACTAGGAGTGAGCTACTGCTGACATCCACACATGAATGAAGTGAGGACAATGTGAGCAGACCAAGCCTGTCTGTGTGTGTGTGTGTGTGTGTGTGTGTGTGTGTGTGTGTGTGTGTGTGTGTGTGTGTGTGTGTGTGTGTGTGTGTGTGTGTGTGTGTGTGTGTGTGTGTGTGTGTGTGTGCCTCTCGTATTACCTGGCCCCAAAGTGAATGAGCAGCCTGTAAGGGCTCAGAGGAAAGTTCTCCATCAATACTGCATGAATGTTACTGGATCTATGCATGCCACTCTTCACCATACAAAACATGAAACTTTCAAACACAATAAAATTCATGAATTCAATCTGAATGTACGGTTATCTTGATATGGAATATTCTTCAGGCCTTTTCAGCATGCACACAATCAGATAAATACTCTGACACCCAGTACATTTAATAGCTGTTGAGTACACCATACAGGATAGCCTCCATTCCCTGTAACTTACTGCCATGACTCATGCCTCCATAAAGCACAGCAGATATAACTCATCCACTGACAAAGACTGAGCACAGGCGGAGTCCTAACTGTCTCTCTCATGTAGTATGAATGAATCATGTCAGGCGTTAAAAATCCAAAATCCAAAAATTGAAAAGCGCTTAGCCTTGATTCCACGTCTTTATTTATTAGTCCATAAGTAATATGGCTATACTGCAGCTGCCAATGACAAAATATGGAGGGGCCCATTAAACACAACAAAAAACCCTTTGTCTTCTTTTACTACATAGGATAAAAATATTATACTCCAACTGATATTAATTGCTTGAATAAGCCTGAATGACTATAGAAATCCATGTAATTGCAGCCTGCCGATGTTAGCAGAGTTAGTCTTAGGTGAATCATCCATCAGGAATGAGGACTTGGCTCAGAGTAATTTAAACAATAACTCACAGCACCTGTCACCCAGCCACCTGTATAATAGCCACACATTCACAGAAGCCTTGGAAACAATGACAGTTCTCCAATAAACAAATAAAATACATGCAGGGTTTCCACGATTTTCGAGGGAAAAAATGTCTGGAGCTGTGCCAATGGGGATGGTTGCTGCTGAGACTAGACAGTAAATGGCACCTGTCAGCGACAGAGCCAATGTGTAATCTAAATACTTTAATCACACTTTAGAGTTTTAGGTGAGCAGTTATCCTGGTACAGAGTCGCTCTGCTCCAGAGAGTGGGAGAGCAGGTCTCAGAAATTGTGCGTGCGGGTAAATGGCCTAGAGGGACATGACTTTGGTTTATAGAGAACTGAACCCAGTTCAGTGAAGGAGCTCCAGGCACTTCAGTATCCAACAAGCTTAGGCAGAAACCTTAGTCAAGTTCAGTCCTTTGAGGCCCCTCAAAGAAAAGAAGCCATTACCAGATAACTATCAACAGAATGAGAATGTAATAAATCAACCAAGAGATTAAAATGAAATACAACCGAACAACAGAACTGCAGTGTTGTAGTTAAAATCATTAAAGTTGAGAAAAAAAACAACCCTCAAACATGCATGTAGCTAAGCTGGACCTATTCAAATGAAAACATGTTCATTTATTAGATTCTATATGTCAAGAATAGTTTTTACAGAGCAAGACAAAACAAGTAATAACTGTTGGGGGGAAGGGGGGGAACCTTTACCTATAACTTTAGGTAAGGAAGAGAACACTCCTTCCAACACCAAGACCTTCAAGACTTGGCTTAAAAACTAACCCCAACATAATATTATAGGTAAGATAATGAAATACTGACTTGCTTTATTACTACAAAATACTGAAACCTTCTGTCAGTCAATATCAAACACCTAATAAAACCAGTACCAGTAAGCCAAGTGGCATGTCAATTCTAAAATCTAGAGATTGGTCCACATTGCCAGATATGTGCCTATAATAACTAACTAAAGAAAAGAATATCAGCATTAAACATATGTTTTGGTTTGACTGATATTTCAAACTGGCATAACATAAAATAACATTTCACTCTGTAAGAGCTGAGATATTGTGCTAAAACATCTGTACTGTATTCACTAACCTCCACAAATAAGTATTCTATTTAACTGTTTTAGGGAGATCTAGTCCCAGTTCCACATTTGAGACACACTGTATGTATCAGCATCAGTATCAGTATTGGCATCAGCATATGCAGGTTTGTACAAGTAAAATATGGCATCATTTAACAGATCCCATATCAGTGCACCTTTATCAAGCCTATAATTTACATTTCACATGCATGTTAGCACATCTTCATAATCTGTTATCAGTTGCAGTCAGCAAATATACTTCTAAACTTCTTGCGTCTCACACTGATTTCTGGCTCATTCTGTAATTTAAAAGAAGGGATCCAAAACGTTTTGTCTACGAACTGCTACTGAATTTGTAATTATACGTAATATTATATACATTTTGCTGAATAACTGATAGTCAAAACACACCAAAAGAGAAAAGATATTGATCTTATAAACATATGAACTATACCAGTATGAGACAAGCCCTTCGGCAGATGGTCAGAGAACCTGTGGGAGACCGCTGCTAGGAGTTCATTTGGGAACACCAGCAGTCAGTCCGTGACCCAGACAGGAGCAGGGCATTGCTTCCACAAGCTCCACCACTGCCTCCGGCACTGTTAGTGTGGATAAACATAAACATTCAGCCTTCACAAGTAGTTTTCCACTCCATGTGAACCCAAGACAGAGGACAGGCATAGCATGAACATTCTCTAATGTGGGGTTAGTCCCAAAGTTCTCATTACAGCTCTGTTCCTTCTTGTTTTCATGGGTCTTAAACACATAAACTGCGACCTACAGCTAATTCTCGAACAATTAATCAAGCCGTTCCAAGTTCGAGGCACCAAATCCCCACCAAGGCACATGACAAGGTATTAGAAACACCAAGAAACGCTCTGTCTCTCTAAATGCGATAAGCTCAGGGAGAAGTAGGGTGCGACCCATGTTGGCTCAAGAATGGCTGTGTTTGGGGGTTTTAGGCTGTCGCTATAGCAGCTTGGTTGTGGCTCAGACAAGCGGGCAGACTGGCATAAAAGACAGGGCTGGCTAGCATGTGGGGCAGAAACGGAGAGCAGCGATATGGCTGACTGCCAGGTGGCACTGGCAGGGCTGCTGAAACAATGACTCAGTGCTAATGGCTCACACAGTGGCACGCTGGATGCTAAATACAGGGCCCAGCTCTCATTCAGCCTCCTCGCACAGAGAGGGGGATTATTTTGGACAAAGTGAAGGGGAGAACAACTATAAAGCCCCACATTAGCAGGGAGCCAGAGGATACCTTACCATCCAGTGGGTTTTTATCAAATACAACTATTTAACCAGCATTTTCTAAAGGGGCAAAGATAGATGTATGAATGTCTATCCTACAGTTCTCCAAGATATCTGAATACATTTAACCAATTTAAAGCACATTAAAGGTCCAAAACTTCAACACTTTGTATGAAATTAAAGGTGCTGAAAGGGAGTTTATCGGCTTTTGGTGCAGGAAAAGATTAAACTCTTCTGGAAAGCTTTAAGTGGATATTGAAACACTGCTGTAAGAACTTGCTGTCATTCACCCACATGAGCATTAGGTACTGATGTGGAATTATTCATTCTGAATCATAAACAGCACTTCAGCTCATCCCAGAGGTACTGAATGGAGCTCCAACACTGCAAAGCACACAGGTTTGCAGGCCAATGCCAGAGAACTTTACACCCCTCGATCTGACACTAGGCACCGAGCATGCTCATCTTAGGTCCATGTACAGCTGCCCACAGCATCCCATATAATATGTCTAATGGATGTTATACCAACAGCATGTGTGCAATTCAACACTTGTGTTTATGGGTACACCAGAAAGCAGCGGAATTCATTAATTAGAAGGAAAATCTGGATGTTTACTACAGAGTATGTGTGTATATATAATAATATCTGTTGACTCAGCTGACTGGACTTCTCACAATGACATCCAATTTGCTTATTACGTACAGGCCAAAGCTGTTAGCTAGTTAGACAGCATTAGCATTGTGAGGGATCAAAACTTGACTGGCAGATAATCTGTAGCACACATGGTGTTGGAACAAGGATGGCTAGAGAGCCCTGACAGGATGCAGATGGAGGTAGCAAGGTGGGGACAAACACAGATCCTTTGTTCTAGAAACCAGAACTGTCAAAGCAATCATTACAGCTTCAACACTCAAGATGAAAATGACTTAAAAGAAACACATAGTCATGTACACAAAGTAAATGTGTTTGTTTAATCGTTAAAAGGCTGGGCTGCTTACAGGGAAAATTAAGCCCATTGACGAACAGAATTTCAAAAGCCAAAAAACAGCCAAATATTTAAATAAAACGCTGCTGGACTGGAGGTGTTTCTTTGTGCAGCAGTCACCATTGTGTCCACATTGACCTCATTTCACACCGTTCTGCCCGATGCTACAAGGAGGGGATATCTCATTGTGCATGTTTAACAGAGCACGAGCACCACATGGGCACATGCTCAAGGTTGCACGCCTGAGCCAGAGATTTTCTGTACTGTCTAAAACCACAGCAAAAGACAGCATTCCTACTCTGCTGACTCACATGCAGATGGGTCCAAAAAAAAAACAACTACCTCTGATATGTTAACATACATTTTCCAAGTTACCTGGAATCAGTGCACAAATTATCAATAAAAGGTCGGCATCGACCGACAACTACCCACAAACATCTGAGATGACAGAAATGCTGTTTGACGTCAGTCACATGGCTTACATCCTCTCCCTTGTAAAAAATAACTCTCTTGTCCCATTAGAGTCTTTTATTTGCTGTACTTACAACAACAAAAAAAATATACAAAAAGATTTTTAATAATCAAATCCATCAGGATTTTATTACTTTTGTAAGCTTCTTATCAGTTGTGGTCACTGAATTTTGAACTAAGATACTGTGCAAAGTCAATGACCACTCTTACTTATGGCTATTAGAAAAGCAATAATCAATTTCCATTGGACTTCATAAAATATCAAAAGGTACACAAAAAAGGCTAAGAAAAGGAATTACAAAAAAAAAAACCAAAAAAAACCACACGGGCAAATCGAACAGAGAAGTTGCTGGTGTTCTCTCAACAATGGACTGACCACCCCAGAGGCAGACATCAATATTACTGAACATGTTCTGAACTACTTGGCTGGCAAGAAGCAGAAAAGGCTGAACTGAAGCTTGAACTTTAGACATGTGGAAGAATATCCCTGCAGATTTTCTTAAAAAAACAAAAGCGAGTGTCCAAAAAAGAAGAGAAACTGCTCAATATTATACTTAGCTGGTAAAGCTTCTGTGTAATTTCTGTTAAATACGCTTCTTGAGCTTTCGCCCACCCAAACCTTATCAATAATGAATAGATGGTTTGACTGTAAATTAAACAATAGGACTGGTGGTTTTCACAGTACTGTACAAGCTACAAAATACAATGATTAATGAGTAACTGATTAGTAAATACAAGCTATGTTACTTGACATTACCAATAGGACATTATTTGAGCCGAGTATGGTTGAATATTTAAATTTATATACATTTCATGTATAGTTGATTTACATAAGAATAAACATCTAATATAAAGAGAAAGGCAACTAATGAAGACCACTGCTGAGCCTTCTAATTAAAGTGAATAAAGGCCATTCCCTTCGATATCCTAACACACTCTTCTTATTCTTCTCCAATGCTGGACAAACAGACAACCAATGAAAACACAAAAACAGGCATTATATCATCTTGTATTACACATATCAAAGCGGAGATTAAATTGACAATTAAGAAAAGAGCGATTAAATTAACCTTTGGCAACAATGCAGTGGCCTCTGTGCAATGCAATTGTTGTATCTGACCATTCTGCTGTTCAAACAGCAATTGAATGAGGCTGGCTAAATGGGCTGGATGAATACCCATATGAGTAATAATGTTTATGGGTACAGTGTTGCTGTTCCCTCCCTCCAGCTTGGGATGTGCACAAAGGCAATGCTTCACAATAATAAAATGCTGTTTACATATGAATGCTTCATAGCAGGCATACAATTACACAAATGATGCCTTGTCTGCATTAAAGGGAAAAAGACCATCACTTAAAATGTTCAAGAGACAAATAATATAGAACGAAAGACTAGCCTGAAGAACAAACAGCAAGCACACCACAAAGCCGAATCTAGGACTCCTCGTGTACAGAACATGCACACATGGTAAATAAGAAACACTCGCTGTCTAAAAATGAATACTTGGGATAAATGTTGACAATCCCAAGAACGATCATCATTAAGGGAGGTAGGGCAAGACCAGTACATTTCAAATGGAGTAGAAATAAGATTTCAAAGCTATAACAAAACTCAGGATTTCACAGAGCTGCCCCAAGATTTCACAAAGCTGCTCTTGCTGCCACAAATAAGTTGCTTAGGAATCAACAATGAAGCAGTTGTTTCATAAACAAGCTAGTTGTCGACTGTGCCTGTAACGCTCAATGATGTCTACAGGCATCTTTTGAAAGATTTAAAACAAAACACCATCCGTTTAAAAAAGGCAGAAAAAACAGTGATAGTGCTTTTCTAAAGACTTAGGAGCCTAATTTTAAAAAATCTTAATTCGCTTAAAGCAGAAAGCTTAAAAAAGATTCTAAAGATTTATGTTTATGTGGTGAAAGTACAGCTGATTTGTTCTTGCCCTTATTATTTGTCAGTCCTCAAAGAAGTCTCATTTGCTGTCTTTTGAAGATATGCTGTTCCAGTGACATCACTCTCTAAGAGAGAGACTCCAGGGCTGGTACAAAAGACCTTCTTTGGTGAAACACACTTCAAAGCATCACCATGATCATACATTACAGAAAACAGCACACAGTGGTGGTATTCATTCATTCACGAAAAGCAATGTACAACATCTGGAGGAAATACATGTGTTGCAAATCCCCCAGTAGAGCAAAGCAAAGCATGTGACTGTCACTTTAAGAGCACAGCCAGTTGAATGCAAGGTAGGCCAAACATGAGACCCAGCTGCATCATGACATACCGTCATCCACCTTGTTATCTGTTCTGGCCTGGACTGGTGGAGTGAAAGCATTTCCTCTCCTCTCTCATTCCACAGGGCCCATTAATTGGAGAGATAATCTACTTGATCTCCACACAAAGAGCGATTCATTGAGACTCTTGTGTGCGGCTTCTATCACTGCCAGAAGCAGATTACATTCAAAAAAGCAAACATGAGATAATCATCTTCCTAAACGGGTTCGCCAGTCGACACCATGACCTAAGAACATTACAAAAACACTAACATCATTTGTGCCGTGTCAGATCAAGGGCTTTTATTGATGGGCTATTAAGGGGATTTAGCAAAATGTGAAACAAAACCAAACAGACGCTGAAGTCACCTGCTTAAATCATAAAAAAGCTTGATAAATGAAGTCAGAGAAGATCCAACTCATTCAAGTGACCTGAAGCCATCCTACCGATCAAGCAGGGTAAGATAATATATTAATAATAATAATAATAATAATAATAATAATAATAATAATAATAATAATAATAATGAAGTAATGAAAAACATAGCATGGGAACAGATACATTTATTTGTCTTTTGGTCAACAGACAAGACCACTGTGGAAAGCAAAATGCATATTTAGTTAAAAATGTCTGTATACTGAAATCATAACTCTATTAAAGCACTGCACCATGAAACCATGAGTCATACAGCTGTACATGGTACTGTCCAGTACATAATCAAGTTTCACTGCATTAGTAAAAAACCCTCACAGGATAAATAGTAACTATAACATACTTATTTTTCAGACAAATAAATTAATGGTCCTGGCCAGGCTCCATGTCTCCTAGAACATTACAGGTCCACCAAAACCATTCAATGTTAACTACGTTAAACTTGATAAAGTACAACTGCGCTGACTACAAACAAATGATTACAGTACCTGACACTAATTATATAAACGTTAATATCTCATCAGAAGAATTTTTTATGTGATAACCATGGTAATAAGACCATATAGCTAACCAAGTATTGAGGAACAACAACAGTTTCAATAATAAACATGCGGCCCTGAGTTAATGCTGTCTCACTTCTCTCTCTGAGTTAATCTAGTTACGTCAACCCCATGTCACTTGCAGGCTCCTTACTCACTCGCTCACTCACTCACCCACCCATCATCCATACAGCCTGTCTCTCTGGAAGGCAATTTTTCACTTCCTCTTTATCACACCAAAAAATATGACTCATAAACTGTCTTCAGGGTTTCCCCCATGCTAAGCTCAATACAGAAACTTGATGAAGTGAGACATCCTATCTGAACAGGAAAATATAAATATAAATATGAATATGTATAAATAACAAGGCTAAACAGAAAAAGCAAAGGTCAACAACACATTGCCATCTCGGTGGTCCAGTTTGTACTTGGGAAAACACCTTCAGGAAAGTCTTAAATGTTCAACTATTTAAACAATCAATAATGTACAACAACCACAACAAAAAAACAGCTATAATGCGTTAAGGAGCTATTTTCAAACCATAACAAGCTGTCTTAACTAAATACAATGTGTGATTATCACTGCCACTGGCTTGAGGCAACTATCAACAATGTGCCATAAAACTTATCATTTAACAATTTTACATTTTTGGATTTGAGGTAGGACAATACACACAGAACTGATGACAAGTAAACACTTTCTTGATTTTTCCTGAAACTTGAAAGTAATGCTTTTGTTTCACATGATATAATAGAAAACATATCAATATATTTGCATCTGACTTATTTAACACAAGAGTCATTTCTAAAGTTTTTTTGATAATGGGTAAAATGTGGGAATCTTTATCTGAGGCAAGAGCGTGCAATTTGCAGAACTTATCAACATGGTGGTTTCGGACAAGGCTAAAACCAGTGAGTACATTGTAAAATTGTCCAATGTCTCCATGTGAAATTAATAAATTAGTACTTTAGTCACAAAGTACTAAACATAAATTTGCATGTTTAAGAGAAAACCACACATTCTTATACACTGCCTACATCATTTTAAGAAATGGCACTCCTAAAAACCAGAAGTGTTTGACTGAATGAGCAGGCAAACTAATAATTACACATACTAATTACATTTATAAAAAACTGCCATAACTAACTAACTAACTAACTAACTAACAGCAAAGGCCAAAGTCACTATTTATAGTGCAGATTTGGCTGAAACTAGTAACTTGTCCTTCCCAATGTGTATATTGTATGACTGAACAGTTTCATTAAGGAGTGCCAGGTGACAGAGCAGTTCATCATCCTAGAAACATCTGTTAGCAAGCTCTGTCAGGCAGAGAGGCGTCATATATGCTTCATGCTCTGTGCATTGACTAATTGTAATAGACATGAAAATAACTCTGACCTGTAATTTAGAGTGAATGTATACCTTTTTTTAAAACATGATCTCACTTATTCTCACTTGTTCTGTTCTCACTTGTTCTGTTATGCACTCAAGATCATTAGTATGACAACTTCAGTTCAGTCCCAATGTCAACTGGGAGTCGTTATTTATTGCAAAACCATAGAGATGAGTTCCATTAAGGTGTGCTACCAATTTTAATGACTGATGATTACGTTGTTAAAAGGGCTTTCATCACCATTTAAAGCAAAGCAGTATCTAAGCAATACATCTCTGGGGGAGGCTTATATGGGTTTTTTTGGTTTTTTTTTACCTTCAATATATTACACCTATTACACATAAGTACCTGCATGAGCATCAACAGAAATGTTAGTTTAATCAGTCAGGATACTGCAACTAGAATCACTGCAAACATCTTGGACTCTGCTAAACTTTTGCAAACTTTGTAACTGACAGACTGTTGGCAATTAAAGCTGTAGTGAGCAATAATAACCTACTTTATTTTCTTAACAGTCAACTTTTCGAACAACCTGTCCTGACATTAGGAAGACAAATCATTGCAAACAGTGTATTAATTGATTGAAAATGTTTTACCACTTACCTATCTTCCTCTCCATCTACAGGTAAGTTTTTCAGCAGACTGGCTGAAGCAGTTAAGGCATTGACTCCACCACTCTCCTCAGGACCTAAGGAGGTGCCAGTTTGGGAGGCACATTCACCAGCTGCTAGCTTGGGAAGTGCAAGAACAGACTGGTGCTGAACAAGAAGGCGTTGGGCATCCTCCAGCTGTGTGGCCATCAATGAGGGCAGGGTGGCATACAGGGCACTGACAGCAGGCTGGGCGCTGATATCCTTAGCGCCATTTTGGACCAGGTTGGACTGAGGATCACTGTGAGGATTGAGAGGCACATTTGATGCAGACAGGCTTGATGTAACTGCAGGGACATACTGGGTTCCTAGTGCCTGACTGCTGAGTGGCGCTTGCTGCTCCATGGAAAGCTGAGAGGAGAGATGCGGCCCTGGGGGCTGCTGGATGCCGCCTGTGGACTGTACTAGCTGTGGCATGACCCCAGCAGCAGGGGCCTGAACAATCTGGGGTGAGGGAGTCTGCTGTGGTTGTATCAACCCTTGAGAAAGCGACTGAGCTACAACAGTGGGCATGTTGCCCACAGGTGGCTGTGAGGCCGGAATCATCTGACCATTGCCTGCCACAGCAACAGGGGGGATGGAGCTGGACATGTGGGGCAGAGCTTGTGCTGATCCTGGAGCTGATGCTTGGATGATCTGTTGAGACTGAGAGAAGTCAGGTGGAAGGCTGCCTCCTTGGCTTAAAGGGTTTACATGCGCTGTGCCTACCTGGGCTGCTGCCGCTGGCGGCTGTGCAGGCGGGTAGGCCATCTGCTGCTGGGTGACTCCTGTCAGGCCCTGAGCTGCTTGGGCATATGTCAGCTGCTGCTGGGCCACGGCAGGAGACGGATGCCCTGTGGTCGTCTGCAAGCCCCCCATGTTGACTGGAGTCTGCTGCTGCTGACTGCAGGCTGGCAGTGTGGTGGGTGCATTGGCCTTCAGGTGGGGATGCACCATGTCCTGGCGCTGCATCTGGGGCTTGGAGACATTAGCAGGGGTGGAGTAATCTGGCATTTGTGTGGGTGGCTGTGGAAAGATCTGCTGCACAGCTGAGAAGCCTCCAATATCACCACTGCTCACACTCTCAGAGTAGTGGCTTAGAGTGCTGACTGAGCTGCTGACCGAGCTTGTGCTTATACTCTCTCTCTCTGCACCCACCACACTCTCAGGTACAAACTGGCGGATGCTCTCCACTGTTCGGGTGCTAGGTGCATTTTCAGAGGACCCAGAACCCAGAGCCTCTTTGTCATAATACTCTGTGCATGTCCATCGGCCTTTCTTAAACGGCTCTGAACTAGAGTCCAATTTAACCACTCGGAAGCGGGAGCTGGTAGTAGCAGGAGGGGGGATTTGTGCCTGCTGGGGCTGAGTGTTGGAGCCAGGGATAGCAGTTGAAGGCTGGGTCATGTCAGCTGTCCCCACATGAGTAACACTTGTTGACCCAATAACAGCAGAGGCAGTGGTGCCAGTTGTCATTGTAATGACACTACTTGGTACACCACTTAAATTTACGTTTTGGTTATTAGTATTATTCAAACCAGAGGAAAACACTACACTGCTACTGTTAGTACTTATGCCACCCAAACCAGGCACATTGGAGTTTAATATATTAATATTACTTACATTGCTTGTTAAGGGCTTAACAATACTAATAGTAGCACCTGCTGCAGAGGCCATTCCAGTAGACGCTCCTGGGGTACCAGCAACCAAGGGCTGACCAATGACCCCAGTTGTGCCAGCAGAGGCATTTTCCACAATTCCACCCACATTTGAAGGCATCTTCTGGCCCATGATTGGTATAGCTCCGGTGTTTGCAGTGGCAGCGGATGTCAATACACCACCAAGTGGCATGCCAGCTTGAGTCCCACCCGAGCCTGATGAAGCAGAATGAGTGTTTCCAGAGGGCGTGGAGCGAAACTGATGGTGGTGATGAGCGTGGTGGGGATGCCCGGGATGGTGATGGTGATGGTGATGAACTGCGCCATTGACCATTGTGCCGTGAGGCTGAGGGAGTATAGGTGGTTGATTTGGGGACACAGCTCCTGGGGTCTCTGCCTCATGAAAGTTGTTCAGAGTTTCTTCAGAGGAGCTCCTCTCGGGCCCCCCTGCATCGTTAGCCCGTGACAAGGACACATCCAGTATCTCAGAGGAGGACAGGTCTTCTGTGTGGGACTCATCCAAGTCATCGCAACTCTCTGTGTCCTCTGTTATGCTGTTGTTCGTGCTGACAGAGATCTGGGCAGGGGTGACGCTGGTGATCTGAAAACCACTTTTCTTTTTAATCTGTGCGCCTGCCGGCACAGACAGGCTCTGGGGCAACAGTGCGGGCTGGGAATGGATGCTGAGGCTTTGAGGAGGGTGCTGGGTCCCGAGGGAGGACGCGGCCGGGGCCAGCGGCTGGATCAACGCCGAAGGCTTGTAATCGTCTGCCGGCATCAGGTTGTTGCTGAGGCTGGTGCTTCCCGACGATGTCAACGCGGAGGGCGAAGCAGTGGCGGTGGTACTGGCACCCCGTCGGGGAAAACTCGCCGGTTGCGCCATTTTTCGGGCGCTCGTCGAATCTCCTAGTGAGTCAGGGTGATGCATTTCTAGGGGGTGGTCTCCGGCAGAGTTGTAAATACAGGTTACAAGAACTGCCGTGTTGACAGGGTCTTTTTCAGCAGGAATTTCACCTCGCCCAAGTAGTTTCCACATAAAACTAATGGCCACGTTCCAATAACAGCCAGGAGTCGATAATTCCACTTTTGTTCAAGGTATTTAAACAATGTCCCCCCGGGGTGCACGCTAGAATGCTAACTGGCTAGCTTAGCTAAGTTAAAAACAGTCGTCGTTGACCAATGCTAGCTCCCAGCCCAGCTAACGCCGGCTCTTTCAGTTATTTATCGGAGCCGTTTCCCAGAGCGCTGCCAGCTACCGTCAATTTAACATGTTGTTTTCAGCAAAATGCTACAAATAACAACAAATTAAACACACGAATCAGTATCCAACAGCGCTGGCTACAAGTGCATGCATTAGAGTTACAGCTAGACTAGACTGAGTCGCATTTCTGACTCTATCGTTATATGTAGCATAAAACCACACAATCCATCGACGATGTCAGGCGAGCAGGCTGTATCCAAACCGCTTAACGTTGCTGCAGTCCGTGTTTATTCCATTTGTTCGTATCCTTTGTTTTAATCCAGTGTTAGCTGCACCAGTAGCTATCTTTCCCACCAGCTCTCTCCTTGTAATGTAGCCTGTGCTATTGCTATCTGTCTGTGACGAGACCGAAAGGGGGAGGAGAAGTTGATAACATGGCGACAGCGCATGTCTGTTTACGCCGCCAACAGCCAGACATAAAGCCAGTCTGAGCGAAAGGCGGAGGAAAAAGGTGGGGGGTGGCCGAAACGAGCATAGAAACAAGGGAAGAGTCACAAGAGGGTGATACTGAGGTGGCCACGAGGTCTGCACATTATCCGGGGCAGGAGTTGTCAGCTGAAAGAAGACCGTTCCGTGTTCTTCATGTTCATCCTTGACTTTGAGGCTAATGTGCTTGTTTAGTTCGTCCAGTCGGGAGTGATTGCGAGACCCAGCGAATGAAAAAGCTAGTGTGAATGTAAGCTTGATCTCGACTGGACCTCTCAGGCTGTCAAGGTGATGATGGAGAATGGGCGTTGGCCTCCTGCCTGTCAGGCCCAGGCGATGCTAATTAAAGAGACAATCTGGCCCAAAACTAGCACTTAAAATGATATTTGTTGTGTAATGCAGTGTTCTGTAGCGCAGCACTGTATCCCTCAGTTTCAGCGGACTGACACAATTTACAAGTTTGCATCCCTTTTGTGTTTTTTCACTACAATACCCAGCATGCTGTACGTAAACAGTCACACAGTCTGGTGGTAGTCCACCTACTAGAGGTGTAAGAAAATATCAATACACTTTAGTATCGCAATGCTATGTTTTGTGATGACTCTTCCACTCTAATGTAAACAAGTAATGTAAAGGTGCACAGCTAATGTTAGCATTAGCAAACGTAGCTGACTATAAGTTTTCTTACACTGCAAACACAGTTACGTTGTGACAACCTATAGTTTTAGTGCCCACAATGTTGTCACAATGTTGAAATAAAGTTGCCAACAAGTAGTAATAAAACCATCAAATGACATTATTTAGTACTGATGTTGACGATCTTGTTGAGACAACGTAAACCCCATCACCTTTTGATAATGTTCTAACAATCTTGTAAGATAATAGACAACTTTGTGACAACTTTGTATGTTTGCTGGGAAAAAAAGATGGCAATAAATGGCAATATACCACCATGCATACCACATTGCTTAGAGTATCTCAGTATATCATGATATATTGAATCTTAATTCCTGTATCATAATATCATAATATACCTGTATTGGTTCTTGCCAATACATGGTCCTATTGCTGTATAGAAATCCTCACTGGTTGTCAAAGTGGCTAATAAATACAGGTGTGATGTTTGCGCTTCTAGCTTCTAGCTTCTAAAACTATTTAAACAGTATTCAATCCAAAGCACTCACAGTTTTTCAAAGTTTTCTCCCACGTTTAAGATACTTCATCTAAAGAAGATTTTCTTCAAACAGGAAAATCTTGCTCTACAAACCACATTAGCAGCATTTTAGCTGACAAGTAGGCATGTGTACAGCAGATGTAGTCCTGGTTTAATATGTTATTTTAGCCCCTTTAAAGAGCTCAGTAAGAGCTGCATGCTCTGTACACTTTTTTAAACTCTTCAAAATAAATGATGTTTTGATAAAACACTGGCTGATGATGACACTGATTCAAAATGAGATGCATTAATTAGGCCACATGATATATTTAGCTTAAATAGTTTGTGGAGTTTGTTTTATCTGGGTCAGCAGCTTAACAAGATGTAAACAGATGTATGGGGAAACAGGCCTGTTAAAACGGTCCAGAAGATTGTCCTGTTTTCACAAAACAACTACACTGAAAGAGGTGCCAGATTTTTCCACAGACAGAAGAGAACAACCAAACACATGTGTTCACTGCTCAATTATTTCACACACTGATTGTTGGTCGCCTCTGTTTGGAGAGAAACTAAAGAGCTAAAGTTCTAGGCTCAGGACTAGACTGTGTTAAAGTTTTCAAAATATGCCATTCATATTGGTGTGTGTACTATTAGGGTATGATGTGACAGATAGCTATGAAGTTTTACAATCCAAGCTATTAGTAAAGCATAAAGGAGGCTACGTCACAGCAGTGAGACTCTTTCTTGGACATTTACACGGAAGTTGTGTCCAGTGTGGTCAGTCGGTTATGTGTAAAATAGCTTTACCACTCATTTTCTGTAGCTCTCTGGTTGCTGTGGTCTGTATCACGTAACCATTAGCACTGAAACAAGCGCAAAAGAGTGGGGAAACGTAACATGGGTTGTTCTGGCAATTTCAGAATGAGGAATTGGTAATTCTATCGATAATTGTGGCTGGTGGCGTGATGGTTAGTCAGTGATGGCAGGCATATTTTGTTGCTAGGAGAATTATATTTTGATGGCATTTTGATGAGGACATCTGAATGTATGTTAATATATCGCTATGTCTAAAGATAAACAAGTACCTCCAAAATAATAACTTTACAGGAGAGGCCCAACACATTCTTAATTTTCAGTGTAAGTTTATGTAAAGATGTTTGGGTTTTTTTTTCAAGAGTTTTGGGAGCATTTGTTTTGGTTTATTAATTATTAAACTTTCACAGGATATAAAGGGCAGCTCTTGTGTTTGAACAATATAAAAAATTAAAATTAACAAAAAATGAACAGCAGTGATATGTATGTTACCTTTAGTGCATGTTAATGTTAAAATCTTTAGTCATATTTCATAGGTATTTGACAGCCAACTGCTTTCACATTGCTGATTAAAACAGGTGCTTTTCCTTCAGGCGCTCCTGGGGGTGGGGGGGTGATGGGGGTCACATTCAGCATTACATTCTTTAAGGCAAAGATCACTGCCTGCCTTCATTGGTGGGTTATTCTTGTCAAACATAATTGACTTTGAGCTACAGTTGATACATTTGCTCTCTGTTTGAGTCTGGTGCAGTATCAGCCTGATATGATTATATACTCCAGAGCAGTAACTATGAGGAAAAGATATAAGATGCCCTTCCGAAATGAATGTGTGCCCTTTGTCACTGGCAGGCAACATTGAGAGCAGGCAGACAGGCTGTACCCATCCATACAAATGTCGGAGGGAGAGAGCCAGCGAGAGCTGATTGCAATGTAAGCGTCTGGTGCTGTCAGCAGCTTTAAATCACACTGGCACTCCACAACAAAAAAACACAGAGAGCTATTGTCCTCTTGAACAATTATGGTCAATTTAAACACTGCCGTCTGCTTCTAGTTTGTAAACATTTATTAAAATGATATCTTTATGATTAGATAAAAGAATAGGACCCACTGTTGAGTCACTGTTTATATGTAATCCAAGGCTTCAGTTGAGAGGAAAACAACAAAATGGAGCATTCACAGTACTAGGCCTACTGTACATTTGCTGTTGTTCTCTGCTGCTGGCACGCGAGCATTTGAACATGTTCAAAGATGTTTATGGGTTTTGAAGTATGTGAAGCCAGCACGCTTTGACGCTGCAGTCCTGAAGCAAGGTGAAATTCCTGAAACTACAAAGGCTTGTGGGAGAAGGAGGAGCATGAGCATTTGCGGCTAAGCAGACTCAAGTCTGCTGTCTGGACCTTGGATCCACTTGACTTCAGTGTAAGCCAATAAGAAGGGGTAATGTTTTATTTGTGTCGTACAGCGCTCTAATTTAATATATAATAACACATGCTAAAACTAGTGTCACATTTCCCCCAGGATTTCAGTCTTCTTACAGTTTATTCATTAGTTTGTTTGTTCATGTTCAAACAAGCAAGCTAACTCTGCCACAGACGGAATATATGTGTTACATTGATAATTAAACAAAATATTATAAACATACCTGACATAAACTCAATAAAATGTCAGCAAAGCTTAATATCACTTCAATACATTTCTGGAGCTTCTTAAAAGCATAAAACATGCCCGGGACATAGTTATCAGTCTTTAATAATCCATTTTCAAGTTGCCCTTAAAACAAGTGAATTATTTAATGATTAGTTCATTAGCTCATGTAATAGCAAAACATTTCCTAACACACATCACTTGTATTAGAGACATTTAATTTTTCAGTTATTTAATTAACTGCATTCTTGGTATTAAACAGTACGTGGATTGGTAACCTCGAGGGTATGGCTTTAGTACCTTTATTCAGGGAATGTAATTGTAACGTAATAAATTTCAATTATATTTTAGTCTATTTTATTCTTGTCTCCATCCTTTTTTATTTTATTGTTCTGTTTGAAAATTAAGGTTATGAAAATGTACAAATATGTGCTTTTTCTTACATTGTAATCTGCAGTATCCAAGTTAGTACTCAGGAACTTGAGTTGATAACAACATTTTATCTTAAAATCCAAGATTGCTGGAAGGATCCTCTTTTGTGACTAATGAGACTAAAATAGAAAAAATAGCATTACACAAAGAGGAGCCTGAGATACTTCCTGCTCAGATAAACAGAATACACTTACACAGTCGAGTCACATTATCATGACCACTTCCTACTTTTGACAGTAGCAGCAGGTGGTAGCATTTTGGTCTGGGGATTGTTTTTGTGGCCTTCTCTTGGGCCACTTTTCCATGTGAAGACACTCTCAAACAATTTGGATATGAATGCATTCCTGCAGATCACATACACCATACATGCTGACTGTCTTCCCTGTGGTGGGCGGGATCTTCCAGCAAGATAATGCAACACGTCACACAGCTAGATATGTCCAACACTGGATGAAAGAGCATGACCAAGTCTTCCAATTCCCCAGACTAGAACCCTATTGAGCATATGTGGTACCAACTCAATTGTCATGTTTGCTCTGTAGATCCACCCCCATGCTCCCTCCAGCAGCTGTGGGATGCACTGCAGTCAGTATGGCTCCAGATACCTGTGACCCCACATACATGTGACCTAACAGGACCTTACTGAATCACTCCCAGCCCGTCTAGCTTCTGTCCATGCTGCACATGGCAGTTACTCTGGATATTAGTTGGTGGTCATATTAAAGTAACTTGACTGTGTGTATATATATATATATATATATATATATATATATATATATATATATATATATATATATATATATATATATATATATATATATTAGCATTAATACTTCAGAGCACATAAAATTCAATCTTAGTGCAAACCATGGCTACGTATTATGTGTCTATTACAAACTGTTCCAAATATTTTTTTCCTATCAGTCAAGTTATCACTGGCTATAAATCTGACAACCCATCAATACTCAATACAGAAGCTTTTTTCTTTCTAAAGTGTTTAAAAAATTTAAATGTGACAAAGTTGGCAAACAATAAAGTTTATTAAATATAATGATAAACATGGAGATTCATTTAAATGCCTGCTAAATATGTGTCTCATTTAATAACGCTCTTTCCTACACATATAGTTAGTATTGAAAAACAATTCATGTGGGGTTCACTTCAAGGCTCATTTTCATACATGTGAACCACCTTCACCTTTCTTACAAAAATTATCTTTACATTTTGCTTTAACTCCTGTCTTTATAATGATTTATGGAGAATTTGCATTTGTATTTTTATCTCTCAAATGACCCAAAGAGCTGGTTGAGACAATAAGAGAGTACACACAGTAACAGTAAAAATCTAAATGTGGGTTTAGTTTGCTAGTGCTGCTTGGTAAGTTTCCACCTTGACCATTAATTAAAAGGTTTGGCTGGACCTGTTGTAAACAGAGCTGCTTCCCTTATGTTTCTTTCTTGTAAAGATTTATCATGTTGTTAGAAATAAAAACAGATGCTACGGTGCTGATTTTAATAAGGTTAAGTGAGTGTGTTTATGGCGATGATTTGTTAGTGAAATAAGAAAAGAATGGCGCTAACTCTTCCATATCCTGATATGTGTGTTTGTTTTCTTACTCAGCACCATCTTTTGTTTCTAATTTTCTTTAAGTTTTTTCTTTTCAGTGCACCTGATTTCTTTTCCATGTCCTTGAGTACACAAGCAAGGGCAGTACTCATGATATTTCAGCACTTTGTCATTGGGTACGACCTCTTTCTTCACTACAGTGCTTGTTTCAGAGGTTTGATTTCATATGAAGATGTGATGAAAGATGTGTTCCGCCTCTAGAAGCGTCACTTCATGTGCCACATCTAGTATCAGGTCTTCCAGTGGAATATATATTTTTTGTCATGCAAGAATGAAAAACTAAACCATTTACAAAAAAGCCAATTGATACTCAGCCTAACAACATTTTCACTCCAAGGCACAAGATGTTTTCGAATCTGCTTAGTACACTGTCAAAATAGCTCAACTAAAAAACATTCATACATTCATAGCATAGTACGGATAGTAGTATGTATTCTATAGTTTTAGACACAGTCTATACTCATTTGTGTCCAGAAACTATATTGAGGTCTAAAACCTGACTTTTAAACTTGATGGAGTCCAAGGCCGCCACCTAGGGGTTGCTTTTGGTAAGAATTTACTGCTATTTGGAGCAGTGTTTCTCAACCCTGGCCGTGGGGGCCCACAGTCCTATGCCCACTTTTAGTGCTGTTCCTTCCCTCACCTGGGGCTGTTAATGAGCTGAATAGTTGGACCAGGTGTGTTTGGAGCAGAGAAAAAACTGAAAAGAGTTGGGCAGTGGGCCTCGAGTTAAGAAACACTAATTTTTAGTTATTTATTTTTTTGTATTTTAATTCAGGACATGAAATGATTTAATATGTATTTACTATATATATATATATATATATATATATATATATATATATATATATATATATATATATATATATATGAGAGAGAGAGAGAGAGAGAGAAGTGATACTTCTGAGGAGATTAGGTATAAAATAACTCACTTACATAACTGCAGTAAAAGAAAAAGGAAGATTATGATAAAATGGGATTACCACAAACCTCTCCATTAGGTTAAAAGCACTTTAGGCTTAACTCTTCAATCACAAATCTGTCTAATATGAGACTAAACACTGTGGGTCTAAAGTGATGCCTAGCTGCCCAGAAGCCATTAAGGATGTAAACGAAAAGAAAAAAACACTAAGGAAATTTTGCTAATCAAATAGAGACCCTGCTAGTGTTCTTATAACAGTTGCCTGACCGTCCTGGGGTCCGGACCACAACATCACTGAAAGTGCTCTGGACTGTATGTATCTATATGTACCATTTATAAAAAGCAGAGTAAAGAATCAACAAAAGAAACGGTGACCACAGTGGCACTGACTGCACCCAAATGCCGCATGCAGACTGCACCCAAACAAATACTGTATTAAGTACGTACAATTCATAGCGTGGTTTAAAAAAAAAAAAAAAAAAAAAAAAAAAAAAAAAAATATATATATATATATATATATATATATATATATATATATAGAGAGAGAGAGAGAGAGAGAGAGAGAGAGAGGTCTATAATATAACAAAGAACGCAGTTTAGTACATGACGATTAGTGAATGTGCCCGTTTCACCTAATTGGAGTCAGTATGTGTAGTTCTCCAGAGTGGCCACTAGGTGGGAGGATACACTACATTCTGCCTGCACTCGAATTGTTCGCCTGTGGTGGAGGTGAGAAGGAGCAGCAGCAGCAGCAGCCATGTCTGACAAAGGCCAAGATGTTGATTTAACTAGAGCCAAACAAAATACTGGAGTGTGGCTGGTAAAGGTTCGTGCTTTGTATACGAGAATTCGTTTATTTTCATTTAATGTCCACCACAATTCTGCAAAAAGTAAACAGTACAAGGTTTTATATGAATAGCCTATATATGCCAGGGCTGCCATCTTTTAATAGGTTCCTAAGTATCTGTCTCAGCAGTGGGGGAAAGCATCTGGACGAGGAGAAGTTGGCAAGCTTAAAATAGTTAAGTAAGCCTTGTCCCCACAATGGCTTAAACCTACTCAATCCTTTATTCACCTCAAAACTCACCTCAGCTTCTTCTTTCATCTCTACAAGAAACCAGGGGAAAACAGTGGTAAGTGTTTTATCAATGACGTATAGAAGTGCACCTGACTGTAGATCACACAGTGATTGTCACATGCATTTATGAATGTTGGGAGAAGAGTTTATGCTAAAAAAGAACCAGCTGTGTATGAAGTAGACAGAAGCTCTAATTGCAGGTGTGTTGCTGCTATTTTTAATTGGGAAAAGTTTCCCATGCAGTGGCTTGAGTTTGCTATTAGCTGAAGGTATAAAGAATTGTGTTGATGAACAAGTGCATTATATAACAAAGCTGAGGTAAACTAAATGGCTTTAGATGAAAGAGTGGAAAAAAAGAGAAAAAAGGCAGAGCATGGCTTTAGAGCACTTCAGTTTGCCACATGATGTCACTATTGGTTTATTGCGTGGGAGTAGCCTATTGAAACAATATTTTAACACTTAATGCCTTGTAAAATGCATTTGAGTGCACTGCTGCGCATAACCCAACCTAGTCAGATAGCATTTGATGGACTCATGGGCTTGTTTTGAAGGTGTCCTTTAATCTGAACGAGGAGTTGACCAAAGTTGAGAGTTCAGGTGAGAAGGCCTCATCAGTGCGAGCCCCAAGAGAACATCCCTTCACCATGCAGTCTGTGGGTGGCCAGACCTTGGCTGTCTTTACAGAGAGCTCCTCAGGTGAGCCAAGAAGATTAAACCCATCAGACGTAAGGAAAATCACACACATACACTCACTGATTAGTTTTTTTTTTTTTTTATTTGAGGCCGGTATTCATTTACCATAGTTTTGATGTTTGCATCAGAAAAATGGAAAAGAACTTGCATTAAACACAACTAACATTCAATGAATATTAGGATGTTATAAGAAATGCTGCTTTGAGGTTTAGTATGGGCTGCAAAAATAACTAAAAAAGAGAATTAATTCTATAAGAAAGATGGGGCATAAAAAAGCAGCTCAACTTTAAGTAAAAAAACACAAATATTGTATATCTACACATTTCTGAATAAACACATACATAGTATGAGTCACAGACAGTGTTAAAATAGCACATAACAGGAGTGGAGCTTGTCTTTTCAGTGTATGGGTGCCAGCGAAAAAATGTAGATACAGATTTATAAACTGCATAAAGCCTAGAACTGTAAATATATTCCAGTATACATCTGAGCAGTCATGCAGTAAATACTGCCACTGCTTTGAACAAAGCAACAACAACGAGGAATGTGAATGTTAACATGTTTATTTTATTATTTTGTTCAACCAAAAATATATTTTATGTGATAACAACCAGTATTCGGACATGTTGGATGTATTCAGTGTTTTCTGTGCCACATGATTTCTTGGCATGTTTAGTCAAAGCAGGGAGGTGAAATCTTCAGAAACTAATTTATTAAATTAGAGCATCCAAACAACATTTAAAACATTATTGCACCAGTATGGGTCCGCAAAGCGTATCTTCCCTATACGCAAAAGCCTCGCTCTTATCAACAGACATCATGGCTTGAGCAGAGCTTGATTAGCTTGTATGAACCAGTCATGTTTGTTTGGCTAGAGTGAGTAAAATTACATGCCCTGAGTTTTGGCCAGCTAGGCTCAACAAGTTTTAGTTTTTTCTCTTGCTGTAAAAGGGAAGGCAGCATTTAATTGGTTTACTTGGCTCATGGTCCCCATTTTAGCCAATCCAGAAGCGCTGCATTGGGCCAGACTGCTGAAGCATAATTTTTGTTTTGGTTGTGTCAGATATATGCATAAATAAGAAAAGGACCTTTTATTGAAAGCCAGTTCAAATACTGATTCTGATAACCAAACAAAGCTTAATACCAGCTAAATATCAACCCACTAATTAAAAATAATTATATTTCCTCATGGAAACCCAGTATTATTTGTAGTTATCTTCCAATACTGGCTTTGTGGCAATTAACACTTCTTTTCGTTGAATAAAGTGTGCTGGTGATGGAATTGAACAAATTCATGCAAAAGCCCCGGGCGCTGAAGAGAAACCTGTAACCAAACTTCTGTTCTTTTTTAAACCATATCCCCTTGAAATTTCATACCTACCTTGCGACCTTGCAAGAGTAGCCTACACAATAGGTGAATCTTCTATCTTCAGCTTGTTGGCACTGCGTAGAACAGCAGGGGAGCCTTTAAGGCACACACTCGCATGTTGGTTGGCTGTAGCTCAGCCTGTTTGGCCTCCATTGTTCTGAACTCCAAGGACTCCTAAAGCCCCAGGAATGCATCTCTTCATCTTCTCTCGGCTGTAACATGCAATATTTAGCACATCACAGTCCAACAAATATTAATCATCACAACTTATGCAAAAATCCCACACTTTTTATAAAAAAAACAGTATCACTGAATCATTTGTTTATTGCACAGTCTGTAGGGAGCGCTGACGTAGATTTGATCGCTTCCTTTGTCGCTAGTTTTGTCCTTTTAAAGAGAAAGACGTGTCGCATGTGTGCGGTTAATGCAACACACCGACCGGTTCTGTTATTGTGCGTCTAGGAGATTATAATACACTGACGTACCAATGCGAGATTGAGAATGGGTGGGGGTCACATTTAATATCCCCAGTGCCAAAGAAATGTTGCGTTTCTGTTATACTTTTTTCCTCATGCTTTTGTTCCCATTGCTTATGATTTTTTTTCTCCCTCAACTGTCTGCCTCGCTCTCACAAGCCGCAGGTATTGATTAAGTGGTTGCTAAGCAACAGGTTAGCCACAGAACTTGGCAATGAATAGAGGCTCTACCGTGCAGTTAAAAGCTTTCTCTGGGCTTATGGGGGTGGAAAGGGGAGGGAGTGAGTCTTTTTGTAAGCAAGTTATGAATTGAGATAGTTCAGGGTGAAAAGCACTCTTTCAGATGCTGCAGAACGTAAACACTCAAAGCGGCTAAACACGCCGAGAATTTCCCCCAAATTCTCAGAGGGAAGCCGATAAACGGTTCTTCAAAGCGATGGAAGTAAACGTTTTCTACGCGAAATTAGAACGCCGTAAAGTATAATCACTGTGCATTGTTGCCATCCACAGCACTCCAACTACAGACTGCGATGTAGTTGAAAGAACTTTCTTTCAGTAGGCTTTAACAGTCGTGCTGGTACAATAGTAACGCTAGTCAGCTTTCTAGCGGGGGGCTCTGTGTGGCTAACGGTACAATAGGGCCGTTTGCAAGATGTAAAGGATGTAAAATACTTTAAGTTGTTGTCCAATAGCATTGGATTTCTTTGGCAGAGGAAATGTTTCTTTGCTCTGTCATCAGCTTGTACAGTTGCCATGTAGTCTCAGTTTACATAACCCCCCTGGCCTGTATGTATTAAGCATTTCAGACGGTTAATTTCTGATTATCATCCCCTGTTATGTGGATATAAAAAGAAAAAAAGATACTACGTTACAACTCTTACTCTAGAAATTGACACCAGCGCCCCATTGCCTCTTGATGCTTATGATGGGTTTTAATTGCGGTCCTCTTTACAGTGTGTTCGTGAGGTACTATCTGCTACATTAAGTCCACTGCTCTCATAAGCGCTCGCCTTTGTGTACTGCTTCTAAATGCACTGGGAAAACATTTCAGGTAGATGGTAATGTTCCGTATGTGATTATTATTTCTCTAACAGATCTTACTTGGGCGTAAAAGACTGATCCAGCACTTCACTCGCAGGTTAATTCAGCTCTTCCCAGGCACTCGTATAAAGTATGAATTTGGAAATGTATACATGTAATTTTGGGAGGCCATTGAAAAAGAGGCCAGAGAGTTTGAGCTGTGTCTTTTTTTTTTAAAGAGGTTTTTTTTTTCCTTCTCTAGTGCGAGCAGGCTGCGTATGGTTTGTGAGGAGAGCGCGTGTTGAGAGGGCGTTGGTGAATGGAGGTGCCGCAGAGACTTTAATAAGGTGTCAGGGTCAAATGTGAGATTCGCTGCTTGTTAACAGCGCTGCACTCTCTGGCAGTGACAGGTAGGCTGGAGAGTCAACTTACCTTGACTCACGTAGGCGCGTACAGCCTGTTGCTAGGTCAGACTAGAGCGGAAAGCAGGATGTAGGAGCACGCGCGCGTGTTCACATAGCCTCAGAATTACAGAACTGATTTGAAAGAACAGGTACTGAGATTTAAGAGGCATAAATGCTGCGCACAGTAACACATTTTCATATGCGGCCTGAAATAGAATGCCGCTTTTCAGATCATACAAAGGGGTCACATGACCAAGATAATCAGTGCTGAGGGTCTGGAGCTTTAACTGTTTTTTTTTTTTGTCTTTCTGTGATTTTTCTCAATTATTCTGTATTTGGAGAACAGCATGTGCCCGAAGCATGTTCAGCGAGGTAAACATGAGTCAGAGTAGCTGATCAGGGACACTGTACCAGCATGTAGCCATCCTCCGTGTCTCTGTTTGCACAGGTAGGGATTACATCTTCCCGTCATGTTCCAGTGCTCAACCACAGGCAAGACGTGCAACAGTATGTTCAGCTTTGTGGCTGCGGAGTCGCTGAGTCACTGAATGTCTTGGTGATGATGTTAAGGATGGGGTGGTCAGAATGGTCAATGGTTAGTATCATCATTGGTTTGGAAATTAGGCTGAATCACTAGATTGAGGCATTTTAGTAGTGTTTAAATTGTGTTGTACACTTGCGCTAGACGGCATTCTGTTTCTAGAAGTTACTAAATGAATACTTCTGTGGAGTCACTCTGAATTCTGTGAGGAATTAAGTTACTGTAAAATCCAGGCAGTATAACCTCACTGACTATGAAGTGGGTAGTTTTGTTGGTTTTGGAATGCATTCCATTATCCTTGAGGGCTTGCAGGCTTCACACTAATCTTTTCTCACCCCTCCACCACTGCACATTATTTATGCAAAGCGCTGATTGGCGTCTGTTGCAGCCCTGTCTTTGTTTTCTCCATCTTGTTAACATCACTGCATGTGATCTGTTTAAGATTCTGGTCCCGCTGGCATTAACAGTCTAATATGTGATGCTTAAAAATAATGTGTTCTGTTGCGTTGAGCTTTATACCATTTGAGAGTCAATTGTTGGGGTGCATCATGAAATGTTGTGGATGAAGAGCTTTTTTGCCACTGTATAGTCTGCATTAACACATTTGTTGTGTTTTGTGTAAGGTGGCATTATTTGCTCTTTAATGGAGCAGACTGGCATGTTTTGTTTTAAAATAAAAAAAAAAAAACAGTTGTTTGTTTAGATGACATGAATCAAATAAAGTAAGAGGCAGCTGGCTATTTAGCACAGTGAGTCATGCATAATTATGCTGCGACATTTTGGTATGGGTTTGGGAGCCACATTTAAGTCCAGGTTCTGTTAAATAAAATTACTTAAATAACACAAGTTATTTATAATAAAAATAATGGATAGGGCATCATGTGCTCAGAGCAAAAATTGGCCCAGAATGTGCATTGCTAGTTAGATAATCTCGCTCAGCGTGTTGCAGAGGAATTCTTTTTCAGATCCTTTTCCACGCTCGTCACTGAGGAGTCCAGAAAGTGGTACGTGTTTCATCTTTAAATTGAGATCTTAATGATAATGCAGCGCTGTGTAAGATCTGTGATCTATCCTATTTCATATAAATGATGCAGCATTTCCAGCAGAGATGTGTTAGTTGAAAATTTACTGAAAGGCTTCGATTGAAAAACCTTTAGAGACCTCATATTAGAGCTAATTATAGGGAAGCTTAAACACTTTGCATGGAAGTCTCCAGACAACATTCACATGAATGGTGTGCTAATTTAGTTTTGGCCTTGTACAAATATATTACTTCATAAGGCCCTTTTGCATAGAATACTCTACCATGTCTTGTCATGCGAGACCAAGACTAAATGAAAGTGAGACAGGGTCAATAACAACTCAAAAGTGTGAGTCCTCTTCAAGACAAGGTCTTAATTAAAATCTCCTTCCAGTACAAGTTGCTTGAATAATACAAAAGAAAGATTTTCTTTCCACAAACAAAATCTTGTTTACAAAAATATCTCATAAAAGTCCATAAAGTCAGTCCATAATAAGATACCTCCTCTTCTACTTTCAGACACAAATGTGGTATGGATTGTCTTTGCATTCCACAGCCTTGCTGAATGAATGTAACCAGTGCCCACTCAGAATAAATCCACCCAACACCCACTCTCAATTAATCCAACATATGCACGCTCTGAATGAATCCAACCAGTGGCCTTTCTGAATTCTCTGAATTAATGCAACTAATCCTCCCTCTAAATCAATTCAGCCAATGTGTGTAACATGAAATATCATAAACATGTGATTCATCCTATCAGTTTTTGTCATTTACTTTGCTGTTTTAAGCAACAGTCAGTTAGCAAAACAGTAGCGTAAACATCACAAAAAGCTCACATTCATTAAGAACCCCTTAACATGGAAAGTCATATTGTGTGAACACACTTTGAGTTAGCTTTCTCAGTCATGACCGCATATAACCTAGAGTACTTGTTGAGCTATAAACTAAAACACTTAGTTTACCGAGTTACAACATCTTGAAATATGAACTATACAATACTAGTGCTT
This sequence comes from Megaleporinus macrocephalus, assembly GCA_021613375.1. NCBI lineage: Eukaryota > Metazoa > Chordata > Actinopteri > Characiformes > Anostomidae > Megaleporinus > Megaleporinus macrocephalus. The sequence goes on along the minus strand of CM038709.1, from coordinate 23,680,003 downwards.
TACTTGAAGGGGGTGGGTGAGGTTTAACAGAATACTTCTTAACGTGATTTATGTATCAATGTATTAAATACATTGAAAGCTGAAAGCAATTTTTTTAGGAGAAGTTTGAATACAAATGCCACACAGTCTGAAATGCTGAAAATGTCTGACTTTATAGACTTAATTATTAATATTAAAAAATATGATAATGGAACATGAACTAGTTGTACCATTTGTTAACATCGATGCACACCTTTATATACGCAAGTTTACTAGTGGTTTGCAGTGCATATTCTTGTTTTCCCTTTGTATTCCTGCTATTGATAGTGTGTGTGTGTGTGTGTATATGAGTATATGTATGTATATATATATGTGTATATATATATATATATTTTTTTTTTAAGAATTTGATTATATGGTATGCCAAAGATCAAATAAATAAGAAAATGTGTGTGAAATTTGCGAGCTCTCATTTTATGATCAGATTTGATCCTATGCCAGTTTCATTAAAAGAAAGTGCCAGTGTGTAGTTAATGGATTCAGTAATTCATGTTTTAGTTATAGAACCCTACTGCAAATATAAAGGGATGAATGTGCCTGCTTTAGTTTCAATTATTTAAATGTGTAAGGAAGATTCTGTTCTGTTCTCATTCCTCTCCCGATCTTCATGAACAGACAGAAATGTGGTTGTGAAATTGGCCTCCCAAGGGCATGTGCCACCTTGATTTCACATGTTAGCTTGACCAATTAATTATTACATTGGAAAGGAGCAATATTAGTCATTCCTCCCCTGGAACACTTGATGAAAATCAGCAGGCTTTTGTAGGAGTCTCGTTCGCCTGGCAGCAAATGGACGCGAGACTAATCCATGCATATTTGAGCAGATGATGGGTTCTTCCATTTGAAATAAATGCGTTCAACCCCCCACTCCACCCCACAAGGTGTTAGTTGCCCGCTGCCTGTGGGTTACAGATACATCATCAGTCACGGATAAGGGCTAATAAGCCCCACAGTCTCTCATCAAAAATGAATGACCCTTATCTGCAATTAAAAAAGGAACCCGGTTTGATGTTCCCACAACAAACTGTGGGGTTGGGTCTGATTCCATTTCCTTGTGTCAAGTATTCATTATGACTCATTAGCGGGAGATGGGAGCAGGACCGATTCTATGGAAACAGATGGATTATTTTGTGTGGAGATGCAGTCTGCTCCATTTGTGGGTGTAACCATATGTCCAATGTTACTTCATTTAAAAACGAGTGACTTTGGACTGTGACTGGGTTTTCTTGCGTTACAGAAACTGGATCATCAGTGTTTGTCATCTGTGTGTTTTAGCCACCTCTGAATGCTGGGTGTTTATGAACATATTGATAGAAAGAAGTTTCACTATTATTTGTATAATTATTCAGCTTGTTGCGTGTTGCAATATGGAGTACTGACCCTATAAGCCACAGATGAGTTATGCTGAGCTATACAGACACTGTTTTTAAATGTTAGTGTTTAGACACAGAGAATATGTGATCAATATGAAATAAAAATTCCCTTTTTTATTACACAGGGACCACACCCTTTTTAGATCTTAGGTCTCACAAACTAATAGCTTGCCTATTTTAAATTAGGATCAATGCTTGGGGAGGTATGTAACAATTATTGAATTGTGGCTCTCTGTTTTTAGGTCATGCAGAATATTGCAAAGACTTATTTAGGGCATGATGTAGTTTCTGTTACAAGCTGCTTTCACTGTTACCAAGGAAATGAACTGTAGCTATGTGTACACTGGACCCACTATACTTCATCAAAGTATATTACACAACTTTCACCACTGCTAATGAGCATGAGTGACACCCTATCACTGAGTAGCTCACAGTCTAATCTAAGAAAAAAACCTTAACAGTCTTGGAGAAATGTATTCAAATAAGTCATGTAGCAAAAGGTTGCATTTATATTCTTTATTTTGGAAAACATTAACAGGTTCTGAATGACATTTTGCTGTCAGCTTCACTTTTTCACAAGACCAGCAATCACAACATTTGCTCCCAAAGGTGAACAGAATTTGCACATGCATTAGGTAGTATCTCAGCCTGTTGGTCAGAAATCACAGTAGTTGTACGTATGTAGCCTTTTGCCTTTTCCACTTATCTGAAGAGATTCTGTAAAGAAATCAAAAGGTGGAGTACGTTGCAGTTCAGAGGCCACGTCCATGTGCTATTCCTCCTCCTTAAAAAAAAAAAGCCAGCTTTTTGAGGGACTATGCAGAGCATACCAGAAGAAAACACAATACATAACACCTCTTTCACTTTTCAAGACTGTTAGTAGGAGCTGGAGGAATGCAGAAGCAGAGTTACTTGCGGAATGTTTCCTTGTAATCCAGTGCAGGTCCTGTGCAGAGTACGCTGATAGCAGGGGGACGTGAATGGGTGGTGGTGCTGGGTCTCAGCGGGTCATGTGGTTTGTGGCGCCAGTTCTGGTTGGGTCACTTGACGAAGTGCAGAGCCTCGCACTGCACCACCGATCCACGGCTGCTGTCCAGGCAGGTGAGCAGCCGGAAGCCACCTCGCAGAGCCATCATCACTGTCTCCAGCTTGAGCGTCTCCAGCGTGCACAGGAACGTGCTGTCCTCTTTCAGCACCAGCCGTGAGCCCTGCTCCGACTTGATGAAGTGGCGGAACTGAATGACGTTGGATGACACCTCAAACTCCTCGGGAAAGCCATCCAGCCGGCTTTTTGAGATCTGGACCAGGCGAGCCTTCACCTTCTCGATAAAGCCCGTGTCGCTGCAGTAGACCTTGAGGCCCTGCGAGCGCTCGTGGCTGTCCGTCACCTCCAGGAAGGCAGGCTCCCGGTGGGTGGCCTGCTGCTGCTCCCAGTCCTGCACAGCTTGGGACAGCTCACTGAGCCGGTAGTAGTCAGCCTCACGGCGTAGGAGGGCCATCTCTTTAAAGTCGTCTGGCAGGATCAACTCGCCTGTCCGCAGGAAGTTCAACACGTGCCGGAAGATGGGGCCGTCGCGGTCGATGAAGGTGTTGCCCATGGAGTCGACATGCTGCACAGGTCTCTTGCCACTGACCATCTCTTCCAGCAGGGATCCAGGGTGCTTGGCCAGCGTCTGCCGCTGCGCCGCGTACAGGTAGCCCCCCACGTTGATGGTGATTGTGCCTGAGGAAGGCTTCTTAAAGCTCTTGCTGGGCTGCAGCAAGTCCGGATTGATCTGCCTCAGTTCGCTCTCCATCCTTCTGAGATTCCATTCCATGCCGTTCCCCGAGCCCAGCCTGTCGGAGTGCGTGTGGGGGGGGGGTTGGGGGGGTGGGGGGAGGGAAGGAGGGTGTGTGTGTGTATGTGTGTGGAGGCGAGCAAGCGAATAGGAGCTCAGCTGAGCGGCGCTGGCATTGAGCGCGGGAGCACTAAGCACTGCCAGCAGTGCCGGAGCCTTTCACAGCCATACGCGCGCACTCGCACGCGCTCACACCCTCTCAGGAGGAGGAGGCGGAGGTGGAGGAGGGGTGTTAGGGGTGGGCTTGTCTGCGTCAGTGGAGGGGGGCTAAAGAAGGAGAGAGAGTGCATCGCTCACTGCCCTCCACTTTAAAGGATGGATTTAATCACCTCTCCACTCCAGCGTGCTCCTCCGCTCTGCTTTAGCAATTAGCGCTGCTCCGCTCTGATGAAAGGGCCTCATCAGCTGGGCAACAGCACGTGAGCTCACAGGAGTGGGCCAAATCACAGGGACCCCATTTAATGCTCTCCGCTTAATGTTAAAAGTCTGTGCATGTTGATGTTCTCACTTGTCAAAGTCTTTGCTTCAGAGGTCCATCTGTCGCCATTGTGTGGCGTAGCCATTGGCAGATTTCTTAATAAATGAGGGCCAGACCGAGTGAAGAGAATTTCTCTGTTTATGTAAATGACTTGTTTCTCATCTTTTAGAAGGCATGAATGCAGTCAGTGCAGCGCTCCCTTTGACAGGCTTAAAAAGAGGAAGGCTGTCTCTCCTTTCTGATGTCTGCATCCATCCTTGTAAAATGTGACCTAATTGCCACCAGTGGGAGCACAAGTTAAAGCGGAGCTTTTGATTAGTAAGGATGGACGGGGATAGAGCGTTGGTGGGTGCGTAGTTGACTCCAAGTCGTCTCAGAATGTTGTAGAAATGCTAGAGACGTACAGTACTGTGTGACTTTATAAACCACCCAGCGTAAGGACTCAAAATCGATATTCTTAATATAGTGCCTCGTGAATGTGGGCTGACAGTGACGAGCAGCCTAAGCAGTGTCTCTGTTTGTCTCTAAGGAGACATGCCTTGAATGTACACTGTTGTGCTAATGTGTATTGGGCAGTGTTGATCAGCCTCTGCAGTAGGACCATCTGAGACATCTCTGTGAGCTGTCAGCGATGACAACCTGTCTGTCATCCAGTGTGATCTCTTTGCTCCAGGCCAGAAGAGCTAAGTTTGTTGGCGTCAACAGGGTAGCACTGCATAACAATAGCATCAGGGCTGGAAAATTTCAATGTTGCATTCACTGTTTATGGCATGTAAAAACAACTGTATCATTTTAAAGCAACTGTAAGATTTTTGGGTAACCCTTTACTGTCGAGTACTGTTCATAGGGCTACATTATACCCAGGCCAGCATGTCATGACCACTGACAAAACCCTACATAAATATTTATAAAAGCTTTTTACAATAGAGATTTTCTGCCATCAAATCAATCAAAATAGACAAATGTAACCTTTTATAGTGATTGCTGCCTATTGGAAAAAAATCCTGTATAAACATTTATGTAGGGTTATGTCAGTTGTCATGACGAGCTTATGTAGGCCTTAGGAACAATACCCTACACTAAAGTGTTACCCATTTTTGCCATTGTTTTTATGTCAGCTTGGTATACTCATTTTATTCTTCATTGCGTAAGCCACTTTACATGTCTGATTCCATGATTTACAATGACATAACCAGAACAGCTTAAATACAGTACTGGGTGATGTCTGAGACCACCCTCCATTCATTACGTTTTCAGTCAAAACTCCCATTAAGTATAAATTAATCTTTTTTTCCAGGAGATTGCTGAGGAGATTAGATATAAGGTCGGACACTTGCTTAAGAAAGAGAGAAATCAAAGGGAAATTTGTTTCCATAACTGGAGTTCAAACAGTGATTAGAAGATGTTAAGAGAATTGATCTCCAGAAAAGATGTGGTAGAGTACCAGAACTCGTACTCTGTATTTAAAGCTCCACTATTCAGAGCTTAACATTTTCTAAACACAGAGGGCGCTGGTGTCCTAAAAACAATGGACTGGCCACCCTAGAGCCTGCACCTACCTCAGTTACAACCAATGTTTTTGGGGTTATTTGGATTGTGAGAGGCAGCCAACTTCTAAGACTGAACTGGAAGTGTGGAAAATGATCTCTGCAGATTTCTTTGAAAAGTTGAAAACAAGTCTCCTGTAAGCTGTGATAAAGGCAAAGGGTGGACACACAGAAAACAGGTAATCTGTATTATTTTTCTGTTAGAACATGTGTCCTGCTATTTTATGTAACTAGCATTAAATTGCATAGAATTGTATGTACCTCCAGGTTTTCTGTTTCTAAAGCTCTTTAAAATTTGAGTGTGTCTATTTTTTCCAACTTTGCTGTGAATCAAGTGGTATAGTCACCACGTTCAAATTCACAATTGCTTAAAGATTCAACAGTTGTGTAGGCCAGATATGACAGTCCATTAATTAGCTATTTTGGATGAGTGGATATGCTTATGACTGTGCTTTTCTTTTTTTTCATTTTTTAACTGCTAGTAAGAGAAGCACCTGCTGTTAATATTCACAGCAAATGTGCATTGCATGTGCTCTATTATCGTCTGGATTTAAGCTGAAATGAAAAATCTCTCATGTTAACATACATACTGATGTATATTAATATTGTCCCAGAATTTATCATAGTCTAATATTTATGAGTAACAGCTCATCAGGATGAATCATGTTTGACTGAATGCATCTGTCAGAAGAGCCTATTTCTGATCAGCCGCCTCTTAATGGCATTATCCAGCTGTAAACATACATTTACTGAACGCAGACAAATATGTCGGAGTTGAACTGGAGTCCTCAGTGTTTTCCTTTTGTTAGTGCGTGCATACACTGCTTAATAGCAAAAGATGCCTCGATTTGGAAAGTCTTTAGGGGTAATCAGATGAATATTACTGCGCACAGTCATGATGTGCTGTGCCAAGATTTTCTATAAATGGTAAAACTGCAAAATTATTCAGAGTTTGCTGAGGTGTGAGCTACATGACTTGATCAACAGTTGTCAGGGGAAAGACTTTGAGAGACATTTGCCATTTACAGCTGCAAATTACAGTTAACTAGCATTGCATAACAGAAGAGGAGGTGGCGGTGATAAAAGTTAAGTTGTGCTAAATAGCAGGTAGCACAGAGAGATTTCCTCTGCCTTTTCTAGTTGAGACACCTTTGCTCATGCTTTGCCTTTCATGTTGTCTCTGGGTATTCATAGTTCCTTGTGAAAGATTATGGTTGTCACTTGGTCTTTGCAGTGCTTGTCGGCATCCAGACAGTTGAAGTATTGTGCAAAAGCCGGAGACCACCGTTCATTTTTTTAATTTCCAGTCAAAGCTATCATTGAAAACTGTAGTTCATAAACGTATTAAGATAGTATTAAATTAAGAAATGCCTTTATAAGCGTTCAAGACTTGGTAAACCATCAGAAATAGTGACCGTCAGATGAACAGTATTTTTATGTTTGAGTGATCCTCCTCTTTTTCATCAGAGCTGAAATAATCCACAGGTGTTTATTTCCATTCTTTCACTATAAAAAAAAACGCTTCAGGTCTGAAAAGATGTGTAGCTGTTAAGAAACTGTTACTAAGGAAAGAAAATCAAAGAAAAAAATCAGCTGCTGTTGTCAGAACGATGGACTGACCTGAATGTGTTTGGGATTACTTTGATGGTGAGAAGCAGAAAATGAAAACAACTAAGACTGAACTTTGTGGGGGTGGTGGAAGATTTTCATAAAAACCTGAGAGTGAATCTCCAAAAGAATGGAAGCTGTAATCATGGTATATCACAATATATTGAATCCTTACCCCTGTATTGTGATGCATATTGTGTTGCCAGTTTCTTGCCAACACTTTAATTAGTGCTTAAAAATGAATGACTAGTACTAAATGGCGGGTTTGACTAGAAATGAAAACCAACTTTTGTGCAGAACAGTATGAAGACAACATTCAGTGGGCGGAAAACAAATTATACAAAATGACAAAAGGCGCTAAGATTAAGACAAATCTACCCAAAACATTCAGCACAAGGAACTTTCCGCTCAACTGAATGTTTTTGTGAAATTCAACAAGTGAGTCATTTGACACATTTCCTAAATGTTTCGGTTTAAAATGCGTAGAAGCAACAGGGGTGACTGTAAGAGGCGCAGAGCTGCTGTGAAGCGCTCATTCTCGACGGTCGTATGTGGATGAACTGAGACGTCTGGGGATTTCAGCTGCTGTTGTAAGTGGGCTGGTGAGAGTGGGGGTTGAGCGAGAGTGTCCTGTGGAGGGCTGTGGATGTTATCACCAGCCTGTTTTGAGCCTATGCAGAGCTGAACGGATGGGAACCTGTGAGGGGGCGGATGATTGACCTCTAGCCTTACCAACATCTCCGCACCGGTTCGGCAGCCTACAGCCTGCCTGAGCAGCTCACGCCACCCCCAACAGCTCAATTCAGCACGGATGTAAATACCTCTCCTACATAACTGACAGTTTTGGTGTGAGTTTTTGTTTTTTTGTGGTAATGCTTATGTAAGAGCCGGGAGCACGTGTTACTTTGGGATCCTCAAAGGAATCCATACTCGGTGCCCTCTGGCGCCCCTGAACCCTGTGCACACCCTCTGAGTAATTGCAAGAGGAACGGATGCTTTAGTGAAGTTGTGAAACGCAAGTGGGCGTATTTATTAAGTCACTCCAACAAGTGCTACCGCACTCCTCAATCTGTAATTGCTGATAATTTGGTGCATTAGCACGGCCCAGTGATGGATTTTGTGGATGGAATTGTGCTGCTTTGGTAAAAGGCTTTCTGCTGGACCCTGACCAGCAGACAGCACTAAGCACATAATGCTGAAGAAAAGGGTATCACTGTAGGAAAACAAGAATATATATATAAATGTGTTTGTGTGTGTATGTGTGGGTGTGAGTTTTGTGTTAAGTGTAAATATGTGGCTCCTCAGAGGTCAGAAAACCATCAGCCTTCTACAGAATATGCCAACAAATGGGAGGCAGTAGACAGCCAAGCAGTAAAATGGATTTCTGCACAGGGTTCAGCACAGCTCAGGAGAGCACGATAAAATTCACCGCTGGGCGGCCAGACCACAGTTAATAAAAAAGCCAAGCACTTCAGCACTGAGGAGCAGAAGCTACGCGGCTGAATCACAAGATTTCAAATGTCAAGTTGAATTTTGAATAGAGGTTTTGTGCCAACACTACAATTGAGGGTGCTTAGTTGTAAAAAGCATTGTTCTGCTTTGTTCAGTGTTTCTTGTTGATTTTGCCCAGAGGCACTATTTATTTGATGTGAAAAATACTCAAAGCAAAGAACATTTCAAGCAACTCTCTTCTGTGCTTAAAAAACTCATATCAGGTAGTGGAGTGTGTAGGCTAGCCTGTATTGAACATAAATGGCAGTTTATTAGGAACGCTTACCTTTAACTACAGTCACTGCTCAGTTTGTTGGGAACGCGTACCCTGTGTGCACTTTATAGGTATATACACAGTTGAGTCACATTATTATGACCGTATTGTGATTGTACCCCTGACTTATGCTGACTTATTGTGACACTGTTAGGTGTTTTTGTCTGAATATGTACTCCCACAATGTTGAGCTGTAGCTTCTGTTCAGTTTACTAGCCGTAGCTGCGTACACACAGCTGACGTTCTGTTTTCACCGTTTTTTTCCCTCCGCTTTGAATTCACCCGCGGCTCCAGGTGAATCATGGGATGGCACAGTGTGCTGCGGTCGCATACATAAAAATGGCTGCCGATTCAGTAGGTCATCCGGGTTCTGTTCGCCTACAACTCGATGCCTACTAGGTATTCGGACATACTAGCCTAGCATGCCTACTGATTTGGGCAAGTAGGTGATTTCGGACGCACCTCAAGACTTCCAAGTAGACAGCATATCCTTTCCTGGCTACTTAAGACTTTCATGCACAGTTTGCAGTAGTCATCATACAGACCACAAGGACTGCTCTTGGCTTGTGGTGATCTTTGATAAATTGGCTAGAGGGTGGTTGACAAATTGTACATAAACTGATGGGCTTCAGTCAAACCTACAAGGTGCACTTGACCAAACTCCAATGAAACGTAACTATGTGGGTATACTTAATAAACTGCCAACTTTGTTTGCTTGTTTGCATTTATGTTCACTCTGTTGGTTTCCCAATATGTTTAATCTACAGCTAGAAACTGTCAACCACCAAAAAGTCCAACACTCAGTGTATGTGCAGGACCTGCTGGAGATGTGAAAAAGTTAAGCAGTGTTTTCATTTATATTGTAGTATTTAGGATTATTAAAGAACGACACAGATTCTGCACAAATTGTAGGCTTTATTAAAGTCTGTCGCTGCTCCAGCCTTGTCTGAAAGTAGGCTTCACAATAAGAGTCCTTCAAGAAAATAACTGCAGTACAAATCATTCAGAATAAACAATTTTCTGAACTTGTTATATTATTAAAAAAAAGAAAACTCTTGTTTCAGACCAGATTGCTGTTGAAGGCATGGTGGTACAGCGCGCTGAGTGCAGACCTGCAGTCCAGGAGAGCTATGTTAAATTAAAGAAGTATGTACAGAAATCTAAACAGCATACAAACCTCTAAATGATATACAGTTAGGGGACAGTACTGCACTAGGAAAGCATCATTTCTAAGCTATAAATGCTGTTTGCAGGCTGCAGATTGAGGAATCAACCAAGCCACTCCGACTGTCTCAGCGCCTAGAGAAAGCCGTTACCACGAATTACAAACCCGTGTCCAATCACTCCTATAATGTAAGCGTATATTTGTGAGCATATTTGTTTGCACTGGCATATAACGCAGTGCATTACTCAAGTTATTTGCGTGCAGGTGGAATACGAAAAGAAAAAGAAAGAAGAAGGCAAAAGAGCCAGGGCAGACAAGGAGAAAGTTCTGGAAATGCTCTTCTCTGCTTTTGAGAAGCACCAGTACTACAACATTAAGAATCTGGTGGAGATCACTAAACAACCTGTGGTGAGTTGCAATGTTCATGAATCAGTTTCTTTATTGATGGACTCTATCTCAGCTGGTCATTGATGGGAAGGTGCTTATGTGTATGTGTATGTGTGTGTGTGTGTGTGTGTATTTATCTCAATGGCTTTACAGCCCACCATGCACAAGTTTATACCTCTGTGCCTCCACACACCGTGCAGCTTCCTATACAGCTATGAAGAGATCCTTGATGTATTTTAAAAGGTGTCTAAACATAGTTTTGGGTTTCATAATACAGGCCAGGGTTTTCACTGGTTTTGAAAATTACCTGTGGATTGAAATTTATTTATTTAATTTGTTTATTAGAATATTTTTGTTTTGTGAGTCACTCATTTAGTCATGTATTGTCAGGTTCTTCTTGTGATTTGATGCGTAAGAGATTTCCATTCCCAAATCTAATTTAGACTTTCAGTGCTGAGCATCAGTGGGTAGATGCAAATCAAAATCTGCGCAGCTACAATTAGCTGAGCACACTAAACCAGGGGTACTTGTTATTTTTTTTTTTTTTTAAGTTTCATAAAACAACATTTATCAAATGGTGTTGCTATCTAATTTGGTTGGTTCTAACCATAAACCAACACACTTAATATTGTATATCGTCACTGTCCAATGAAAAACGGGTATCTCCAAAAATGGCAACTTTACAGGAGAAGCCAAAAGCACTTCACTTTTAATGTGAGTCAATGGAACCTGAATTTTTTCCAAGCTATTTTGGAGCATTTCTATTGGTCTATTCATCATGAAATTTTCCCACAATGTAAGTGGCAGCTGCTGTATTTAATTAATGTAAAAAAATAAAAATCGACAAAAATGAAGATACATGTTTTTATTGGACAGTGATGATATATGTTTAAATGGCAAGATTGATTACTTCAAATAAAATTCTTTCACTCCTTTAGAAAAGACAACGAAAATATTGTACACAATGGCATGCTTTAATATTCATCTGCTCCTAAAGACCTTAGCTGTGCAGTGATAGGGCCAGCACTAAATTACCTCTCCAGGAGCTCTTGGAGCATTACCACTTGGTATATTCATACGTGGACTTGATGAAATTATGCACGCTGGCTCTAAAACAAAGTTTGTACTGAGGTAAGCTTTGTATCCCTCTTTGATTGCATTATCATTGGTAAGTGTGCTTGGTCTACTCAAGGATGGCGCCCACTTAAATGCTGTCTTTTTTTTCTCTTGGTGCTAGAGATGAAGTTGTATGACTCATGTCTATACAGCTGAATTATGAGACTAATCAATGGAGAGTTTAGAATTCTAGTAACTGAAAAACATGCTAGCTATAGACACTCAGTGGTCACTATCATTAATTACAACAATTTGCTTAAACATAGTTACATGGGTAGTTAGTTACTGCAGTGTCAACTTCTGGGTGTTTAACTACACCACTGTTGGACTATTGTTTTTTAACCCTACACATAAGCCATAGGTATTAATTAATGAAGGTTAGTGACACCTGCATACAGACGTCATGGTTAACATGCCACCAGCCACTCTGCTTTACAGTTGAAAGGTTTGGTCACCATGTTAACAACTGTCATAATTGTCTATGTTGGTAATTGGATTTTTTTTTGTATATGGCTTTCAAACCCTAAACTGCCCTCAAACATCCATAGACATACCTGAAAGAAATTCTGCGTGAGATTGGAGTTTATAATGCCAGAGGGCCTCATAAAAGCACCTGGGAACTAAAACGGGAATACCGCCATTACCAGGAAGGAGAGGAAGAGGAGGAGGAAGGAAACATGGAATAATTTGACATGACTTCAGCACAGTAATGAAAAAAGTGGTTTGCTTGATTTCTTGTTTTTTTTCCTTTCTTTTTGTAAATTGGCCTTATTTTGATGTAGCAGATGTAATTTAGATAAATTCTGCATCAGGTAATTTGTGAGATTACTTATTCTGTTTAAAGCTCAAAGCTAAAATAAATATTAATTTGCTTAAAATGCTATATGGGTTTGGTGTACTGCTTTGACTGTTAATCTGCAACAAAAGTGTAGACCAGGCCCATGAAATTAACCAGTAAACAGCTTTATTCTGGTAACAAATAGACATGTTAATTGAACAAGCCACTGACAAACATGACTTAAAACCTAAAATTTATAGAAGCCCCACCTGTCTGTTCTGACTGTTAACCCATCTTCATTTCAGTCATATACTTTATACACCTGCTAAAAGTATGTATATACATATTTTAAACAGCCCATAAGTACTCTGATATTCAACATGCTTTCTTTGGCTTCACAAACACAAGACCCAAAATATGTATAGTCCACAGGGAGATGGTGTCCAGCAGAAAGTAAACCAGAATTTCCAGTCTCAGCTGCAACAGGAAAACATAAGTGTGAATAATTACATCAATTACATCAAGCAAGGTTTGATTAAAATTCAAATATTATTTGAAAGCAAAAATGTGGAGAATATTTAAGCATCTGGTTTATTAATTAAAAAAAGAAAAATATAAACATACTTTTTCATCTGCAGGCCAGTTTGTGGTTGTATGCTCATTTCCACAGCAGTGAGGTCAAACCACCTTGCATCCTTTTTAAAACATGACAGGAAAAACATCCCATTAAATATGATCACAAAAAGCCATTTTCTCCATCTATGGAGCCACTATGTGCTCAGGTAATACATGCTGTAATGTTTCATTGGACATTGCCTCAGCAGAGTTTGGTCATCCTTGCACATGTTACGCATCTGCATTACATCTTAAACATTAAGTTCAAGACTGTCAAAAGTGATCTGGCCACTCATTGAATCTTACTATTCTACATTACTTTAAGTCAGCATGGCCTTATATTCAAAGCTGATGCATCTGATATTAATGCTCATTGTATGAATAATTATTCTCCCTTTGTGTTAGAGATTGCAAAATTGTATACCTCAGGAACCACTAGATGACTCTCCCATATCCTCTTCATCTACAGAAAACAGACAGACAGTCACAAAAGGTTGTTTGTTCACCAAGGTAACGCCTACTGATAAAACAAGTATGTGCTCGGGTAATACATGCTATTAGGTTCACTGGTCGCAACCTCAGCATTAAAGTAGTCATTGTAGCACGCATTTCACACTTGACATGTTGCAGTGAACAGTCTTTAAACGAGCTAGCCTTATATACAATGTGGGCACAGCAAATAGTTTTATACATGACTCATCTTTTTTATACCTTACCAAAGCTCATTCCGAGTTCCGCTGAACTACAGACAACGGTCCAGGTGGCTAGACCTACTAACAGTTTGGTATGGCATTATGGTCTCCAAAGTTTTTGAAAAATGAAACCCTCACATAGCCTTTGTGAATTGGTTCGGATGATCCTTTAAAGGAAGCTGTCTTGCAGTAGTTTGTGGTTGCTGTTGCCATCAAGATGCTGTCTACGTGCATGTTTCTCAAAGCCTTCACCTTCCCTGCAGCGGTCTCATGGCCACCAGGGTACTGTCTAACCTCTCCACTGCTACCATCTACAGTGAAGCTTTATGCTCCATATTTGTCTCACCATCTTTCTTACCACTTGATAAAGCAGCTATTGGTTAATTGTCTTTATGGATGTGGGAGGTTTCCCTAAAACATCCTCTAATAAGATTTGTGCTGCATTTATGTAAATACCATCATGGAATGTGGTGGGCTGTACTTCCCCCGCATTTCTTTTCCTATAAGACGATTTAGGAGACAAAACTTGAGTATACATAGAAAGTTGTATACATTCAGATTAACCTTAAAGGTTTTTTTTAAATTAAGTCCCCCAAATTTCTCAGGAAAGTCATAGCTGCACAAAAACTAACAGCACAGTTTAAAGAATAGGTTAGATAAAGGTTGGTGTCCATGTGTACATGTGCTTTCCGGCTTACTTTTAGGTGCATATCGTAGAATAGAAGTCCTTCATGCATGTACCCATTTTCTACAAATAGAACATTAGAAAATCTCTGATACTCAACCTGGACATCTCTCAGCCACCTTCCAGGACAAGCTGCAAAACTATGTAGAGAAGATCTTTTCTTTGAACAGCAGCTGAGCAGAGGCATTCACCCCATGTTGGTTCTGTGGAAAACAAAGAAAAACTGAATCCGGACAGCCCTACTCTTGAGCTCATACGTGCCTGTGAACTAAAATGTGCTCAGGTAATACATGCTGTAGAGTTTCACAGGTCATAACCTCAGCAGATGTAAGTCATCCTTGCACATTATGCGCCACACGTTGTGTCTCTTTAGCTTTTTAAGTTCGCATTGTCAACGTTAATGCTCCCTGGTGGATATTTATATATAAAGCCACACGTAAAATGACAATGGTGTAATAGAGATACACTAGACAACTCGAAAAGTGAGAACGTAGGACTCGCATTGCATTACATGTGAATCATGTGAGAAACCACGCTTTGTCTAAAGTGTGCATCCATAACAACGCCTACGCACACATGGCCACACGCTCAGTTTTGATCTGGGATCAACAACTAACGCTATAACACAATAGATCACTTATTTAAGTTGTAAAAACACACTGCTGCGCAGTCTGAGTGGTTGACCCCGCTTATCTTATCCAGCAGGCCGCGCGCTCTCCGGCGGTCCACACGGTTCATATGTCGGAGCTTGAAGGCCTGAATACTACAAGCCTGTCGTTCAGTTCCTCTGATACATTTTCATCTCGGCAGCTCATCTCCTACCTGCCACATATCTGTGTGTGCTCATTATGGCAGCTTGCAGACTTGTATCTACTGCCACACAGAGCTGCACTCCGACACTCCAGCAAACTCGAGCAGAAAGAAAGAAATACGTTGCCGTCCTGAGGTAAGGGAGCGCTGCAGTGACGTCATCTCACGGTCGCCTGTGTTGCCAGGTTTTTACAAACGCCTCTTTAAGGACGTCGGAAAACGACATGCGACACAGCTAACTAACTTGTGCGTCTTTATCAGAGCGTTATCACACGTCTTATAGGCCTAATATTTCGGCAAGGAAAAATAAATCCTGTAATTCTGAAACTTTCTATAAATCTCCGTCAGTTTCGAGGACTTGCCAACCTCGCTACAGCTTATCTCTTAAACACGGGGGGCCTCTTGTGGAGGAAATTGTTGAAGCTAATGAACGCTTTTAGTTGGGGATAAGAAAATAAAACATTTGGAAACATATCACGCAGTATAACGCTATAATTAAATTAAGTACACGGTGGTAATAAAATTAAATTAGTACTGTTTTGTTGGCGGTTTGAAAGACTGAATCAATCGAGCTGTCGAGCAATCAACAAGCTCGCCGTTTGCACTCGTGTTGCACTGAATATCAGTAAAGCTTACAGTGAACCATAGCGGACTTTTCTCATTGAGATCCTTTATTAATATGTTGTTGTACTATGATTACACAACAGCAGTCTTTGTTTGAAAAGTTGAATCATTTTGCCAAAACCCAAATGTCTTCAGATTTTATGGAGGTCCGCCTTTTGTAGACTCCGTTTTTGTTTTTCTCAGGTTCGCTAGATGGCGCTATCGGCGCGTTCATAGAAACGGATCCATTGACAATTACAGAAAGTCTATTAAATATGCTCTAAAGGAAACAAGTGACAAGAACAAAGACCCAGAGCCCGATATTCAGACATTTCTGCAGGCCTCTTTCATTATAGCCTCTGTCTCATTTGTGCAGCGCTGATAATGATCACAATAGAGCTGAAACAATTTCCATACCACAGAAAAATGCAAGCCAGCCAAATGCAGGAACATTGTGCTCTGGGGGCTTTAAACCCTACACACATGATTGATGCTGTCCCTTTTTTGTCTAATTAGTGGCTAGTCTGCATTAAGCCATTTGCAACCAATTTCATTGTCCCCCAGGACATAAGAACGCTAAATAGGCCCATTGGCTTTGGAAAGAGTCATCCATAGGAATTCTCCTTTAATACCAAGAGCCATGCCAGGGTTAAGATTTAACATAGAATACTAGTAATATAGAATACTATTTTTTTAAATACATACTTTAAAAATCTATATTCAGGATATGTTACTTAATTTACTCATTTCGAAAAGGACATTTTCAGAAAACACGTTTTAAGAAGAATTTGTAACAGAATATTTAAAGATACTTTACCATATAAAGAATATACAATATTTAAAAGAAATACCATCAATGCATGTCTATTAACTTTATGCTCATTATTTCTAATAATATTTGATATAGCAATTGCTGTGTTAGTCAAATTCTAAAGATGACCCCAATTAATGGCTACTTTTAGAAAACTTGAAGTTCCTTCTTAAGTCTGAGTAGTGACTGATAAAGCAATCTGATGATCAGCTATTAATCTCAGTGTTGCTGAGCTCTGCTAAAGCCTGAGTAGACTGATGAATCAATGTGATTATCAGTTGTTAATCTCAGTGTTATGGAGCCCAGTGTTACAAAATGATGATCAGTTATTAATTTCAGTATCACTTAGGTCTACTAACGTCTGAGTAGAGTGATAAATTAATATGATCAGTTATTAATCTCAATGTAACTGAGCTCTGCTAAAGTCTGATTAAACTGCTAAATTAATGTGAAGATCAGTTATTAATCTCACTTAAGGTCAAAGTAATAGTCTCCTTAATAGTGGATAGCTCTCCGAGTGATAGGTTTAGCAGTGGTTTTCATCTGGAACTGTGGTAGTGGGAGTGTACTGAAGCTGGCAGTAAGAGAGACAAAAGCTGAAAATATTTGGAACTTCATTTAAATAAAAGCGGATTGTTCATTAAGTGTATTAGAAGAGTAATTACATGAAGAAAAAGTTCCAACAGATAACAGCAAGAAACAGTGTAAATGAGAAAAACCCATGTGCCATAACAAGATGTATTCGAAATATATTTTGAGTTTGTTACTTTTTATATATTATAATTGAATACGTTACTAATTACATTCATGACAATGTATTCAGTACTCACTACTTTTTCTAAGTATTTTGCCCAACTTTGATGGAACCTGAAGACAGTCAGCTTTTTGTGCATGCGGTGCCAAACAGATGGGGGCAGCACTGTTGCATGTGCACATGGGGACAGACAATAACTAAAACATGTACAAGCAGTTGATCCTACATTCATATGTAAGAATATTAAAAGATATTTCAGGATATCAGAAAACAAAGACTGGGGTGAGCAGAGAAGACCCTTCTTACAAAAACAACAAAGACTTGTTGAGATTGCTCAGTCTGTTGTCTGCACTCCTGCACTACATGTTTGAAACAGAACACAGAGCTGTTTTAATTGGATGAATAGCAGATTTTGCAGGGTTTGGATTGTTCACAAACACAATTGCTGTGGAGACTGGTGTCTGTTCACAATTTGAACTCATCACATTAACATAGGCCTATACGCATCTTGAGATCATTTGGATTCAATAAAGTACTAATCCTTCCACTCTCAGACAATACTTTATTCAGTGTACACTGTATAACAGTGTTGTCAGAGACCTCTCATTTAATTCATAGCCAGTCAAAATGTCCAGAAACAGTTATTCATTTTTTAGTTTCAGGAAAACATAAAACATATTTCTCAGACAACTACCCCAAAGCCTTAATACACATAATTAAAAAGTAATTGTTCTGCAGGGGTTCTTTAGTTCTATTAAGAACCATGAATTCTTTATGAAACAGTTTTAATCAGTCAAGCTGTTGTTGCAAGTTTGACCGAAGAGCCATTGAATTATTCCTTATAGAACTCAGGGTTCTAAATAGAAGCATTGGTGTTACTAAAGAATGCTTTAAGAAGTGTGTACTGAATATAATACACATTCAGTATTCAGTGTGTCCGTCCTTTGCCTTTATTACAGAGATATTTTTTCCAAAGCTTCAAAGCTCTTAGAAGCTGGTTGCATGTTTTGCAAGTTTTTTATAGGCGTTCAGTGATGTTGAGATCTGGACTCTGGGGTGGTCAGTCCATTGTGAGCTTTCCTTCAGCTTCTTTGTTTGATTTGCCAATTTCCTTATGTAATTTGCCCCTGTGTAACAGCTTAATTGCGGCTACACATTCTCTCAGATGTACAGTGTTAATTTGATGTCTTACAGTGCAAGGATGGAAATAAATACCTGTGGATTATTTTTCCAGGACTAACATGTACTTTATGATTGTTTGAGTGGAAGTGACACAGCACTGCATTAGTATAATTTTAGATAAAATCTGAAACTGGCCAGATATGTCTGGTTTTAATTGAATTCAGTCCACAACTGACTGTACCATGTGGCGTGGCAGCAGTTCTGCGTTTGGTCGATTATTGGGCACTGACTAGGTTTCATTTGTTTCATGACCACACAGCCTAAGGAGATAACAGTAAAAGCAAATCAAATCTGCAGTTTACTGACATCTTCCTGTGTTCAACTGCTGATCCAATTATCTGTTGCCTCCTGATACAGCACTTTATTGGCGGCAGCGGTTCAATTAAAACGAAAATGCTTAAACTCTGCTGTGAAAATGATTGGCCCTCAATTTGTGTTCATTTGCATTTCCTCTGAGATGTATTGTGTATGCAAATAAGTAACTTAAGGAGACACAGTATGTGCCCACTGCAATTAAACCATTCAAACTGGAGATGAGCCACCACATTTGAGAGCGCTGCCTACAAGAGCTGCCTTTGTAGTTTATATCCATGGCTTAGTGTTGAACTTAAGTGTCAGGGCCTATAAGCCTTTGCATTAACCTCAATAAAACTAGAAAGAGCAAGCAACAAGTCTTTGGGTGAGTGCCAGTGCTCACTTTCCTCTGCACACGGAGTTCTAAGAAATACTGGGGAAAAAGTGCGCTCACACATAGTTTGGTGAAATATTAAAGGCTTCAGAGACTTACTTCTACTTTTTGGTGTTTATGGACCATTCCACAATGCTGTCAGGCAGTATTTATGGAAGTAATTTTGCATTGTTTAATTGGTGCATGAATATTTTACTGCTGAATGCAATTTTAATGAAAGATGTAATTTTTTAGTCTCAAAAATAGCCTTAATCTCCAAATTAGCCCTTCAGCAAAACGTCAAAAATCTTTGCATTTTAAAGTCCTTTTTGATTTACACAGTTTCAATTGTTCTGTGTTTTAGCTGAGAAAGTGATCGAGACTAATAAAAAAAATTAGTCACATCTGTGTTTCTGCTTGAGGGGGAGGATTTATGATAAACGTGCAGTGGAGCATTTCTAGACCTGCAGCTGATTGAATATTGAACTTCTCTAACTAAAATGATACTCATCCACCTGCGTTTGGAATCAGCATTTTATTGCCCTTATTATGGAAATCATATGAACAGCAGGTGCTTTCCTTGTACTGGGGCCAAAATGGCCAGGAGGTTCTTTTCAGACTGAGATCTTTTAAATGTTCTTGCTGCCTCTTTCCCGGCTGAGCCAATAGTTTCTGGATCCTGCTGCTTCTTCTTATGCTTAAAATGATAGGACTTGATCGAATTTCGTTGTTTTCACAAAAGTGCCCGTGGAAATTAGGGATGAGTGATTCATGTATTAGTAGAGGAAGAACAGACATTTGTAAGAATTGAATGTTTGCGAGTCTTGGTTGGATTAGAGCACATTGGTAGAAATCCCTCTCTAAGGTTAGATACCTATAATACAAATTGAGTGACCTCTTATTATTACTATGGCGATAAATTATGTTAGATTTGAGGTCTTTTTAAATCAAGCCCCCGTATGATTTTCTATTTTATATCTCTACTGCTCCCTGCTTGTGGGAATTATTAACCCTCCACATGGGATGATCTAATGTTTTGCATATATTATGAAACATCTGAATGATCAGCTCTGTAAATCTGAGCCTTTCCCTTTCTTTAGCTCGCATGGGGTTGCTGCCTGTGGAACTACTGTAATCTGCAAGATTGCATTGCATATATTTAACAACACATTGCATCTACAAATAAACACATTTTTCAGTATTTAATATATCCAGCTGTTCCTTTATTGCAGCCTAGATTATTTTGGTGGGAAATCTGCAGGGATATTTTGGATCTAAGACCGTACCAGTCTTTCCCCTGTACAGTGATACTTTCTGCAGTATATCAGTACATGACTACACCTCATTTATAGAATTTCCAGTCAAAATGGCCAGGAAAAAGCCATGTTTTTTTTACAGAAAACAGTACTCAAAAGCCTTAACATTTACACTTGGTGGTTCTGTAATAGTAGTAAAGGCAATGGTTTTATTTTATTTAGGTTCTTCAGTTGGTACAAGCTCGACTTTATAATAAAGCAGTACCGTTTTTGGTGTTATGTAGAACCATATACAGTACATCCCCCATCTGTCTTAAGAATCATTTCACTGTGCACCATAAAGGGTACTGCTTTATCATAAAGTCGAGCTTGTACTGACTGAAGAACCTAATTTGGTGCTATACAATTAAAGCATTAAGTTGTTCTATATAGAGCCCATGGTTCTAAATAAAACCATTGACTTTACTGAAGAACCAATCCAGAACCACTAAGTGTGAATATTAAGGCTTAGTGTCAAGAATATTAAGTAATGACATAAGCCTGAAATAGTTGTATATGTTCTAAATAGAACCATGAGCTGCATAGTTCTGTCTCAAACACTTTCAGTAAGGTGGACAATCCAGTGTTCTGAGAACACAGCCTGCGTCTTTGTTTGATTTGTGAATCATTGCCTTTTCTAAGTAAGGGCTTCTTAACAGCAACATATCCTTTAAGACTCACAGCGTTGAGTTATCTTCTCAGTGGATGGATGGACAGAAGCACCCATTTTTTCCAGATCTGAAGAGTGGAGCTTGATTTTCTCCTCTCTTTTAAAGATGAAAGCTTTAAGTACTGTTTAACTGATAGTGACAGTTTTGCTGGTCTTCCAGGTCTTGGCTGGTTGTTAGGAGTTCCATTTTCTCTATTCATCAATAGATGCAAGTGGATTATCTTAAATATCTGCTGAAAACTGAAGTTGTGTGTAATGGGTGTTTTGACTGGAAATTACATCAGTGAAGAGGGGCCTCTGGCAGTTGCACAGCACTGTATGCCCACAGCAGATAAAATCAGTGTGTGTTTTGTGTTGTGAACTTGAAGTGCAGTTGTCTTGGTGAAATATCCCCGTCTGTTACCTCATGGCAAAAGGCTTTAGTATGTGAAACCAGTGTTATGTCTGTGAACCACGCTATTCAGCTGAATGAAACATTGTCTTATTCAGCTGCTGTGAGCAATCCACGGTGTTGGAAATGCTCTTTATGTTTCTGTTGGCTTCCTGTGCTTCACAGATCCTCTTTTCTGAGGACTTGAGTCACCTTCCCTCACTGGCTTTGCTATACCTCATACTGTTTTAATTCCTAAATGGTTGAGTCATATAGAGCAATCAGGGCAGGCTCGGGCCACAGTGCCTTTTTTGGGAATGTCATGTGAGGAGGCCGATGCCGTTTTGCCTGAAAATAAAGTCGGAGCTGTCTGGAAGTTGTGGAATGTGTAGCAGGCTCAGGGCCAGCGCTGTGTTTGGAGAGAACCGGGCCGATTAGCAGAGTTCTCAGGGCCACACTAACAGACTCGAGGGCAGGTACTGCTAAGCTTTTTCTGTCTCTCCTCTCAGAGGCTGCTGACTCCCTCACTTCTGCTTCCTTCACCAGCATACTCCTCCTACTCCTTTCCACTAAGACACATGCACAAGTAGTGTCTTACAAGCAGAGACAGGTAGTGCCTTGATGCATGAGCTCAGTGACAAGTACACCCAGAACATTTGGATTGATGTGTGACTGCATCTGTACTTATTCTTACAATTATTTAAGATTTATATTTATAAATTTATATTACTTACTTACTTGAGTTAATCCTGCATAGAAGTGACAGAACTTTTGCTGGAAGATGAATTTAGGCTACCTGATGCATCTATAAGCAATAAAAATGCTTAAATTGTCTGTTGATATTGTGAGAGATTTATGAGATAGTAGCTTCCATGGAAACAGGCCTATTTCTGAACATCTGGGCAACATAAGCAACATCCATCTGGGGGGGGGGGCTCAAACGGCATCCTAATTTTTTTAGATGCAAGAATTAAAGAAGAATTAAGAATCGAATCTCATAGATGCAATCCTCTGGCCTCACTGCCCTCTTTTTTGATTAATTGTACTAAATGAATTGTAAAAGTCTCATTATATAAGCAGCTGCCCACTTATAGCCAGAAATGGGCCTGCATGGATGTACATGTTTCTACAATGGATGTTCTTTTTCAGTGAGTGAGCTTCATACTGACCCACACTTGAGCATTGGGAGGATGCCTGCTCTAGATCCTAGTCTAAAGTCTAAAATTGCTATTATGGGAGGGACAACATGGACAGGCCCCTGATCTGCCTCCCCCACAGTGATCTTTACTATGTAGCAGTAAAGCCCCTCCGCTTATCTCGCATCCACACCAGTACAAGGCTTTACGACTGCACAGACCACTCCATTTACTGCCTTACAAGTCTTCCAGCAAATAAAAAGTCACCCATGCAGAAACAGACACTCTTTCTTATGAGCCAATTCCCAGGTGGGCTACAATGCTTAATTCCTTTTGTTAATGTTATTCCCGTTGCAGCGGGTGATAAATTTGATGAAGTGGTCTTGAACCTGCTCCAAAAGCTCCCCAGGATGCCCTAAGGTTTAATGGAGCATGCACATGTTCTTATCTTTCTTAATTAGTGCGCCATTCTAAGAGTGGAAGACTGCAGAATGGCTAACAGGGATGTGATCACATGATCACAACTGCTCTGTTTTCCTTAGGCGAACTGTTTAGAATATGTATTAGAAAGGCACACCGTCAAGGCTACCGGCTAGTAGAGGGCAATTGTCATTCACGTTTGTAAATTTCAATTCACCTGGAAGTAAATGACACTCGTATTATACGTCCGTCATAAAGTAAACACCAAAGTGAATACACTGGAACAAATGATAAATGCATACCTGGCATTCTGTATGCAGCTTTAAATTGCCCCCCGTTGAGGCCAGCTGCAAGCATTCCTGGTGAAATATTTCACAATTTTAGAAGATGGAACACAAGCATAGAGAATGTGGTTTAACGCAGTCAATCAAATGCCACACTGCTTTTAATGTATAAACACATAAGACACTGAAGAAACCAGCAGACAGTGAAAATGAAGCTGTTTCCCGTTTCTGATTACTTGACCTTGTTGTATGAGTTTTTTGGCACAGGCGGAGGGTTTGGATTGTGCAGAGCCTTTGATGTGATTCGCTGTCCCATCCATGCCATATGCCAGTGAGCGCGTGTGAGGAAGGCATAAACACACTAAATAAGTGCAGATTCATGTTACAGCTGCACAATTTAAAAGATCAAACACGGGGCCTAACAGCAAGCTGGCATTGGGGCGGTGCTGCAACAGCTGGAGGTGTAGCATTGCCAGACCTGAGGGGGCGTGTGAACATGGGATTGTGCATTTGAACCCTGATTCAGGCCTTTAAAGTACAAAGCGCTGATTGCAGCACTCAAGCACATTATAGAAAGGGTATAGATAAGCTACAAGTTCAAGTAGCATTTCTTTACATTTAGAAATAATGCATCAATGAGTCTATCATCATTACAGAGGTCGCTAAAGTTGTTAAATAGATCTTCAGTGTGCTAGCTGCTCAGGAAGTGCTTTGTCCCCAGCATTGTCACAATCCATGTGCAATATATATCAGCAGGAGAGAGAGAGAGAGAGAGAGAGAGAGAGAGAGAGCAAGCAAGAGAATGCGAGAAAGAAAGAGAGAGAGAGAGAGTGAAAGTGCACATGTGGATACCATATATGTGCAGCAGCTTGGCCCACATTGCTCTGTATCACAGCAGGGCGGTTGCGTGAGAAAGGGAGGGGCCCTGGAGCATGGCAAGGAATGATGTTTTCTCTTAATAAAATCCCTTGTTTTTCGTCGGATGGTGAAAGGACAGGAAACCGGCTCAACTCCAGCCTCATTACTATGCCCTTTTGGATTGGGTTCAGCTTGCCATAATGATGGCTCTGTTGGCTGCGGCCCACTTTGCACAGTATTCATCTTCTCCGCTTTTGCACACTAGCTCTCGAGAGTCTTCACAGCAAAAGCGCAGGTGGAGATTACATTTCTTGTGATCCAAGTCTAAAAGCGTATCACCACAGACAATATTACCTCGAACTGTAACTGTGCAGGACAATGAAAAGCCTTTGTTATCTTTAATCTATAGTAATGTAGCTCGTGTTAATGTATTCCAATTTGGATCATGTCTGTTGATGCTGTTATCATAAAATATTAACACAATGTAAAGCACAGCTGGCATCAATGATGTTAAAAAATAAACAAGTTTGGCCGTTTATTTACTCCTACTAAGATGTAAGACATAATAGTGCTCCCATGTTGCAGCATGTTTTTTGAACCATTCTTTTTAAGCCTTACCGGTTTGGACAGAGTTAAAGAGGAATTACATTAACTTTGCAAAATGTCTCCAAAATTGTTGACATGTAAGTCATTCAGAGTGTTTAAATAGAAATTTATTTACAGTGGTGGTGCCAGCAGTTGTGAAGTTTCGAATTATTTTATTTACATTTTATCTACCCAAATTCAAGAAGTCTTTATAAAGACTCAGTCATAGACTGCCTCAGTCATAGACTGCCTCTACCTGTGCAGCTTCTAAAGCTTTGCTATCCAGATTTCAAACAGAGACTCTTTTCTTTGGTGTTTAGTTTATTAAACTGTAAATACTGTTTAACCAGAGGAGGATGGGTCTCCCCTTGTGAGTCTGGTTCCTCCCAAGGTTTCTTCCTCCAGTCTGAGGGAGTTGCCACTGTTGCCTCTGGCTTGCTCACAGGAGGATATATGTTGTAACTGTCTGTTTTCAAAACTCTGTAAATCTGCTTTGAGACAACATTGTTGTAAAAAGAGCTATATGAATAAATGTATAAACTTGTAAACTAATCTATCTATCTATCTAAATCAACAGGTAAATCTACATGTGACGGTAAAACATTTCATTTTATTTTCCTATATGGACTATACAGATTGGAAAGCAATCAATATGTTTTCAATCTGCACAAACTGTTTCTTTGATGTCCCTGCAAAGATAAATATTGTGTTCTTGCTTCTGTTTTCATCCTGCAGAGCCTGATTCTGAAATCAATCATTCTTAAGTTGTCTTAACAAACTCTCAAGCATTTACATGCAGTACTTATGGATGCAAAAAAAAATTTCCCAGCACGTTTAAGATTCATGTGAGGACACTGAACAAATACACTAAGATCATTTTTAATTTTGTTGTTTTCTTTTTTCATCAGTGTCCCATCTCCTTCTTTCGACCATGTGCGTAATAAGGCAGAATCACTAAAAGACATGAGATGGAAACTCAATTAGCGTATCCCCTCATGAGTGCACCAGGGCTCCTCTTCAAATAAGAGATGTTCTGAGATATTGTAAAAGCAAAATTAGAACACTGAAGTGTTTTCATCTACCTGCTGAGGGTTATGCTTTGTGCCGTTGCTTTGGAAGATTCTCTTCGGCCTCTGTTTATTACTCATCTGCTCTTTCCTGCTGGGCATCTGAGTCCTGCAGATACATACAGAGGCAGGACAATGAATCAGAGATTCAGCTAATGTTCTTTAAATGGAAAAAAGAAAAGCTTCATCTTGGATGATCCACTGCATCATTGAACTGATAAAATACTATTTTAATGATAATAAAATAAATGTTTTTGCAAAATTAATTTTTTATATATCTATACACTACTGGTCAAAAGTTTAAGCACACTACCAGTCAAAAGTTTTAGAACAGTTCTAAAACTTTTGATTGGTAGTGTTCAACTGTTACCCGGTAGTGATCTAAAACTTTTGGCTTTTAGTGTATGTATGTAATATGAATATACTGCACCAAATAATTAGATCATAACAGATTTCAATGAATTGAATACACTGGATGGTTGATTGAATTCTAGTCTACTGTAAAGCCTTTTTTTATTGCATCATTCCAAGGGTTTGCATGTTCGAATGAGGTCATCGACAGGAGCTGCTGGCGTTTAAAGGAGGCATTCTGTTAAGTCCTTTGGCCTCAGCAGTGGTTGCCAATACAATGTGCAGCCACACAAAAAGAAAGTGCGGGAGAGAAAAGAAGAAGGAATTTTTGATAAGCCCAGAAGACAGAAGAAGGCACGAGGCAGAATGCCAGCTATGTCGAGCATTCACAACAATGTGTAGTGTCACTGGCAGGGCCACACAAAAGCAGCGTTCTCTCAGCTGTCAAAGACGCCATTGTGGCATCAGGCGAACAGAACTAACCCGCCACAGTCCATTATCACTCCCACATTCCACTCATAATGCCCCCTGACGCACAAGGCAGCACGCTTCCCTCCATTCAGGCTCTGTCCTCTGCTCCACTCCCCCTCCTTCTGCTGCCGAAGCGGTGCTCCTACCCCCAGCTGATGTTCAGAAGTCAGAAAGAAAGTGCTGGGAAGAGTCTGGTATGTCACATCCTAAGATCAGCCCTCAGCACCTGAGCTCTCACGGTGACGTGACACTTGGAAGTGTCTTGAAGGAATGACGCCTCCCGGGGCACGGTGTCAGTCAAGCGTGGGAAGCGCCGGTCGACATGTGAACGCCACCCAAAAGCCGCACCGCAGCAGAGATTGTAATCTCTTTGAGGGGAAAGTGGGATAACAAGGGCTTTATCCTGCTTATCCCTCTTCGGCCTCAAAGCAGCCGCTGTGTAGGCCAGCAGAGAGTTAGCTCCTAACAGGATAAGATGGCTCGGTCCTGAGGGGAAGTCATACAAATTGGCAGCTAATTCCATTGTCCCCCTATTGTCCCGCCATTCGGGTTGAGCCTTCGACAGCAGCAGGCTTGTTCCCTCCGAGGCTCAGCAGGCTTGCTTGTTTAGGCCCTGCCGGCCCGCGGAGAAGTCTGCTGGAGTTGGGCAGGGTGTAGATCAGCTCCCCCGCCGGGTAGGGCTCAGGCTGAGCGACAGCAGCGCCGGCCCCACTCCTCACATGCTGGCCGCACCTACCCTGGCTTCCTCCGGCCTGATTGACAGGTATTTCAGGGGGCTGCCATCGAGGAGACATTTCACATATGTGAAGTGCCTCCCCCCTGTCATGTCTTCCCTCCCCTGATACTCAGTGTGATGCATGGTGCAGGTGGTAGTTTGGGACAGTGTGGCCATGTGAGA
Source organism: Megaleporinus macrocephalus (assembly GCA_021613375.1). NCBI lineage: Eukaryota > Metazoa > Chordata > Actinopteri > Characiformes > Anostomidae > Megaleporinus > Megaleporinus macrocephalus. Next base: position 23,652,685 of record CM038709.1, on the reverse strand, counting down.
GGGCCCCTGGCCTAAAGCTCAGCTCAGTTTTTTGGGTGGATAAGGGTCAACGCACCAACAGTGGTGCCTCACATACCTCGTCCAGTCGGGGACAATCAGAGCAGGTAGGGGTTTAAGATTTAGCGAGGCTTGGAATGTGGAGCAGGTGGCAGAGGTGAATTCCTAACTGTATTAGCGTCAACCAAAGAGGTCTTCCAACGACTCTTGGAGAGGATTTATTATCATTTATTAGTCATTTAGTAGGGACTCATCTGGTAGATAGGAATCAGCGTGAAGACTGATTAATTTATATAACAGCAGTAGTTGCTGCGCATTTAGCAAGATACTCTGAAAATTGTGTCCAACAGAGGCTCAGAGGCTCAGAGCAAAAGTCAGCTGTTGGTTTGCAGATGTTTTATGGATATAATTCCATATGATTTACATCAGCTTTGTTGAGTTACAGAAAGACAGTTGTATATATTATGTGTTATATATGTTATTTCCATTATTACACAACTGAGTGAAAGGTGAAACCTTCAAGGTCTTGGACCTGACTGAGAGCGACTTATGCTGATGTTATGAGGATGTGCATGAGGGGCAATATCTTTGTTGACTGAATTCCACCAACGATAGTATTCAGTTTTATTTCAAAACCAATCAAAGTCTGTATTATATCAGTTTTGATTTGTAATGATGAATTAGCAGAATAGAATAGAATTTGCATTGACTTTGCATAGAAATATAACCACTTTGACCAAATCTGCCTTAGACAGGGAAGACACTTGCAGGTGCTATCACCCCATCACTCTTTTTCTTTCTCTCTTTCTGCTCTCCCTGCCCCTTCCCCATGTGTCGTGTAAACTTTTTTCTTGTTCTTGTAATCCTAAAAAAATATTATTAAATGTCATAGTCTGGTTTGTGTGGCCTTCTTTTTTTGTTTTTGAGATCTAGCATATCTCAGAAATTATAAGTTTTATGTTTTTCATACATTTCTACTTTTTTTCTTAGTCATACTGAGGTAAATGACACACTGTTAACAATTAAATTTCTTTTTTTGAAACTTTTGTTTATTAAATGCACAGTTCTGGATGAACTTTAGATGAAATGAATGCTTAGCAATATAGTTGACAAGTTTAATGATACATATTTGATAGGCTTTAACGACAGAAAGAAAGGCCTGAATTATAGAGGACTGGTCAAACTGATTAGCGTAATTGGGAACGTGACAAGATTTTGACGGATCGCTTCCTGTATGAAGACTTGGGTCTGTTCTAACTCAATTAGTTGACAATGGCTGTGTTTGAAGGGAGAGGACCGTCAGTGGTGCCACAGTTTGAGAGTTTTGCTGTTTGTGTGTTTAGGCTGATTCAGTACAACAGGGGGCCGTCAGAAAGCAGCAGGTCAATGGCACAGGAAGAAACAGACCGCAGAGAAATCTGGCCAGCAGAGACATACAGCTTTTCCACACCAAATCTGAGCATTTTTAGCAGGGCTGAAAGTAAGCACACAGGATTACAGTCTTCTTATGTGCATCTGCTTTCTGTCTTTTCCATTAACGCATCTATATTGAGTCCGCATTCATGTGGAAAAAGAGCACTGACTTCTACAGACTCATGAGTCTTCTGCATTTCCTCCTTATTCCAAGGATTGTTACTGTATGACTACAACCATTAAGCAGATTATTTTCCCCTGTTGACGTTGGTTCACCTGTTGACCCTCATGCATCTGTTTTATTGCCAACATGGTGAAATATGAGTGAGGACACTCACTGCTGTAAACCAGTGGATTCACAGGTGCAGCAACTGTGCGGATGATGCATGAAATAGGTTTCTGAGGCCGTTATAAATCTCATTAGAGCTGGTAATGTTTTTACTTTATTCACTGTAGAGCAGTACTTTTCCACAATGTTGTCAAATTTACAAATTTGCTTTCAAATAACCCATATCCTATTTTTTGTCCTTGAATTTTTCCTTTGATGTCAACTTATAATGTGTATGAGTTTACAAGGGTCATAATTCATTTTTACCAACCTCTCTTTAAACAGTTCGTATTTATTACCATGCCCTGTGACTGATATATGTGAGTAAACTCTGTTCTGATTGGCTGTCCTGTATAGTGCCTCAGTCATTATTAGCTGTAACTTTGAGAAGAATAGGTTAAATAGGTGGATATATGTAAATGTGTTGGTTTCTATGGCATCACAAAAATAATGAATAGAAAACAGGCTGAACGTGTGGCTTATTTTCCATATATGTACTCTACAGACTGGGTAATACAACGTAGGGTATAAGTTAAGCTAGTCTGTCTTGAAGAATTGCTTGACATTTAGCACAGTTACTAATGAAAAATACATGCTCCCTAAGATATTATCTCAGCTGTTCATGTCAACTATTACTAAATGGCCAAAGAAACACACAGCATAATTGATTTTTTCTTATCTGCTGTTTCGGCACAGACATTAATCCGATTTTCATGAAGATTATAAAGTCGACTGCTCATTTTTCACCTTCTTCTTAAAATTTTCCTGTTCTACCTAAAATGGTTCAGCAGTTAGCAACAGTTGCCTGAGGCGCCAGCATGTAACAGCTGTACTATTTAAGGTGGAACAGGAAAACTTGAACAAGAAGCTCGACAAGTAGACAGAGGCACCAGCATGAATCTGCTACATCATTTGAGGTGGACGGGGAAGGATTTGAGCGAGAAGCTGGAAAAGTTGCCGGTGGCACCAGAATGTAACTACTGCATGTTTTAAGGTGGAACAGGAAAATTCAAAAAAGAGGCTAGACAAGTAGACTGAGGCACCAAGATGAATCTGCTACATCATTTAAGGTGGATGGGGGAGAATTTAAAGGAGAAGCTGGAGAAGTAGCATGTGGCACCAAAATGTAACTACTTCATGTTTTAAGGTGAAACAAGAAAATTCAAACAAGAAGCTCAACAAGTAGACTGAGGCACCAGGATGGAACTGCTGCACTATTTAGGGTGGAAGGGGAAAATTTGGACAAAAAGCTGGTGAATAAGAAGTTGTCTTTAGCTGTGCGTAATACACAAAGTATTTAGCACATATATTAAAGTTTTTGTCAACTGTAGCTGGCTGTTGCCATGGAAAACCTATGCATTCAGGTGCAGGCAACAAAAGAGCAGCTCTTGCCTAACTCTTATTTTAAACATAATGCTAGCGGCTCTGACACAGAAAACAAGGCACACCTGCACAGAGATGGATTAAAAGCTGTGATTGTATATATTTAGTTTGGGGTGGTACTATACTAATGAGCCCCACTTGATGAAGTTTTCTGACCTGGATGCCTGGATTGTCTTATTTCACAAGTTGTGGGCTGGATGGCAGTCCAGAGATATAAGTATGAGCCTTGTCCCCTTTAAAACAATGTAATCCAACAAGACATTTTACCTGGACAGCATTTGTACATGGCGTGTCAGAGAAGAAACCTAGAGCTGTAATGCTATGTTAATGCAAATGCAGTACAAGTGCTTACGTTTTTCTGCAGATTACTCTGTTCATCTGAGTTAAGGATATGTAGGGTTTATGTGGGAGAAAGTAGTCTGAGTCATCTACGCAACATTCATCTGGCTGTAGTATGGCTCAACTCTGCTCAGCCAGAGCCTTTTTTATGATTACAGATGCATGTCTGGCTCTTTCAGCCCTCAGGGATGTGCTCTGAGTTGGCACTGTAATCTGCCCTGCATTGCAATGTGATTTTACATGTACTATCTGCAAATTATTGTCCATGGATAAAACATATCAGCGGGATTCTGGTTGCAGGAATAACAGTCCCTTCCTACGAGCCCGCCCCTCTGGCTGTCATAAACCTTTAAAATTCTTTTCCTCCTCCTCGGCCACCAGACTAATTGACCCTTTTAGATGGACTGCAAATAAATTATGCCGTTGTGAATTTACATTCCGCTCCAGCTGTTGACTTTGCAGTGGTGAAAAACAAGAAGCCGTGTAGACGAGGGCCCAGTCTAAGCAGAGCACACTATCTCATTGTGAGCCCAGGAAGCCTGTGGCATGGCCGGCCGAGGCCACTGTGATTGAAAAGCACAACATGTCAAACAGATGTAAAGACTGCGGTCTCGCGCCGAGGCCCACACGGATCGCTGCCAAACGCCTGAGCCGCGGAAACAGGTGGAGGGTGCCCACTAATCTCTTATTAAAATGGAGAAGTATTCTAGCTATGCATGTGCCGGACTGTGTTATTCTAGCTCTTGGCTAAGCACTGCCTCTCATTACCTAACGGGGCTCGTGCACTACTCATTTGCTCACTCACTCTACTGTGAGTTTTTGGGTTTTGTGGGAAGAAAAAAAAACAAGCAAAGTCCAAACATATGTGCCTTTTCCATGAAGAACTTTTAAGTGAACTTTGTTAAAGTAAATGTTTGAATCAGTGGGATAACAGGAACAAAAGATATAAGTATAAACATAAGCATAATCGTTATGTCCATATAATCATTGTGCTGTTGTCACTGATGTATGTTTGTAAAAATGTATGTTTGTATGAAAACGTCTGCTATGCATTACTTTATGTGAAAATATTATAACCATAAATGCTTCAAATGTATAGAGCTTTTTATAACTTGCATTAAAGTTACAGACATTTTACTGTAAAATGTTCTGTAAAATTAGTATTTTGAGAGTTTTCAGAGATTTTCTTATGACTGTGATAATAGAATAAAATATATACACTTATATTTCCTATATTATATTGTCATGTCTGTTTTTTCACAATTGTTTTAAAATGATTTCTAAATTACTTGGAATAAAAAAAAATTTTTCAAAAAATTTTATTTAATTTTTGGGGACATATCTTTTTTTCGGATAATGATGACATGCAGAAAGCTGTGGGTTTTAAGCCGGACAGAATGTGGACAGTACTAATGTTAGAATGTGGTTGTGGACTGGTCAGTGCTACTGGTCAATGTGAGAAAGTTTCGTGCTGGCTCCCACCTGCTCCTGGTGTGGGCCATCCATCAACAGGCCAGATTGTGTTTAGACATGACAAGTGGAAGCTGAGGTGCAGCCAGGGACAGAACTGCTAATGAATCCCTTCCTCTCATCAGATGACCACAAGCCACAGTGCTTAGCACCACTAATGAAAATATTTGGCATGCTCTGACCTTATCCAGGCTGCTCTCCCTCTGAGCAGTATCAGAGAGACAGCTTAGAAAATGAGTTGCTTGGCCCCAAACTGCAAACCACAACATTATTGTGCAAAATACGCTGGGGACATTACTGGAATACCTTGTGTAACACGCTTCAAACTCAATGTGAATATCTTATTGTTATAATGTTATCTGTATTCAGAATGTACAGACATACAGTTCAAATACAGATTAGCATCTTGATGGAAGTAAATGGTTTCTGAAAAAACTGGATTTGAACCATAAAGTATAAAGTAGTGTTCTGTTATAAACAGTCAGGTGGCCCTGTGATAGTGAATAGCTCCAGCATACAAGAAGTTATAAAATGCAAATGAGTTTATTAGATTTTTTAAATAGAAAGTGTAATCCAATAGCTTTCTGTAAGATTCCCTCTAAATTGTGTGTTTAAATGAATAAACATGTTCACAAAATAGTTCATTTTTTTAAGTACAGCAATTTCTGTCTGGCCTGTCAGTATTGTTGAAGCTCATAGTTTTGCTCGGCCAAGTGAGACAATTTATTTTCTCTTTCCTTGGCCAGAATGATACAGATGTAACTGAAAGCAGATAGATGAGATCGCAAGTAAAAGGAATGAGAGTGAAAATAAATCTGACCTGTTGGTTTTTCAGTAAATCATTCTTTATCTTACCACAAACGGAGCAAAATAATTTGAGGAGAAGACCAAAATTGTAAAAAATGCAGTATGTTCGAATGAGTTTAAATATAACCCTTAAGGGAGTGATATATTAAAAAAGCTGTCAAAAATAAGCAAAGAAAAAAAGTACAATAAAAATAACACAAGCGTGGCAAATATATACTCACGCACTGATTTGAACTGATTTTCTTCATTTCATTACAGCAAATTCCCTCATATCTCTTTCTACACATATCAGGCGCACCATTATTGCCACTGTCCTGCAATAATAAATATTTGATCGAGTCATTAGGCTTTTATTGCTTGGTGTAAAATAAAGGAAACTAAACTGTCAGTGAGTGCGAGGAATGCACTCTCTTGACTTGGTGGGTGGGCAAGTGCTCTGCAGGTGGAGAGAGCTGAAACGCTGATGCTGATTCCTAGGCCTGATTATAAACACGCATCAGTGTTGAAATAAGCCCATGTTTTAAGCCATTTTTCACTTTGATTTACTGCCATGTCACGTGTCATCTTTTCTGCTGACCACATCCTTACGGCACTAATTTAACGGTGCTGTGCAAATATGCTTTCTCTCCATACAGCAGCCAATAACAGACTGAAGTAATACAAGTGAATAGATTCTGTAACGTTCAGTGAGGCAGAAAACATGAGAGAAGCAAGCCAGTAACTGAAGAGTTGCTGGTGTGAATTCAGAACTAAGTGTGTTTTACTGGTTTGTTATTGTGCTGTGAACCGGAAGGTCGGTAGCATGAATAGGTGAGATGACCAATTTGCTGTTTGGGCCTATTAGAAGCCGCTCTGGTAGAAAGTGTACTGCTGTTTGAGTCTGCATGTTGTTATGCAGCAAAATGAAACATTTCCATTACATGTGATTTATTCCAGTCAAATACTGGAAAACTCCTGGAGATTTTTAGAGTTTCTGATGAAATTAAATGACAGATGCTATTAATGTCATACCTCCAGTGCTGTTGGCCAATGCTGCTGTGTCAAAGTTGAAATGTCACATAGAAAGAAACTTCAGTTAATGTGCTCCATTTGTGTTATTTGTGCTGCCCCGCCACACAGTGTGTTTCAACTTAGTTAAGTAATGAGTGCTCAGGTGGTGCTGAAAACAAGAGAGAGCTCCAATCAAAGGACATGTGCACTTTAATAAAACCCACCATGCTCCATTTAACACAACTTACAAGGGTGTTGACATGTATTGGCTGAAGAAAATGGACCCTGCCTTTAATATCCAAACAGAACCGGAGCGTACTGTTTCATCTTCAGCGTCTTGCATGAGGAAAACGAATTAGTCAAAATTATTCCTTCAAATTGGAAGAGAAATTGGCATGTGGATGTTAGGGTCCAGATCAGGCTACGTTGGGCCTGGCTTTATGACTGCCATATGCTCTTGTACATTGCTGAGAAAACAGAGGCATGCCAAAAGAGTGTAATGAAATAGGGGCGGCAGTATTTATGCTGTTTCACATCCAGACAGCTGGCGTTGTGTTGGTGATTGTTAGACTAATCATCCGCTCAATTACGCAGGAATGGGGCTGACAGATGAGCGAGAGAGCTCTGCTCTGAAATCCCAGCTCTCTCTCTCTCTCTCAATTTTTTCTGAGCAACAGCTCTTGCCCTATAGGATTATCCACTTTTTCAAGGCCCAGGTTTAAATACCATTCAAACACGAGAATGTACATTTATTGGTTTATTTACTTTGTAATAAAGGGACTTTCAAAACTACAATTTATGCTCAAATGTAGCTGCAAATGCATGTAAATATCTTTTAATGACTGATTTTGGTTTATATGGGATCCAGTGAGGAAAAAGGTCTAGACAAACAGTCACATGTGAAGTTTAAATGTTTAACCTTAAACAGTGGAATGATGCTACTGATATTGAAATTGTGAGTATTGTCTGATATTAATACAGAGCTGATATTTTTCTTAAACACTCAGCTTTATATACTTTTATTTCCAATATATGCTCTTGGTCTAAGATGAGCTTCAAACTTATCATGTGGATGTATGTAAATGTGCAGAAACAATAAATGATATTTATATTATGTGAGGCACAACTGACACAAATAATATAAAATGAATCTGTGCTATTGCAATAATTAACTAAGTCAGTATAATCAACTCATGGTAGACCTCTTTATTATATATATTATTATGATTAATATTTTGGTTTTAAATTATTTTAAGCTGCAGAAAAACAAGTTCAAACTTACATGCATCTCCTAAATTTAATATAATATATCTTCAGAAATTAGGTTCAGTGTTTGGCTTTGGTGCCATTAACCAAAATGTTTTATTTCATAACCGTATTGTTTTGTAAATAGGTTTTTTAAAGGCTTTAGCAATTAACCAAGATTATTGAAGTGTGATGAGGAATTGCAAAAACTATACTACACTGTCATAACCAATAATGCCAAAAACCTATTTTATATGTTAAATGTAGCTGGTTGTAGTTTTTTTTCTGAACTGCATACGTAACAGAACTTGTTGCTGTAATGCTGGCCATTAGAAATCATCCTTACTTTCTCTTTCACAGAGGAGGTAGTGGAATTATTTTAGGCTACATCCTGCACCTCGCACTGTCAACAGGCTGGTTTGGAAGTGCCTGTGGTGTGTCCAAAGGGTACCAGTAGGAGCCTTGAGTGAATTAGCATATAAGTGCATTACATGTTAATGCAGGGACTACAAGCCGAGTGCTTTGATTCCTGTGCTCCAGGCAGGAGCTGCATGTTTCCAATGGCTGGTTTCCTGAAGGAGGGGCTGCGCCTGGAGAGCAGGCTGGGGGAGAAAGTTAGTTTCCTTCTACACTACCGAGAATTCACTGGAGAAAAGAGTGTATCCTCCCTCTTCTGTGTTTCTGGTAGAGGTGGAGTCTCTAGTGATGACTGGCTGTCATTAGTATCAGCATGCAACGCAGTGGACTAGGATTTAAATGAAATAAAAATGCATTAGCCATATAATTATAATATTTTACATGATAACAACACAGCCTCTTTGCACTGTAGTCTATGTAGTTGCTGAATAATGAGCCTTAGCATGTACTGTGTCAAACGAAAATTAATGCTATTTCATGATAGTTCATTTTAGACTATTTCAATTTGCCATATAATATTTACCTGATGTAAAAGGCAGCTTGCAGGTTTTAATTATGCTGTATGGTTTGAATACAGCAGTAACATTTTACTTTTAAAAAAACTAAAATGTAATGTAACAGTTCAGTATTGAGAGCATTGTCATTCTCTTATTAGGTCTTATCAAGTCAGTAGCTGGTAACCTGTCTGCCAATCACTTCATTAAGTAATAAGCATTTCTCAGATTAGATTTTTTTGTGTATTTTTACTTAATAATCTTTTGCATATCCTGTATTGGTATGTAAAAATCCAACTAATGGATGTCATGTTCTCTGGGATGGCACCACCATTAATGCTAAAATATATATACACTTTTTCGAGCAAAACATATGTTGTCCTCTAGACTATGTCTTTTTCAGAGATATTTGTGCTTATTTAAACATGACAGTGCAGGTGTTGCAATTACATGGCTGTCTAATCTGAGAGTGCAGGTGCAAGAATTACTGAATATGTGTGCCTCATTATAAAAATAAATAAATAAATAAATAATAATAATATATATATAAACAGTGGTGTTCTGAAAAAATGCTTAATTCAATCAAATTATTGATTAATAAAGTAGTAATGTATAATGAGTTTATTATCAGTTTTTTTTAAGTGTTTACAGCTAATATTATATGGTATGAGCACACAAGCAAGAGCAAACCATCATATTGTATTTTATGTTGTGTAGAAAAGTGAAGAAAGAGCAAATAAGTTTTTTTTAAGTTTCTGCATTACACTATTACATTCATTCACGATGGACACAGTCTCTCAGAAAACATTTGAAATAAACAAGTTTGCTGCAGATGTTCAGCTTCATTCAGCTTCTTGGTGTACAAGAAATCATATCTGCACATGTTGCTCTGTGGTGCCCTACATAGGAACTCTAATTTACAAATCAGTATTGATCAGCCATCAAAAGCCTTCTTTTTCATAGAACTCAACAAGTGGGTCAGGCATTGTCAAAAAGTACACCATGTACACGGCCATGCATTTTCTGCTGTTTATTTCTCTCTTGTGGAGAGTGGTTAGACGTAGATGGCAGGTCCCTACACTCTTCATTTATCTTGTGCTCGGCCTCTGTTAGGACCACTTGAGGAGCTCTCCTCCTGCTTTGGATCACAGGCCTTTTGCTCTCAGCATCTCAAGATTTATATAATCGAGAGTAGCAATTAGCGAAGCACCAGTGTTGTGTATGATTCTACTTTGAGTGGGCATGTTCATTCACTAGGGCACAATTACGGCCATTATTCAACATGTGTCATTTTATTTCAGTGATCAACATAATATTTTTAATGCCCAAAACAGGCAATTAAGCATGAAGAGTACTGGTGAAACAATGAATAGTTCAAAGATGTACACAGAAAAAACTCATAATAGAGCAACAGGCCCCTATAACACTGAACTCATTAAGCATACAAAAATAGATGTCGAAGTCACTATAAACAAATGTGTCTGCAGGGAAATGTATTATCTTCTTGCTGAAGTGAATTTCCTTCGTTAACTCTCAGACTGATCACACTAATGGAGATGTTTATATGAAGATACAGAATGCCATGGTTTCTGTTTGAGCTCTTAACATGATGGAGTCAATTCTGTATGATGCTACAGGAATGTTAGGGCTCAGTCCTGACACCTGGTCAGAAATCTCACCCCCCTAGGCGATGCATTCTGTAGAGCAGCTCTTTCTCTTTCCCAACATGTCCACAAGTGACCCAACAGCTGTCTGTTGAGCTGAAAATAATACAGTTTCTGGCACAAAGCTCCTATCAAAATATTTAAAGCTGGACTTCTCCAAAATAATGTCTAATTTCACACCAGAGCACATATTGTGCGCTCTTTGCATTCCTGGGCTGAATTTGGGTCGTTCCTCTGAACAGAAGATCTCTACATTCCTCTGGTTTATCTAAGTCTACATTAGGACATGTTTGCGGTGGATGTGTAGAGTCTGTTAAAGCTGACATTTGCTCACAGGCATTTGATCATTTCATTTGGAGTTCTTAGCTAAACAGGAAACACATTCCACGTTTGACATTTAAAGCCATATACATTCTAATTTCTCTGCATACGTTGAAGCGCGGGAAGCCTCTCAATGTTCGTGGCTTTGTGAAAAATGAGTTTGTCCTGCTGCATTTGAATGGTATGACACTATTCCTTCTGGGATTCCTCATGGTCTCAGTGTTTTCCCAAAATTGGTCAACACTCTGTCAGACAGAAACCCTTTTGGACTGCGTTTCAGAGTCATCAAAATGCCTCATAATTTGACCATGATTTATTCTTTTAATATTACTGGCAGACATGTAAAATCATTTGGTATAGCTAACATAATGAGTTGGTTAGAACAGACAACCATTTAAATGCTTGGGGGAGAACATCCAATCCAGTCAACATGGTGTATTTGCCAAAAGAACATATCACTTTATTTTAGCATTGAAAACACATTCTTTTTATCCAACAGTCAAAATAATGTAACAAAATGAAACACTTTGGTAAAAAACAACTCAAATTACAAGCCTGTAAAGCACGAGACTGCAAAAAAAAATATATTAAAGTAAAGCTTCTATTTAAACAAGTCTGCTACTCAAACATTCACACTTTCGTGACTACATTAACACAGAACTGCCCTTCACTGTACCAGCACAGGCAGTTCTTTCAACATAACCAGTGGTAAGTACATAAACTCAGGGTTTTTGAACATCAACCACCAAATAGGAAAAGTTCAAGAAGGTTTACAAAAAGTAGGAAAATATACCTCTTAGACTCTGATATATTTAAGTGGCGTCCTTCATTGCAGTTCCTCTCTGAGAGCTCTTTGTCCAGGTGGTAGAGCACTCCAACTCAGTTCATTAATGATTCGCTCTCTGTGAGCCCGCACCAGACACACTGACTCAAAACAGGATGGTTTGCTTTTACAGAGAGGCTGCTTCCCTCCAAGTTCATTATTGTGCTTGTCTCGTGAAGGGAGACAAAGTTTCCTTTCCTGAGTCGCTTCCCAGGAAATTTGAAAGCTTTCCAGGGAAAGATTCCACAGTGGGACTATGGAGCCGTCTCACATTGCTCATGTCAGAGCTGCCTTGCTCCAAGACTGCGTGTCACAGGCAGGTACTCACTATTTCAGAACCAGACGCTGGCTTTGGCTTTGTCCTGCTCCGATGCTGTGGGAAAGAGAATAAGACATTTTAATAGAGCTTGGATGCATATTTATGAATGATAGCATTTAGGAAGACTCCTAGAGGTCTTATGGTTTAGACTAAATTCAGAATATCTGCTCCTCACCTGTGTCGTAGATATCCACAGAGCCGTGGAAGGATGCTGGCCAGTTGTGTGCTGTAGAGCCACTGGGCTCCAGCTCTGTCTTAACTCCCTCTGCGTTTGAGGAAGGGCTGCAGGATGGCCTCATGCCAGGCAGCAGAAGTGGACTGAAGCGGGGGTCCAGGGCTGTGCTGTGAGTGTGATGGAGCATGGGGTGGGCGTGTGGGTGGGGGTGGCGTGGATGCATATGAGGGTACATTTCATGGACATGAGGGTATCCGGCTCCACTTTGGCTGGCCAGGCCATAAGGCCAGGAGTCACTGAGGGCTGATGGTGGGGGCAGCCCGGGTTGGGCCAGGCTGTGGCCACTCCAAATGCCAGTGTCTGCTGTGTGAAAGGCTGTGTTGGCGGGGAAGTCGCTGTGCACAGAAGAGATGCAGGGGCTGGTGGTCTGAGACGGGTAACCGCTGCTCCACAGTGAGGAGGGCAAGGAGCCACTCTGACTATCAGTATGAGAGATTCCATCTGGAAACCATGACCAGACAGTTAGTTACTGAGTACCAGTTATTATACTGAATATACAGCGCACGAAGACAAAAGTATAAAACAAATACTACAAGCCACCTGTTGATCCCCTAAATCTTAATGGTCTATTCATAAGTTCCCACTCCCATACCTACATAATATACATATTAGTTACTAAATAATCCAGGGTAGCCTATGGATCAATCCAATGTCTGCATGCTTAATCTGACTCTTCCAAAATCTGTGATGGTGAAAATTTCTTTGAGGCTTCTCTTACCTTTCCATGATCCTCCTGAGGCGTGCCTGTTGCTTTTGGTCTCGTTGGTGAAGGCACTAGGTTGACTGAGGGCACGCGAAAAGTGCTCATCCACCACATCCCCGATTTCCCCACGGAAATACGTGAAGAGCACACACCTGGCGCTCAGGTACTCAGCCTCAGCGGGCTGTGTCTCCTTACACCTTGCCTCCTCCACGGCCGTCTGCTCCTCTTCTCTCCGCAGCTCGGACTCGGCTCTAGACTTCTCTACCTGTTTGCCCTGACCACAGTGCGCAGACAAGTCGACTGAGCCTTGCATCTTGCTGTAGGTGCTGAACTTCTTCTACAGACAGGCACGAAAAAAAACGGCAAATGATTTAAAAAGTTGAAAAAAAAGATGTTGCCTACACTAATGCTGTACTAAAATAGATCCCTGCATATTTGAGAATCCTCTTTAAATCGCTGGCTTGCTGCCCGCACTTGGCACATGAGTGGTATGCTGCCCACACTCTTTGAAATAGTGGTGCGCCACCACAGTGCTGAACACAAGCTTATATTGCATTATATAATGGTTTTCTTTGTGAGGGGTTGCCGGAACACAGTCTGTTGTCATTCATTACTTGGAAATACAGTCTCTAATGTGCTGCGCTGGGTGAACTTTCGAGCTGATATCATGCTGGAAATCTGTTTTTATCACACTAACTACGATGACTCATTTCTCTCCAGCTTGAAGTACGGCTAAAATACATCTTGTATTATGTTTATGTTATGTAGTCATTACATTACAAACATAAGACAAGTAAATAAAAAGTTTCAGGTATATCTTCCACCAGAACAAGCCCCAGAGAGAAGGCAATCACAATGACTATTAAAACTGCTACCACCCAAATCACCCAAACATTCTAATTAAATAACTGACCACAAAAGCTACTTTTTCTTGTCTTAGTAAAAGATGCCAATAGAAACTTTTTACAATCTTTGTAGTTAAGCAGGGACCTACCTGCTGCTGCTGGTGATGGTAGTACGCTGCTTTGTAGGCTGCTGCTGCTGCCACCGATGTCGCTGGCAAGTAGTGATGAGCTCCATAATTCTGATGATACATAACATCCAGACAACTCATGGCAGAGGACTGTAATGTGGAGGGATCTTCAGAAAGGGCTAGTCTGGGCTCCTCAGCGAGGGTTGACGGCTAAGAGCACCATTCCCCCTCTTTATAAAGCCCAGCGCTGACAAAAGCACTGCAGTGTATAAAAGAAGAGATTAGCATAAAAAACGTGTCCCCATCGAGACTCCGTCCATCAAAATAAAGGAGCTAACGCGGAGTGAGTCTCTCTAAAGAGTCTCTAAACTTACAGCCGCTCCTGATTGGATGGAAGTTTAGTGCGCCGCACGCTGATTGGATAGAACTGAAAGTAAAAAGAACACCCATTTCATCAGGTTAGAGTTTAAAAGCGGTGCTGGTCATTCTTAAGAATCTGAATTTGTGTCACAGTCAAAGATACATTTGATATATAAATAAAAAAAATATTATCAACAACAACAACAACAACAACAACAACAACAACAACAACAATAATAATAATAATAATAATAATAATAATAATAATAATCATCATCATCATCATCATCATAATTTATATGGTGGTTAACGTTATGTATTGAACATGGTCAACCTGGGAGTAACGATATGTACACTGTTGATATGCTTTCTTTCAGAGTGGAGGATTATTGCCTTGCATTAAATACAATTCATACTTCATGCAATTTATTATTTCTCCAGCTTTTTTCCTTCCTTTCTTTCTTTGATTCTTGCGAGTGCAGTTGGTTGGTTGCTGCAGTCATAATTTCGGAGCAGTAATTTATTGTGTTTATCCTAATTTGTATATTAATTAGCAACGTTGTGGTTAATCTAGATCAGGCATGTGCTGCCCCCTGCTGGAGGAATTATGTAGTCCCCCGGCCAACAAAGGTCTTGCAAACGGCCTGAATGGAGCTTCTGTGTTGGATCAAATATAAATGCTCAGATTCAGCGCTTTCAAAACCATAAAACACAGAGTTCAATGTGAAGACTACATAAAAGCTTATTCAAGTCAGTTTGCACCCGTGTGTAAAGACAAAAATCTATGTGTAATTGATTATGGATTTAAATGTCAGAGGTTTACAGTGTACAGCAATAAAAATGTATGACAAAAATGCATTTATCTCATTAAGGCACAGTAGTCTACCTTC
The DNA here is from genome assembly GCA_021613375.1 of Megaleporinus macrocephalus. NCBI lineage: Eukaryota > Metazoa > Chordata > Actinopteri > Characiformes > Anostomidae > Megaleporinus > Megaleporinus macrocephalus. The sequence goes on along the minus strand of CM038709.1, from coordinate 23,637,514 downwards.
CATGTAACATTATTTTGTTGTGTACGATATCAAACTTTTCTTAATGTTTTCCTTTTATTCCCAAATCAAAGCAGAACATTATCAAACATTCAACTAATTGTTTTTTTGAAAGGATTTTGGGACATTATGTCCCACAAAAAAAAAACTAGTGTTTCTTTTGCTATTATTAATTTTCTCTCTTCAGCCCCAGTGGCTTACATAGTTATGTCTAATCTGCTCTAGTGTTTATTACAAATGGTGCATTCACTTTAAAGGCAGTGATCACAGATGGAGATGTGAATAATTTAGCTGTGTTGTGATACTGAGTATGTGGAAGATCTGGGGCACAGCGACTGGTTGGGGACTAATAGTTTCCTCTCACACGCACATACTGACCCTGAAGGCTAATCTCTTCAGAATTTCACTTGAGAGGCACCATCTCCCTTTACTCCACTCTTTGCTCGTCCACAGATGATTACAATCATCTTCATAAAGGGAATCTGACAATAAGTGCAGGGGAAATAAAGGAATTTTTAGGGGGTTTATTATTTTTTTTACTCTTTTTCTGGCCTAACTACCCACAAAGGAGTTTTCAGAGACTAAACAGATCCAGTGGAATGGCATGCTTTAATTATAGTGCACTGGCACAGACATAGCACAGTGCTGCACGGTGCCCTTTTATTCAGAGACAAAAGAAAAAGCCAGGACTGCATAGCAGAATTTGGCTGTATTTTGAGTTCTGTGCTTATGACGGGGAAAGAAAAGAGTGTTTTGGCTTTCTGAGGCCGATTCAGTTCTTGTTACACCAACAGAAGCTCACAGGTGTGCAGCAGTCAGACAGGTTGATGTATTATGTCATCTAAATGCCATCACATCAGTGTAGACCTTTGAGCTGAAAACGTGCCTGCGGAAGAAGCTTGTGTTTTAGCAGAGCCACTGACATTAACCCCCAATTAAATACAAATTAGCGCTTGTGCCTTTATTAGTGTACATGTACTGAGTGCAGATAATTGGCATTTTATGTCTTGCACTATTGACACTTTCTCATATTTCATATGTCTAGACAATATTAATAAATTCTTAACATTATATTAACATTACATTATCACCATTCACTAACAGTAGGAAGAGTGCTACCACCAAGCTATTAATAATGTGCTGTAATTACCCTCCTAATCATCACATTTTCATTAGTCTACTGTACATAACAATTTGCAGGTTAATGGAAAGAACTTATCATGCATTATTATTTTACAAGGATGTAACAAGACATATATGTTGAGATTCAATAAAAGTTTTTGAGGAGCTACAATTACTTTTTATGTTAAAAATGTCTTCATTCTACACAGCTGTTAATGGGAGGAACTAAAAACACACATTTTAATACACATTATATTCATAGCAATATATGCAATATATGATGATTTAAAACATCTAAATGCATTCTAAATAAATATGACCTTTTTATTATTTAATAAAATGTAATATGTAATATATTTAAAATAATATGTCAATATATCGTAGCTTTCCAAAAAAACATTACATTTACAGGAGATGGCAAAAACGTTCTTTATTTTAAAGCTTAATGAATGTACTGATACTTTATTACATGCCATCATTGAAAACCATAAAAAAATGGACACATATGTTCTTCTTTCCACAGCGATTATATTTTAATATGATAACATATGTGCAATATTAGGATATCGTCGCTGTTCAATGAAAAATTATTATTTTTTTGCATCATTTGAACACAGCACTGCTATTTACATTGTGTGAAAGTGTTGATGATGAATAGACCAATAGAAATGCTGCAAATTAGCTTGGAAAAAAAGTTTTGGTCCTCTCCTGCACAGTTGCCATTTTGGAGATACTGTTTTTTCTTTGGACAGTGATGATATGTAATAGTGTTCATGTTTATTGTTCACATATACATCAAAATATAGAAAAATGTATTACAGGCACGACACATTATGAAAATATACAGTCAGTATTGTGGTTTTATTGTGGTAAACATTAATACAAAACTTAGTAAAAGTTCAAACAGACTTTTTGTTGATTGTCTTAGTTAAAATAAGTACATGATAATAGACAAGACACAATAATATTTTCTTTATCTGTATTAATATTAGCATATTATTTTTTTTGTACAGTTTTATAGTGTAAAGCAGAAAAGGAGCACGGTTTGGGCACATTTGAGCTCACAAATAACTGTTAACAAGCTCTAAGATGTTAATTAGCTTCTCATGGCTAAGTTGTTTTCACAGTTAGCAACATTAGCAAAGGCAAAGGTAGCCCACATTTCTCAAACCTTGTCTCATCAGTCAGCAGATATGGGCGCCTCTTAGCAGCTGCCTAGCACTCTGAAGATTAAAATAATTGATGCTCGAATAACAGCCGGAAGCTATAAGAAGATAACAAAGTGTTTTCAGGTAGCTGTTTCTTCAGCATGTGATGTAATTAAGAAATGGCAGTTATTCCATGCGGTAAATGTTTATAGGATTGCTGGAAAGTCAAATTAATCCAACTGACTGCAAAAGACCTTGAGCAAGATTTAGCAGACTCTGGAGTGGTGGACTGTTCTTCTACTGTTATTTGTAGATCTTTCTACTTGCTTTATAATTCTGTCAAGTATATTGTCACTATATAGTGGCCAATATAGTGAGATAATTTCCATCATTACACACAGACACTCCCAGGTCAGAAGTTTGCACTGGAGCAGCTTATCAAGCCTGATACATTTTGAAAACTCCTGTGGACTGATTAGCTTAAATAGACCTTTTTGACCACACTGAAAGCTGAAGATAGGACGGCTTCTACAACCGTAAAATGATCCTAAACACACCTCAAAATCCATACCCTGGACTACCCTAGAGGGCGCTAGTGGAAGGTTTTGCCATGGCCCTTGCAGTAACTCAATCTAAACATGATCGAAAATCTTTGGATAGACCTCAAAAGAGCAAAGTGCATGCAAGATCAAGATTCTCACAAAATTAGAAGCCATCCAACAAACAAGAGCTGAAAGACTCTTAACTGTTACCATACCAAAGTGGGCGTTACTAAATGCTGACCATGCACGGTGCCTAAATTTCGCTTTGCACCTTGTTTTGTTATTTTGTTTCCGTAAAATATAAAAATATTAAACATGTATAATCTTTTATGCATTTTGCATATGGGTACAACATAAATATGTTACTGAATTATTCACAGTAACAGACATTTTGATCAGTACTGCATGCCATAGTGTGTGTAAATATATTTCATTTGATTATGGGTGCAATCATTACAACAACAAGCTCTGTTATTCAATTAATAACATTAATAAATTGCTACATATACACGATTCAAACAAATGCAAAAACTGGTTTGAAAAGGAATAAGAGTCTTCATATGAATCTGAGTGCTGTGGTTTTTCCCAGTCTGAATGTTTCTTCTGTCCCCTAGTGGGCTGGTTGGAAGCAGAAGCCAGGATGACACCAATCCCCTGAGATGTTGGAGAGAAGCACTAAACTGTGTGTCCTCTGCTTAGCGTTCACACTCACTCCAGTGCACCTTTGGCCTGTTAGAGGAAATTAATCACAGCATGTGTATTTTTATTAGTACACAGAAAAATAGATGTAATAAAATGATTTTGTGTGACAAGAAGCTCAGTCATCTCAACTGCTAATTAGAACATACACATAATAGCTGCATGCTATTGTGCCACAAGGACTAATTATAGACCTGCTTTAATAAGCTTTCAGCTCACAGCTCACAGTCATGATACCTGTGTGTCAGAGCAGTTAAACAGACTTCAAAGCAATCAGTTGTTCATTACCTGGATAAATTGAAAATCATGTACAGATGACTCAGTGAACTATCAAACACATGTATCAGGCAGTGAAGTGTGGCAATATAGGGATGTGAAATATGTATAGAAATATAAATTCATGATGTTTGAAGATATTTGCACAGATCACATAAACAAACATACAATCTTTCCATTAGAATCTGAAAATACACAACAGAAAAAACAGTTTAAAGTAGTTTAGTAAAAAGGAAAAATAAACGTTAATGATTCTCAACTTTTTCTCGTTTTCAGCAAATGTGTGAGATTGTGTCTTTTGCAAAAAGATCTTTTTAAAAATAGTATCTTTTCTATTCAAGCCTGAGTCACTCATCAGAAGATTTTCCCATTGACTTTAGGTTGACAGTTGTTAAAGCACAATTGCATAATTGATGTTACGCTTATATTCAATTTGAAAGGATTTCCGCTTATGCTCTCAGACCATTTGACCCCATCAAATGGTCATCATGTTTGTTTCTTGCTGTAGGTAGCATAAGAAGCTGCTTAGGACCCCTGAGCTACCAGGGGGCCCCAAGGACATATTTTTAAGGACATGTTTTATATGTTATGCTGACATTATGAGCCAGTCATGCCCTCATGGAGTCCTAGCATTATCAGAAAGTAATCCTAAAATATTTAGATTCGGTTTATATGTTGCTGCGTTGCACATACCACTGCGGTTTGTGTAATATTGCGGAATTTCATCCTGACACTCTATTGCAAACAATTGAAAATCTGGTTTGCCATTTCATTAAACTTTCATATCAATATTGCTCAGAAATCTTCAATTTGTTACAATTGATCACAATAAAGATATTAAATCAATACATCGACAACCTCTATACAGTATACAGTGTTTGTTTTGTTCATCCATTAAGATTAAAGAGTTAATATAGAGTAAACAATGCGCATCTGTGTAAATTTAAATATATTTGTACATCATATGCATGTCCTTCTACCCAGTTTGTGTGCTTACTGTCTGTTAGCTTAATGCCTGCTTTGAAAAATTCTCTAACATCCAGTGAGATTTACCAAACCAGTTTGTCTGAACACTTGAATCACATTTCCAGCAAACATACAGCGGAGACATCACACGACCTGATTATTTTTAAATCTTCAGCTTGTGTTAAGGGTGATGGTGAAATATTTAGCTCTTCAATCAGTGCAATTTAGCGCATGTATGGGAAAAAATCACGTTCCACAGAAAGAAGCAATCATGTACTCATCCATCTGTGGGGCTAAAAGGGTGCAAAGTGTCAAGTGCCAGCTCAAAGAATATAGTGTATCGGTGAGAATTAAAATCCCATTTCCTGGAAAAACAGACAAATGCATGTAGTTAATGCAACAATCAACATGCGTGTCCTCACCCAGACGTCTTGTTCATATAGTTAATTGTCTTACTGTTTAAGCAATTACACCGTCATACCAACACTGTATCCTAAATGTAAATTTTAATTGCGTGTGTGATCCTTAAAAGGAAGCCCATTTCAGTTGGCGTGACCACCATGGAGTCAGTCCAGACACCAAAGCTCTTCATGTTAATTGTTCATCTCCATTACTTCCTATTTAAATGATTTTGTGGCTATATCAGGACCATCTTGAGCACTGGGTCCATGCATGAACAGCAGATAATTAAGCGTTTCCGTTTTCTCTAAATGTCATCATTTTTGAAAACGTGAAGATAATGGAGAGGGCTGAAGGAGTGCATCCATCTCCAAATGAGCTGATAGGGGTTCAGAGACCCCATAGGTAGAGATAGGCAAACCCGTCTGTGCTTTTGCATACCAAAGAAAATATGATTTGAGGTCAAACAAAGACTTCTCTGCTGGAGGAAAATATTAATTGCAAACTCTTTTGAACAGATTTTAGCTCCTTGTCTTTAGTGCGCTCATGAATGTGTTCTATTGCAGGCTAGTTATGTTATCTGATCTGCGAATTTGAAGTTTTAATCAACCACCGATTCTGCATGCTTTCAGTAGTTAGCTGTATTGAATAGACTGTGAATGTCTATTGTTTTCTAGGAATTCCTGGAATTGTGTTATACTGAGACTTCTAATCTTACCACGTTTATGATAACAGAGAAAAATGAAAATATAGCCTGTTTTTCTGCTGCAACAGCATTTCTTGTAATCAGAAGAGGATGCAGAAAATGTTTTAATCCCATTGTCATTACATAGGGAGTATTTAGGGCACGTACTGGTTGCAGGCAGGGTGCTCAGACACTATCTAAGTCTGTCTGGAATTCGTCCAGTGTCCCTCTCTGAAGGACTTCTCCTCCCTGTGCCCTTCTAACTTTAATGATTCTAATTCCCCATGCAAATACTATTCATTTGCTCCAGTTGAGTAATTCTGGCTTCTGTTTAACCCTAAGGCTGTGCTTACCGAAGTACAGGGGAAGACCTTGCATTTACACATTCATAACCCACTGCAGTGCACTACCTCACCTCACATGGACTATGCTGCAAGCACTGCCTTTGGATGGTGTGCTGTCATTGAACATGCTGCTGAATGTTACCAACCAAGACGTTTTATTAATTCACAGCGACAATGTGTGTTATCCACATGTAAGACATATTTGAACATGACTGATTAATCACTGGGTCATTAATGATGTGCTAGGCTGTGTGACCATCTTACATGTGTGTGTGTCTGCACGACTGCAGCTCAACAGGGGTGATAATCTCTCATTACCCACGGTCCATCGGTGCTCTCGCGTGGTACGATGCGGGACGCTCCTGAGCTGTATTCTTCCCAGGGGCAGATGGAGTGAAGTCACTCGATATATTAGCTCCCTGCCTCTGCTCCAGAGCACTCAAGCACAGCTCATTTATCACCGCAAAGCTGTGGCCACTACATCAGCGTGATAGAACCCAGATTCCTCTGTCCCTGTTTGCATGTTGTCAAGTCATGTCTTATATACGGAGGCCATAATACAGAATACAGGTATTGTTTTGTCTCCAGCAAGAGCTAGGATGAAATAATAAGGCTATTTATTTGTATCATGGGCACCTTGCACACTGCACAACTGTCTGTATATATATATATATATATATATATATATATATATATATATATATATATATATATATATATACACACACACACACACACACACACACACACATATATATATATATATATATATATATATATATATATATATATATATATATATACACATATATATATATATATATATATATATATATATATATATATATATATATATATATATATATATATATATATATACATATATATATATATATACTACTGCTTAAAAGTTTAGGATCACTTTAGAATTTTATTTTATGCAATTTTCATGCAATTCACAATCAATGTTGTCCATTTCACAATTCATTTAAGTGTATAAGATGATTTTTAAAGAATAAAAATGTTTGTATTAAAGCCTATTTTTGTATAGAAGCTTATTTTGCATATAGTTCTATTATCAGCAATTCTCAGTCCTCTGTCTAAATCTCCTGGTACGGCCGCCAATCCAAGTTAAGGATGTTATTGGGCTAATTGGTTGTTAGGACACCCTTGCTCAATTGTGATGCACAGCTGAAAAACATTACACTAATATATACTAATATGCTGTATATATCGCTGTATCTTCATTTTTTTTTTAATTATCAAAAAATGCCCCAAAACATTGCCTGTTGAACTTTGTGTTGTAATGCAATGGTCCAAGAGTCTGGTTACATGGACCTACATTAAAAATAAAGTATGTTTTTTTGCCTTCTCCAGTAAAGTTATCAATTTGCATGTACAAGGGTTTGTTTATATATATATATATATATATATATATATATATATATATATATATATATATATATATATATATATATATATATATATAATACAAATACGAATTTGTTCTTAGTGACTTGCTTGCTTTAATTACAGGTTAAAAACATTGTGTATAATAATAAACAAAACAAATACGTTTTTGGACTTTGTAGATGAGCGTACATATCATTTGTTATATGCGCTTTCAGGAAAACCTAAGTGGTGGAAATATTTAATTGCTGTAAACCTAATGTGTGTCCAATTAAAGTTTTTATTTATATTATCATAAGCAAATATGTGGCAATTTGATTCCTAATGAGTAATATTATCTTAAAGACAAACCCATTATGACCACCCATGGCTAGAGAGGAGGTGTATGTCTTGTCTGTACTAAAGGACTAATGTAGTTTCCCCAATAATATGATAGCAATGGCATTTCAATAGCAGGATCTCTACGAGGATCTAATTTCACAGCTGAAACGTCTTATTTGACTGTCTGGCTGCATAGTTAGCACATTAACACTGAACGTCTGTTCGCCTTGGGCAATCTCATGAAGAGAGAAAGAGAGATAAATGTTTCAAACGCGCCTCGCTGGGAGTACTCCAACAGAACCCTGCACGCCGGCTGCAAAACGTGATGTAGATTTTTAATATACTTTGAAGACGCCCTCGCTGGCAAATGAAATTGTACTTTTGTCTCATTATTGCAGAGAATTGGTCTGTGTGCTTGGGGCAAGACTGATCACCAGTGGGCTTATTGTCATTATGAGAACATTTAGTGCTGGTCCCTGTTGCCAGCCTTGCTGATTATACGAAAACATCTCCCTAATAACCTTAACAAGAATAATGCCCCAGGACGGTCAATTTCCTCCACGGAGTGAGGCTGTAAACCGCCGGAGGGGACACACGCGCTATCCTTCCCAAAGTCACCCTGTGCCGCTCTCCTCTTCTCCTTGGCTCCGTTCTTTTGCTGTGCTTCAGTAATCCCTGCCCTCATTCTCCTCCCTGCCTCTTCCCCTTAACCGCACCGGGAAATCTCAGCGGCGGGGGCACGGGGTCCGAGTGGAAGGACTGCCAAAACCACAACCTGACAGCTGCCAGATTCATCAAAACATCTTCATTACAGAGGAACTTTATATGGAAAAAGAGTAATACAAAAAGAAAACACAATCTAGGAGTTTTTACACTTACAGGTATAAGTAAATATACCAGATTTTCTTAAAAAATATATCGACATAGAGCAGAAAATAGAGACTGACGAGCACCTTCTTCTCTTTTGTTATGTTTTGTTTTGCCCCCCTCGTGAAAAGGCGATAAACTAAGCACAGCAGCACTATAATCACATTAGGAAAGTGTGCGCTCTCTCAGAAACGACACAGCGCCCTCTATAGGGTTTGTCAGAAACTGCACCAGGATTCCAGCCGTGACGTCAGAGCCGAGCTGACTCAGTTCAGTCATGTGGAGAAAGTCAGTCCGATAACAAACAAGGAAACCGGGAGTTTAGAATCGGCGGGCTGAACACGTCCCTCACTGCAGCCTGTTTAGTTTAGTTTTAAATCCTCACTGAATCCTCGTCATGGCCTCCCTGTTTAAGAAGAAGACTGTAGACGGTAAGTTAGACACTTTTTGCTGGTTAATTCATAGTTTCTTCCATCAGCTTTGCCTGTGTAGAGTTAATAACCGCCTTCAGCTCAAAGCGGCTGTAAGAGCTTAAAAAAGCACATGGAAACTGACAGACCGGTTACACCAGTTTAACTAACTTCTCACAGTTATTGTCAGACAGGACTTCTGTGACATTTCTTTCTTTCTTTCTGTTTATATACAAAAACAGCATAATTTGTTGTTAAACTAAATAATACGTGACAAAGTTAGAAACCCAAGTGGTCAGATAATTTTGCTTGAACAGTGTTTAGCGGCGAGCCAGTTTAGGGGCAGTTTGTTGGGTTAAAGCCCCTCAGCGTGACGGTTTATTACTTTAATTTACTTGTTTAATTTAAATATTTGATGTCAGCAGTCGTACTGAGTGATTTTAGTAGGGAGCCAAGCAAATAATCAGTGAACTAGATAGACCTGTAGCTAGTTTCAGTGTGCCAGAGTTTAAACTCTCTCTCTCTCTCTCTCTCTCTCTCTCTCTCTCTCTCTCTCTCTCTCTCTCTCTCTCTCTCACTGTCACTGTGTACATAGAGTAACGTACGAGTGGGCAGGCAGTGGGCAGATTTTGAAATGTGCAGCCTGTGAGACTGATCTAATGTTACCTAGTTATTAATTATGAATAAGACGTTAATAGGTTAACTTGTTCACTTGGCTGGCTCTGTTAACAGTTATTACCAGTGAATAAAAAGGTGCTGATTTGGTTAAAAGGGTTCTGGAGTCAGACGAAGTGCTTTGGTCGCTCTGCTACATTATTTATGTCTTTATTGCAAAGTTCCTTTCATCTCACCACAGGGGTGTTAAATGAACTCCACATCATTATCTGGAAGACCATATTCGTAAGCTCTTTTATATTTTATATTTGAGATATTTCTGTTAGAAAATGTGTTCACTGTAGCACAATTCAAATACAGTGACGGACTCCCATCCAGATAGCCCACATCAACCACGCATTCATAATTCATACCTGCTGCTTATAGACTAGATCCTTTCAGCTTAGTCAAAACTCCACATACCCTGACAGTACAGTTTTACCGTTATCACACATTACCTCAATGTCACTGTGTAATGTGTGCTTTACTACGCCATCATATATGTCCAGAGTGTTTGTGTAATAATGTTTATATAAATACATTAATAAAGTAAAAGAATGGACAAAAGAACAAATTAAGAAATAATATAATACAAAATCTACTTAGATCACATAAACACTATACAATCCAGGTTTTACTTACCTTCTTTTGTCGTTGTTGTGCCATCCTCTCCGACCTTTTGCCATCTGTTCCTCAGGTGCCCGGGTAGCGCGCAGGATCAGTACACCAAAGCATCCTCTAGATTACTATGAGATGGCAGGGTTGGTTTAGCTTTAGACTTGTGTGGACGACAACCCTCCCTCTACTACGTTTCGGAATACGTCACCATTTACGTAGTGTATGAAAGTAGTTTTTTGTGTTTACCATTTTTGGTAATGCACTTGGATGGAACTTTTAAAGACACAGGCTTTATTTTACATAAAGTTTATTTATCTGTTAATTGGGGTTTGATGGGAATATTTGTCAGTTTTTGTGTATTTTTTTCAAACTCTTAATTTTTTTTTTACTTCATATTTCATATATCATATTTTTTTCCTTTATTCTGCATTTTTTCCTTTTTGTTTATACATTTTTTTAAATTTCTTTTATTTATTTATGTATTATTATTATTATTATTATTTTTTGGTTTCTACATTTTTTACTTTTTTGGAGAACTTGCTCCTCCAGCAACTTGCTCTGCATATATCTTTCTGTTTTTGGACCCCTGACAATATAATGGTTCTCTGCACAAGCTGACGTGCTTATAACACAATATGATTGACCATTCATGAGAACAGTGTGTGTCTGATTGCAGTGTAGGAGAGCGTAACATCCCTGTGGGCAATGAGTTAACTTTTAGACCATCAGATGTATTAAAGTGTTTGTCTGTTTTGCCCCCAGACAAACCCACCATGTATTTCATTTATTTTCCCTTTCTCCCCTTTCTCCCTTATCTCATAAAGCATGCGGGTGTTTTACTCTAGGCAATAGTTTTTTTGTGCATGGAGGTGTCAGATGGACCAAAAGTGATTTGATTGGAAAAATGAGATTGTTAAAGTTTTTGCTTATAGACGTGTAGTAAAATGTTGCTCTTATTAGTAGTTTTTATTTAGCAAATAGTGAACATTTATTAATCAGTGAGCAATTAGTGAACATTAAATTAAGTGTGCTGTTTTCTTTAACATAAACGTCATGTGAAAGAGACAAACTGGCTTTGCAGATGACCAGGATTCTGCTTTGGAGACTGAGAAGCTGAAATGATTCAATGTTCTTAAACCAGGATGAAGAGAGCAGTTGTGGCTGCTGTAATCTCTTACTAAATTGCCATATCCACACCTTAAGAGGTTTAAAAAGATTTGTCTTTTAATTAAAAGTGTTGAGATGCAAAAATCTGCTGTGTGATGATGGTTTGAAACGGTATGTAGTGTTTTAAAAAAAGCTGAATCAAAGTTGCCAATGATTGTTTCTATGTTAAGCACAGAAAGTAGTAAGCCTCTGCAGTAATGTTTATGTTTAATTCTGCTGCCTTGCTTTCAAACATTACCCTTTTCCTTCATGTTGAAGTCCTGAAGAGAAATATGCAAAGCTAGATTTGAGCTTGTGGTGCATAGCCTGTTTTGCGGATGATACGAAATGATGTTAATTACCAGCATAGATACAGCTTAGAATTGATCTCATTTTAGTTTGATTCAGGTGTGTTTATTGTTCCTGATGTATGCTATTATATATAGATATATTTCAGTCTGGTGAGTGATTGGGGAATCAAAGTGTTTTAATCTATAGTCTCCTAAACAGAACTTGCGTGCATTCTGATTCCTTGACACTGAACATGTAAGCTGGCATGGGAATTTTCATGGCATGTGTCTTTAAAAACACCAGAAACAAGGATTCACAGGATACAAACCATTATGCAGATTTTCCTATTAAATGAGTTCTGAAGGAGTTCACCCTAATGAACATAAACAGCCATCCATTTGTTATTGTTTCTGTCAAATTGAGCCATATAAACATTTTTACCATTATTTTTTAAATTATTGTTATTTTTATTTTTGCAATGTTTAAAATTACCCAACGCTTTCTGCATTGTATATATTTTGCTTGACGAGTGGACCAATAGGAATGGTTTAACATTACTTAGTACTAAATCGTGTTAATGTGTATTATTATTAATGTATATTAATGTACTAACATTCATTGAAGCTCTCTTCAAAAGTCACTGTTTTGGAGGTTTTCTTAGGACTGCTTATCGCTCCTTCTTTGCTTGTGAAAGTTTTGAAACTACTTTGTCTGCCCTGTAAAGGAGATTTAGTAGAAAAGTTTTTCTAGGGAACAAGGTCTACTGTCAAATTTTTGCAGAAGTTGTGTCGTGATCAGATCTGGCTTAGTGGCCCACATTTTGTTCGCATATACATGTATTAGGCTGAGAGTGAAACTCTGAGGGTTTCAGCTCAATGAACCGTGTTTGGATTTTCCAGACAGCTTTATTACATGTTTTTCTTCATCCTGGCCTGTCACAGATATCATCAAAGAACAGACCAAAGAGCTAAGAGGCACCCAGAGACAAATCACCAGAGACCGGGCTGCTCTGGAGAAACAGGAGAAGCAAATGGTAAGCATCCCTCACCTTTTCCCTTTTGGAAAAACTTTGGAATTTCATTAAAGACAAATCCAGTGTTGCTCCAACTATAACACCTGAGGCATAAAGAGAAAAAGAGAGACCCCTTGCTAGCTCTTTATGTCCTAGGCCTGTGAGTAACAGTACATTTCCCCTCACTCTCACCCACTAATCATTAAACGAGGGAACTCGCGATTCTTTGGTTTTTAAATAAACATAGAAATCTGAATATAATTGCCTCCCAGGGGGCTCCTCTTTCCTTATATTTCCTTAATTAAATTTTTATTCTAATTAAGCAAGTGGTTTCCTTTGTTGTAGGACGTAGGACATTTTTAGAAGTGACCTGATTTTAAAATTTAGTGCAATATAGTAAATAAAAGCAGTGTTCTGCCATGATCATGGTGCTTTCTCTTCATGTAGCCCTTGGTTGTGCTCCATAGACTGCAGACATATTAAAGAGATTTTTGAACTTCATTAGTCCTCTTGCTGAGAAACATTTCTCTGGATTTTATGTAGTGATGAGAACTGCAAACTGTGAAAGTGGAACAGCGTCAGGTCGTCTAATTTGGTAAAACAAAGTTGACTTGGAAGATCCAGTCCAAAGTATGCAGCGCTGCACAACCTACTTTACCATGATTTGTGATGGTGAATCCACTGTCAGTCTGCAGACGGGAGAAAGTGCTGTGTGAGAGATCAATCTGTCATTTTTACACCGTCCCTCAGAATCTATGCATTGTATGGTGGCTGACACAGCAATAAAGCATCCCTAATAGGGGGGGCTCCTCTGCTCCCGTTTCCCATCAAACAACATTAATAATCATGAAGACTAGAGTGTTTTAACTCCTAAATTCGCCCTTTCTGTCATTTTTGTGTGGGGTTGACAGAAAGAGAGCGAGAAGATCCGAGAGTCATCTGTCATAAAGGGCCATCACACTTTTTATGGTTGAGTAGGACAGACGCTGTGCTTTCATGAATGCTGTCTACATGCGTGCGTGATTAACATGTGTAGGGGGAGGACAAATGATACTTAAAAATAAAAAAAAATGAAGCTATGCAGAGCTCTAACTCTTGTTCAGTTAGAATCAGCAATTACGCATTCACTAGTTGTAAATACTGACACTTATTTCTTCATATCTGTTGGCTGACGCAACAACCCTACATCACCGTTAGGAGGTGATTCTCAAACCTGTCTTCAGGTGCACCAGACAGTCCAGATTTTTACTGCATTTTTTGGAACCTGTGCTTATTGGCCAGTATTTATTATAAGACTGTTAATCAGTCACTGCAAAGAAAGACAAGGCTATGCCACTTTAATGTTTAATGAATGAGAGATATATTCTCTTACTTGATTAGAGCACACAGTTATGGTTATACCCCTTTTTCTATATATTTTTATTTTTAGTTGACACTAGATATAGTTTAACATCTTTTCTAAATAAACAGTCCTTAGTAAACAGAATGTTCTAGCAGGTTTTGTCTGCGCTAGTTATTATGGCTTTAACATTTTTCTGTTCTAACTTTACAGCATCTACTGCAGGTTTGCATGTATTTGCAAATTTGTGATTCTTAAGGATAGATTCGCTGAATGACTAATTTAATGAAGATGGCTGAGACTTTACAAGCAGACCTTTTATGAGCAATTTTGCCCATTTATTCAGAAACCCATATGTATAGTCTGTTGGAGAGACACAAATGCAGTTTGTTCCCAGCTGCTGCAGTGCTGATGGGCTTGCCTGGCTTCCAGTAAACTGATGTTATTGTAGTGTCCCACGGGAGAACTGTGCATATTCACCATCATCACTCTGCAAATACAGCAGTTGTTTGATGCATTTAGTCCCTGGAGCTCTGTTGGGCTGTTTTCATTCACTTACCAAAGTAAAGAAACACAGACCTGTGGTCTAACCAGTAAATGCGGGATCAGTTCCTGTACATTTTATTATATACAATATATTACCTTGTTGTTCTATAGACTACAGCTGGATAAGATGGCAAAACTTATAACACTGAAAGTCAATTTTACGTCACGATCAGTATTATGATATTAAATTGAGTTGTCAAATAATTCCAAACAGCAAATTTGACAAAGAGCTATCCAGCTTCTTGTTTCTGGGCGGTTTATGTATGCATTTACTATGCACTGGTTGTTGTTGTTTACATGCTGGCTATACTTGATCTTTTTATGCATTTTTTTTACTATCAGTGATGTTACCCACGATATATGTGTAAAAGCATATTGTGGTAGAATTTATTACAGTAATGATAACATATCCTTGTATTGACCACCCCTAGTGTAGACTATAGGTGTCAAAGAGGTGTTTTGTGTTAAAGAGATATTTCAGCTAGCCATTTCAAATGGCAGTTTAAGCTACAGCTGTATTTGTTCCCAACAGGAAATGGAAATTAAGAAAATGGCCAAGACTGGAAACAGAGAGGCCTGTAAGATTCTTGCTAAGCAGTTGGTTCAGTTGAGAAAGCAGAAGAACCGGACCTATGCTGTCAGCTCTAAGGTGACCTCTATGTCTACGCAAACCAAGGTCATGAACTCTCAGATGAAGATGGCTGGAGCTATGTCCACCACAGCTAAGGTGAGAAATGGCACCATTTTTGTACAGCAAGACATCGTAAACTGGATGCTTTTTCTGTGTCTCTGCAAAGCCGGTGTTGTTGGGCTAACTTGGAGCTCAAGCAGAAGCCCTTACGAAGCACTTCAAAGGAATGCTTAAGCAAGGCTCATTAGCACATTGTGGAGTGGCTTCTTAAGTGCACTGGCTTTTAAAACTGTTTTTCATTTTGTATCCCAAAGAATATCTGTTAAAAGGGAGTCTTTCTTTGACTGCTTCCTCGGCACTGTAATCATTATCTCTTATTTAAGGATATGCTATGACATCTGAAATTAAATCTAAAGTTTGACCCATATTACACCCCTAAAGAGCTTATGACCAATTTGATAAATTAGCAGATTATTATTTAATCAGTATTCACACGAGATATTGTATTAAGATAATTTTGGAATAATAAGTAGGATGTTGTTAAGAATAAATGTAATAGTTTTGTTATACTCAAACTGCTAACAAATCATCTACGTGAATTTTATATTTTATGTTTTATTTATTCTCAGTATGTCAGGATTAGCAGCTAAATTGAAATTGTGCCATAACATTTGCAGAAGAAAATTAAGTTATTAATTAAGTTATTAAGTTATAAGCTATAAAGTTTAAGCTAAAAAGTGACAAGCAGTATCATTTTCTACTTTTAGCAACTATGAACTAGCAATAAGACACATCAATTAATATCACTGCTGGTTTGCAGGTTAACTGCATATGATATTGATCTGAATTCAGTTTGTGGCAGGTCATTTGCAGTTTGTTGTTTTCCCCTCTAGTTTTAAATGAAACTAGGCCACATTCACACACAATCACACTGACACAGGCTCACTGTAACAGTATCAGGCACTGTACCAGGCATCTTCACTGTATCAAGGATGAAGCTATTAATATTTCTGCATCTGACTTGATGTATCCTGGGAGCTGTGGTGAAGTAGTAAAGGTTTTGTGGAGGAGATGGTGGCATACACACTGTCTGTAATGAGACTGTGACAGAGAAAATTTGTGTGAATAATTCTCTGTAATCAAACACGACTTTTCCTGTTTTGTCTGTCACACTGCTGGAGACCCAGAGGGCCTTTAGAGAAGCCTGCTCACAGCTCGACCTATTTTTTTATGAGCCATGCTTTCCGCTTACTTACATCTAGATTTATGTTGAGCTGCATTCAAAATGTATTCATCCATGGTGGATTCTGCCTGTGTTGCTTTATCACACTGTCAGATAATGCCCTATTTTTCCTGTGTGAACCTGATTCACGGCCTGAACTATTTACATCTTTCAGACTATGCAGGCTGTCAATAAAAAAATGGATCCAAAGAAGACATTGCAGACGATGCAGGACTTCCAGAAAGAAAACATGAAAATGGAGATGACTGAAGACATGAGTGAGTAGTTATTATTAATAGTTATATTAATTAATGATTAGAAAATGTTTTTTATGTTTAATATTATTTAATTTAAAAAATATATATATTTAAAAAAAGTAGCTTTATTGTTAATATGGCCAAAACCTAACCCTCACCTTAACCCTAATATTAATCGTAACCTTTACCTTAGCCTTAGCCTGTTCAATACAGTTGAATTAAATACAGTTTAATTCAGTATAACCTTAATTTACCTTAGCTTGCTGAACCATATTTTAGATTGGAGAAGCCAGCATGTCGACAAGTGTTATGTTTAGTGATTCAGTACATGTTTGTTACATTCTCAGTCAATGACACCCTGGATGAAATATTTGATGAATCGGGCGATGAAGAGGAATGTCAGGACATCGTGAACCAGGTGCTGGATGAGATTGGCATTGAGATCTCTGGAAAGGTAAGAAACAAACAATCTGTGGCTCTTGTTTCTACTGGCTTTCCATCTGTTTAATATGGAGCCCACAGCCTAGCTGAATTTTATATTGAGCAGTTCTGGCAAATGAGTGGCCTTTGGCTTTGCCTTTGGTTGGAGCCCCCCCCTTTTTTTGTTAGCCTGATCAACTCAGACAGATGTGTGATGTGGTCCCTTGGGCCAAAACAGATCCTTCATGACGCCACTCCTCTGTTTCAGAGCTAGGCACCCAAACCTTTTCCTAAGTTCCGTGGAACAAGCAGTGATTATGTATTCTTTAAGTGTTATTTTAAACTGAAGGTGAAACAGCTGTGCAGTTGGTAAACTGTTGTAATGATCCTGAATGGTTTTAATGTTGTTGTACAGATGGTGAAAGCCCCTTCAGCTGGAAAGAGCCTCCCCAGTGCGTCCAAGGCCAAGACAGCCACCATTTCCGATGAGGAGATTGAGAGGCAGCTGAAGGCCCTTGGAGTGGACTAATGCACTGTGCGCCTGTACTCCCAGCATCACCAAGGGCTTCTTCTACAGCACACATGGCCTTTACTGTCTGGGGATGTGGAGGAGGGTGGCTAGATAGCTAATAAATTCATGACAAAAATGTAATTTTACTAGGTGCTGTACATATTGTCACTGTCCTGACGAGACCTTGTATGCCTGATAAGGTGACTTTTATTGTAAGGTCATTTTATCCCAAGTAATTGTGAACCATTCTCATTGCTGTTTGTTAGGAAATTTCCACACAGAGTAAAGAAGAAATTAAAATCTGGACAGTTTTAATATGACAGTGACAATATCTAAAAAGCACAATATGGTATTGGGTATAAATGAAGGTCAGAGAACGAGAAAAGAGACTAAAACATGGGCTCTCCAAAGCTACATAGTCTTTCTTATTCTGTATCACCTCAGTGGTATACTGAATGGCCAAGTTATATACATTGTAGGCTTTAATCTAATGCTCTGACAACATACTATAATCCTTTAATATACTACAAGCATAGTGTTACTCTGTACATGATGCTAACTTTGTGGTAGGAAGTGTTTGGAAGTGGCCACTTGAATTGTTTACATAGTTTTTTCAAGGGTGAGAGGGATGTCTGATACTTTTCCAAATACTCCTCATTAACTGAAAACGTGCTCATGTTTCCAATTGTTCTTTATCTCCCTGTAGCTTCTGTATCCTGAATATTGGGAATAAGGTAAAGCTAATGCTTTTCCTTATACTGAGATGAATGAGTTGGTAAAAACATAAAAACGTCTTGCATGGCATCGGGAGGAAATTCTCTCCACCTCTCAGTTATTACACAATGACTGTTCAGCAGTTTTGCAGGATAGATGATAAATGTTATTAATTAACAAACCAATTGTTAATTGACATTAGATCTGCACACCAAAGGCAATTGTATATGAGTTGTCATGTCAGCAATACTGGCTCAATGGCTCAGCTGAGAGGTCTTTAATGGAATGATGGCACACAGGTGTTTGAGAGACAAGAAAGCGTAGTGTCAGCTCCGATTAATTATGTAGTCTTGTACTTACTGAACACTGTGTTTCAGGTGTCCTTATCACACATTATGTTAAAGATTACTTTACTAGACTGAGAATTCCCCTATAACTGGCCAAATAGAGTTGTGTACCTGCAGATAAAAGAGTGAAGCTGTGAGCATGGCCAGTGCAAGAAAGGGAATCTGTGTTACTGGTGTGCCTCTCATTTTTTCTAATGGATAAATTCTTCATTAGCTGAAGTGCAGTTACTTTTCAATCATGGTGTGTCTATTGAATTGTGCTACTTGAATTATAGAAGACACAGAACATTAACCTTATTTCTTTCTGCTGTACCTAGCACCAGTTTGGTTGAGGAGCAATATATTTACATCCTTCTTTTGAACCTGATTATTGTGTGATTCTCAGCATGTTTTAATTTAAATTTATTTGCTCTAATTTATCCATTATGTATGTGAATGTACAGTTTTATGGATTCTCTTGATTTTGTAATTAATAAAATAATTCTTCATATACTCTGATGTATTCCTTACTTCACAAGTTTCTAGGAATTCATCCTGTCCCAAAGACAACTTAAAACTGCTAGAAGCACCCAGTTGCCCTTTTGGGTCTTTTTAGATTGCATTGCACTACAGTTCATTGTTCATAATGATAAGCAAACATCATTTTTACATGAGGTCTTAATGAGTTTTTGGAGAATGACCTTGCCTAGATTAATTTATGTGGAGTCCATTAATTTTGAAATAATGATGTGTGCAAAGCAGAGTACAGCTTAAATCAACAATCTAAGCTTCCTCTTGAATATTGTATTAATTCCTTCAATGCAGAGAAATATATGGCCTAATTTGTTATTTTATTCTATTTGAATGAACAGTGTTTTATATTTGGTCTCATCTCATACATAAACCCCGTATGCCATTGTATGGGCAAATTAAAATGTCAGTAATTCAAAGATAAAGAATGTTTTGTTGATGCGAGTGCTGGCAGGATGCTGTGTAGATCATGATCCAGTATCTGCTCGGTGCAGTTATGAGTAGAGGTGAGGGGCTTTAATATATTCCTACACTCAGGACTAGAGTGATACAATAAATATTCCACAGTAAAACCCAGCAGGGACAGAGCCGAACAGCATGTACCACACACCTGGAGTAGTAAATTAGCATGTGCTTCCCACATTTGGGACACAAACGTCCCTCCACAACTTCCCAGTGTGTATGCTTGTTCTTTCTTCTCATACCTTGTGTTAGACCTGCCGATGTGATTGTTTTAAGAAAAGCTGAATTTTATTTACTGCAACACATGTATATCTTACTATCATTACAGTGCCACTAACTGTCCCTCTGTCTTTATTTTGTATTTGTTAAAGGTGCTACATTATGAGCAAACCCCAGAATTTCCATTTGCTCCCTACAGTGAATATGCAGTGAAGAAACATGTTAACATTCTGCTTTATTGTGAATCAATATATTACATTTAAATTAGGTGTATTCCATAACATTCTTATCTGAATATATTAACTCAAATAACATCTGAAAATAATTCCTTTTTAGGCATTTGAAGGAATATTCTTATAGAAAAAAAGATTTTGTAAAAGGAAAAGGAAAATGAACATCTTCTTAAAAAAAACATACAACACACAGCAAACCCACTCTCCTGCTGGTGAACGAAGACAGTCTAAGCCTCAGGTTTATAAAAAGAATCCCCATATAGAACATTATCAGTCCAACCTTACTACTGATGAGATTATTCAGATTGTCTGCGGCTTGAAGAGGCAAAGGCACTAGCAGTGTAGAAGTGAACATGTAGCAGGTCTACTTGCAGGCTGGACTCTCTTTGGCCATGAGTGAGCTGTGGTGTAGACTGGTTTTCACTCTCTTCTCCCTCTGTCTGCGATTGCAGAACCAGACCCGAACCACTTCCTTCTCTAAGTGAAGCCCCTCCGCCATGCGCACAATCTCCTGTGACGACGGTTTACTTTTCTCCACAAAGTTCCTCTCCAGCGCCTCCTTAGCCCCTAGACTGGGGAAGTGAATTAAAAATACATTTCTGCTGCATAGCGCTCTGAAATAATGAGGTCACACATCTCTACTGAGCTCATCTTTATTGTACCTGATAGTTGTTCTTCGCTTCCGTTTACGTTCCTGCATCCCCATTTTCTCATTAAACAGAGCTGTGGAAAGACATTCAGTTCAGAATTCACTAAGTGACAAGATGCCAGTTCTGTTGCTAGTCTGGCCATGCTTAGCATTCAGTCTTTGTCTATCTGGAACAGGGGAGAGTAACATTGGTTGGCACTGTGTTAACTTCCAAGTCTTGATTTCTTAAAAGCATCATGGCATCATTAAGATCATGTTATTAGGTAGAGAGAGTGTTCAGTGTGATGCTTACTCTACAATGTAAGTACCACGTAAGAATCGTCTTTGTGCTAAGAAGCTCAGTAGAGTTAGTACCTTTTACAAAAAAGCAACATAAAATGATTATTATTTTGGCTAAAATGAATATTAGACTTGTTCTGTGTTGAAACAGAAACAAGAACAATAAAGAATATGTTTTGGAGTGAAACTGAAAATATGTAATAGCATCCCACTAATGACTTGTGGATGTGTGGAGGCTCACTGGAAGCAATGGGCTTGCAGTAAGAGAGACTCTAAACTGTAAATAGTTGTTGTGAACTTTATAATGTGTTTATGTGTGGGTTAATGTGTTGTTGGGCAGGTTAGTAGGGTTCAAGCGGGGTCTCTGCAGAACAGAGCGAGTGGGCGCATTTCAGTTGTCCAGTAATAATGGTGTGGGCGTTTTTCATCCAGTCACAGTTAGGGTTAGGGTTGAGGTAAGGTTATAGAGGGTATGCACTGACATTACTTTCTTGCCAGAATACCCCCCCGCCCTCTTGTACTCATCATGATCATTAGTGTTTCTCATATCCTATTCCCAAATCTACAAAGTTATATAGCCCCTCCCAAAGAAAACTGGGTTATGGGGAACACATTATTATTATTATTATTATTATTATTATTATTATTATTATTATTATTATTATTAATAATAATAATAATAATAATAATAATAATAATAATAATAATAATAATAATAAATGCTTATTAGTAATAAAACCATTTGCCTAAATCACTAGCAGCTTCTTTTTCCCCCAAGATGTCACAATGTTAGTACAGAGTGATCCTGATATGGGTGAGGTTGGTTGTAGGGTTATAGCAGGTTATGTTGAGTAACACATTAAATAACATGACTAAAGTGCAACTCTGTACTACATCAATGTGTATATACATATATAATTGTAATATTTTTATATGTTGTTTTTACTTGTAAAACTTCACAGAAAGCTCAGACTATCACTTATGAAACTGAAATAACCCAAATTAATTAATCTTCTGAGCTGCTTATCCTTCTGGGTGATAATTAAAACTAATCTCTCAAAAAAAAACGTATCCTCACCAACCTGCTCTCCACTACTCAAAACTGTGTGCATCGTTCAAACAAAAGAGCATTTAAGAAGGAATAAAAAATATATCTATTATAGTCCACTCTTTAGGTCATGGGCCTGATTTAACCACTCTTTAAAATCTAATGTCCATCTTGCCCACTTCCATCCATTATCAGCAAATCATCAGCAAAACCAGCATATGTTGTGTTTTGGGTATGGAGGCCAACCAGCACTGTATGCATATGTTATTTAGTGGATGTTATACAGCTAAATGTGATTTGCTGCTTGTGATAATTACTAGCATCTAAAAGCAGCAAATTATTGTCCAAGCCCATGTCCTCATGACCCTTAAAACGAACCCACAGGTAAAACCGCTTTATGCAGACCATTAGTCTACTCACCTCCAGTCTGCTCAGCCTCCTCTAGCCACTTGGCCAGGATGGACTTGAGCTTGCACGCATTTTTGAAACTGAGCTGCAGATTTTCAAAGCGGCAGATGGTGGTCTGACTGAACTCTGATCCATGCACAGCTGCCAGAGCCTCTCCAACATTAGTCTGAGTGTAACCTGTTAATGTCAAAACAAAGGCTTTGCTTATCTTTTTTTTATAATTATGTTATTATGCATCTTAAACATTTAATTCCTAACCCAGCATATTTTCTAGAATGCATGTTAATATATTTAAATTTTATATCGAGTTGCCAACTTTTCTATTTTGTATCTACTCATTGGCCATTTTATCAGGTACCACTGGGTATGCTATGCAGGTATACAGTAACTGAATGCCCCATGTGTTGCTTCACCAATTATCAGCCCCCCACTAATCTTTTTATGAACCATAGGACCACCACAGGACCACAGTGGACCAGATATTATATGAGTAACTATTTTGCCCCATGTCAGTGTGAGTTGTACATTTTTATCAGGCACAGCACTGATAACTCCTCTGAAATCTGGGTTATTAATTAATACCCACTTTCTAATAATTTCAGGATTTTTTAAACTTTGAAACAACCTATAGTCTTATAGGAAAACTTTATAATAAATGTTGGAACATTGCTCTGAGACTTTGATTGCAGTCAGCAACAAGAGCATTAGTGAGGTCAGGTACTGATGTTGGATGATTAATTCTGGATCACCACTGCTTCACAGCGGTGCTGGGGGTCTTAATACCCCTCTAGCTAACTTTTCCATGAAAGTTTTTCGAGTTATGTATACACAGTCAAACGCCTGTGTCAGCAGTGGGTGCAGCTGAAGTAGCTGAATTCACAAATTAAATGTGTAGCTGCAAAAGACATCTTTTGAAAAAGTAGGACAAACCCAGTTTGATCCTCCTCAGCTTGAAGTCATTGGCAAACTTCTCTAGCTCACGGATCTGGGGTGAATCCATGTCGGGGGGCTCCTCAGGGGGGCGGCTCTTCCTGCGCAGCTCCTGCTTTATGTCCCCTAGGCTAGGCTCGTCTGTGAACAGGGCCTGGGGCAGTGGGGGGAAGCTGTGGGACAGAGTGCACGAGCCCCCACCCAGACCATGCTCAGGGAACTTGTAAAGGCACGGAGCCAAGGCGCCTTTGGGGTTAAAGGGACAGAAGGAAGAGACAGACAGGAGGGATTAAAGGCGTCAGCCACTGTGCCGGCAACAAGAACACAGACAAGTTCACAACAAAAAAATCACGTTTGTAATCAGAGAATTTTAGAGCATGGTACATTATTTAACATTATTTTAATTCATAAAAGAATATGAATTTAATATTATACTTTATGATAGCCAACATGACTGAAAACAGATATCTAATTTGTTTCCACCCGTGCTCATATGTTGGACACAAAAGAACAGGTTTGTGCCTCCCTCTTGTGCTTTGACTAATGTATTACATTTTATCCCCTATTTAGTTTCATCAAACCAAAACAACCAAAATAACCAATCGGTGTTAAACAGGAATGCAAGCTACATTGTATACTTCCAATATGTCTTGCCTATTGGCACTGTGGGTTCAACTATAGCTAAACAAAAGGTATACACAGCGAAGGACCTCTAGCCTCAGCATCTTCCATATAACATTACTCATAATGCAGCTTCACCATGCTTGTATTCCCATCTGTAGACACCGGGGGGCAGCCTGTGCACACTTCTGATTGGAGGTCAAGTTCTCAACTATCTGATAATAGAGAGCAGGGATGTTCTTTTCTGGTCTGTACCAAAGCAAATATCCTGATATCTGTACAAATATTGACACTTTTAAGTCTAATTGTGCACACAAAGGTGAATTTGAGACTTCTACAGTGAAAACCAGTAAAACTGTGTAAATCAGGATTGTCCTGTTTTATCTATAAATGCGCAATGTGCAGAAGGAGATGGTGGAAGTAAATGCAATTCATATCCTATGATTTTTAAAGAAAACACTAAGAAACAACATTTTAATTTGAGGATGCTGTCAGAATAAACAGTGTTGATAGTTTGATACAATCTGCCAACCCTCTACTGGAGAGTTTAAAGGGAATCCCTGGCAGTTAAGAGATGTAAGGTCCAATATGGTGGACACATCCAATACTATTAAAAGTTTATAGTTGAAAGGGGGCCTAATACACTTTTCTTTAGTGTGTTATGCATGTGAACTGTCTGCACAGTTATAAAGTACATGCCAGAAGGAGAAAGTCTGTTCTCTGCTGCCTGAAATGCCTCATTGAAATTCCAGCGCTTTACTCTGTTACGTCATCTCGTAAGGTGACATCATCTTGTAATACAAACCTTATAGCCTATCTACCACCTACTACTGCCACTCTGGCATTTGACCAATCACAACACACTGGGCTCATCAGAAAGAGGGCAGGGCATTTTCAGAGTGTGAATACAGACACCAATATATTGAGAACTGAAGCATGTATATATATTCTAGTAGACCTCAAAAATAAAGTTATGCAAACAAATAATGAGCATAACAGTTCCCCTTCAAACAAAGTAAAATAATTAGTCCCTCTGCTAGAAGGTTGCTAGAAGATCACTGATCACTGTTTCTCATCTCAGGAGTTTTCTCAAACTGGAACTTTACTTATTTCCTTTGATGGTACTGTTCAGCTGTACCTACCTACAGAACCTACAAAATAATATTGTATCTTACATTCAGTGTAATAACACAGTTAAACACATATTGCACGTATTCATTGTATAAACAAGACACTGAAAAAGACTCCCCTGCTCACAGACCAGATCCTCCCTTTCTTCCAAAATCTTACTCACTCTTCGCTTGGCAAGGGGGACCTGGCTTCAAATCCCATCTGCCGAAGCCACCCAGAACTCCAGCCCCAAGTTTCTCAGAGTTCCCTTTTCTTGCCCTGCCTTAGTGGTCCGCACTTTGCAAATATTCAGCTACAGTCTTTGGGTTTTAATCTTTACGGAAAGGATTAGATTATCTATGCAGTCTTCATCTGAGGAAAAGGTTTCATTTTATTAAACACTGCAATGTGTGACTGACACATGGCTGGATTTGGGTCTCAGTGTAAACAAAGTTAGCGCTCATGAAATGACTGGAATATTCCATCCTAGGAATGACAGTATGGCTAAGCACAGCACAGTGGATGAGCTTCACAGTCAATGTCGTTGTATGTTTTTTTCTTACACATATTTGAGGCGTCAGTCTCCCAATGTTTGCTCTTCAATTCAGTTTAACCATGTTACATCATCACAGTGATATAATGGCAGTCATTTTTATAATAGTATTTTTTATAAGTTTATCCATCACATTTTAATATGTATAGTGTACTGGGTATGTACACTAAGGCATACATATTTAAACAACCTGGGTTCCCTTTAACTATTTGTCCCATACTCTCCTACAAGAGCTGAGGGCAGCAGCAACTGGTATAGGGTGGGCTAAGCCTTCTCTGTCTTTCAAAGAATACATAGGATACATTCACATTACAAGCCTCAATTGCCCAATTCCAATTTTTAACTTGATGATTCACACTGATTTAGGCACGTGACAAATATTTGTTATTCATATGAATGACCAGTAATCTTGCAGTAATGCGTGCTTGCTAATCAAACACGTCATAAATGAACAGCGTGCGTCACGAACAACAAACTAAACCAAATTAAACCAACAAAATCTAAACTGATCACGGCTGTTCATTATTACTGTAAGATGATGGAGAAAAAGAGGTCAGATGATGAAATTGCACCTGTGATTGCTCGAACTTCAGGTTCGCTGCCACGTTAACGCTGAATAACACCGCATGCGCAGTGAAAAAATACATTAACTCGATCGTTCAAGACCGCACAGCCACAAATCAATTATGAAAGTTGCTCAGATCTAATTTGTAAATGTCAGATTTGCATATCGACTGAATTGAGCCTTGTTACCCAGCAAACACATAACGTTGTCACAGTTGTCCACTTCGTACAATGTTGCTACAACGTTGTCAAAAGGTGGCGTTTTTGTGCGATGTTGTAACAACGTAACTGCTAAGTAATTCTCTTTTGTAGCTTTATTTCTACTTGTTGGCAACTTTACCAAAGTTCCCTGGCTTTCTATGCAAATATAATTGAAGGTATGAAGAGCTCTAGGAGGTTGTGACAAAGTACTGACAACGTTATCACTACATTATCAGATAACATTGTCACAACTTTCTGAGGAACTACATTTCAACATTGTGAAAACTTGTAGACACTGAAACAGTCCGTTGTCACAACTTTGTCACAATGTAACTGTGTTTGCAGGTTTACACCTCAAATCATTTGCGTTGTATGTTAGGATTGTATGGAAGGTATGGCCAGTTGACATCCAATGTTTTTGTACTCTGCAAATCTTATTTTAGTGTTTATCCTCTCACCTTCACAGATAACACAGTCTTGTTTACGCCTGTGTTAAATGCAGTCCAAATCTGTCTATAGGTGCACTTAGTAATCCACCCGCCAGCGCATCCTGAGGGTATTTACACCTAACTTTTTATGTGGTCAAGTCAAGAATTTTGAACGTTATCCGATCACCAAAAACGCACACTAACCCCCGCAAAAAAAACAAAAAAAAACATCGCAGACCAGTATGAATTCCATGCTGGTTCAAGCTGGTAAAGTGCTGGTTTGGCTGGTCCCCTTATGGGATGCTGAGCAATATGTTAGCATTGTACTAGCAATGGTGCTACACCACCTATACACAGACATTTAAAGCTTAACTATTTGTTACAGCCATTCAGGTAATATATTCATTCTCATGTGATGCCACTGTACCATTTACTACAGAACATGACAAACACAGTAACTATATTGAACACTGTGGTCTGTCCACACGGTTCACTCGCTCCCCTGCCTAACATTAGGTAAATTACACTGTTTTTTACTTAAAGCTAATGTCTCTCCTCGTCCTATTCACACATATTTTGTCGCTGTCCAGAGGAAAACATGTTTCTCCATTTTTGTTGATTTTCTATAGAATTTGAATAGGTCAACTGCCCTTTATATCCTGTGAAAGTCTCATGATGAATGGACCAATAGAAATGCTCCCAAATTACTTTAAATAAAACCAATTTATATTAACTTACATTGAAAATAGAGGGTGTTTTTGGCCTCTCCTGTAAAGTTACTACTTTGGAGAACTTGTTTTGTTTTGGACAGAGACGATTTGTTCTTCTTAAGATCCATATCACTTGCCCTATTGGCAAGGTTAGGCTTTCACAGGGTTCGAGGATGGACAGTGTATACGGCTAATGTGAGTACAAATATGAGTGAAAACATTACCTTGGGGGTTTTAAGCAGATGTTCTTATTCATAGAGATTTAAACACTGTTTAGCATGAGAAGTATAAACAAAGAAGTATTAGTATTCATGGTATCCACTGACTGTGATGTTAATGGCTTTTAAGTTTTTTTCAACATATTGCTATCTTTTTTAGATTGATGTTATTGCATTGTCTTGTCTCCACTGTGGCTCTCATTGAGGTGCAGCATAACACTTTCATTAATAATTTGAAGCAGATGATTTTTTTATAATTTGTATATTGTTGTGTTATAAGATCGATCAGTCATTATTCAAGTTTAATCCTTGTCCTCTTCTGCTCATATTGTAGCTCATAAAAAGGGCAATGTTGTTATATAACGTGATTGTTCTGGATTAGGTAATGGTGCACATGAACAATTAAGGAAGGAGGTCTCAAATATGATGCCACATGTGCCACAATTGATAGGTGTTGTGTTTTTAGCCTCCTTTCCACTATTGTGAATCAATGTGTAACTGAAAATAAGACATTTCCATGGTATGCTTTTGGCAGGATATGGTGAACACTGAAAAGAATAGCTCAACACAGACGACTGACTCACTGCCATATGAACACTGAATAAATCGCAATATGTTGTCATGCATTGAAACATGTTTTCAATGTGTTGCATTTTTTTTACTGTGCCATGTGGATGCCTGTACCTTGCAGTGAGTTGGCTCCATTGACCATGTTGGGGTGCGGAACGCTGCAGGTTTGCAGGATGCGGGTTTGGGAGATGCTGGCTGAGAGCATTTCCTGTGCTGGGAACAAAAATCCTGTGCTGTCATCACACATCAAACACACACACGCGTGCATACGCAAAGATCAGCATTGATTGATAGCACTCAAAGCACTGAGTCACGAGTCCTTCTGAAGAACGCAATGACGTAGCCGAGCAGTGAGGCGGCTCAACGCACCTGCCATCATGCCGTAGGTGGTCTGCTGGTTGCTATAGTGACATGGGGGCATTGAGTAGTGCAGGCCGGCCGATGCGTTGCTGAGGGCAGACGTGGACAGATGCATGTGAGAGCGCTTTGACGACTGGACGAGGGGCAGACCTGAGGGAACTGTGGACAGGAGTACAGGACAATGCTCGTGATCTTATCATCTACATCAAAGCACAGAATGACAGAAAGAATGACAGGCATACCCTGGGAATTCTGACAGCAGAATAAAAGACCATCACCTTTATTGATTCTACATCCTTAAAAGAAGCCCAGATTCTGCTGTATTGGTGCTGAAGAGAAAAAAACCAAACGCTTACATTCAATGTCCATAGATGTTGGTGGTGACTGTAAGACACGTGTAATGTAGATCTTACTCTAACGCCAATGCGGGAGACACGGTCTCCACTGTCAGTACCGCTGATGTTACTGCAGTACTACTGAAAACATGTGCCAGCAATATGAAAGTCCGAAACATGCAAACAGAAAACTAATTTCTTCAGCACTTAACAATTTCCAGCAGACACTCTCAGAGGAACTTGTGTTAGCCCCTTGCTCCACATTTACTCTTATTCTCTTATTTTCAAATATATTCGATCGAAGAAAACCTCTGCCTGCTTAATCAGAAGATTTCCATCCACCGCATGCAGACTTTCTAGAATTCTATTGAATTAGGCCTCCCACTCACAATCTTGTAAAGATAATCTCCATTATTTGTTCTTTTCATCTGCTCAGCATGAGGAGGCACTTTAGATATCAGCATGACAGGCAGAGTCAATGTGTTATTAGATAGCCAAGGCTCTTCAGAATGCTCGGGGAACAGACGCACACTCCGACACACTTCCCTATTAATCATAACGATTTGACATGCCTCCACAGGTGCCGCTACTTGGAATAAAACAGAGTTAAACGAGAGCTTGCGTGTGAATAGAAATGACATAACATCTTAAGAAATAATACACATCGCATCACCTACTGCAGCTCCTCTGTTAAATCGTGCAGTTAAGTAATGGCACCTGAGTGTGGAGATTTATTGCGTGTAACAATAGGAAAACTATCCACTTCTCTCAGGTTCTTTAGGAAGTTTCTTACATGCAAAACACTAATACAAAAAACAAATGCAAATTTGACAATCAACATGTCAAAGTAATAACATGTCTGGTTCTGTAATTGCCCAATCTGAAAGTAACAGCTGTGCAAGTGGAGCTTATTAGACATATCTGCATAAAATTTACCTATTTAAATAAATTATTGTTTGTCATTCCATGTAGTCCTCTGCTGTCTTAGTTATTAAACACAACTCTCTTTCATTGTAATGCATTAGACTGTTGTAAATGCATCACAGAATAATGATGTTCTAAAATCCAGCATAGAAAAATAGAAGCATAAGAGAACATGGTGGAACCAGAAGAGCCTTGAAATGAAACCCACCTAACCTTGTAAATGTAACCTTATTGTCTGGCTATCAATATAATGAGCAATATCAGAACACTGACTCAATAATACAACAATGTATTTGTCTGTGAACTTGGATTTTAAAGCATTTTTGAAAAGGAACCCGAGATAAAAAGGGTGGGGAGAAGAAGAAGTACAAAAAGAAGAAGAAGAAAAAGAAGATGAGGATGACGATGATGATGAAGGAATCGTGTATGTGTGGTCAGCAGAAAGGTCATGCCTTCAATGTGAGAGCTAGACTGAGAGTGATGACAGCAGCAGGAGAGTAGCATCTCTGAGACACAGGGTCACAGAGATTCCTTATGACCAGCCTGATCACATCTCTCTCTCTCTCTGTTGTCAGATTCCACCTGCCAAGAGCCATTTGGGAAAACTCATAGACAGGTGTCTCGATTGGTGCCCTGCCTTAACTTCTTACAGTTGTCTTAGTCGTCACCCACAAGGGAAAACTCCGTAAGACAAAATATTCAAATTTCCTTTATTCCTATTCACACAGGGGACACTGGCCCTTCAGTGAGGAAGGAAGCTGTGAAAATGGTCCACGGCAGCTAATAATAGGACTGGATTCATCACAGTGCTGAAAACCACCAACAATATAAAGTCAGGAATTACATTTACGTGGCAATAAAACAGTCCTTTGCACTCGTTCTTATGATGATGTTGGCTGGACTCTTCAATTTCCTTCCTTCTTGTAACTTCCTTCAGTTCGGTCAGGGCGGTGATCACCTTTAATAAGGTCTTTTTTGGCTGTCCTGCACGGTTTACCTTCAGTCTTTGTCCTTCACACCTGATCTGACTTATTTAGCAACATATTTTGTCTTCGAAGTTCTTGAGTCAGGTGTGTGAGATTTGGGTTTCAGATGAAAACTGTAGGATGACGATGACAATGATGACAACAATGACAACGGTGAGGGAGAAGAAGAAAAGTACAAAGAACAAAACAAAACCTTGTCCAGCTAATGAGTGTCTTCTTTTGATCAGCTGGATCACATGAGATTTATTTTAGAGGTGACATTTCTGAACAAGAACAACAACCAGAACCAATTAATGCCTCTCCTCAAAAAGTCTTGATTAGCTGAATAAGATCTTGTGAGATTTGAAGAAGAAGAAGAAGAAAAAGAAGATGAAGAATAACAACAACAACAACAATCCTCATCCAGCCAATGAGGTAAAAACTGCAGATTCAGAAGAAAGAGAAGGAAAAAGAACAAGAAGAAAAAAAAGAACAAGAAGTATCTTGATCCAGCTAATGAGTTTCTGTGTTGAAGGTGAAATCTGCAGGTTGAGAAGGAAGAGGAGGAGGAGGAGGAGGAAGAAGAAGAAGAAAAATCACTTTTTTGTGTGCACGCGTGTATGAAATATACTAAACAGATTGAACAAGTGCACAAACTCTCACCAATATTCCAAAGATAAAATCAAGATATTATCTCAAGTAAGCTATGAATAAAATTAAATAAAACAAGATGAAAAGAAAGACAATAAGAGGCAAAGCAAATATAAAAAGCCAGTGTGAAAAGAAATTACCTGGCTGCACCATGTTGTTGGTGTGGCTGGTGACGGGCAGGCAGTCAGCTGCTCCAGTGTGGTGCATGAGCAGCGGCAGGGCAGAGTCTCCACTCAGGGTGGTAAAAGAATCCGTGGTGCTAAAGGCCTGGCAGGTCATGGCTGTCTCTCGCTCTCTCTGTCTCTCTGTTTACCTGCACTAGGGGTTCGTGCAGCAGAGACAGCATCAGCACACCTGTGTGACACACGCATGGCGTGTGCAGGTATTTATACCAGCCCCCCTCAGCACTACTCATCCATGTTAATGCCTCCCTTCCCCTGGCTATTACTACACTCCAGCAGCCTTCGGCAGCCTCCCGGAGCAAAGCTCTGGTAATTAGGGCAGAGAGGGGTAACTCGACACTCTCTATTTCCACCCAGCAATGAGGTTTTGGTTAAGGCCTGCTGCTGCTTACACAAATCCGCCGTGATTGTTTACAGGTAAGGACGTACATAAAGCACCCAATTATGAGATGCTACAAACAGGCTTAGTTTCCATTCTGCTTCGTAAGTAGACAGAGATGCTTTAACTTCAAATATGACATCAGTTAAATAGAGGTTAGAATAAATGGCTACATTTTGGCTACGTTGGGAAGTATTCATATAGCTACATAACACCTACACAAGCCCTTCATGACAGTTGAGGTAATCATACATGAACCTTTATAAACACTTATTTGTCATGAGGGTGGCATTTGACAGTGTTAAGTTGGTACAACATTTTTGTCAGGTATCACTGATGTTTGTTAGACATTAGGTTGAGTCATGAAAGTGATGTAGGTTTCATTGAAGTGAAAAAAAGCACAGAGAAAGTAATATGCCATCATAAAATGAAACACCAATATAATAAAAAATAATTTATCATGATAATATAGCACAGCTTGCCAAAAAAGGATGGTTGAACACAAGTGAACATTTTCTTTGACACTTACATCGAAAGGCTTTTTGTTTTACATAGCTAACAGATTGCCTTAAGGTCCCAGGGAACCCAGAGTATTTTTTTATAAAATGTGAGTTCTACTAACCTTGAGCATTATATTAAATATCCAGCAAAGCTTGGAAAAAAATGATATATGAGAGTGGGCTTGGCTAATAAACAGCTTGATGGACAGCACTATGTTCAACATTTCCAGTCTGCTCCTCCACTCATACAGAATTACAATGCAATGCTTTAGACAATGCCTATAGGAATGGATAGGCAGATGTGCGGACAGATG
The DNA here is from genome assembly GCA_021613375.1 of Megaleporinus macrocephalus. Classification (NCBI taxonomy): domain Eukaryota; kingdom Metazoa; phylum Chordata; class Actinopteri; order Characiformes; family Anostomidae; genus Megaleporinus; species Megaleporinus macrocephalus. Next base: position 23,604,297 of record CM038709.1, on the reverse strand, counting down.
GATGAATGAACAAATGAACAAATGGACAGACAAAGCAACATATGAATGAAGGAATGGCCCAAAGTTCATGTATGGATAGATGTATAAACATGACAGACAGCTACAGGCAGGTCAAGCTGGCCAGCTTTTGGTGAGATTGGGTTGCCTTTAGCCTTTAGCTAGGTTTCTTTAGCTCTGTAAATATGGGGCAAGAGATGTCAGCCTTGTAAAGGCTTAAGAAATGCTTACAGGAGTGCTCCCCAAGATTAGGACCACCCACTTAACATCAGTATGAGAGAAATATGGAGAATACAAAGTATACATATTTATTTAGAGTATATCTCACTATTTATCACACACACTCTTTCTATATTTCCCACTGCACTGTCATGTTGTTATTTATTTGTCATGTTGTTATTTATTTGTCATGTTAGTTGTATGTCTTGTGTTTTTATATATCTGCACATTGGAGTTTGGAGAAACGCAATCTCGTTCAGCTATGCACTCAGTTGTAATGTCTGAATGACAATAAAGTTCACTTTGACTTTGAAATACTGCAGAGATTAATTAGAGTTTGAAGAGGTGTTCATAAGTCATACATGTATACTGCGGCCCAGAGGAACAGGACGGATACAAAACACAGATTTAGGGGCTTTAAAATAGTAAGTTAACAGATCAAGAACATGTATATTATTATTTTAGTATTTTAATGTTTTAAACTATGTCATGTTATCAGCATTATATCACTGATATACACTAAACCACAGTGGTTTTAAGCTGGGGTGCCATTTTATCCAAAAAAAGTCTCATGACACAACCTATTTAAGCGCAAGAAAATAATCAAAACAAGAGTTATGTCCACCTAAGATCATAGTTGACAAGAGCTACCTGTATGAAAGACATTATCTATTGCCATAAGCTTTTATATTGAACACTAAGCCAACCTCAGACATTAAAAGAGCAATTTTTGAGATGATGCAACCCATAAAATTTATCTAGCAGAATCAAATCTCTATACTCACCCTGATCTCTTTCCTGCAGAAGCAAACTCTTGTTTTGTTTCTATTGTGCTATTTATCTATTTAACTTCTTTTTATTGCTGTTGAGTGTGGTGTCTTACATTTACATTTACATTTACATTTATGGCATTTAGCAGACGCTCTTATCCAGAGCGACTTACAAAAGTGCTTAGTGTTCAGTCAGAGTATGACCCTCTATCTAGTACAAACAGGTTTAAGTCCAAACCACTCTTATACTCAAACACTGCCATAAACACAGGGCCAGTGCTGATACCTAGAAACAAGACAACGCAATACCTAGCAAGACAGGAACATCTATAAGAGAATAAATACAAGACTACATACAGTACAAGTGCAGTACTTAGCCAGTGCTCCTAGAAGATAAAGTGCAATTACAGTTTGTACCAGTACTTTAGTATATAGTGTTTATAAGTACTTTACAAAGAGATAGGTCTTCAGTCTGCGTTTGAAGACCGCGAAAGAGTTCGCTGTTCGGACAGCCAGTGGAAGTTCGTTCCACCATCTGGGTGCCAGGACAGAGAAGCGTTTTGTTGCATGTCTTCCATGAATCTTGAGAGATGGCGGGTCAAGCCGAGCCGTACTTGAAGCGCGAAGGGCTCGAGGTGCGGTTCGACTTTTGACCATTGCCATAAGGTAAGGAGGAGCTGGTCCATTCTTGGCTTTGTAGGCAAGCATCAGAACTTTAAACTGAATGCGAGCAGCTACAGGAAGCCAGTGAAGGGAGCGCAGCAGTGGAGTGACATGAGTGTACTTGGGGAGATTGAAGACGAGCCGTACTGCTGCATTCTGGATCAGTTGTAGGGGCCTGATGGCCTGCAGAGGAAACTGCAGGCCTAACAACTTGTGTCTTAACACAAGTTGTTAGAATGTTGTTGTTAGTTTAAAACACTTCATAATGAACTCAAATTTTCCAGAGTGTGAAAAAATGGCACATTAAGGATATCTATCCATCGTGTTGCAGAGGTACTGAAGTCCAACATGAGAGGATGAAGAAGTAATGCTGCCACAACAGCATATTGTAATGTCAATCATATTGAAGGTCTCACTCCTAGACTGTCACACAGATAATAGAAATATAATAGTTGTTGAATAGATCATTAGTAACGTGAGCTTTATAAATTTTGTTTACAGCCACTGAATCTAAGAGACAATGTCATTCAAAATTTTCCACTTAAACTTATATCAAATCAGTTGTAGTGTTGTCTGGTTATTCAGTGCTGATTTATAAGGGTACATATTATAATAAAAAGTCACATTGCCATCTCAAACTGAATCTTTTCCAGACACGTCTGCAATACGTCTTTGAAGTATAAGGCTATTTCGGGACTGCAACAAAGGAATGTCTCATCTGCCCAAAGTCAATGTTAATAGATGATTCATGATTAACCCAAAATAACACATTTTAAGTGTGTGGTGGGGTAAAACCCTGTACCAGTGCTCTTGCTGAGGACGAAGATGAGCATTAATCAGCTTGGAATGACATGCGATTATGTTGACAATACATATATCAGACACAAACACAACTCAGAAAAGCTATGCTTTGACTTTTGACCGCTTGTGACCTATTGTGGGTGGCCTTAAAACCTATGCAGCCAGTCACCTGCTCTTTTAAGCACTGTGATTACAATCATCAGAGGCAGAACAAGTCAGAACATCACACTGGCCCCCAATCAGGCCATCTCAAATGTGTGTTTTCAACAATTACACAAATGGACTACAGCAATAACAGTCACCCACAGGATAATCCACTAACCAGATGGCATGGGCTACACATAAAAAGGCTGGTCAAACCATTTCTCAGTAATTGGTTATTTTTCTGCAGGGAGATTTTCTGCAGTCACACTTATGACAGTGGCAGATGCAATGCATTTAATAGAACAGCCAACTGTTTGACATTTGGGGGAAAAATTGTGAATGTGATTTGTGAACTGGCTGACTCCCATGGAATGTTGTTACAGCTGTTAAATTATAGTGCTTGAGCAAAATCTTCAACTTAAAGAAGCAATTTGTAAGATGATCCAATCTGTCGTATTCATACCCTAAACAATAGGGGGCAACATACCAGAAAGTTGTGGTGTGCTCTCCTATCGTTATAACCGCAAAGTCCTTAATGTCAGCATTATGAGCTGTTTACTTACCAATCTAGGAGAAACGTTGTGAGTTCAGAATTAAACTTCATCCTTTTACTCACCAAGGGCTGTACTAACGCCAATGTTAACTATAGTTTTTTTTTGTTTGTTTGTTTGTTTTTTTGAGCAGGGGTGTGTGCATAATGTGTGCTTGCCAAGCGCTCCAGCCATTGTTGTGTGTACTTTTCCTTTCATTGGCTCCCTGTCCTTAAACGAACAGGTGTGCATCAGACACAGCAGTGTTGCTGGAGTTTTTAAAACTGTGCCCACTCACTGTCCACTCTGTTAGACACTGCTGTCAGAGACTATAGCTCATCTGCTGCTGCACAGTTTGCGTTGGTCATCCTCCTGTCCCTCATCAGTGGTCAGAGGACGCAGCACACAGGATACAGCTGGCTGTTTAAAAACTGTTTAAACTGTTTAAAAACTCCCGCAGCACTGCTTTGTCTGATCCACTCCTACCAGTGCATCACACATTAACCACACATCAGTGTAATGCAGTTCTGAGAATGATCCACCACCTGTTGCTGGGTGTCCGGACCACTGAAGAACAGGGTGACATGGGGGTAACAAACTATGCAGAGAAATAGATGAACTGTAGTCTTTAATTGTAGAACTATAAAGTGCTTCTATGGTAAGTAGAGCTGAAATGAACAATTAGTGTAGATACAAGGGGGTATAGCTAATGACCTGGCTGGTGGGTGTATAGACCATATTATAGTGTAATAATTTTAACTGTTATCAAAAGCAACAATAGGTTTATGTTGCACACTGTAGGTTTTCCCTGAAATATGGTAAATATATTGTATCAGAATATAACAATGCCATTCCTGGTGTAAGGTCAGTCTCTACCCTGAGAAAGGTCTTTAACTCCACTTAATTTTCCACTGCTGCCAGAAGCTGTAAGCACTAAAGGGGCTTGCGCTGAAAGTCCCCTGTGGCTTAGAGCCTGCTTTTAAAAATACCACCCATTGTAAAAGCTCCCTATGTGACAGAGAGTGATTTTTAATGCACAAAGCAAGCAGAGGGAGAGAGATAGAGGGATCGACAGATAGAGGACAGGAAGTGGGGGCACTTGTAGGCAAAGTCTTCGAGCGCAGGATTAAGGGGACAGCGAAGAAGACAATTTCCCATGAAAATGGACAAAAGGACAGTGATTTGGGAGAGTAAGGTGATGTTTATTAGGTCTCTTAGCTAAAGCCTTTCACACTGAGCCCTCTTGGTCTACCAGAGTAACCAAGCACGGCTGCACAAAGCCCCCTGATCTTAATTAGGCTGTGGAGCAGGAGCTGAGGCCTGGAGTCGTGCTTCTGCACCTGTTCCAGCCCGCTCTCTCTGTCCAGGTCAAACACGCTCACGCCTTGGGTCTTTATCCAGCCCTGCAGTGGGAACAGCAGTAGCACTGGCCTTCTCACAGGTATCACTGCTAATCTAATACCAAACACATATGTACAGTACACGAATCAGGGTAAAGCTTTTGTGTGTCTGTGTGTTTATGCATGTGTGCTGTTAATTTCAGTACTTCTAAAGCTGCGGATCAGTGTGTTACAACAGCAAATTATGAGCCAGACACATTTCACATACCACTTAAAAAAGAATTAAATAAAACAAGACTTTCTTTTAGCGCTAGATAAACCTCACAAGGTAATTTAAAATGTTGAGAAAAACATTGCTGATGTTTTCACTAAAAGCAACTGCGTCTCGCTACTGTTGATTGCCTGAAAATTAAACAAGTGGCTTTGGCTATGATAAATGTCATCTGAAAAACAGGCCACAGCCCATGCACAAAGGAAATGGCAGCTCTCAGCTTTAATTTCTTAATTCATTATGCAAACATGAACTATTGCGGAGCTCAGTGTACTGATGAATATCAAGACGACCGTACGTTTAATTCCTAAAACATCTGCCCAGAGGGATCAGTGCTTCGGATTTCAATGCATAAACAGGGAAAACAGTGGCAATGAAGGTAATTTCATCAGCATATTCAATATCTCCGAGCCTACAGAAACGTTAGACTGGAAGCCAGGGGAGGCACTGCTCTCTAGTTTCTCAGGTCCACATTATCATTTTCATTTAATAAATGTTATTGCCAAATGTTTGTTTTAGAACCATAATTACGTTTTGGGTTCTACTTCTAATATGGATTACATCAGTATTCCCACACAGGGTCAATCTAAGGTGAGTAGATGCATGGGTTTGATGCTTCTTGACCTTTGGGTTTTCCTCAGGTTTAATTAGTACATCTTTTATTATTTCACTTTATTACTTGAGCAACACACTTTTCAATTGATTTAATGAACAACTAAAAAGTTGTATATTCTAAAATGGTGTATATCTATTTGGAACCACTTTGAATATATAATAAGTTTTGATGTATAATGGAAAACACATTTTTACTTCTCCAATAAAGGTGGTATTAATTATAATAAGGTCATTCCCAGCAACATCTATCTTGAAAGAAAAATAAAAAAATGTGGGCCCGTAATGTGATTTGGGGCAAAACCCTTCAGTTGCTAAAATAATGTTGTATTGCTAAGGCATAGTTAAAAATAATCTCTTAATTAAAATGTTTGCATGCTTTAAACTGTCAATACCACATGCTACTCTCTGGGTGACATAATCACTGGAAGCAGAAACTAACACAAATATGCAATTAATAAATCAGAGTTGCCAGACAAGCTAAATCCCACATGCTGTACATAATTTTACCCAGCGGATACATTTATTGCAACCAGTGCTGAATGTTTAAAGCTCTCTGTTTACAAGCTTTAAATAGTAATCAACCACTGACGAAGTTACTTATGCAGCTGGGAAGTGCCTCATTTATTCCTCTTCCATTTTCATCATACTCTCTCTACAGTCTGAAAATGTTGAATTTACAAATCAGCTGCAAGAGAACTTGCATATTTAATCCTATTTTTTTTTAAAGATGCCAAACATTAGTAGTTCTACTGTACCTCAATGTCTTTGCTGGCCTTAATATTTTTTTGAGAACTCTCTAATCAGCATAAATTCTACAGCTGCAGCCCTTTGCAAAGACTTTTTTGTTTACACGGATGACACATTTTTACTTGCCTTGGATTCCAACTGTTCTACCCCCTTGCATGCCAAAACAGTGGAGGGATTGATTATGTTGTTTTTGTTGTTCATTGTCATTGATTGCTGCTTCTTGCCTTCAGAGTTCTCTATGTGAGTTTTAGGAGGCAACCCGCCATGACATGCCCCCGCTTTTAGAAAAATCAGCACGGGTGTTTTTCTTCAAACTGCTGATGCTGAATATAACTAGATCAGTCCGTAACAAATGGAAAGGTAAATATGATTCATCTATTTTGATGGAATGCATGCACTGTAATGTAAAAGATGATATTAGTTTGTAGGATCGCAGATTTCTGTCTCTGTCTTTCATCTAAGGCTTTTACTGATTGAGAATGAAAACCTATGGAAATAGTTGGTAGCTAAGCAACAAGCTCAGTAAGAAATATGTTTGCTGCTGCGATGGCTGGCTGGACGGGCTCTCTCTGTCTATCAAGCTGCCAAGAATCAATCCCATCTACATTTTCATAAGGGTGAGCCGAGACTAATGACGTTCCCCTGCAAAGTGTTTCTGAGATGACCATATATGTAGTCAAATCAATGCTCCTCAAATTAAACCCAACAATTTGGAAAACAATATCTTTACACTGCTGCAATCTGTTAGAGAATCACCTTAATGATATCAATACATCATTCAAATTATAGGTGGCTTTATAGGAAATATCTTCATGGGTCTATCAGAGACACTTGAGACACTGAAGATTTATCCAACTGATATAAAGACTGAACCGTAACTGTATTGAGCAATACACTTTAATGTCCACCAGGAGGGTTTACAGTGCAGAGACTGCAGAGACCTCTGACACATAACCAGCCTATATTTCAAATTACAGTAATCTCTAGTATTGACAGCTCTTCATACAATGCACATATCTGTGATATTTGTCTGTTTTATTAATCTGTAGACTGATATTCTTTTTTTTATATTTTGGTTTTATTATATTTTTTTCAGGCAAGTTTAAACACCAGAGCGAAGCTGAAAAACAGTGCAGTTATATAAACTGACAGTTCACTCTGAAGTGCTCATTTCATTCTCAGTCAGAACAAAAGATGACACATTATTGGTAGTCACGGTTTATTACATTATTTTCTCAACAGTTGTTTGGACAGTAATTAGCAAATCGACCCTTCGTTATTAGCGACAGACCTGTCTGACAAAACACCAGTGATTTTTGGAGGAATGGATTTGCCAAATATTTGTTTTGGGCCATTCCTGTACAGCTTTTGAATCTCACACTTTAAATTATATAATAATGTTTAACACTGTTCATTTAGAACCATCTCATCTGCTCGTACATTACTGTACGCTTTAATGGCCCACACTGTACAGCTGAAACTGTAAGCAGCTGGCATTTACATTATGATTTATGGCATTGTCTGGTCAGTGGCTTTGAAGCAGATAAAAGTGCTGGGTCTAATGACAGGGCTGCTGCTGTTCCTTGTAGTCCTTTAAAACAAGCCTGGAGGCTAAGATCAAACAGGGGGCTGCCTGGGCCGCGGATGAAAGTGGTCCGTCGCTACGCTACTGGACCCAGATTCAAGATTAAATAGAAGGCAATCAGGCCAGTTGGCCCTAATCGCCCAGGTGCCAGACCACTTCATCAATATTACAGCACACAGAGTGATATCAAAGCAGTAAGGTAATGTGGAGTGTCTATGAACAAAGGTTTCAATTGTCTCTTTAAGAAGGGAGGAACAGTGCTAGTAGTGATACAGGCAATCTAAGGTTTATAAAGATTGACATTTGACAAAGATTGACTCTACTCCTCATATCTCGCTCCGTTTCCTCTGACTTGGTCTACAGAGCGGCTTATTCTTAAGTTACCTTTCTTTGTGTGAGACTGACTCTAAAAATAAGACTCTAGAACCACGTCAAGGATCCAGAATCAAACTTCACTTTCAAATTTAGTACACAGGGGATGCCAGTAATAACCTTATTTGAAAAGATATTCCTCAATAGAAACTAAAAGATGAATCAGTGAGCTTTATACACAAGCGACATCGCCATCAAAACACTCACGGATCAGATTAGAGAAATTTAAGAGTTGAACTTTGTTACCACATTGCATTACTGATTCAAATAAAACAACATAGAGGGCAACATAAGTAACGCTTTAAGCTGTAAACAGAATGACAGTGCTGGAATCTCTCCACCTTTAAAGCTTGTTATGAGAGAATTGGGCCTTTTTTGGTGAAGGTGAGTATAAATGTTACAGAAATATTGATCTTTTAAGCTACAGCAGAGATTTTAAAACAACAAAGTAGCAGCTGTGGCATAGAAGGTGCTGATAAAACGCTGCCTTCCAATAATTAATACATTTGTATGCAAACAAGTGAAATCAGCAGTGAAGTGGTATAAACAAACCCATTTAAAGTCATAGATATATAGTATTTATGTTTTCCAAACATAAATGTCTTGTTTTTTCACATACATATTCAGTATTATTGTACATTTTTGTAGATTGCAAGTGCTGCTTGTCTACTGAGGTTTCAGCGGAAGCAGGTTTTTCAAATGAATATGTGTTGACATTCATTTTTAGTATAGCTCAGCATGAAGAGTGGTCTCTCAGGTCTCTTTACAAATGGAACTGAATGAGAGTTTGTCATGGATGTTAGCTATATGATGGCTTAAGTGTGCAAATACTGCAAGGTTTTAGTCTTAAGGACTGAGAGTGCTCCTGCCTGAGTGTCCCATGGGAGAAAATCTATTCCACAGCCGAGGGGCTCAGTGAAAGAAATTAGACCACCTGCTGATTTTCTTACCTTCTGCAATCTGACTGTTGTCAGATTAATGTTGGAGGATCAAGGCAGGGCTCGGAGCCAGAAAACGGCATTTGGAAAACCAGAAAACAGCATTTGAGCAAAAACAAAACTAGTTTTGTTACCATCCTAAATGCTTTGGGATATAAAACCTTAGTTTGAAACCTCAGTGGTCAAAGTAAAAGTTGAAGTACAGTTTACACGTGTACTTAAGATTAAACATTATATTAAGTATTAAACAAAGTGTTTCACTTTTTAAGGATCAAGTGGACTGAATGTTACACAACAATAACATTAAGTGTATTAATGGTCAAGCATGCATCATCTACACAATAATAAAAATGACAGATTTTAATATCAGTTTTTGGTTTTCACCTTCTGCAGAATGTACTTGTTTGCCACTTTCGCTTTTTTCAATTGACTTATTCATCAACACAATTTACACTCTAATATTTTGTTGTACCACCTTGGCACATTGGCGCACATTTGCCATGACATTGTTTTGACAACCTTGTGCAATGTCACAACATTAATATCTGTCCAGAGCTGATCTTAATGGGAGAATTGAGCCACTATGAAAAAGCTTCTCCAGCACATTCCAAAGCTTTTCAATAGGGTTTAGGCCAGGACTCTGTGGTGCACAATTCGTTTGCTTCCTGTACCACTCTTTCACAATTTGAGCCCATTGTCATCCTGGAATAGGTCTGTGCCTTCAGGGAACACAGAATAACTTTAGTCATTCTGTACATTCAGGTAGTCAGCTGACTTCATTTTACTGCCACATAACATGCTGTGCCTAGTTCTAACCAACTGAAGCAAGCCCAGATCCTAATACTGCCTCCAGAGGACTGTACAGTGGGACCTATGCACCACTTCATACACTTCCTTTCTTACCCTGACATGCCCTTCACTCTAGAAAAGGGTGATTCTGTATTCATCAGAAAACATGACCATTTTTCCAACCACATATCTTCCACAATGTTGGTGGTTCTCCACTATTCTCCACTAGGCAGTGTATATCTTAAGGAATCATTCATTTATTAACTATACTATTTCCAGTACACTGTGCAGCCAAAGTTAGCCATTATATTTTGTTGTGTTTTGACCTTTTACACTGTTCATGGATGAAAAATCATGATAAATTGAGCTTACTATAAATGTTTTCTCAACGTAAAACCTCATTATGCTATAAGTATGTATTAGACAGATAACCAAGCCTGTTTGCTGTTCCACTGCACTCAGGAGAAGGAGAAAAAAAAAACTTTAATTTTGTACTTGAGTACTCAAGCACACAAAACAGTGATAAATTTCTTCAAATGTAAATGAACAGCCAGACTTGTGTGTTTGTTTTTTTATTATTGGTTTAAACTTTTTAAGAAATGTTATCATGTGGTGTGGGAACAAAAATACTAAAATACTTATCAAAGTTAAATTTAAAGCATAGATGCTGAATTACTGCACTATTAGTACAATTTATGTAGACATATGCACCTCCAATGTTTCTCCTGAAATCAAGGGTATTAATGGAGAGTTCATCCCTCCATCACTGCAGTACCAGCCTCTCCTCTTGCAGAAGGGCTTTACACTAGATGTTGAAACACTGCTGTGAGGATTTAATTGCATTCAGGTACATGAGCATTTCTAGCTCTATGCACACAACTAAACTTCAGCAATTGGTACACCTTATCGAAGCTCCGTTTACTGGTATGGGGAGATTGTGAATACATAATGCATTGATTATTAGTTGTAATGGGGCACTTGTAATTCTGGAAGGGCAGCTTTATGAATGAATGTCAAAAGACCACACAGCACAAAATTCTGTTTTGGAAATTATTCTCATCATTCAAAAGTCTTTAGTGAGACATTAATATTAGGAACAGTATATGTGTTTTAAATGTCAGAATCAACACCACATCTGACCTCTTTGACAGCAATGCAATGTACACACCAAAGAAATAGTCTGTTACGCAGTTTGCTGATTTACTCGAGGACTCAGCGCTTTGTTCTGAATAGGAGGAAAAGACTTCACTGAGCCTTCAACGACAGAGTAGCTGATAAAGGCTAAAGATTGACACAGACACTTGAGCAGCTGTGCTATTTCACGGCTTTTTACCCACCAGGAGGGAAAAAAAAGCAATCAAAAGACATGTGAGGTGGTGACCTCATACAAAGCAGTGTTATGAAGTGAGGGACTGACAAGAAGGGGAGAGGGAGACAGAGACAGAAAGAAAACAGACAGAGAGAGAGGGAGAAAGAGAGAGAGAGAGAGAGAGAGAGAGAGAGAGAGAGAGGGAGAAATTGGAATGATGAGGTAAATCCAGCAGGTGAGATCTTTTTCCTTCACTGGCTTTGCTTCCTCTCCATCTGTTGCTGTTCATCTGTATCTCACAATGGGTGTTTAAACCTTGCTGTTAGCAGCTGCCATTACAGCACTTTAGTTAGGCCACCCGTGGAACATGTTTGCTGTGAATTTTCTTGAACATGGCTAAACTACTGCATGGCAGAATCACAGTCTAGGCTGTTGAATGAACGTTAAGGAATGAAATAATGCATATTAAGGTTTGTAATTATAAGCAATGCATGCTTTTATCAGAATTGCAAAAGTGTTAAAATGTTAAATTCAAATCAATATTTGAAGATACATTTGTGGTATTCTGGAAAAGTAAAATGTTCAGGTGATGCTGGACTACTGTGCTAATCTAGGAAGATGGCCTATAGTGACCATTACAATATTTCCTGTGCACATTAGTTTTGCGTAATATGAAACTCATATCAGTGGGTATATCGTGTAATGTAACATAGCCTAAACACATTCCTTAGTTTGTTAGATGTTAATGACCCACACTGTTTTTGGGTGTTTTCTAGCACCTGTTTTGGTTGCAGCAATATGAAGGTTCAAACTCTCAGTCTAACTATGAAAATAGTTATGTGTTGTTTGTAATCAAGTTTAGCTGCCACCTTTTGGTAAACTTTGGTAGGTGACTAATGTTGAACAGCTGTTTTTAGTCAAACCATTTGATGCTATGACATGCTCGCTAAAAGTGCATCCAATCAAACCTCTTAATTGTATCTGTCTTTACATCTGGGGCCAAATCCAGTAAAAATGATGAGATATTTGTTTGAGCCTCACCTGTGTATGTAGCAGCACTAGCAGATTGCATTGCTCCATCATAGCCTAGAATATGTAAGCTATTCAAGTCAATACTTTGCAGCAAGTAAGCAGTGTCAGCTATACTGTATGTGTTATCAATGTCAAATGAACAGCCCTAGATGTAGATACCCTTTCTACATAAGTTTGCCTTTAATAATTAAAATAATAAAAAATTAAGCAAGTAAGTATGTAAGGAAGGTGCTGATTGTTGTTAGTAAGGTGCCGATTGATGTTATGAACAGACACAAATAATCACTGGCAATGACTGAACTTACTTGCAAGCTGAAACAACTGATCTGAGTCATAGCAAGGAGTTAAAATGTCTATCACTAGATGAGAAAGTAAAATTTTGAACCTTCATGCCACTGGGTAGCTCAATATACTAAATGATACTCAATGCTATAACTATATAAGTATGATACATATTACAAAAACATAGAAAATGCATCCAAACCTAACCTTTATTGTTAAAGTTACACTGTAGAACAACAATTTAAAAATTAACACAAAGAGTAAAGTGTTCTGAGTAACTCGACTTCTAGTGGTACAACATTTATGATGTTTAATACTGTGAGTTTCTCCTATTTAATTAAATTTAGCAAGTTTGACAATTGAGAACTAACAGTCACCTGTTTATTTGTATAAAACATAATATAAAGTAAAAATATAAAAATAATATTATACTGATTGATATTTGGCCACAAAATATTCATATTAGCTTTGATCTAAACCCACCTATAAAAACATTAAATAGTTTCCTCATACATATCTATACTTGTTTCTGCACATGTGGAGATGAAGTGTTTACTGTTACATTGTTATATTTCACTCATATTTGATAGAACTTTAAATTATATAATAAACTGTCATCCTATACTTTGCTAACAACCGCATCCCACTATCCATGCATATGTATTTTAAATTCACGTCACACACCCAATGATCAATTTATATCTGGGAGGCAGGTAGCTCTTAAATACACACCTTAGCAATTATCATATCATAGACATTGTCAGGAACGCAACAGATGCAGATAATAGAATAATCATCACAGGCCTGAATTACAGCACGCTGCCTGGACATCCTGAATTATGCAAATTCAGTGCCTCTGAGAGTTAGCCATGCCACTGTTCTCCCAAAGTAGTAATGAGAAGCTCAAACTACTCATTAGTACACCACTGTTAGGCGCAGCAAGCGCTGGTGCCGGCTGCAAAAGTGTCGTGTATCATGCCAATTAGTGAAGCTTTATGGAATGCAGATGAAGCTGCACTTTATTCATCCTAATCACACTCTTCAGAGGTGGTTCATGAGTCAAACATGACTGTGTATACAGCAGAGCGCTTTTTAAGACTAATTAAAACCTTCTTGCAGTCGTTTTCTTATGATCTCAATGGGAGCCTAGAAAGGGTTTTGCAGCTCTGCTGACTGCAAACTAAAGATAGAGCCATAAATGAGGTTTTTATAAATGCTTTTTTTTTTTTGATCATTTTGCGCTGGATCTCACCCTGGAGCTCCTCAAATAGATGAACAGAGTAGCTTGAAATAGCAGTTTTGCATTTATTATAATATTATTGCCAATAGGGAGATAGTAAGAGGTGGTCTGTTTCTCTGAAACACAATGAAGACTTAATTAAAGGCATTTCTATCTCCACCACTGAACCACATAACGTTCATCTACTTTGAAGGAATTTAAACTTAAAAGTTGCTTGTTTAAATCACTGTATATCGTGGCATTTTGGCCTCTTCATAGATGTCTGTTTTGATGAATAAGACAGAGAACCACATATAACGAGAGACTAAATGTGCCGATCACAAAAAGCCTTTCAGCTGCCTGACAGTTCGGTCCTCAGAGAAATGGTGGGAGAGAGGAGTATCTCACACACGCAGTCACTCTGCTTTCATGGTGGCACAGCACAGAATGATTTATTGCTTTAATATAACCTTTTCCGTCTTTCTGAATGAATACCGTGTCTGGTCTAAAGGTAGACCCAACATAAAAAACTCTGTCGTCATGAAGAAAGAGAAAAACCACCAATTGCAAGTTGTAAATCAGCATGAGCTGGAGTCTCATACTAGGACTGAACGGTTTGGAGAAAATGTCCTAGTGCAATTTTCCCGGCCAATATTGTGGCTACGATTTCAATTACGATTATTTTCTATAAATTGAGGTCCAGGGCTGTTATTTTGGCCAAGAACACCAGCACATTCACTTTTTTTCTGGTTTAAGGCTTGAACGCTAAACAGTGTGCTACACTGGCAGTTAGTTGTGGTTGTGAAGTCACAGAAGGGTAAACTGGGGTTTTATGTCACACAGGCAAGTTGTCTTGCAGTCAATACTTCTAACATCAGAGGGTGCTACTAATACTAGTTTTGTGTATCTTCTTGGTCTGATGTCAGCTTCTGTCTGTGGAAGGCAAGAAATACTGCGAGCTGAGGTGAACACAGATTTAACATTTTCTATATTTTTAACTAATTAACTGGAAAATGACATGTTTGTAATAATTTTCATCAAAAAATATTCACTATTACATGTTTGTACTTAGATAAGAGGAGAGAATAAAGTTAATGTTAATGCTAATGCCCTACACTAAACTCTCTTTGCAATATAGCACACAATAGCAGACATGGCAGTTTGAGACAAGTTGTCACACATGAAAAACTGTTATAGAAAGTTGGTTGTGTTTGAATGCGTGAAATGGTTTATTTGAAAGATTGAAATGATTCTCAGGTGTTGTAGACTGTTTTAACAAACCCTACCAGGAATGAATGCAGCAATTAATGATAAATCAAATTCAGTGATTGATAAAGTTTGTATTGTCTGAAGTGGCCTTGCAGTTAAAACAAAATATAATACTATAAAAAAAGATACAATTCAACAATTAAGTTATTGTTTTTATTTGTTTCAAAATCTGGTGTGACATCTTGTCGTACATAGTGTGACAATTTGACCTGCTGATGGTTCAACTTGTTCCAAGTGCACACTCACTATTTAAATCATATCAGGCTTGGAAATGTAAAGAATTGGGAATATGTGCCTGAGACGTTATTCTTCTGTTTGATATGCATATTAATATTATGATCTGCTGATGCCACAGTATATAAAAAAATTGTGACACGAGGCTCCGGTCTGCCCTACGTGGGTGTTTGGTCGCTTCTGCCTGATCGAACTCATCTACGGTTCAGGCGGTTTGCAAGTTTAACGTAATTGGGTTAATTACCCCATTTAGAACATAAGACAATGTTGTTAATAATATAGGCTATAATCAAAATTACAGCACTCCTGATTTGCAAATTGCACTCTTTCTAGTTGTGATTTCCTTTAAAAATGATTCATCTTTCAGCTCCGTCTCAGAGAAGATATTTTGGTATTTTTTTCTTTGAGTTAATCAAGTTGGCAGAGACACATCACTTCTTTATGTCTCTTTTAGTAGGTTTGATAAAAAAGGACACTGCTTTAAGAATGATTCATTCATTCATTCTTGGTTTGATTGAATGTCTTATTTTTAGAAATATAGCTCTATGTAGCCCTTATTATACCTATGTATCTATGACTATGTACCTCAGAGTAAACCCAGTATTAGGAAGGGTGTCTGCTCCAGCTGATCACTTCCATGTTATATTAGATAATATTAACCAATTATGTCATAGTAGTATGGAACATGACATAGTTGGTTAATATTTTTCCCATCTGATGGTGTACTGGGACATAATCAAATCTAAGCAAAAGTAATACAATTCTGATGAAGGATTAGAGGAAAATAATAATTTTGGTCTTTTAAAAGTATGATAAAAATGAATGGTGCTTAATATGGTCAGGTACATGAATCAACCTGGTGAAAATGTCATTGAGAATAATATTTTTTTCAAGATATAACATAAACTTCTTTAAAGGATCAATTTGTAAGATGTCATAACAAATTAAATTTATACTCTAAACAAATAATGGGCAACATTTCACCAGAAAGTTGTCCCCTGTCATGAGAAACAAGTAAATGTACAGCCCCTCCTCTTCAGTTAAAAATAAACTCTTTACTTGCCAAGATCTGGAAAGCAATGCCAATGTTAACACTTGTTTTGCTTTTATTTATGTCATTTTTGTTTGCTGATAAACGTGGTTCCTCGCAGGGGCAGACGATGATGGTGATAATGGATGTATGTCTAAAGCTTCAGCCATCATTGCATTTCCTTTCCTTCCTGTGCTTAAATAATCTAAATTGACAATATGTTAGTAAATGCTGTTGGGGCAGCGCTACTTCTTCATCCTCGCATGTTGGACTGATTTCACTCAACACTACAATGACTCACTCTAGCTTCTTAAGGTACAAAGTGGTATAATGACACCGGACAGGCTGGGACTAGCTGGTTAGCATGCTAACTTCAATAAATATTGCTGTAACACAAAACATAGATGTCTTCAACATACTGTCAATTTTTTTTTTTTTTACATTCTGTTGATAATTTGAGTTCATTTGAAAAATTGAAACTAAGAAATGTATTGCATATTTTAATTAATTGAATAATGAATTGATGTTTTTTTTATTACAAGTTATTTTGTATATGAAATGAGAACCTTATGAAGAACCGAATGTAACGGTTCTATGAGTTATCTGGACACACTTCCAAGGCAAGAACCATTCCGTTCAGTTTGCTCACGAGTCTCCATTCTAATCCATTTAAATAGCTCACTGAGGTGCATCAAGCAGCCAGTGATGTTTAATTATAGCACAAATCACTAATTGTGATTATATTGTACTGCTGGCAAATGGAAAGTGAGAGGGCACTTTAACGGAGATGACAGGAATCACACTTGATTAAATCCTCTAAAATTATACTATGCAATAGCACCACGCAGGTCATTTCTTGGCTAGACATGGCCGAATAATTAGAAGATTCAGGGATGCTGCCCTCATTTCTTATGAACCATGCAAATCTGGACGCCAAATCAGTCAGCTGTCTCTTAGAATGATCAGGCAATGCCTCACTCTCGCTGATGAGATATGCATGCTTATGAAACAAGCATGTCATGTGGTAGACCAGGTTAATGATAACAGAAATGAAACGAAAAAGGTTCCATTTATATTGCATCACCTCAAGAATGTAGTTAACTACAGCACTACAGAAAAAGGACCAGGGACATGATTTCCATCACACTCAATATTGCTTGCACTTCTCGACTAGTTCAGTCTACATTAATAAATAACTGTCAATGTCATGATAGGTCTTGCATGGCTAATGGAAGCCACTATAATTAGCACTGACAACTTCTCATTAGTAAACAGAATGCTCTTACTCTGCTCCGCCTGTGAAAACAGGTCTGCTGGCCTCAGTAATCAGCCTCCTTATTCCTTTGCTTATCAGAATTACATGCACTGACATTTCTATTCATCTTCAATGCAATTCTATGTCCTTTATCAGCCTTCTCCTCTCCCTATTGTCCTTGAGTAGTCAGAGAAATGCTGCTGTTCTATTCTTTCTATTTCTAGCTGTCCTTAATGATTGAATCCTACCTCCCACCTCGTGGTATTTTCAACCTAGAAATGTCAATCTTCTTTATACTCCATGTCAAATATTCTGCTGAGATAATGATAACACTAAGCTGTCAATTTTTATCTGCTAATCTGTTTCAGTCGAACTCAAGCTGTATGGCCAGCATAACCACAGATGGCTTGAGTAGACTAAACCCATACTCAAGCGGTGTAATGTAGAAGTTGGAGCAGCTTTCATGTGCAGAGTGGCTTCAGTAAGGGCAGTTCAATACTCATCCAGGCAACAGGCAGGGGTCAAAACACAGGCAGGCAACATCAGACATATCCATACAGAAAAAAACAAGAGACAACAGCAGAAGTCACATGGATGTCCTGATTAGTCCAATATAACGAGTTCTAATATACACATGTAAGAGTGCCATAAAATTCTTCTCCTTATGTTTTCCTTTGTTAATAGGGAGTGGCTAGGTTGGGATGCCCCCGTCCCTTTCCCCCCCTCCTAAATCCTCTCCCCTTAGCCTGTCTCTTCCCTTTTTGTACATGTCTTAAAATGAAAAGGTAGGCAGTCAGACAATGCACTGTTTTTAATCAAAAATAATCCTATATAAATCACTAATTGCTGTACATATGTTTATTACCAACAATTGTGGAGCAGAGTACATTGCTAGTAATCAGTATTAAAGCTAATAGCTAATTATATATATATATATATATATATATATATATATATATATATATATATATATATATATATATATATATACTGCTAATGCTACCCTAAACTAGCATGCAGGCTAACTCATTATTTCCTCATTATCACTATGTGCTTTTTTATATATGAATATATATAATATATATGAATACATATAATATATATGAATATATGTATATATATTTATATTTAAAATGGACAGAGGAGTGGAGAGGAGACAAGAGGCACCAGCCTACCCAGCTAAAGGCTGTTTATTTCTTTTTGTCACGTGTGGAGTTTTTATTTTATAGTTTGTGTATTTGGGTTAGCATGGTTATGCTATGTGGCTATTTAGTTATGCCAGTTAGCCAGTAAATATACAGTACTGTGGTGAATGTTGGGTAGCTCTGGCACTTGCCCTTTTTGTACATGTCTTAAAATGGAGAGGCGAAAAGAGGCACCCGTCTATCCAGAGCTAAAGGCTGTTTATTTCTTTTTATCAGAATAAAATCCAGTAAAGGCACAATGAAGAGTCTGTCTCGTTTGTAACCACCGGTTACAGTAAGACCAACTGCAGATGTGTGAAATGGGAAGAGAGTGGGGAAGCCAGGGTGGAGGTGGAAAAGAAAAACAACAGCACATGGCATAGCCATTGCAGTACCACACAGGACCAGGAGGGGGTTATATGTGACAGAAAGAAATGTTAAAAATCGAAGTACCTCCAAATAGAAGCTTCTCCAACAATTTTAATCAAAATATATTCAATCAAAAGATATCAAATAGATAAAAAACTAAACAGGTCTTATATCTTATAGAAGAGGAGCTTCCAATTTAAAATAAATTAGCAATTCAATGTTGATGACTAAATTATAATTTAAAGGTGCATTTTACAGCTTTTCTTGGTTACTTTAAGAGTGCATGTAAGTGAGTAAAAGTAACTAGCCACTATAAATCTCTGATAATACTACATTTATGATAAATAACTACAGCCTACTGTCCTTTATAATGGCAGAGGCAGTGTATAGACCATGACCTTTTTATAGGATATTTTAAACAAAACAGTTTAAAAGTGCACTAAGCAGGTCTTAAGAAAAGTGAGGCTTTAAATCATTCCATAAAAGCGGAAGACTTTTAGAAACAATGTTAATGGAAATCCTAATAGACAATCTAAAAAAAAGACACTTTCAATTGCAATTCTTTACTTTCTATAATACATTTCTAGCAGATCATTTGCATATCCAGAGGCCTTAAGTGCCCTGCTCAAGTGTGCAAAGGCAGAGGACACAGAAATGACACTTACACCCATCATTGGTCCTTACTTGAAGATCAAACTAAGAACACTCACTTTACCAGCTTCTGGTTTCTTTGAATATATTTTTAACCAACAACAATTTGTGCTTCTATTGAGTGTCCTGCTTTAAAAAACAAGCTTTTCTGCAATCAATCTGTTATCTGTAACCCAGTTTTTTAGGTGTAAGATTCAGATCTCCGTCCAAATTAATGGCAAATGGGAATTGTTGAGATGTCATAGAGGCTGGTTTAATGTGAAATAATCCCTTCTAGAGATATTTATAGACTCAAATTTCTGTACGGTGGTGGTTACAGTTTTATATGTATATATTAAATCTTTGGGTACTGTTATGTCTTAACATGCTCTGCATAAACCTCAACCACAAATGGATTGATGCTAAAGAATGGTTAGTCTCAGGCATCTCATAGTGTATTCACAACCATTTAATGTAATAACTTTCTGTCATGTAGCATTAGAACTATTAAAAGCTTCAGATGTGTGTGGTTCATATCATCACCACTGACAATGACTTTGACTTGATACATTTCTCTATATTGGAGCTTTTCGCATCAGATGTCTCTAAATGATTTGAAAATGTTGTATTTTAAGAATATAATGAGGCAGAATCTTTTGAGAAAGGGGTCGTATTACTGTTCATTTTCGACTATAAATGAAATCATACTTCAGTTTGAGGCAAGACATTGGTATTCAGCAAACTGTCCCATCTTTGTTATTTTAGAGGCATTAGAGGAAGGACACATTTCATATAAAGCAAAAAAGTTTTTTAGATATCAATTTTCTAGAGTTTCTAGATTATAATCACTAGAATGATAATAATAATGAGAACTCTCTCTCTTTCTCTCTTTTTCTCTCTCTCTCTTCTCTGTCCATGTGCCTGTGAGAGAGTGGTATGTTCACTGTAAACCCTGTTAAGCCTGCTAGGAATATTAGAAGTAACTCAAATGAATAAAGTTTTATTGAATGAGTTTTACTGAGTTCACCAAAATTATACATGAGTGAAATACACTCAAGCTGTTAGGTTTATGAAACTTGAGCAGAAACTTGAGCTTTTAAGTAACCACATCAGTATTTTTATTATTATTATTTTCTTACATGAACATAATTGTGATGATTACAAACTAAGATGTTAAAAAAACTCTTTCATAAAGAGTCTTTAGAGTTACATGCTCATCAATGTTGGAGTAGAGAATTTGAATTTATGTTGCTTTTTTAAAACCAAACTGACTATTTAGCAGACACACGAAACACATCCATAGTCCGAACACTTAAAGCATGAGAAGCGCATTCAAACTTGCATTTTAAATCAACATCTGAATAAAAAATAAGAGCTATGACACAACCACAAATCAACTAGCTCACTAGGAATTCTTGGTAATCCACCCCATATTCTCAATGAAATTAAGTACACTTGACTTTTCAACCAGACAGTGCAAGAAGCCTGGATTAAGTGAAAGCAACAACTTGCAAGACGATGACTTGATGATTCAAGTATAAATAACATCAGGGCTTTCAGTGTATTCTTTGAGAACAGAACATTCTATAAAATTGCCCATTATATTTCAATAAGCAGTACTACTTTCCACTTTCACTGTGAAAGAGGCATGTTGTGAGAAAACACAACAATTTTTTACAAACACGGTGTTGTGAGGTAGTAGAAAATTGTTGCCCATTGTTCGGAAAAGAAGCACACTATGCATCCCTCGTCAGTGCCATGCATAAAATGTGGTGACTAATACTCTTCCTGTCATCGTGAAACTGTGGGCTCGCCACAGATAAAAGGAGTGACTTCAGAGAGGATCATATCCTCCCAACTCCAGATTTGAAAAAAATGCATATTCCCTCAATAGCAGACAAAGTCACTGAGGGCAAAGAAGATGATCAAAACACAATATATTCCGGCTGCTGAGCACATGGTACCCTGATCGACATTTCAGAGAGTGATTCCACAGCGGGTGGCTTTACACCAGACAAAAACCATCTTGATCTCAATCAGTTTCATTATAAGGAGGGCCTTCATGTAATTTATGAGTATGGCTGGTCATCAGATGTGATTTGGATCACCTATTCTGTGGAGTTTTTACTATAATCAACCCAGCGGCCTATTTTCACCATCCTTAAGACTGCCGGTTCCATATTTCTTCAAGCGGAGCAGAGAAACCAGTAGGAGCCTGCAGGTAATTAGGGAGTTATTGTCAACTGTTTCTTGTTTCAGTGAAGGTTTTTATGCTCTCTTCTTCTCCATGGGTGACTGGAGACTGGAAACTAGACCATAAGCTGCTGCTATGAGACCAAAGAAG
This sequence comes from Megaleporinus macrocephalus, assembly GCA_021613375.1. Taxonomy (NCBI): domain Eukaryota; kingdom Metazoa; phylum Chordata; class Actinopteri; order Characiformes; family Anostomidae; genus Megaleporinus; species Megaleporinus macrocephalus. The sequence goes on along the minus strand of CM038709.1, from coordinate 23,582,359 downwards.
GTTGACAAGTCCAAAGTGTAGGTGATAAAAAGCCACACCATGTGTGAACAGATATCGTTTAGCTATTAGCCTACAGCTACAATTTTTTGGGCTCTGTTTTTCATGTGTCTCCCAAGGGGGGGATAATACTTCATTGCTGTCATTCCCATTTTTTCTGGTCTCCATGCCCTCTTCTTAGCCATGCAACACTATATAGAATATTGAATACATATAATGCACATCAAAGTATGTTCAACCAAATCAAGAAAAGACATTAAAGTTTTCCAAAAGTGGAGACATTTGAAAGGATGAAATTGAAACAATTACTACTTAAGCACCTGCTCACCCTGCTGCCATTATAACACGACAAATTGGGAAAGAGAAGAGCAAATGAACGTGAAGAGATGAGTGAAAGAGATAACCCAGAGAGACGGAGAGAGCAGTGCTGTGGGCGGATTTGGGAGCCATTTCTTTAATTGGAAACATCCTACAGTATTTCAGAAGCACAATGGTCAGAGTAGGAGGGAGGGTGGCACCAATTTACCAACTGAGAGGATGTTATCGTCACATGCAGAACGAGAGTCAAAGGCCATTGACAGTGACAGCTTGACCTTTTCAGCATCTTTTTCTTTTTTTTCATTTCAGTTTTGCCCACTCTCTCTTTGTTGCAATAATGGCGAGCTGCGCGGAGGGTGAAACATGTTGCTTTGATGTGGATCAATCTGTCAAGCTTTTATTATTTAATCATTTAGCTTTTATTCATTTCATTGCTTGAAAAGCACCACTCACTGCACTCGTCTCTTTCTGCCTTTTAGTATTTGGTTTTGTTGTTAAGTGACGGTCAGTTATAATACAGGCAGCAGGTAAACGAGAGACTCTCTGGAGGATGAAAAGCCCTCTGGCCTGCAAAACTGACATATGTGGCAAATCATTTCTCTCCCATCATAACACACATGATCAGAAGGTTTAACTCTGACACACTTTTTCCCCTGAATATACAGCCTGTACTGAACTAACAACTTTCTGTTTGGGTATATGGAAAATGACAGGTCTGAGCTTTGATCATTAAGAAGCATTATATTTCCATGTCACTCCTATGAAATGGCAACATCCTCTGCATGAATCAGAGATTTTTGCAAAAGGATGTTGCCATCTTTGCATGGATGACACTACCCGTAGTAACAAAGCTGACGCCCACTCTTCCCAAATAATGAATTCAGCCTGCTGGTGGAGTTGTCCCAGATGTAGAGAATTTAAACTTTTTGCAGAGTTGGCATAAAAGAACTTAACTACTGAATGTATTCTAACAGTCACACCCAGCCCAACAGCCAGACTTTTAATTTATATTCATATACATAAAGTTTTTACATGGTGTTTCTGTACAAATCAAATTCCAATAAAGTCACTACAGTAGATAAAATGCAAATAAAAACAGACATCAATGACCTGCAAATACTTTGACTTCTATTGACTTAATAACAATACAAGTAAAATGCATTTAATGTTTGAATTCATTAACTGTTGTTTTTGTTTGTATACATGCTTTTTCTGAATTTGATGCCTGTTAAAATAGTTGGGACAGGGGTTTGTTTAGCACTGTCTTACATCCCCTTTCCCATTAACAACATTCATTTTGCAGTTTTGTTTTTACAGCAGTGCCATCTGAAGGATTGGAGAACACAAGAAGCCAAACCAGCCTTTTTCAGCCTTGTCTTTTTTTATGCACAGAGATTTCTCTAAAATTTCCTACTCAAAATCCATCCAGTTGCTTGTCAAGGAATGTCATTCTAAAATTTTTGATGCATTCATTTGGCAAGCCTTGAGCCGTTATGAGCTCTGAAAGACTTATTTTGACCTTTATTTAACAAAAAGTATGATTACATCACTTGTTAAAGATGTTTTCTGAACATCAACATTCTTTCTGAACATCTTACATTTTCCAAATGTTTGGAACGTATTGCAGTTTTTATAATGGCTGTATATTTACAAAGATCAATTAAATGAATGAGATAAAATATTAAGCATCTTTTCAAAGTAGGTCAAAGTTAACTTACAAACTGGATTTGCAGCTCAAAAATGCTTCAAAAACTTATTTCAGTTGTATGTGAGATCACCATTCATAATTCAGAGTAATTGAGTTCATTTTAAAGGCTATGTCCTCACATGTGCACACACATGCAGGCACATACACTGTCCAACACAACCTTCTTGTTTTCTGAACTCTCTTTTGTTTGTTTTGTTTTGAACCATTATCCATAATGTTTTGCACAAACTGGGTAAGACTTAATAACAGCTTGATGGCAGAATAAGTTTCTTTCCTTGAAGAGCGTGGTGTGTGTGTGTGTGTCTGGCTGAGAGAGAAAGAGAATCACAAAGTACCTTTTTGATTTATATGAACATTTTTATGAAAAATGTCCTTCAAAGACGTCTTCCAACACCTCTCAAGTATGTGTGTGTGTATGAGAACGAGAGAGAGAGAGAGAGAGAGAGAGGGACAGAGAGAGAGAGAGAGAGAGAGAGAGAGAGAGGGACAGAGAGAGAGAGAGAGAGAGAGAGAGAGAGAGAGCGAGAGCTAAAGAGAGAGATTAGGTAACTTTTCACAGAGAGGTAAAGATGTGTTTGCTGCTGTTTTCTGTTATTCAGAAGTGCATCATAAGATATTTCGTATCTGCCCAAATCAAAGCGGATCCGTGGTTCGCTCGTGCGCGTGCGCCACTGGGCGAGAGCGCGCGCGTCTCGGGTAGAGATTCATCCTCCTCATCCTCGCACACGGACGCAGCGCTCACAGGAACCGCACGCGCAGCCTGCGCTCAGACTGGGAGCCACGCACACCTGTGAGTACTCTTCAGTTGCTGTTGGGTTTATAATATGTAGAAGACTCCGCTGCGCTGCCACTTTTACCAAGTTTACAGAGCAGAGCGCGCTCAGCAGCGTCCAGCAGCGTCCAGCAGTGTCCAGTGCTCCAAACAGACGACGAGGAAACTCGAGCCCTTCAGGCTTAGACGCTCAGTTAACTTGTGGAATTAGACTATTTTCTGTTTTGGGCTGATTTGTTTGACAAATGCCGTGTATACCTAGGGGGCATATTTGGATATGTTTATCTAGGTGGGCACAGAATTAATCACACTGGACTTTTCCGTTCACATTTGGGCACCAAATCATAAGTGGATGAATGACTTATACAATCACATGCATTTGCTGGTTTCATTGACTATATTTTTAGTGGACTGTAGTTTTAAATCGCTGCTGTTTACTTATTGTTATTATTACTTTCAAACACAGTAACCCAGAAATACGTGCACAGATTTGGCAGGGCTGAACATACTGAACAGGTGGGCTGCAGTATGTAGAGTCATTTAAAAAGGCATTGCATGAACCTGCATTGAGCCACAAAGAAGCAGCATGAGTAGCATTACACATGACATAAATTATGCATAGAGACAGGATGAGGATAATACCTTTCCATTCTAGGTTAGTTCATATGAAAAAAAAGACTTCATATTTCTTTGTTGTGTCATGTGGCTCACTATGTGACTAACAGTGAAGGGCTACTAGCAGCACAGAGAGCACCTTTAAAACCAACATAATGATATATTTCACACTGAAGACATTCAAGTGGAGAGTGATCAAAGTCAGCCTTTAAATGTGTGAAGGCGAGTGTGATATGGGAACCTGGAAGACACCTAAAGAGGCTGGTTCATAAACTGTAATGTCTCTCCATACCTATAAATAAACTATAATGTTTAATTATAGAAATGCAATGATATGATTGTCCGTATCCGGTAACCCGTATTATCCTCAACTTGATATTTCTATGCAAGTTACTCTTTCTATGTGTTTTAACTGTGGTCAGGACATTATACACAATATCTTATCTCTGCTTTAATCATTCAAATAATATTCCTCATGGCCCAAATTTCTTAGCATCATGTAAATTAATTACGGCACACTGGTCTTCATCAGAATGTCGGACAGTCCGCAGGCAGACGCCACAACATGGGTCATGCGTACTGCAGCATGAAAGCACTGTTCAATGATATGTAAAACAGTTGCTCAGCCATGCAAATACACTACTTAGAGGTATTCATCAGTGTTGCAGACTTGGTATAGTACAATTTTACTTGATGTCTTTCTGATACAGGATAGAAAGGTTCTGTTCTATTTTATTTATATATTTTATATTTCAGAGCTTAACAATATTGTTGTCTCTGTTTGTTGTATAGACCTCATTGGGCTGTTTGTGTTTGTCACATACATGTACAATTGAGGCCAATACCATATGGTGGGGTATATTTAGCAGCCCTGATCAAAACAGCTCAACCCAATTTTTACATCTTGGGATTTGCTTTGTTGGTCACTACTCAATCATTTGGTGAAGTGTAGGTTGATTGTGGGGTAATAGAGAAAGTATTACACTGTTATATTTGTTTATTTGTCTGTTTTATGCTTACATCAAAAAGCAGTTGCCTGTTTATTCGGCACACATACTGTGTAGCTACAATCATCAATCATTTTATTAGCTATGTGTACCACATAGGTAGGAACAAAAGATGTTGAAAATCTTGACGGATATTAATAGTGTACTTTGTTGAGAACAATATGACGTAACCACAGACAATGGAAAGGGATTCCAATCACATGAAAATCAAAGTGAAAGAATAAAATCATAGGCTGTTAGAATTTGCATGTATTTTATCAACTCATAGTGGGTCTCAGTACTGGGTATGGCCGCTGCATGCCTGTATGCACTCCCTACAAAGTCTGGGCATGCACCTGATGAGACACTGGATATACTAGGGGAACTTCTCCCATACCTGGATCAGGGCATCCGTGAGCTCCTGGGCAGTCTGTGGCGCTACTTGGCGGCGTCAGGTGCACTGATACATCCCAGAGGTTCTCAGTTGGACTCGGTAACATGAAAGCCAAGCAGCAATGCCTGTCATCCAAGAACTCCCTACACGCTCTGGCCACATGAGGTCAGGCATTGTCCTGCATAAGGAGGAACCCATGGCCTATGGCACCAGCATAAGGTCTGACAGTGGCTCTGAGGATTTCATCTTGATACTTAACAGCAGTCAGGGTACTATTGGATATCATGTTGAGATTTGTGCGATCCTCCAAGTATATGTACTTCCCCAGACCACCACTAACCCTCCAGCAATCCGGTCAAGCTGGATGGTGTTGCAGGCAGCATAACATTCACCATGGAGTCTCCAGACTCTTTCACGTCTGTCACATGTGCTCAGTGTGAACCTGCTCTCATCTGTGAAGAGAACTGGTGGTGGACCTGCCAATTCTGGTGTTCTCTGGCGAATGCCAATCAAGCTGCACAGTGCTGGGCTGTGAGCACAGGTCCCACTAGAGGATGTCAGGCCCTCGTGCTGGGAGACACAGCCCAGCTTTATTGCGATGGTACATATGCATGAGCCATTCTGGAGGAACCATACTACCAGTGCAACCAGAATAAACTGCAGTAACCGCCTTATGCTACCAGTAATAGCAAGGACTGTAGCAAATGCCAAAACTGAAGAAGAATCAGTCAGGAAAGATAAGTAGAGTCAAATTGTCTGTGACCCCCACCTGTAAGCCAGTTCCCATTTTGCCTCTTCAGTGCAGCTGTTATTACTTTTATTTGAAACAAAGCAGGTGAAATGGATTCACAAGCACTTATACTTCCTAGCAGAATAGATTGATATCCCTGAAGCTTAATTGACTTGGTGTTATACTGGGTTGGTAAGAGTGTCCCTTTTATTGTATAATATCATTTTTTTAGTATTTGATGTGTCCACCACAGCTTCTATGCTCTTAAAACACTTGCTTTAATTTTATTTGCAATTAAATCTGCAGGAATGTGTGTCCACACACTATTTGCAGTTTCTGAATTTTCACACAAACACATTTAGTGATGCTAAAATTCAATTCTCTCAGTACCAGCTTCTGGACAGTTTCACTTACTTTCACATAAATAGCATCATGTATTGCTGCAGTACTCAAATTTGGTCCTGGTCTCAAGACCGTAAATGAACTCGCCCTCAGCCTCAGGGTAAGGTGGACTCGGCAACTGTTCTTGAGATCAGCTGAGTGTGACGCCTGAGGTAGCTGGAAACTGAACAAAACAGAATTTCAACGAAACCTTCAAACAGAATAAAACAGCTCTTTCTGCACATCAGGGGTCTCAAAGTACCGGCCTGGGGGTCTGTCTGTGCCTGATTCATAAGAAATGAACATTATTATTAAACAAATCCACTGAGAAAGCAGAATTAATTGCTCTCAATTCCCAGCATTTCACTTGTAGGAACTTCACTTGCGTTCAGCAGGCTACATGCAATTCCACTGTGTTAATATACATTTATTGAATTCAGGTAAAAGCTAAGATTAGATGCTTTTTGTTTTCATGATTTTTTATTATTATGATAATAGTCATCACTGTCTGTAGTAGTGATGGTTTGTGGTGATAAAAGCACGAAAAAGCCAGAAAAAGCCAATAAGCACTAACTCAAATGTCACTGAGTGCATATATGCAGGTAAAACTCATACCTACAAAAAATACAGGATACTTTTTACCTACATTATGTTAATGTTTTTGGGAAGACCCCCTAGCTGTTATAAACTTCTGCTTTACATGTTTAAATACAATATGTTTGATGTCCATTGAAGATCCAACTAATCCATTCCATGATGGCTCAATGGGCAGACGACAATTTAATAATAAAAATAGATGTATCTTGTTTGGTTTATATTTATTTGACTTTAGGTGGCGGTTCTGAATTAGTTTTATATTAGTATATATCATGCATAATGAATAATATTATATACAATGAACCACAAACAAATAGCATTTTTCTCTTTTTCTTAATTTGCTCTCAGACTTGTCTCTGTGTTGCCACTCGTGGACTCTGTCTTGACTCAAACTCACCTCTAGTTGTCTTGACTACAACACTAGTACTGAGTTGTCTTCTTACTGCAGATTTTTTCAGCTTTGAAACGAGAATGGAGCTTGATTTTCTCCTCTCCCACAGATGAAAGCCAGTTTACTGAAGCTTGCATGATTGTTAGGTGCCCCATTTACTCTCTAGCTTTTGCTCCACATTAAGAAAATTCTGTTCTTTCATTTACTTTTCTTTGACTTTCACTGGCCTTATGCAAAAGATTATCTTATAGTATCATCATAAAGATCTCCTGAAAAATCAGCAGCTTGTCTCTGTCGTCTTGGCAGAACTATAGGAACAGTGTTGACCAGATATTATTTGAGTGGTGGATTGTTCTCATCACAGCAGTGACACTGACATTTTAGTGGCATTTCCTGGCACTTTTACTGGAACGTTTAGTGGTGTGTTAGTGGCATTTTGTTGCTAAACTATAGCTCATTTTTCATGCACAATTTCTGTTAGCCTTCCTCTGGAACAACAGTGGTCAGTGTCTGACCAGCGGTCCACTGCTGGCTGGATATTTTTTGGTTGGCAGGCTATTCTAAACCCAGCAGTAACACTGAGGTGTTTGAATGTCCCAGCAATGCTTTTGCACCGGATACACTGGTACCATCATGTTGGTATCACTGCTGTGCTGAGAATGATCTACTACTCAAATCATTCCTGGCCAGCGGCAGTTCTCTGATGCTCTCTTTCTATTGATGGACTGGTTAGATGGTGGCTAAAATTTTGGAGGTCTTTCTTTAGCAGAACATTAAAGGGCTGAGCAATGATTAGTTGAAGCCTTAGGATTTAAAGTCTTAAGGTTTAAAGTGACAAATGACAGTGTATCAACATAAACTTTACAGCACTTATCAGGATCATTCCTGAGACTAAGCTGTTATTAAATGCCTCTCATGTTAAAAATTAGACATCATCAGGGATTGCTGACACACATTCTGCATGCCTCTACTGTCTATCTAGGTTAGTTTATCATGTGCATCTCCTTGATTTCCTAAATTCCTGAAATTACATTAACTGCATTAATTTAATTCTCTTGGAAACTTTTCTTAGCTTTTCTTCAATAAAAGACTTTTCTGAGGGCTCTGTTGTTGAATATATTTCCAAGGCTAGAGCATTGTGCCAGCGAATGATAATGGTGGTAGGCCCATTCTCTTTAGATAGAACAGGTTTGGATATGAAAAGGACACAAAACACAATCCCTGCTGCCTGCTTTGCATCACAAGCAAACGGGACCATTTCATATCCCATTGTCACATTACAATCCCGGACGTGCGACACACAAAAGCAAGGATGCATGTTTGCATCTAAAAAAGAGAATTATAACACTAGCCTTTTGCTGTTGGGAATAATGGACGGTACCTTCATATCTTTTAGCAGGTTAATTGCATTGAAAAGAGGGTAAGGCTCAGCTCAAGTTATCTCAGTTTTAACAGCTTCAGTGAGAGAATATAAACGTAGCTGAGGCCTTTTAAGGCAACACCTCTGAAGACTGTTTTCTTCCCCAGCACACTAATTGCATAGTCTGTTGTTTTTCATCCACCTCAGGACCTAACTGCTCTAAAACATCCCTGTCCTACCAAGCTCTGAAAGAAATAAGACATTTAGGTCAGTGTCCATTTCTTATTAATGTAATTCAGCACAAATGTCAGACTGTAAACTGAATGCAGGCTGTAACTGATTCCTGTCCCAGTTGAGAGGCACAACACATTTAAACAGTTCTTATTTTAATGTTGTGTCTCACATTTAGCTTTTTTCATCAACAGTGCATTGTCAGTATAGCGTTTGTAAGCTTTTGGGGGTCCTAAGCAAAAACTCTCAATAAATTCCCACCTCTCTGCCTCTCTTGTCAGTACATCAGCACATTTTAAATAGTTTGATTGAGCACTCACACATACTTCTAACAGTGGTTGCCCCATCTAGACAATTAGTTGTAGTGGTTGTATGGCAGTGTGGATAACTCCATTGCCTGGCACATAAGTACCCCTGGCACAATAATCGTCTGACCACCATTATTTGTAGTAATCACAACTATTTAAGTTTTCAATATTGAAAGTACATTTAAGCAGTAATTTTAGATGGCCATTAAAAAATAGTGGGCAAGCCTACTGCTGGCCACCAGTATGACTGGGCAAGTCTCCTAACACCACTTTGATGTTCCGTTGCAAGAAGCTTTGAAAAAGAGTAATAGTTAAATATGAAAATATATTTAATGACATTCATGCTAACAACATTCATCAAAGTCAGTGATTTTGACTAAGTCTGACTCTGGATGTACTGTTTGTTTTAGCTAATTATTGTTCTTTATTTTTTATTTCATTCTACTTTAAAAATTGATATATATGTTTATATTTGTAATATAATTATTTATTTATATATAACTTATTTAAATGTGCACCTAAATAATTCTACACCAATCCAGATTAGAAACAAGCAGCCTTTAGATGCAGTTTCCATCAGTATTAAATCAAAGGTAGCAACAGCAAGAAAATCCTCTGATAAAAGAGTAGCTTTAGCCAGTCAGAATGTGTGATTCGAGTCTGGTTACAGCATTTACCCAAATAGTCTGCAGGATTCAAATAAATAATCTTTTTTTTTTTAAATGGAAGAGATGACACATAGTTAGTATTGTGAGGGCTGTCACCTTCTTAGGTTAGTGGCTTTTGGGGAAGTGGTATGCAATGCTGAACCTCTAGGTCTACCTCCAAAACTTTTTACTGTTGTTGTTCTGTAGTTTAAGATGTGTGAATATGTTGACTGTGTTTACATCCCTGCCCTATTCTCACTATTCTTCAGTAGCCTTCTGGTTTGTTCAATAAAAAGCAGCAGAAATGATAGCATCCCCAGTTTTACTGCCAGTGTTATTTTTTTATTTAATATTATTTCCAAAATAATCCTAAACAACAAACATTGTTTTGGTTCACGCCATTAAAAACAAAGGAAAAGAATCAATATCAGCGACTCTTCATTTACTCATAAAACCTAAGTGGATGAACTTACTTGGACAACATTCTTAACTTGATGCGTATTGCACAGGAGCATCCTTTGTTGAAACCCACAAACAGTTGCCTGGCTTGTGTGCCTTCTAGTTTCGCCTCTAAAATTGGCTCTTTGCATCGCTGCTTTGTCGAGTGGTTTTTAGTGTGCTATCCAACGCAATCGACTGCGATGTCCGATTTGTTAAGTAGAAGCACATGCTCATCTTCATAGCACAAAAGAGCTGGCACAGTACTCAGCCAAGGACTCTGTCCCATCATGTTTTATTTCACACTCATTTATTCTTCATATTTCACCATTTTCACACTCCTCATGTCTTACACGCTGTAGGATTCGGTATATAAGTGTTATCATCTTAATGTCACACAACTATCTTGTTGTTGTATTAGTAGCTGCTGTGTGAAAGAAAGTCTACATTAAGAACTTGATTTAACCAGGCTTTACTGAGCTTGCGATATGAAAGAGATCCAGTATAGTGTAATCATTACACTTCCACAGACACAACAATAACTGGATCAGCATCTATTATACAAGTATATTTATAGTTCAAACAATAAGACCTGTGGTAGTCCCAGGTTTGTGTTATATGGATGTACATTTACAGTTTTGATGTGTATAGGATGCAGTTTGTGTACTTGGCAGAGTTCATTAGTAGCGTGTTCTAATCAAGGGCAAGCTTGTTACAAGCAACCGTTATTTTCTAAATTCACTGTAGATGGTGAAAAAGTAGTACACTGCCTCCGTGCCTATTCATATCACTGAGTAACACATAGTAAATAACATACAGAACTCTGCCCGCAGTGTTTACGTCTAATTAAAAAAATATTAGTCTGCTTAAGGTTTTCTTAACTTTCTTTAATTAAGTTCAGCCAACAATGTGGTAATTCTTCTACATCTTTTTTTGTTTTACTTAGGAAAGCTCAGGTATACAGCAAGTCCATGCGAGCAGAACAGAAATATTTAAAAAATAAACCAGTTAAAAACAAAACATGGCTTAAATATTGTACAGACAAGAGTGTATAAACACAACGGTGAGAATATGCTTGTGATATTATTGTTGATGATATCTGATATTTAAAGAAAGATTCCAAACAGCCTAAAAAAGCCATATCTTGGTTCTGGGTAATGAAATGCTCTGAATTTAACATTGAAATAAAGTACACTAAGCCTGCATGCTTCCTTTCAGACAAGTCCAGAAACGTTTTCTCGGTATGCCTCATTTGAAGCACATTTTCACCCAAGCGGCTGGTGTAAGTAACAGATTCAGCTGGATGGATGGTTAAGATTCATCATTATACTTATTTGAAAAGTAATGTACTGATAACGATAAAATCTCATGGCAGAATTACATATAACAATTCAACATATAACAGTTCATTAGGCAATGTTATAGAATTCCTGTCATCTTTACTTTTTGTTATTTTACTAACAATGCAAATTCCAAAGGTCTAAGTCAGGCCCTTTTGTGATGCATCTACATGTATAAGATCATTACAGTTCACCTTTATTATAATGTAATATTCTCTATGTTCATATGTTACTGAATATGAGCTTATGAGATTATGTGTAGAACACAGTACTCTCCCACTGTTAGACTCTCTGCTGTTCCTTCGTAACAGGTACTGTTTAATGCTTTTTAACAAGAATAAGCTTCAAAAATAATAATAAACAGCGATTAAATTTGAAAGCATACAACATTATGCATACAACAGCAGCTGACTCCAATTACCCTCTGAGGAATGTGCATAGCGGGGCAAATCTTGGCATTTTACCTTTTTATCTGGCTTAAGAAACAGGAACACTTGGCGTGAGGATAATCCTAATTAAATCACACGTTTGTGTCATACAATTTCCTGCATTGTTAAATATTATTATTATCTAATATTGCAGATTTTTGTGTTTATATAAGGCAGAAGCCAAGATGTTTTTTTGCCCAAATCTTTCTCTTTTATTGTTAAATGTTTTTCTTTTTTTCTATTCATTACTAACTAGGAAGTGGGCAAAGCAAACTGGTCTCACAAAATATTTGTAGGAAAAGAAATAAGAAATGCTTAGAGCTATCCTGCAAACAATTAAATGTTGCAGTCACCTCCCGATCTTATTATTCAGATCTTTATACAAAGACTTTTGTATTTAGTTGCAAAAATACTATCAGTAATTGCCATTGTTGTCCTGTTATTGATGTGAATTTAGGGAAGTGTCTGCTGAGTGAATCCACTCTATTATATGGCTAATGAGTATAACATGTGGTGCGTGTAGAGATTCTCTTCCAACAGCGTGTTATTTTTTGGAACTTTTTCCTGAAACATTTTGAACTTAATTTTTTGGCTTATGTATTTTTTCCAACAGGTTTTTTGTTGCTGCAAATGTTTTCTGGAAATATATCTGTAGAAATATTCAGAAAGTGTGAACTGTTGTGTATGTGTGAGCCATTAAACTGACCGGTGATTATCAGAAACTGATGCGGTAAACATCAATTAACAATTAAGCTCAGGTGAAAAGCAGCTCAGGCAGAGGAAACACAAAAACGAATACATTTGCATTGACTTCACCTAAAGCACACTTTTCCTGAACCGACATATAAGTGTTAAACTGATTTAGTATTTTATTCCATACAGTGGGGCTTTCTCCATTCCAAACAAAAAGTCATCACTATGACAACCACTCTCATCAAACCAGTGGAAGTGCAGGGATGCATGTGGTAGGCTTCAGAGCAATCATTTTTTATTACTGATGCTCTCACCTTTACCCCTTTACCATTTAGACCTATCCCTGTGTAAAGCCACTCTCACCTCCATACTTCATATGTGTGCTACAGTTCACTGGACATGTAATTAAGAGATATGTGTTAAAATTGAAATCCTAAATCGTTGTTGAAAACCTTATATGTCCCAAATAGTGACTTTTTGAAGGAAAGACTTTATTTACTTATAACAGAAGTTCATATAAAGAATTGGGAGAATTTATATTTGAAATGAAATATTCACACAAAGTTTACACAACAAAGAGTAACAGTAAGCTAACTGATGTCTGTAAAAGTCTATTTTTTTTTAAAATCTTTGCTTTGTGAAGGGAAAAAAAAGACACTGAAAAATATTATTTGGAATTTTCTTTCTAATAAAGTAACACCTTTCCAAAAGCTAATAAATGTCTGGTGTGTTTTACCGGATTTCTCTCCTCTCCATGTAAACTGGGCAGTCCAAATCTTGAATAACCCTTTTGTAAGCATTTCCTGGCCAATCACAAGGCTGACTCTCTTGCCCCGCCCACTCAGAACAGTTTCAGGGTTAGAAAAATTTGGCGAGCTAAAGCGCATTAACCAAAGTGTTGCTTTGTTCCTCCATTTGTTTGTCCATCCATCCATCTGTTCATCCGTTCCTTTGCACATTGCTTCCTTCACCCGTTTGTTTATCTGTCCAGCAGCAAGTTTGTTCGCCTGTAGCTCTTTCCTCACAATGCTCTTATTAGAAAAACACACGGTAGATTCTTGAACTATTTGAACTATGTTTGTCTTCAGGTCCTGTTTAGTTTCATTTTCTGTTGGTCTCTTGCTGAAGCCTTGTTTGCAACTCATGCACACTTCAAAAGGGGATGCACAACATGGTAGTTTCGACAGAGAAACCAAATTCAGGGATACGGGGTCACAATTACAAAACATCCTTGAGGAAGCGATTCATTAGTGAGCGCACCCCTGCTGGAACTGGCACGCCAGACAGAAACGATAGCCACATATCCTTTATATGTGAGCGCTACCCTACTCAGATAACTCCTGCTGTTTGAAAAGGAGGAACACTGGGTGGTGTTGCCCCTGGCTGGGTGGCAGAGACTGATTAGGTGAGACCTACCCTTAAATTGACTCCCTGAAGGTAAAAGTGGCCAAATTCTATACACCAAGCCTGTGACAAAATACTACTTGTTAGCGAGAGAAGGTCTTTTCACAATATGATGGAGCAGAATGTCACTGCATAGGAGATTTTGGAAGCTGTAAGGTACGAGGAAGCTTCAGCTGGCTAAGAAATAGGACAGCATTTATTTTTGTAAACAATGAGCTACATTGTACAGCATGAAGGTATTATTCTGAAATCTGTGCTATTTGTCCCCACTTTTTGCTGCAAAACAACCTCTACTCATTACACTAGATGCTGAAACTCAACAGCATTAGTGAGGTCAAATACTAATGTTGAATGATCCCCAAGGTAGTGGATGGTGCTTCATCACTCTCAAGAACACAGCTCTACTGCTCCACAGCCCATTGCTGGCATGCCTTATACCCCTGCAGGTGATGCTTGGCTCATGTGCAGCTGCTTCAGAATATCGCATTATGTTAGCAGTGCTTTTCTGTGAAGATTATATGGCCTGCTTCACATGAATGCACGTAAACTCACTGACTCTCAGAAATTAAACTTTGATTTAAAAAATGTTGGTTTGGCGTTGGGCAACACCTTTGAATTAGTGATGTTATATTAACTCCTCGGTCAGTGTTAGATGAATATTCAGCATGGTAGATTTTACAGAGCTGAATCAATGGCCAATGGCAACATTTAACAACAACTTTCCACTTTTAATGAGACCAAGCTCAAATTCCTCTGTGTGATCAACAGGTATTAACACATTAGTGAGTGCTGTTGAATCAGTATTAGATCACTGTTCATTATGGATGATTTGATGTTGATTCAATGGCCAACACAACGCGCAACATTCAAGATCAGGCAGCTTTGCTGAGCATTGTTGGCCAATATCAACATTGTGTCTGGGGAAGCTACAGTTTTGGACACGTAGTGTAATAGTAAATATTTGGACTGTAATGAATGTGTGTCAATTTGGCATACGCAGTAGTGACATACAGTACTTCTAAATGCATATGTACCAATAGCCAGAGAAATTCAGCTGTAAGCTTATGTGCTGAGCTACTGTGGGCATTCTGAATGCTGGCAAATCATGTCTGAGTAGTTCTTTGCCATGTCCTTGTCACAGTGTGATGGTGTCAGGTATTAGGCTAGGCTAGATGGTGAGTTTTTCCATGTCACCTGGGAAGCCGTGTAATGCCTATTTTGCTTTAATAGCTTCCTGCAACTGAGTGATAACTTAGTGAAAGAGTAAGTTATGTCAAAAGGATTAAGCACCAAATGACAATGTGTCACAGTGGTAAGGCTCATAGGATTAGTTGGTGAATTTTTCTGTACATGATGAAATTGCATACATTATAGTTAGTGATTACTTGTCCTGCACAGTCATAAAAACCTGCTCACTTGTTACTAATGTAGGAGTTCAAATCATAAACTAATGCCAGAGACAACCTCTCAAAAATATGGAAAAAGTATGGATTTGCTCTTCTTCTGGCAAAGTTGTTAGTCTGACAATGGCGCCCTGAACAGACAGGTCTGGGTTCTTAAGAGAATAAACCCAGGCAGAGTCTTTTAAGTGGGGCGGACATCCAACCAATTTTTGCTTGACAAACTCAAATTAAATTCTGTTTCTTCCGCAGCAGTTTTATTATAACCCTGTGATATCCCTTTCCTAGCCAGCTCTGCAGACCTAGTCTGACCTTCTCTTCAGCAACATTAACACTCTGTCACTTCATGATCTACACCCCTCAGATGCTGACCTTTTGGCAGTGGATGGCACGTATCACCATGGTCGATTTCCGTCAGCACAAAGACACGATGACGTATTGTTCCAGTGACGCACGCTCACAAAAGCAGGCAAATGAATGAACGGCACTTCCACAGGTACAAACAGTCACATGTCAAATTCCTGTGAAAATTAGCTAACAAGCCAGCTAATATACTGCCCCACTGTCATAGTGCTCTTCACCAGGGAACAGGCCATGACAGGGACATATTCAAGATAAGTGCATATGATGTCTGTAAAGGTCATTAGAAGAAACCTGTCTCATTTAATGGGGCAATAAGCTGTCTGAAATCTCAGGTTCTTGTACCGTAACTAAACAAATAGAGAATTACCACAAAGCTACAAAGCAATCACAGTGAGTGTGAGTAAAATGAATGATGTTGTGGAGGGCACCTAGTGAAGTAACTGTTACTTTTAATAGACATAACCAGTTTCTTGCATCAGGTTAGCAATTGTTTGGCAAAAAATCTGATGTACAAAACTATCCTAAAAGTAGTTGATTAGTCGGGCAAGCTTCATTTGTTTTGCACTGGAACTACAAGACTAATGTAATAGAAGTTTGTGTCACAGACCCACATAGACATTAACCTGTATAAACATTTATTTGGATCATTCTGAATTGGTTCAAAGTCAGAGATGAAAATACACCTTTTGCCTTAAGTGACGCTATAAGTTAACTATTATTATTTTATTAAAATGCACTTTATTTGTGATAATTTCCGCTAATCTTGAGCAAAACATAAACCATTACAAGATTAATAAAGACAGCTTTGAACAGTATGTTAGACTTCGGACTTGTATTTTTCAATACAACACAAAAATTCTTAAGTTCCACTCTGATATTTAGATTTTGGGACACATTTACTTCAAAACAATGGGATCTAACTGCTTACCATGTGTCCATAAGGGGACAGGTATGCAGTCTCACCTCCCGCTCTAAAATGCAGGGGCATCACTAATACAGGGCTAAACCCATGGTCTAAGCTTTTTATTTAAACAATTAACTTTTTAAATAAACTTAAACTTCACTATAAAATAAAAACAAGATTACAGTTTAAAAATAACATTAAAACAGACCTTCCAATAGAACGTCCCCCCAAAAAAGGATTTGTATTTTGTAGCTTTTTACTATATCAACAAATACATTCAATATAAATAGATTATAACATAATCTTTAAAAAATATCTAAATATTTAATTTAGTATTTAGAATTTGGTAGAATGGCCCATATATCGTCACTGCCTAATGAAAACAAGTATCTCCAAAATGACAACTCTTAC
The DNA here is from genome assembly GCA_021613375.1 of Megaleporinus macrocephalus. Taxonomy (NCBI): domain Eukaryota; kingdom Metazoa; phylum Chordata; class Actinopteri; order Characiformes; family Anostomidae; genus Megaleporinus; species Megaleporinus macrocephalus. Next base: position 23,565,543 of record CM038709.1, on the reverse strand, counting down.
TTTGAATGTAAGTCAATGGAACCAGATTTTCTATTGGCCCATTCATCATCACATTTTTACACAATGTAACCAGCAACTGTCGAGTTCGATTGATGCAGAAAAATAAAAATCGACAAAAATAAAGATACATGTTTTACATGTATACATGTCAGCGACGATAAGCTTATTCCAACAAGGGTCAACAAGTTTGTCATAATACTGGCTGGAAAATTAAGATGGACTAAAGCAGCTTTAATGACAAGTAATAGTTGTTGGAATAAGCTTTATAAAAGTTTATGTTGATTTATGTCTTGAAAGGCTGAATTATGAATCATGTATTCTTACGATTGCTGCCCCCCTTTAGTGAAATATCACTAGCTGCAGAGCAAATCTAATGAAACTAACTTGTTTTAGATTATTGCCTACATTGAGTAAAATTATATTTTACTTCTTTTTTACTTATTCCAGCTATTTATTATTGCAAAGTATCTGCTTAAGAGTTTAAGTAAAAGTAAAATTCCTACATGGATTCCAGAGTTTGCTACATTCCTATTTTGCCCACAAGCCAGCGTGGGAAAAAAACTTTGATGAGTAGATCAAATCCACTGCGTTTGTTCTTTACGGGAAGGGATAAGGAAAATGGCCTCAACATGGTCAGTGGCATAAATTTGCTTACATTTGAATAGCGACCTAGAAACAGTACAGGACATTGAATTATTCTTCTTTATTTTACTTCTAACATTTCAAAATTCTAAAACCCTCTATTGTTTATTTACTGGTCTAAAAAACTCAGTACTTAGAAATAAAATAAAAACGAAGTATTAAAGATTCTGTGCTATTTTAAGGTCACTATTTAAATATAAGCAATTTAAAAGTATTGCGCTTTCAGGGCAGGAAATGTGTAAACTTCATTGAAGCACTTTAAATAATAGTTCAACCCTGCCTGTCAATATTGTCCCCAATGTTAATGTTCCACAAACATTTACCCTTCACTCTGTCCACTGTTTCTGTCCCAGGCATGGATTCAAACTGCACAGATGGGGCAAGCTCTGCAGATGGGCTAGGTAAAAGCTCTCCAGGAATGATCCTCCTCTCCCTCACTCTGTCTGTGCTGGCTGTGCTGACCACTGCTATCAACTCTCTAGTCATCACTGCCATCATCGTCACTCGCAAGCTGCACCACCCTGCCAACTATCTTATCTGCTCTCTGGCAGTGACGGACCTGCTGGTGGCCATCTTGGTCATGCCCTTCAGCATCGTCTATATCGTGAAGGAGACTTGGGTCATGGGCCAGGTGATGTGCAACATCTGGCTGAGCGTGGACATCACCTGCTGCACATGCTCCATCCTGCACTTGGCTGCCATCGCCGTGGACAGATATCGCGCTATCACAGACGCCGTGGAATACTCCAGGAAGAGGACATCTGCGAGGGCCGCCGTCATGATAAGCGTGGTGTGGCTGCTATCCATTCTCATTTCCCTGCCTCCACTCCTCTGGAGACAGCACAAAGAAAACGAGTGCCTCATAAAGCACGACCACATTGCTTTCATGATTTACTCCACCTTCGGGGCATTCTACATCCCCCTCATACTCATTCTTATCCTTTACTACAAGATATACCGGGCAGCCAAAATCCTTTACCACAAAAGAGGGACTAGCCGCCTGAACAAGACAGAAATAAACGGACACATGATCCCTAAATGCTCGGACAGGGAACAACAAAGCCCTGATGCTCTCAGTCCACCAGAGAAGTCTTTGTCTGAGCCCTCCACGGAGGGCGACAGGGTACGCATCACCGCAAAGAGCCCAAACTTCCAGTCTCGCAGGGAAAAGTCGATACGAAGACAGCGGATATCAGGCACGCGCGAGAGGAAGGCGGCCACAACCCTGGGCCTCATTCTCGGGGCATTTGTCATTTGTTGGCTGCCCTTCTTTATTCAGGAAGTGATAGTTAACACCTGCTCCAGCTGTAGCCCCTCCAGCGAAATAGCCAATTTTCTGACCTGGCTTGGATACCTTAACTCACTCATCAACCCCCTCATTTACACCATCTTTAATGAGGACTTCAAAAAGGCCTTTCAAAAGCTGGTGAAGTGCCGGAGTTATCTCTGAAAGTGCAGTAGCACTGCGTTCAGTAAGGACAAAGGAAATTTCATTCTTTAACATGTTTAAATATTAAAGATGGAAAAGAAACTGTCAAGGATTTTATTTACACATGCTGGAACTACCTCTGTATAAAGATGTATATACACTAAATGACCGAAGTACGTTCAGAGGACAGTTAACTGCATATTTTAGATCTTGACTGAGATCCTCTAAATACCTTAATTGTTACGCAGCCACGATCCTTGTAACACTGGTGTATGAAAATACTTTAATTATCTTATAGGGTAATATATAGAAATGTACATGTCAGATATGTCTGTATTTTCACATCTTAATATTAATATTTAATGTCTGTGAAAGACGTCTGGAAAATAAACATGCTATGCTCATTTTTCTACGTGAACCAAATATGAATTTGTTGTTTTATGCAGTACAACATTTACAGCCCAGCAATTATCTACGTTACCATTTTAACAGTACAGAGTTTAATTAGTATTAGTATAGTATTAATATAGTATTGTCAGGACAAAACCTTGTATCTCATTTATTTATTTATTCATTTATTCATTAATTCATTCATCATCTACACTGTTTATCCTGCTGGCTCTGCTGGAGCTTATTGCAGTGCTTACTGGGTGGAATGCCTGAACAAATTGTCCACAATTACTTTAAATAAAGTCCATTATGTTGTATTAAAAGTTACAGGTGCTTTTTCCTTCTCTTGCAAAGTTACAAATTTGGAGATACAAGGTTTTGCAGTGACAGTGACAGTATGTGGATGCGACATGGAATGCATAACTGTAAAGACAGCCTCAGCCACCAGAACCATGGGCCCCACTGGCCAAACTGTGGACCTAGCTTGGGTTCCTTAACTCACTCATCAACCTCCTCATCTACATAATCTTTAATAAGGACTTAAAGGAGTAGAAATAATCCAAAGTTACTATTATCTCATATAATTATATTAAACTTTATTATATTAAACTAATTATATTACCATTCTGGAGATACAAAGAACAGACAGCAACAATATCTCTTATATTGCAAATCCAATTAACATCTCATCCTTAAAACATTCTTTTTATCAGCTATCCATCATCATTGTGAAAAATGTACTTTCAGTGAACCCTGTTAACTGGACACATTCAGCTCTGTGTAAAATCTGGCATTTTTCACAGAAGGCTGTTGATCCAAATTTCCTAAATATCACATACTATTATTTTTAATGATATTTTGATATGGACTTATGAGGTCACTTTTGAAAATGTAACCTTGTTTCCCAAATTACAGTAAATTAATTACATTTTATTAGAATGTGCTCATGCTATAAGCATGGATGCAAGTTCAACACATTTTGTGCTAATTGTATTCTAAAAAATTAGACACTTACGTGCAGCCCTGTTTCTCATTACACCATTGTCAGCATAGAAACGTGAGATGTTCTTGATGTGAGTTAACACTTTATTTGAAAGGTTAATGCATGCCTTCTTGGATTCAGGTGGATTCAAAGTTACATTTTTACAAGTTCAAGGGTGCAATGGTGCCCCAATTATGGAATCACCAAGGTTACAGCTCAGCTCATGATTTTAATTTTTAAAACTTTTTAACGCTTGCAGTTGAAACAAAGCCTGAAACTGTCTTTATCACTAGAATGATACATTTTTGTTAGGCAAATGATCTGTGTGTTTTTAACTTTTTTATTATATGTTATTTATCATCTCACTGTAGGATGTGAGGGGAAAATACATAATCTGCCCACTGAGCTGCACGCAACACACAAAACATTCTAGAAATGTTTTCCTTCCACATAAACCAAATAATTTACAATAAACAGAATGCATTCAGCTAACAGTAAGCAGATATGGTAATTCAGTGGGATTACGCCAAAAGACAAGAGTTGCGTTCAATTTGAGTGCAACAGAGACACCATCTGTATGTGACAGGAATTGCAACCTAGTGTCCGCAATTTCGTGTCTGGTGATGTTTTGATGCACAATGTCAAAACATATAATCATCAAGCACCATTAGACACACCTGCAAGGTATTTACAGTTATTGCCCATTTTATCAGCTCCACTTATTCTTGTTCTACAATTACAGATAACAGTCCATCTGATTCTCTAAACACGGTTATCCCACCTTTACCCTTTTCAGGACCCCCACAGGTCCTTCACAGAGCAGGTATTATTTGGGTGATGGGTAAGTCGCAGCACTGCAGTGACACTGACATGGTGGTGGTGTGTTAGTGTCTGTTGGGCTGGTACAAGTGGATCAGACACAACAACAGCGCTGCTGGAGTTTTTAAACACATCAGTGTCACTGCTGGACTGAGAGTTGTCCACCAACCAAAAATATTTAGCCAACAGTGTCCTGTGGGCAGTATTCTGTCCACTGTTGAAGGACTAGAAGATGACCAACACAAACTGTGCAGCAACAGATGAGCCATCGTCTCTGACTTTACATCTACAAGGTGGAGCAACATAGGTAGGAATAGGACTGTCCAATAGCATGGAGAATGCAGGGACAGTGTTTAAAAAACTCCAGCAGCACCGCTGTGTCTGATCCACACATACCAGCACAACACATCACCATCACTGTGGTACTTAGAATGATTCACCACCCAAATAATATCTGCTCTGTTGTGGTCCTGACAGGGTAAAAGTGGGTAACAGAGGATATGCAGAGGAGCAAATACAAAACAGTCTGTAATTGTAGAATTACACAGTGCACCGATTTGGTAAGTGGAGCTGATCAGCTGAGCAATGAGGTGTACCTAATAGAGTGCTCAGTGAGTGTATATTATTTGGTATTGGGAATTTATGCAATGAAATACACAAACGGTTTTATTACATATTATTAACAAGCCCCCCTCCAAATGTTATTTAAGATAAATCAGTTTTATGATTATGATTAATGTCAGCTTTCTAAGAGAAATAAAAATGCATGTTTCATTGTACTTCAGCTGTTATTCTTTTTTAAAAACTTGCAACTGGACACACAGCATTTGGAATGCAACCTTTCATATGATCAAAGACGGCCACAGCCACATTCAGCTGGAGAGCAGACACAAATATGTTTTGCACAGCTATTTTTACTGATATTATTTTATTGTTAAATGTTGCATACTCATGTATTCATCACATATTATATTGCTTAAGGTTCAGAAAAATCAAGATTCATGCAAAAAAACAAAGTGCAATATTGGGAAGTTTTGCATTGACTTAATCCCTGATAAGCACAGAGGTCAGTCTGTTACTGTTTTCACCTGCTTTTTATCCCACCACCTCATCCTCCCCGCCCCCATATATTACACCTATGAAAAATCTGTGAATATTTCAGTTCACAAAATACTTACGTACTAGAATGACTTCATTACTGGTTTTTCCTGAATTATGTATAAGTTGTAATTGGGGTTTGATGAACAGAATTTAATGTCATGCTGGGGTGAAAAGGCACTGGGCAAAATAGCATTTTAGTCAGTATCATATCTCATTCACCAACCTTTGCATTCTACATGCAAAACATCTCTCAATACATGCTTCTGTCAGTATTTTTAGTCATATGGACGAATCACATCATATGATATTATATAAGCCTTGACACTGACATTCTAATTCAAAAACGAGTTATGGGCTTCACCTCTGAGGGCACTACAACCCACACAAAGGTAGCAATGATGACTCAGTGAAAAGACTCCAGTTGCTAGTATAGTAGTTTTATCCATGCTAAACTCTTCTAGTGGTAAAAATCATTGTGATGTGCAAAATGCTCATTTGTTTTCATAGCAATATTATATATATTTTTAGATACTTTAATAAAATAAATTCAATTAAATTAAAAATGTACATAATGTACATCCCTTGTCAGCATAGTACTGAAATCACTTTAGCATAATTAAAGATCCCTTTATCATAAAGAAATGCAAACTCCAGCATCATTACTAGGAAAACTAGAAAAAATCTTTCAGAAATCTTGTTGGCTATGGCTACAACTTCAACTTGCCCTTTGGGATGTGGAGGAACTATCACAAGTAATGTAGATGCATAGATATCTTTTTGGAGAGGAGGTCAATCTGTGGTGTTTTGTTTTTTACCTCTCGGGTTGACAGGACAGCCGGCTGCAGTCTTAGTAGAGAAGATTTCTGCTCAGACGTGACTGCTAAAGAATATGCAAACCGACCAGAGATTCTAAGTAGCCCAGCTCAAAGCCCTAAAGTGTTTACTTGACATACAGAGATTTGTTCAGTCTGTGCTGTTGGTGGACCAGTCATAAGGCATGTAGCTCACTTTAATATTTCCAACAGACAGAAGGGTTTTCAGCCTCGACTTCTTCTGTGACGCCCCCATGTGGTCCACAACCCAGTTCAGAATCTGCAAGGGAGGACATCATAAAATGAGAGCACCTACAGGTCTGTATCAAAAATGTCTTATTCTGATGCTACAGCAAAATGTTTTAAGCTCAAAGTAAGCAACTCTATAAATGCAACCAGAGAACACTGACCCTCAAATTGTATCATGCTTTGAAACAGGCTACCTTTTCATCAGTGCCTCCGAAGTCCGCCTTGTACCATTTAAAAATCTGGCTTAGTTTCACCTCTCCTTTCACCGGATCCACCATGCAGCCGTCATCGTTTTCTAGAAAAGCCTCAGCTGCAGTACGCAACTGACTGTCAATACCCTGTTAAGAAACATCCAAGCTCAAAGATGCAAAACTGAAAATTGTTTGGAATAAACAACTCAAATCTGGCTTGTATTTTCTTTAGCAACTCAGAAGTAAGTATGTTGTTCACCTGTGGAGTGTAAGTTTTAATTGGAGGGCAACCCTTCGCGCCGCAGTTCAGTGCAAAATGAATCAGAGGCTCTGCATCAGGAAGCGCAACCTAAGCATCAGAAAACACAGGATTAAGCTACATTGTAAACACCAGTTATCCAAGAAGCTACCACCCTTAAAGCAGTGGTCACTAACCCTCCTCCTCCAACCAATCAAGAGAAGAGTCCATAACACATACCTTTAAACTGATAATTCTATGTTAATAAATTGATTAAAACAGTGTTGTACTATTTATGATATACATACAACATGGTAATATGTGTTGTTGGATGGTGCCAATTACCAGACATTACACTTTTGATATATATACTATATTAATCTAGACCTTTACAAATGGGCTCTTGGGGGCCCTTAAAAAGGCAGTAGTGAAATAGGAGCATAACTGTTTTGATCGCTTAAAACAAGGGTGAGTAATATTAACAAAAAAGGGCCAAGGAGGCAGCACCTTTTAATGTAATCAAGCAAAAACACACCTGACTTTACTTGTTTTATCAGTTCAAACAACTGGTAAGTTATATCAGGTGTGATCCCACTTGGTATAAATGAAAACCCACAGAAACATTGGCTCTGAGGATAACATTGGTGACACCTAGCTTAAATGGTGTGATTAATTTGGTCACAATGAAGCACTTTGCTTGAATAAAAAGATCAAGTTTTAATAAAGACTGGCACTACAAATTTATGCTAACAATGAAAGTACTATATGGCAATGTCAGACAGATATATAAGTCACCTGAAGTCGAGGGTCATTCTTTGAGAAGGGCTTTAAAAGCTGGGCGACCCCTTTCCTGTTACCCCGCAACACTCCATTCTCAATATCCTGCAGTGTGAACACCTCACCTCCAATCAGGTAGCTCACATAGTTGAAAAACTACAACAAGAGAACATTTTTTATGGTGTACTCTGGAAGGTGCTGGCCTTCAAGTGGTGTGGCATGATATTAGCAAGACTAAAAAATATGTAAAAAGCAATTTTTAAGCCTTAGCCAGTATCCTCTCTTACCCGGTACCTCTGCCACACGTTTTTGGGGAAGCCAAGGCGCAGGTTCCCATGGATAACTAGGGCATTGTAGATATTGATAAAGAAGGCAAGCTTTTCCTCACGGCTCAGAGACAGCAACTCCACACGTTGCAGCTGAACAGCCAGCTCACAATAGTGTTTGAACCCAGGGCTCTGAGACATGGCCTTATAGTCCACTGACTGCAAGAAGGGACAATGAAAAAAGTCAATAGGAACACAAGTGTACCATGAAGATGATTCACTTTAACAAAGTCTGAGCAAACGCTACCCATTAGCTGTGCTGATATAAGGTTTGCGTTACAAATGTTGGAATACTATATGCTACTGCAGATTGGGTAAGACCGTACCTTGCCATCAGCAGACAGGTAATCAGAGTACAGTTTCAGGATCAGATTCCTTAGGACCTCAGACAGGTCAGAAACTGAAAGGGGCCAACATTAATCAGCATCACAATTATTAAAATAATATTAAGAAATATTTTACAATATATGTAATTAATTACATCAGACAAATATATTCATAACACCAATATATAAAGGACATCTGTATCACTGTATTATCTGTATTACTTTCTACAACAAATTCATTCACTAGCACTGTGAAAAAATACAAAGGTGTACACTCTGATGAAGAATAAATGTGCCCCAAGCTTGAGTCCAGACACATGCAGATTATAAACACATGCAGTCCTAAAGGAGCATACAAGGTCAAATAAAGCAGGTGTGAAGAGTCTATACAGCGAGAACAAGAAGGCAGTGGAGGGCAAGAAAATTCAATGTGAGGGGCAAGACTAAGGAAAAAGCCTGAAAGACCACAGCTGAGGCTAAATGCACTTACAGGTAAACCAGCTACTACTTTCTACTCTATTTACTATTGCTTGTTCTACATACCCTTCATGGGGCTGCATGCTGCCATTTCTCCAGAGTTGAGTGCTGCATGGGGATCATACTCCAGCAACCTGAATAAGGTGTTACTTTTGTCAAAGTGCTTTTTGCCCTTCACAGTGGTAAATACAGTCTGATCATTACATTATGTGCAACTTCACCAGCTTTTTTCTTGTGTACATATGTTGTAATGTCCCTTTTCACCATAATCAACCTTCTAATAAAGGTTTTTCTGCAAAATGGGCCTAGATAAATAATGTTCATGGGAAAGAACTACATTGGATCAAGACGCAAAGTATAAACAACATCGCAATGCACAAAACACCCACACAAACTGTTTTCCATTCTGTTACAAAGGGGGCTGAGGTAACTTACCCAAACCCTGCTCTCTGCACAGCCAATCCACCAGCTCTGTGCCTGTAAAGCTGTTCCTGTGTACCCTCAACCCTCTCCTGTGGCTGCCAATCAGCCCGCTCCTCTTCAACTCCCCTACAGTGTCTGCAAAAGCACTCCTCTCACACTTAAACTCTGTTAGAGGGGTAGACAAAGCCGGGGTTGAACTCAACATGCCTTTCATTTCAAGGCAATAAAAGAGCAAAAAAAGTGACTGTACAAAAAAAGTAATGTAAAAAAAAAAAGCTGTGCAACAGTCAGAGACCATCCTTCATTTATTTAATCTCCAGTTAAAAAGGCCACAAAATACAACAAATGTTTCAAGATATATTAGACATACAATGATTCAGTTCCATAATGAAGGGAACAAAAATCAAATGAAAATAAGTAAGAAAAAGAGATTTCCAAAACTGGTGTAAAAGAACTGGAGGAAATATGAATATACTAGGGGTGTAAGAAAATATTAAAATATAACCTCAGACCACTAGATGGCAGGTTTGTAATCCATTTTCAGCTCCACTCCAACATAAACAAGCAGAACAAGGGTGCAATGCTATTGTAAGCTTTGGCTAAACCTGTGTATACTGTGGTGTGTTTTTATAGTAGAATTTGAAAAATTGTAATATATCTCTTTGTTTGCAGTATTGCAGTATATTGAATCATGACTACTGTATCATGATACGTATTGTATCACCAGGTTCTTGCCAATACACAGCCCTAGACTATACAATACATACCCTGTCAAATCTACTACAATTACAAAGACATTACTTAAAGCCGGCTCCCTACAGAGGTGCTTGAAAGTTCATTAAGTTTCATTTTCTATATTTCCACATAAATATGACCTATAACATGTCCTACAAGTAGATCAGATCTATAATTAAAGATCTGTGAGTGGCAAAAGTATGTGTGCCTCTAGGATTGGTAGTTAACTTGAAGGTGACATTAGAGTCAGGTGTTTTCAATAAACAGGGTGACAGTCAGAGTGGTTGGCCTTTTTTATTTAAAGAACAGGGATCTATCAAAGTCAAATCTTGGCATGGCATGGTGTATGGCATGAACAAGGGAACAAGAGATTTCCAAGGACCTGAGAAGAAGAGTTGTTGATGTTCATCAGGATGGAAAGTTACTTGCCACCCTCCCCAGGAGTGGTTGATCAAGAGCATTTCAAGATGTAATACTCTCTCGCACAGTGGCTAATGTTAATATTAATGTTAATATTCATGAGTCCACAATCAGGACAATGCTAAACAACAACAATAATTGTGCATGGCAGGGTTGCATGGATATATGACAACATTAGGTTTAATTGTTGAGTCTTCTGTGCAATTTTCTGTTAAATATAGTTTTTTTTCCTGACGCGAGAAAATGAATATATTTAATTGCTGTGCTGTTCTGCACAGGTCTCTATATTATGTTACACATATTAAAAACTCATGTTTTACTAAAATATTTTTTGCAATAAGTTAATTCTGTCAGGTGTTGGACTGATCCCACAATAGATTGGTGTGTATCTGGCTCTTGGCATCACTCTACAGAGATGACCACAGAGTGTTCTTGGAGAAACAGCTTGTGATAGGAAATTGAAAAAGACTGCTACACATGCATGTAAAAGACATTCCATAGAGAGAATTCCTATTGAGTTCCTCCAGAATAACAACTTGAGCAGACTGCTAGAAACATTGCACTTCTTCATTCAGGCTTGATGTACAAGGATGAAAGCAAAATGCACAGGAATAGGGATAGTAGGTTCCACTTTAAAAGTAACAGGCAACAAGCAGTGCACGACTCACTAACCTCCTCCATACAACTTGTCAGACTCAGGGCTATTTCCTGTAGGTAATGGTGGGGCATCTGTAGGCACAGGCTCCTCTGTTACCACACGTACCAGCTGTTCAAGTTCCTCAGGAGCCTAAGAGGAGTGAATACAAAAAAACTCCACCTCAGTCTTTAAGTTTTTCAATTCTATACTGAAAGAATTGTGTTCCCACTGATTATAGGTAGTTCTCACCCACCAGGTTCTTTAGATGCTCGTTTCTTCCCACATAGATGTTGTTAAAGAATATCTGGGGCACAGTGCTGCTACCAGTCAGCTCCATCAACTGAGCCCGGAGACCTGCATCATGACTCACATCCACATCACACACTGGCAGACCCAAGGCCCCCAGAGAAGCCTTGGCTTGTAAGCAGAGTGGGCAACCTGGCACTGAGTACACAGTCACTCGTCCTGGTATACAACTCCGAAACGTAGCCATCAAAATACCTACAAAAGACAGACATAGAGACAGGGATGGATTTTGTGATTCTGGAGTTCTAGGCAAAAAGCTGGAATGGGCCTCCCTAGATGTAGTTGACCTTGGCATGATCTTAAATCTAGTCATTTATCCAACTTTTCTTATTTTCAGATTGTGGTAGAAATATTATAAGATTTAACTCTTAAGTTAAATTATCACATTATTTTGGCAGATAATTTTAAAAAATTGCTTACAACAAGCAAAGGTATCTGCCAACACAATAAGTTACTCTGACAAAAAGTAAGGTAGAAATTGGAAGTCGTTTATTAGAAGTAGTAACACTCAATACATAACAATCTCATTACATTCTGAGAATTCTCATCCATACAACAACGTGGTTTGGAAGCTTTACAACTTCTACATAAGAATATCCCCCATCCTTACATGTTTAGGTATAACTGGGTTACTCTATGAGAGGTAAACAGCTAACACAACTGAAGGGGAATTTCACATATTTGTTATATTTTCCACATCATTAAATAATTTGTAAAATAAGAAAGTTTTGATGTAAAATGCTCAGTTCTAGAAAAAGGGCAAGTGTTGTTCACGGACGTGGTGAAAGAAACCAAGAACCGAAGTTTAATATTAAACGCTACCTTACAGAAAATTAATGCAATAGTTTTAAAATATGATTTAAAAAACTAAAAATCATAAAATTATGTGGTTTCGGTTACTAAATGAACTGTATGCATTATACATACAGGCCACCCGGTTCCATTCACATCCATTCTAAAGAATTTAAGAGTCAGTAAATATCTTATTCCTCTACCATTTAGCACCATTTTCCATTACAACACTGAGTGACTGCTTACATCTCAACGACGTAGAAATGTAAGAAAATCTGCAGAATTAACCTTTAATTTGCATCATTATCCAGCTCCTCAGCTCCTGCCTGAGCCTTAACCAAACAAAACGTTTTGCAGGGGCTACACTGCTAGCACTAATGACCACCTACCTCTCAATCCAAAGAGTGCCTTGAATTTACTCTCCCCATCACCACACCGACTTAATCTGTCTCAATGACATTTCCAGGCTAGAATACAAAGCTTATCTTATCTTAGCCCGCTAGGCAGCTACCGACGACTGTATCCGTGCTGCCGAGCAGTAACGGTAACCGTAAACTACATCAAATCAGCCAGTGAGGCAGGTAAACTGGACAAGCTCAGGAATTTCTCTCGCAGTGTTGGTCGAAATAGCTTTCACAGAACTATTACTTCTGAACGACTAACACAGCGACTGTACTACTTAATTATTTAATACATTTATTTGTTTTGTTTCAGGATCCTTTTCCTAATGACGGCAGTTGTGGGTTTGTCCAGTTTATGTCAGTACTGTCCACTTGCGCCCTCGCTCACTTCCACTCGACACCTACACTTAGAGCGTAGATCTTTCCGCATCCTGCCAGCCTCGAGCGCGCTGCGCGTCCGGGGACTTTTCAGCTGAAGAACCGTACCGAGCCAGTGTTGCCAGATAGGGCATTTATCATTTTCTCATATTCAACCAGTTATTTAAACTTTTGACATTTTACGTACATGCAAGGTTATGGTTTTACATGCACTGCTGACCGTGATGTAGTGTAGAGTTCTGAAGTAGCTGGACATTAGATATGAGCATTTTCCCACAAAGGTAAGCCAAAGGTGTGCCTGCTGAACAGTTTTGTTGCTATTCATTTAGCTTTATGTAGAACATACACAACACATTTAAAACAAATATTAATACTCGGTAAACCTTTATATTTTTGTGCTAGCTGTAGTTGTGGAACTAATATACTAATAAATAATGTAATTATTTTTTATTAAAAGTATTTATAGTTTGCGTGTGTTTTTTAGATGTATGTCGGGATATTTATAAATTAGGTTTAAAAAATCTAAGTAAAAAATATATTTTAAGACATATAGTGCCATCTAGTGATCATGAAGGGAAACTCCATCAGTTTTTCAAAACGTTTGCATCAATAAATAGTTTAAACGAAAGCGAAGTCAGCCAGAGTGGTTTGGTGGGAAGTGCTCTTTTCTAGAAGAGCTCGAGTCAGAATTATTAATAGGAATCAGCTCTAAAAGCTACCTTACAAAGTTATTGCATGAAATGGTTAGATGTGCTGCCATAATGACCGACACATTAAAAAATGTTTGGGATTAAAATATATTTTAATCCGAAGAGTTACATTGAGTTTTGGAAGGAAATATAGCCCTCAAAAAAATTCTTTACATTTCGGACTATTTTACTTCCATCGACAATACATTAAAAAAAACCTCAGATGTAGGTTTTGCTGCTGTATAATAAATAAAAACGGCTATAATTGTGTTGAAGACCTGGCAACCCCTGGTTCCCATCAGCACCACTAAAAAAGAATTTTTTTTTATTTTTTACAACGAACCATTTCACATCAAACCTTTATGTATGACTATTCCAAGGACTGGATTATTCAGAAAATTTGGGTAAATAATTCTCGGACGTAAGTTTTTTTTGTTGTGCCTGTTATCATGCTGGTTAAATATTGTCACACCGCTTGATGTGTACGTCAGGGGCGGCTGTTCATGCATTTGGATGTTTTTGAGTATTTTTGCCTGGCAACTGCAGAAGCAATCTGGCAACCCTGCTCAGTGATGTGGATTCACCACCGCGACAACTGGGGGAGCTAGTAGTGTCACGGACACGCATGTTCTCTTCCTCAAACACGGCATTAATATAACCTTCAGCTCCTTCTGCTGTGGTGCGTTATTAAAAGTGTAGTTTATAAAATGGGGAAGCGCGCGGCTGTTGTGTTGGCGGGATGCGGCGTGTTCGACGGCAGTGAAATCCACGAGGCTTCAGCAGTTCTGGTGCATCTAAGCCGCCAGGGAGCGACAGTAAGTTCCCCAGACAGGCCGTGCATACACAGAGCATACAAAGCTGCAGATAAAGTTAGACGGAACATTGCGGTTTTACCAATTTTTACAAATAAAGTATATATACATATAAAATGCACACAAATGCCGAACAAAACCGTGCATTGTTGTTAATGTTAAAGGTCCCTTATTATGAAAACCTGGTTTTAGCTTGCATTTTCGTTTTCGTAATAGAGTTTAAGGTAGCTTGAACATTGTTAAAGTTTCAAACAGTACTGTAAACCTTTAAGTGGACCCATGTATAAAAATTAAGTGTTCTGAACCACCTCCTTTACATTCTATAGCCTTTTCTTCAGCCTACAGCAGTTTATCTTCGCCCATTGACGCTGAACATCTAAGTAGTGTTTTACCTCTGTGTGCTTTTTAAATAAGGAACAACACAGGGCAGCCAATCAAAACAGAGGTAATTTACTTTAGACCAGTCTTAACTGTTTAACCCTGAGATATAAAGAGAGGTTGGATGGATTATGTTTTTTATTGTCTAAAATACTATAGAATATTTTAAACTGAATCCCTCTTCAGTGTTTTTGGGTATTTAACAACATAATCTACTTGGTGCTATTATTATTTATTTATTTATTTATTTATTTATTTATTTGTTTGTTTGTTTGTTTATTTGTTTGTTTGTTTGTTTGTTTATTTATTTATTTATTTTTGAGTAAGTCATCTTTTCCCCACTTTTCGGCAGGTCAAAATATTTGCACCCAACATCGATCAGATGCATGTTGTTGATCATCTGAAAGGTGCACCCACTGAGGAGAAGCGGAATGTGCTTGTGGAAAGTGCTAGACTTGCCCGGGGTGATATCCAAGACCTGTCCCAACTCGATGTGAAGGACTTCGATGCCATCATCTTTCCTGGTGCGTCCATATTCCGGGACTGTACCCTCAGTCTAAGAGGGCAAAGACCTTAAAACTGAACCACAATGTAGGATATACTTCGTAGTCAGCAGGGGCCTAAATTCATAGGTGGCTACTCACTTCTGTAAAAAAGAAGAAGCAGTAGAGATATATCAGGTCAAAAAACAGAGTTGCCTCTGTTATTTCCTTTTTTAATGAACTTTTGCACTGAAATAAGGAGATGATCACAAAAATCAGTGGTCTGACGATTCGCAAAGCAGTACAGTTGCTGTCCCTGATGTAGCAATGAAATTAGACACTATGAAAGGAAAAGTAAATAAATGTAACTGGTTAAAAAGTGAATTACTTTCCTCACAAAACCATATTCTCACCTGTGAAAAGTGACAGAAGTACAAAGCCTTTAAAGGTTTGTTTAAGTACGAAGAGTAAATGTAACTAGTCACTAGTCACCTCAGTTGACCAGATGTGTCGAATAGAATTTAGTTTGTAGACGAACTGTGTATCATAGTTTGCTTTATAACAATTGGCAGGTGGCTTTGGAGTCGCTAAGAACCTGTGCAGCTGGGCGGTGCAAAGTAAAGACTGCTCTGTCAACGAGCAGGTTAAGACAGTTCTGCAGGCTTTCCATGGGGAGAAGAAACCCATCGGCTTGTGCTGCATCTCTCCCGTGCTGGCAGCTAAGGTTTTCCCTGGCTGCGAAGTAACTGTTGGCAAGAACAAGGACGAAAGGTACACCCACATTTCCTAGGAGGTTCTGGGATTCTTCTACAATGTCACAAGATGTACAAGTTTCGTTTGTCTTATTTTATTTTTAAAAAAGGTTGTGCTTAAACAAGTCAGCTCTTTAGATTAAACATAGAATATTTACAAGCTTTATGTTTCTATAGTATACAGAGAAAATGTTTTAGATGTTGTAGTTTGGTACATCTCTGCAAAGGCTGGCTGTGGCAGTGGTTTTCAAATGCAGTCCTAGGGACTCACTGCCCTGTAGTGGTCTGTGAAATAAGTCGTATTAAATGCCTTACTTAGAAATCAGAGTCAAGAGTTTTGTAATTTTATTCCTTATATTTTTTTATTTCAGGTTTCCAGATGTCCCAGAAACTGCTGAAGCAATCTCTCAACTTGGCTGTAAGCACATCTGTAAAAACGTTAACGAAACCCATGTGGATGAGAAAAATAAGATTGTTACCACCTCTGCCTTCATGTGCAAAGCACCTCTCCATGAAATATTTGATGGAATTGGTGTGATGGTTCAAGATGTTCTCAAACTTGCCTGAACGCTCTCTAGAATTACAAACCCTGTAAGTGCCTACAAGTAAACATACGTTACAGAGAGTAAGCGTCACGTCTTGTTACAATGCTTCAGTGACTTCATCTTTGCCAAAGTAGAATGTGTTAAATAAATGTGATCCACTGAACTGAAACTCCAGTGTGGACACCAGTCACTCCACTGTTTCCTTCTTTTGTCTGCATGAGTCAGTGTTGCTGGACTTCCCTTCTCTCACAGTTTATAAAAGGGTTTACCACAGGGGCACATGTTATGTGTTGAAATATTGTGTATTTTGAAAAGCAAGTCTGTGTCTTTCACACGACAAAAACATTAAGGGATTAAAATGTAATTAAAAAGAGTGCAGCTCTGAACCCTCAATGGGCCATAATAAGCCATAAGATGTAAATCTTTAAATGTACATTTTATTTTTGAGGTTTTGAAACTTTCTTTAATTTAAAAAATATATTTGGGTTTAATCCAAACATAATATCTACACACAGCTCTAAACATTTTTTAAAAACATTTCTAAAACTGCTTTTGTTAATGTTCATTAACAATCATCATTAAAAGTTAACACATTTTAAAACATAACTTTAAACATTAAAGTCACACTGAAAAAATTCATGTTACACAGCGACTTCCACATACAATGCTCAGCAAGTAAAGCACAGTCTACCATATCATATGAGCATAAATAAACTTCTAAAAGATTCAGTATCACTCAAGCTGATGCTGAGTAACAGGCCTCCTCTCTGTGTATGTGCTTATGAAACTGCATGTATGACCCAAGCACAGAACAATCAGGAATTGTCTCCAGGCTGTCGATGATTTGGACAATCCCATCAACAGCATCCGTGGTCAGCACAGTTGATGCATTAGCTTTGAACTTTTTCACCAGGTGCTCTTGGCTGAGAGGATTTCTCCAGTGACCATAAAAGGTGTTACACCGAGCTGTGTAAGTTTCTCCCTGGTCCATCTCCACCATGATTTCACAGTACATCTTATCAAAGCTTGCCTGATTGTCTTGTGGGTTTTCCAGGTGGACTTTAAGGAGCAACTCTCTTAAAGCTTTTCTGTTCATCAGTTTACTGCTGAAAGAGTCTACGGTAACCTCTCCATCAAGCAGTGCACTGCAGCAGTTGAACTGGAAAGAGTGTCTGGCCTGGTGCTCTGTGGCTGGAAGTGGACAGTCTATGTATCTGGATGAGGGGACTCTCAGTGTGATCCTCTGGATTTGATTAATATCTACATTTGGCTTATTGGCTAGAATTTTTGCCCTTACCTTTGCTGCCGCATCGGCAACCCAGTGCATGCCAAGATGAGCAGGGAAGCGCTTAAATGCAATATCTTGATCCTCCAGCACCCACTTATAATGGGCGGTTGAGGAAACATCAGCCAAATGACGAGGAATATAGTCCTGGTAGAAGTTCCTAAAGCCTGACTCCAGGTCTAGAATCTGTTTGTTGCCCTCTAGTCCAAGGAGGGCAAGCTGAGACGCTTCTAGGCCCCACCTAGCAGCATTACCTAAGTGGAGTGGCTTGGCTTGAGTTGCAGCATTTGCCATAGGAGCACCTGCGGATGAGCATGCGATAGCCAAGGCTGCCATACTCTGAGCTGGCGAGAGACCCAAGAGTTTAGCTGTGGCTGCTGCACTGCCCATAACTCCAACAACTGTGGGTGGATGAAATCTAAGAAAGGAATAAAGATGTTGAGCAACTCTAAATGTGTTGATCAAAGCCAAACATAAATAAACTAATATGATTTAATTTGATTTAGCTTAAAGGATACTAGGAAACATAAGCAGATGTACCTTTTGGGGATGTTTTGAGCCTCTTTTGAAAATCTCAAAAGTCTCCCCTGAACCTCAAGTCCCACATTGAAGGCCAGGAGCAAATCCAAACCTGAAGGTTTAGTAGGTAGAGACTCGGAAAGAGCAAGGAGAGCAGGCAGCATAGCTCCAGAGGGGTGAGTTGCGGGATGCCAGGTGTCATCAAAATCCATAGAGTGCACCTTTACCAACACGTTACAGTGTAGAAATGTCGTTATTGAGCATCTAATCCCATGTATCATTAATTTGATTACAGGTATTCATTTTTAATATACTTTTTAAAAATTAAATATTACATGGGTGACCATATGAAAAGTGATTTTTAACAAAAAGTACTGGTAGGATCTTTATGGTTTTTAAAAAATGGTCAATTTTAGAAACCTACCGCAACTCCATTGACAAATGCTGCATAATAGGGTGGAAGAAATGATCCTGGTCTTCCCCACACACTGCTGTTCTTCTGTGCTTTGAACTCCTATTACAAGAAATCAAAAACGTCATGAACATATTTATCCTCTGTCTAACCATTCATGTGTAGTGAAACGTTTCAGAATGGTACCTTGCTGTGCTGGAAGGCCACGTTAAAGACCGGGGTGCTGGTTCCAATTAAACCGACCCCAAGTGTGTCCAGCATCATTCTCTTGCTTCTCCTAATAACTCCATCTGTTAGATGAGCTGCATTCAAAGACGAGATTGCTGCTCCGAAGCTCTCTGTGACACTCTGAAAAACAAGCAGGACAAGTGTTAAATCATGGTGCGAGTTTATGAAAAAGTTTCACACAAGTCTTCACAAACTGTTATTAACAGTATTAAAAGTTATTAACTGCTGTATAGTATACAAATAACTATTGCTCACTGTTTACTGTTGACAAAAAAGAAAAATAAATAAGCAACCTATTGAAGCAGTCTCTTAATAAATATCAGTCAGAAAAGAAGAAATACCTTTCGCAGCATCTTGTAGCTCTGTGATCTTACTTTGAGGTCTGAAGGCAAAGACAGGGCTCTGTCTTTATATACATACTTGTCCCTTTCAGGACGGGCTCCCTGACTTTCCAAAGTGAACAAACGAGCAAAAAACCTGCACACGCATCAAGAAGTACATGATTTCACAATGGCACGTTGGTGACGCCCTATGCACTCTGGTCACATGGCATGTAACAAAATCTAGACAAACAAAGTGGATCAAATGTTCACAGCTAATTATATTACACATATTTACAGTTTAGTGTAGTAATATGTGGCGTAATCGGAGGAAAACAAAGATTTAGAAAAATTAACCACATTTTGAAGAACCTCATCACATGCCCCATTTTGCAATACACACTTTTCACACTTTACACTCTGGCCTGTGTGAGCATGGGATCTAGAATTGTGGCCAAAGCTGTTAATACACGAAAATGAAATTGAACATTTCACTGAAGGATGTGGGAAATCAGCCTTCTACACCAACTAAATACTTCTGCTATTTTCACCGGTTTCTCAGGCAAAATGAGGTGCAGTTGGTAAAGCTTTAGAAGTTTATTAAAATAAAAGTCTTTTTCGTTTCGTTTCGTTTCGTTTGTCGAAGAGTGCCCATAAAACACAACCTTAACTGCAATAAATCAAAAAATAAAACCAAAAAATAAAAATCTCCAAACGTGTCATTTCAGTTATATTATATCCTGTGAACACTTCATGATGAATGGACCAATAGAAATGCTCCAAAGACTATTTTACATGAACTTTCTTGTTTCCTCGAGCAGGCGTTTGAAAGTTAAGAACGTTTTTGGGCTCTCCTGTAAAGATACTCGGTTTGTTTGGTTGTTGTTTTTTTATGGATGGACATAATATGCATTTTATCCTTGTCAGAGGTTTAACTGACTGCATAAACATTGTATGCAAATAACAAGTATGTAGCCGTGCTGTGGTGGGTACACACAAAAATCCCCAGCACTGATTTCACCTCTACAGCGATTATTTGTGTTGTAGGTGTTTATGCAATAATGAGGATTTTACTGTGGAAACTTTTAAAGTGCAAAAACAGACCACAGACGGAATAAATGACTACTCAGCTAAAAATGGGCAGCATAACACAATAATTAACAGAATTCAGTGAAATACCGAGTGGAGTACTTTTCCAAATAAAACAACCTGAGAAGAAGCACAAAAGCAGCAGGTCATAAAACACCGGTAGTGAGAAACTTATAAACCTGCAGAATGTTTTAGTCCATTCAGCGTCTATCGGACCGAAACTGAAGGCTCTGTTCTTTTGATTTTGAAAGCAATAAATTTCATAAGTCATAAGATGCGTGACAGTGTTCATGTCACAGAACAGAGCAGAATAGAAAAGCCTCTCCCTAAAAAATAGATTAAGAAACCTCAAGAGGAACCAAGACTCAAAAAGGGAACCCATCCTATAAAAAAATACTTTTAACTACTCACATCTAATTTTACTCCTCTTATTCAGGACACATAATGCAGATTAATGGGTTTGTTGACTTGTTCACTAATGCAAAATAAAATATCACCCCATCATACTCTACAGGGGAGGATCTACAGGGTGGCAGGAGATGGCAGCTACCACCCGCTCCGTGGCACTTCTGTATTGAATTCTTGGGGTATGACTAGTTTAGTGATGGAGTGTACTTTATAACTAGTTATGATTAATTCCTGTTTAATAGGGCCAGTAAACATAGTCATTTATGTCAGCATAGTCAACAAAAAATTCAATCAGATGAACTTTCTCTCCGTGGTGCTTACCACCCAAATTCAAAGTATATATACTGCAAAATTATACAACATCTTAAATCATATAGAATGTGTCCAAAAACTCATAAAGCAGACATGAATAATCTAGAAATAAAAAATCTATTATTCATTTACACAGGGAGTCCATCTGTTGTGAGAAATCATGTGACCTGCCTCCATGTGCACAAGTCACTTCTGAACCTGAAGAGGAAGCTGGAGGTAGAAAACAGCCATTCTGTGTTCATAAAATCCATATGATTTTAATGTGTTTGTGCCACATAAATGTATATGCGTTTCTCTGAGTGTGAACTGTACAGTGAAAGTAAGGCTGATTTTTACAGACAAAAAAATAAAAATGAATTTTAGGAGATTCAACATTTATCTGTCTTTCACATGAAGTATGAAGCTGACTGACGGTGACTGTTAAGTTTTAAACAATGAGATTAATTTGTGTTTGGTAGATGCATTAAAGGGGAACTCCACCTAATTTCTGTATGGTTTAGGGTAAAATAAGGTATGTAAAACACTGTTCTAAAGAAACTTATCAAGTCAGAATTGCTCGCAGTGGGGCTGATTTCGGCCATTTGATGATGAATGGACCAATACAAATACTTCAACAACATCTTTTATGAACTTATGTCCCAGAATGTCTTTCTTCTCCAGTGAATTTACAATTTTGGAGATACTGTGATACTGAATGTTAACAATATGTCTCAGCACCACACTGTATTGAATTGTTGGGGTACGACTAGTTCAGTGATGGAGTGTACTTTATAACTAGTTATGATTAATTCCTGTTTAATAGGGCCAGTAAACATAGTAATTTATGTCAGCATAGTCAACAAAAAAATCAGTTATATGGACTTTAATTTTTGTTGAAAAGGAAGTGAAGTCTGACTTCAGTGAGGAAAAAGGAGAAATGAGTGGATATCCTACAACCGTGAAAATGAATGGACAAAATGACCCACTTTCGGCACCAGATGGCGCTCTTGCCCTGCATTTCTTCTCCACATATTCTGAGATTTCTTTAAAAATAAAAACCTAAACGAACACGAGCATCTTTGAACCCGTTAAAACTGAGCACTGCTCCTGTATGTCTCTGATGTTGTGTTCTTCACTTCTGGTCGCTTATAGATGTAAGAGGCATTAATAAAGCAGCCCGTGCGCTGACACCGAGCCTCTGGCCACCTGCAGGTCCTTTCTGGGTCAGTGAAGTGTTAATGTCTATCTCCCATCACTGCCCATCAGCACTCTCCTCCCCTCCACTGTGCGCACTATATTTGAACAGCCCCTCCTGCCCTTATCTCCAGGGTGTTGGGGGGCGGGGGAGGGGGTGCGGGGGAGAAAAAGCCCCTCGTAGCTCACAGTTTGGAGCGGCTCACTTGCTGGAGCTGCTGCAAAAGGCGACATGGCGTTGGCAGATCCGGAGCGCGGCGTGTCCAACGGCGCGGACTCTCCAGCCCCGTTTACTGAGATTATCGAGCTGAATGTGGGCGGACAGGTATACGTGACCAGGCACAGAACTTTGGTGGCCGTGCCGGACTCTCTGCTGTGGAGCATGTTCAGCAAGAAGACGCCGCGGGAGCTCGCGCGAGACAGCAAAGGGCGCTTCTTCTTGGACCGGGACGGCTTTCTGTTCCGCTACATCCTAGACTACCTGCGGGACCTGAACCTCGTCCTGCCCGACTATTTCCCGGAGAAGAGCAGACTGCAGAGGGAGGCGGACTTCTTCCAGCTGCGCGAGCTCTCCAAGCGCCTCAGTCCCAGAGTGAGTAAGGAGAACTCCATCAGCGAGGAGCTGTGCCACAGTGACTGGGACGAGGCGCCCGCGCAGGGCACGGTGGGCAACAACGGCCCGGGGGGCGCGCTGCTCGCGCCCTCGCCTTGTCAGTCCGCTTCTCCTTCCCCGTCCCAGGAGAACAAGAAGTCCGGCTACATCACAGTCGGGTACAGGGGCTCGTACACCATCGGACGAGACATTCAGAGCGACGCCAAGTTCAGGCGCGTGGCGAGGATCACCGTGTGCGGCAAGACGTCTCTGGCCAAAGAGGTGTTCGGGGAGACCCTCAACGAGAGCAGAGACCCCGACAGGCCTCCAGAGAGGTACACGTCCCGCTACTACCTCAAATATAATTTCCTCGAGCAGGCGTTTGACAAACTGACCGAGTTCGGCTTCCGCATGGTCGCGTGTAGCTCCACCGGCACGTGCGCGTATTCCAGCAACGAGCCGAGCGAAGACAAAACCTGGACCAGCTACACAGAGTACGTGTTCTGCCGAGACTGAGCTGAGACCACTCGCAGGGAAGCTGTGTACATACTGTAGGGGTCACGGACGGCAGGATAGCTCCTTCACACCCAGATGTTGTGCTGTAAAGACTAGACGCCTTATTTAAAGGGGAACTCCACCAGTATTTCTCCACATTTTCTCGTTCAGAAGAGGTTTAACGTGAAATGACGCATTATAGAGAAACTCTCTGATGTTCTTTACAGTGGTGGTGATAGGGACACCAAACATAACGTTTAACTTGCTCTTCATGGCCAGTGAATCTATCTAAGTTTTTCTGTGTAATGCAGCTGATGATAAAATTGTAGTAACTCAGAAGAGTTTTTCTTGGGGACTATTTTGCTTCACAACACCCTGAATGTACCTCTCCGCCGTGAATGGACTTTATAAAACATATTGTAGGCCAAAGTTTTACAAATCCACCATAAAACAGTGTCTCAGGCAGGGTGTTCATAACCATTTTATGTAGAATCTCAGGAGCATTAAACACACCAGACGTCTGGTTACTATCACAACCACTGTGAACTAATCTGGTAAGTCAGAATTTCACATTAAACCTCTCTGAATGACTTTGTTTACATAATAATCATGTAATTATGAAGAGATTTTGAAAAAAAAGTCCAAGCTAAGAAAGTGTAACCAGCTGGCCATCATAGGCAGACATCTGGCATTAGATTTGTTCTGTTTCTAGTATTTCATAAGGCTCATTGGTTGAGGAGGACATGCTGTACAGTTTGACTTTGAAACTCTTCAGAGCACAACAGAGTCAGTGTGACTTTTTATGATGATTCATTGTTTTATTATGCATGTGCTGTCATACCAGTACAGGACTAAAGTATTCAGTGGTATGTAACAAAGCCAAATGAAATATCTAAGACGTAGATGAATGTTTATAGCTGTTCGTGGAGGCAAAACATGTCTCTTGAGTAATGATGCACTGAACTGGGAACAGTTTGAAAGAAATGACTTACAGTATCTGTTAAAAAAAAAATCCTTTAGACCTACTCAGACGTTGATCAAACTGGTAGTCTTATTTCGCATGCTCTTTTCCACCAAAGGCTGTTTAATATTATGTATTTATGTTTCTTTTTTTATTTGTTTATTTGCTGTGACCTGTCGGAAAATTACAGATGACTCATACATTCTGCACACGTATAGTTTCTAAAGGGACTTACTCATAACGAACTGTCTTCTTGATTTCCATATACAACTGTTAAAGCTTGTGCTCTCTCTAATGTAAGCTCCTTTCAACTGTTGGATGTGCGTTTGAGTAAATTCAATAAAATGATCATCATCAACAAAATATTACTTTAACTTTTTCTTTTTGTTACTTGTCCGAATATCTGTAATCATTCAATTCCTCAGCAAATCATTTGACCAAGGAGGTGTACACAAGCTCAAAACAACATGCGGATAATAGATACCTGTCTTTAATTATCACTAAGACAAGTAAATATTGTACATTAAACAACAGAATTGCAACAAAATGTTACCAGAAATGGAGAGGAAACACAAGAGGCTGCTTTATTTCGTGTTGTTAATTAATAATTGAGCTTCCAGACAGTGATTTCTACTCATTCAGTGATGGAGCACAGCCATTTAAATAAATACGGTAACTGGGTCAGCACCACAATGGTACCTTCAAAGAATCACAGTTTGGTTCCTACAGGTAGCATCCTTCCGTTTTTTGTAATACAGATTTGGTCTGTGATGTTCAGATGCAAATGGTGCAGCTGTACTCAAATGCTGATGTCATTATAATTTCAAGTGTAAATAATAAAAGGTTCCAGCTGCGGAGATAAAGGGGAGATTGCCTTTGGGACCAAAAGGAAAACCTTGTGATCTACAGAGATATAAGTCCCTCATAATTCATTCACTGCTACTAAAACAACGGAAGAGGTCTCATGGTTGTCACAGTAATGTAGCGCATGATCCTGTCATTCTAGGCATCTTTTTCATTCTTCTAAAAATGTGCTAATGCATGCCATGTGCTAATATCTTTAAAAAAAACTAAAGAAAATAGTTGACATGCATATTCATACTAGTTCCATTCCTACTTGAGCTGGGTTCCCTAAGCAATTTATAATGATCTAAGATCAAAGTTGTCTGGTAACTTCTCTGTATTTGCACATCAGAACCCTGTCTTCAAACTCGATTGGCTGACAAAAACTTGCTTATTCTAATTAAGTTCTGAGTTAAAAATAAGGTCTCATGCACCTCTCCCAGCTGGGGCTATATCTCCATGCAGCGCACATTCATTGTGCAACTCTATTCATGCTCTCAGTGAATCAGAGACAAAAAGCTTCTTTCACTGCTTGTTTCATTGGTGCTATCAACACAGTGTAATGTGAAACTGATGATAGCTTGTATGAAACATTTAGCTATCAGCAGCTGGATTCTGATGCTGAAAATATAATTAAATTCACATGTGTATAATACATGAACCTGCATAGTTTAGTCATGCTCACAGTTTTGAACTTAAACTTGAAAGCAAGAAAACGTAAGTGAAGCAAGTTCATATCATTTTCAATCAGTACAACAGTTTGGATTATCTGGAAGGATGTTTGAAGTAGTTGCATAATATACATGTAGCAATTCCACTGAAGAATAGAGAGCTATAGGCCAAAAACTGGAGTCTTTATTCTTTTGTGCAATGGGTAGAAACACATTTTCTCGCCAAGAGATGGACTTTACCGGAAAGGGTACTGCAACTCACTATTCAGTTTTTTAAAAAATATATGGAATTTGGTTTAGAAAAACATTGATTTTTACAAAGCATGTTTGCTTAGTGTAAGATGTACCAGATGCTTTAAGTTCCATTTGGATGCTACTCATCGTTGAAGGAGGTGTGAAGTGCAGTGCATACTCCTCTTGAACCTGAGCCGATAATACATAGACTCTGCTCACACAGAAGCTATCCTCTTTCCACTTCTCAGGTTGAGAATTTAACTTGGTCTCTTACAGGTTAGCAACAGTACCGGAGATTCAGGTTCACCTCCTCAGATTAGTCTGGACAGCATCACTAACTCATGCTGCTACTGCTGATTACCCCAGATTAACACCCCTGCTCAAAGGTCAAACAGCACCACTAGTTTCAGCTGTCTCAAAAAGCTCCACCATCGCTTCATCTGAAGAACTGATGTTGGCGACAGTAAAAGAAAACACCACACAAAGCCTACAAAGATTAAATCTTAATTTGCTGTCCTGTTACAAAAGTGGAAAATTTCAAATATGGATCACACATCACACCAGAAATGGTGCTCTAACTTTGTGTAGATGTCATACTGAGTAAAGGGTCCTATTGTGGAACCCCCAACCTGCACATTTTGGTGTTTTCCCTCGTTTCCAGCACACCTCATTCAACTGATCAGTTAAAGTGGGTGTGTTCCAGTAGGACAGTGTACTTCAGGACCACGGTTAGGATCCTATATGGTATCCTCATGGTATTGTTACTAACCCAAATTATCCAGAACCATCCATACCCTGGTCTAGTACTTGAGTGTATTACTCATCGCATAACAGTACTTATGAAACCAGTTCTGATGATTTGAAGGTCTGCACCATTTCTAGCTTCACTCATACTCCCCTGTTCAGTTGGTTATCTGGAAACACACCTCAGTGTCCGTACCTCCAGGGCCAGCCTGGGGGTAAAGTGTGTCACCCTGGCCTCTGGGCTAAAGTCTATAAAACAGCAGTCTTAGGGAGTATCCTGCAGTCTGGGAGCCACATTGACACAGACCAAGATAATAAGTATGACCACTGGTCAGGTCAAGTCAAGTCAAGTGGGTTTTATTGTCATTTCAACTACATACAGAGTACACAGTGAAACGAAACAACGTTCCTCCAGGACCATGGTGCAACATAAACAGTGCATACAAGACACAAGTGCAACACAACACAGTACAGACAGAGAATAATAAATAATTAAGTGAGGTAGAGGTAAAGTTATTAGTGCAATGTTTTGTGCAAAAATGCTTCCCTTTTTTATCTGGGGTAAATGGTTGGAGAGAGAGAGAGAGAGAGAGAGAGAGTGAAGGGTGGTCGTGATGGCATCGTCCGTGGAGCGGTTGGGGAGATATGCGAATTGCAGGGGGTCCAATGAAGAGGGCAGTTGGGTCTTGATGTTCCTCATGACTAGCCTCTCGAAGCACTTCATGATGATGGGCGTGAGAGCTACAGGATGATAGTCATTGAGGCAGGACACCGTGGACTTCTTCGGCATGGGGACAATGGTGGTGGTCTTGAGGCACGTTGGGACAGTGGAGCTGTGCAGGGAGACGTTGAAGATGTCCGTGAGAACATCTGTCAACTGGTCTGCACACTCTCTGAGCACTCTGCCAGGGATGTTGTCTGGTCCCGCAGCTTTCCGTGGGTTGACTCTGCGCAGAGTTTTCCTCACGTCCACTGCAGTCAGGCACAACACCTGCTCGTCTGGCTTGGGTGTGATCTTGTTCACCAACATGTTGTTCTGTGCCTCAAACTGTGCATAAAAGTCGTTTAGGGCATCAGGGAGGAAGGCATCAATGTGTCACCCGTGTCCTTGAAGTGGTTGTGGATTCTCTGGGCGTGTGCGTGCTTTGCCTCTCGGATGGCTCGTGACAATTTGGCTCTTGCTTTCCTTAGGGCCGCCTTGTCACCCACTCTGAAGGCCGAGTCGCGGGTCATCAGTAGCGCACGCACCTCTGGAGTCATCTACGGCTTCTGGTTTGGGCGTGTGGTGATGGTCTTGGAGACAGTGACATCATCAATACACTTGCTGATGTAGCCAGTGACTGATGCTGTGTACTCCTCCAAGGTTCTCCTGTTTGATAAAGGATGTTTCCCATTTACACTTAAAGTTTACATAGCTTCTCCTTCTTCTTCACCCCATACATTCACCTAGAAGTTTGCCATAGGCTAGAACATGCTTTTAGACCTTTGTGTTCAACCAACCATCTCAAGCAGACCTGATGAGCAGAGAGAGAAGCACACACTGTCTGCAAGCTTGCCGTGTGCCATAGCATAGTCTGAATGTAGTGTCAAACTGTGTTCTAATCCATTCATCAAGCTGTCAACCTCATCCAGCAGTCGTTCTATAGAGTTAGGTTAGCCTCATGCAGTGTGTTAAGAAGTGCCTTCTGGAGCTACATTTATGTGAATCCCATTCCTCATGACTTTGTTGATATCCTTGGATATCCATCACCCATGGATATCCATCATACTGCCTCTGACAGTCAGTAGGTATGAAACAGAATATCAGTTACAAATGTCACTGTGTCTCTATGAGTTTAAAATCTTCCAGAGGCACACAAAGTCTGATTATTGACTGCATCTGGCATGGTGTCACTGCGAGACTTTGTAGGTACATGATCTTGGGTTTGAACAGTGTAATGCACAACCTCTGTTGTTCAGTCACACTTTATGTGTCTGTGATGCACAAAAAAGACTGATGTGTCTAAAACCAGAGGGCTACTTTCACAGATTTGATCAGCCTGGATATTCTATCTCTTGGAATTTCATAGATTTGTTTTTTACTGGGGTGAGTCAGTTACAGTCATATGCTCCACTTGTCATATGATACGTTAAGTTGATTTTCTAAGTGAAAATAAGCACAACTCTACAGAGAGCGCAGTTCTGTGTATTGTAGTGCACAGTTACTGCTTATTTGATGAATTTAACATACTGTAAACACATAAATAATAAATGAGGGTTATGCAAATGATACATTTTATATTTTATTGTTTATTCTTTCCAACATTATTAGAAATTGTGCAATACATTTTGAAGAAGAATGTATTATCTAAGTATGTTTCCTCTAGAGCATGTGTAAACTTATTTCAACATGTTTTAATTCAACAAAACATAATGTTTATTATATTTAGACGTTTGCATATAACAACATTTATAACTGCTTTTATTTTTCTTATTTCAGGACAGGCTTTCTTTTTTTTTCTCCGGTGGTTTAGAGCATGGCTAGAACTTACATAAATAAATCTGTTCATCATTACCACATAAATAAAATCTGATAAAAATAATAAATCTAATAATAAGTCTAGTGATTAGAAACCTCCCAGACAGTACTGTAAAAGCAAACCTATAACACATGAATGTATTTAACTGTATAAAGAAATTACAGCATAGTAAACAATTATAGCTGACTAATGTTTGATGATTAAGTAATCTTGTCATTGCATAGCCTACTTTATAATGTAGCTCACAGAGCAGCACTGCTGAAAGAACTCAGTGCACAGTCTGTTTGCTGAGTAAATTATCTGATCACAGCAAGACATTCTAATTATTAAATGCAGCATCAGCAGACTCTCGTTACTGATTGGTAATGACCCTGGTGGCAGATTTCCACAATGAAGCATAATTGATGCTTGATGATGGCTGACTGTCTCACTCTCTCCAAGTGATGCGGCCAGCAGGATGGTCAAGCTTTATTCTAGGGTGGCCCTGGCTACGCCTCTGCAGTGGTTGTTGGTTTAGGTTTTTTTAGGGCTTAAAGACATTATTTTCTGTATAAAAATGGCAAACATATGAACATACTAATTACCATTAAAAACAAACTGCTGTACACTTACATCAGAAACTTTGTGTATCTGGTCTATTACCCACAGAAATATGCATATTCCATTGTCTATGCATATAGCATAACAAATTTTACCTTCTTTTTTGTCGTTATAACCCAATATTGCCATCTCTGTCCCCTCAGCTCTGAGAGAGTGAAGGCTATAAACAGGCAACCCACATGAACCCTGCTGCCTCATCAAAATACAGCATCACCAGCTCCACAACACACTTGGAGGAAAAGGTCAATTAACCTGCTTTATTAAGTGACTATGAGAGAATGAAGGCGAGAGAAAGGTCCCTGTGGAGCTAGCTGTCTATTCAATTTGAATGCATCCAATTTCATTCTGTGACCTCTTTTGACCATACTGGAGGATGCACATCTGTTTCATGTGGAAAGTTTTAATGAGTAAACCATTTTGTAGACTGAATACTGTAATAATGTGTGTGTGTGTGTGTGTGTGTGTGTGTGTGTGTGTGTGTGTGTGTGTGTGTGTGTGTGTGTGTGTGTGTGTGTGTGTTTTAATGTGAGCAACTGAAATATCTATGATGTTAACATAATTCTGTCTTGCACCTTGTTTGTTAGTTTGTTATTATTAATCTAACTATATTCACTTTATTTACATTTCAGGTCACTGTGTAATATCCTAGATGACACTAAGAAGCCTGTGTTAACTCAGTTGGCTTTATGTAGAAGCTGAATTGACATTAAACATTCTTATACAATTAGCTACAACACTGTAAGTAACACAGAGGTTACACAAGAACACATGCATTCTGTGTATGTATTTTTAATTTTCTGTATTGGAAATGTATTATTATTTACAAGCACACCATGTCTCAGAGGAATGTGGATGACATAGGTTGTACCCTGGAACACCTTGGGTTTGATGTCTTTCGCAGCAATACAACAGCAGTAATCAGTGGACAGGGCCCTTAACCTGTAGCCTCGCAGTCCTCCAGTGCAAGGTCCATGTCACATCATACTTGTAAAAGTTCTGGTTTCCAATCATCCTTAGTTTGCGTCTACCCTGGTCTTCCTTCAAAGTTCTGTCATTTAGCCATATGCCTTTGTTTGTTTTCAATTCCTTGCTCCACCTGAGTTATAAACCTTCAGCATGCCCCTAACCTCTAACCTGTAAGCCCATTAATCATTAGTCGGAGTGGTTCCTTGTATCATGTCGGTTTATATATAAACCCCAGTGTTTTTCTTTGTGCTTCAGCCCTTTGCTGTCTTTGTTACATCTTTTGTGTTCTTGGATCTTTATTCCTGTTTTGTGTTCCATTGACTTTATTGCTCCTTGTAAGTTTCTTCATTTGTTAATTTTTTTAGCTTTCATTGGCTCCTTCAGTGTTCAGTACTGTTTACCATCAAGCAGCCTAAAATACAGCACACAGATTAGATCAATTGTATCTGAATTATTTTATTTATTTTTTATCTTGAAGCCCCAAATGGCAAAATGACAAACAGTACACAAATACAGAAGGTATGAAGATTTTAAATTGATTAAAAAACATTTTAATAACATTACATGTAAAAAAAATAAGAGACTTTAAAATACTTAAAAAATAGTATATACTTTCCAAAGTGTGTCCAAAACACAGGACGCACTTTGGGATGTCTTGATTTAGGTTAGGGGTATCCAAATACGAAGCTCTGTATCAGTCCAATAGTGGCCAAAATCGCTTAATTGTGTGTGTGTGTGTGTGTACATATATATCTGATATGATGCATTACCTGTGCAAAGTTGCACTTAAGATTTCATGTTAAATGTTTAAATGAAGCTGACCAATCAAAACACTGCTAAAAGTTGTGTATGTGTATGAAAAACTTACATAAAAGGAACAGCAGTATTGCATATTTTATCAGTATTATATCAAACATTAAAAAGTGGTATTGAACCACCCCTAATTTAGATCATATAAATTCAATCACTGTAAACTATTCAAGTACAGAGGATAGATGGATTCATTTGCCTCCAGTTTTCTTCCATTTCCAATAAAAATGTTCAAATATTTACCAGTCATGTTCTGGCTTGAGAAAAGTATTGTCATCCGTTTGCTAAACGAGCATGCATGTCAGTGCTTAATGATGCATAACATTAAAAATCAAATACTGTAAACAATTTGAGACATAACCTCATCCTGAGATAAATCTTACATCCAAACCAACAATTGGGACAAATTGCTGCCACTCTCTGACCTTGAGCATCATTTGAAGATACATTGAACAAAACAAAAGGATATAATGAAGGCCAGAAACAGGTGGTTACATCATAAAACACAACTCTTATGGCAGGTCACCTCTGCATATGTTTGCTTTCTGTATTCTAATTCAGAGATCCAGACTCTCAACTTTAGTCATCCCCTTTCACAGTACACACACACACTTCAAAATATGAGAGAGAGAGCAGGTCCTGCATAATTTGTAGAGATCTTTATTAATGCAATTACCCTGTTTGTTCATTATGAGCTCTGGCTATAAATAGTTTGCTTGAACACAAGCAGAAAGAAACAAACCAAAGAGAATGAAATGTATATGTTTATATATGAGTTTATTCATATTTGTATGTGTTTGCGTGTGAATGTCTTCTATCTAAATGCATGACTGTGCTCATGCTCCCTGTTCAGTTTCCGTTGAGAGGGTATCAAACATCCCACTCCAGCTCACTAGCATGTAATGAGGGTTTGACAGTGTACTCTCCATGGTACAAGCACTGAATATGGACAAGCAAGATAGCAGCAGTATGAATTACAAACAGATCATTTTCAGTCATTTGTGGACAACATTATAGCTGGCTGCCAGATTAATGCAGTACAATGCAGTAACAGTGTGAATATTCAGTTCTTTACATCCGTTCTAGCTAAATCAGTCTGACAAGCTCTTGGTTAATGTAATGAGAATTAATATAAAATAATAAATCCAAGCACAGCGACACTGCCGCCATTATAATCAGCTGAGGCAACAGCCAACATCTGTTCATCTTCATAGTATACAGCCAGATGCCCATCTCTGCTCCCACTGTGTGTTATTTACAGGTTACAGCTTGAGTAGATAAGTAGGACAATATAAGAGCCTCCCTTTTCAACACAGCTGTTTCTTCAAAGTACTAATCTCTATGTATGTGTCATCACTTAAGCCACGGCAGTGATTTGCACAGTTTATATATATAATATGACGTATAATTTAATGACAAATAGACAACTAAATTAGTCTAAAGTGACACTAAAAAAAATTGTTTCTTTAACTTACAGTTTTTTTCTTCTATGAAGCTACTTTTTATGGAGACATGAGCTGTTGTTCCAACAGTGAGATCCAGTATACGGAAATCGATTTATATGTATTTACTATATAAGCTGTAATTTAGTAAGTTGGCAGATTGTCTTCGAAACACAACCTTGAAATAAGTTTACATTTTCACTTCTAATCAGTCTTCTCCGTGAGCCACAAAACAGCAGACAATACTAAAAGAAACATATTTATGGGTCACGGTATTGCTATTTCTACCACTGGAACACTGGAAGTTTTGAAACGCTGTTTGGTGGTTGCGCTTGGCAGCAGAAGCAATAAGAAGCAACCCTCACTGGAAATCACACTGAAAAGTCAAGACGCATACTGTAGCTCCCATGTCTCGAGGCAAAGCAGTTTGGATGAGTAAGACTAGGCTCATGAAGAGGACTTCTTCACACTTCATGCAGAGATATTGAGGAGCAACTCATCCACAAAAGAAGAATAATTTTACAGTAATCATTTTTTACAGTACAGTAACTCGTGTGTCTTTAGGCCAAACTTAGATTACATGCTGGGATGAGTAAGAGAAGACTCAGGGACATTATCATTTTTTGTGATAGTGAATCCAGTCATAAGAACAACTATGAGTTAATGAATTAATGAATTACTTTCATGGCACCCTGTCTGTCCATACACATATATGCTGGATTTTTCTACTATAGTGTGAAATTCCATGATATATGGGCCAGATACTACATTGCAGCTAAGAAGAATGTACTATTAAAAGTACAGTGTTCTTGTTCTCTTAGTATTTGCCAAAAGATGCCTGTGCTTTTGGGACCTCCTCTAAAAGTTCCACTCTGTTTAAAAAAAGACAGATGGACACCTGTATTGATTTTGTTATAGAAGTCAGTTGGACGTTGGTTTTATTGATGTTCTATCCAGGGCTTGAGAAAACTTTATGATACAAGAAATAGTATTGTTATGTTGATATATGACTGCTGTGATACTATTTATTAAAACCTTTAAACTTCATAAAAACCTACATATTCATAATACATTTGAACATAGTTAACATAAAAATCCATCATAGATCATTTTAGATTCATGGTTAACTGTACAATAATCATTGTTTCTATGAACCAGTATAGTAAAACCTTGGTAAAATAATTGCATAAGCACAGTTACCATAACACAACATAGTAGTTCATGGCAAATTTGTGGTTAATTATACAGTAACCGTAATGAAACCTTAGTAATATCATAGTAGATACATTAGTTCCATTAGCCACCATAGTAGTTCATGATAGAATCATGGTAACTATGCATTCACCATAGTTACTTTGAGGTACCATAGTAAAACCATAATAACTTTTTGTATGGGTAGAAACTCTTTTCATCTTTCCCTTGAAGAAACCACAGAAGCGAGAGACACAGAAGAGTCAAAGTGAACAAAAATAAATTATACAATGGTGAATTAAACTGAATTATAACTATTATTAAGAGTAAGAGCGTTTCATGCTCCTTTTAAGCCCATGTTCCTTGCAAAATGCTCTTTTCTGCTCTTTTGTGCCATGAAGAGAAATCAATACAGAGACATTTCTTGTAGCTGAGCCAATTGGTTCAATAAAGACGAAAGCCATGGCAGGTTTTTCTTTTCAAGATGATTCCTTTCAGAGCAGGATAATGTCCCCGGATATGCCGTGGCTCGCTCTCTTTCCTGCATGCTGCATCTATTTAGTACAGCACTTTTCAAACCGATCTGCCTTCACCTCCTAGGACGTGATTGTAGCCTTCACGGATCACAAGCATTAATCAAAAGCATGAACAAAGAACGGCCCCCTTTTTGACTCAAAGACTGACAATGAATGGAGATAAACACCAACACTTTTCTAACAGGGCTGTCAGGAGCAGATCAAATATTATTATATCTTTTACAGCAGCAATCAGCAGGTATATTTTGTCACTTCTATGCCAAGCTGTTGGCTCTGGTGAATCAGAATCCGCTGACAGTTGGTTGATGGTTCATAATTATTCAAATGAGAGTTTTCATCATGGGTGAGCTGAGCGAAAATATTGTGCCAAGCTTACAACACCACTGTAGTCATCAAAGTTTTTCCATATATTAACCTGACGTGATTAATGGAATGATGTCACATTTCAGGCATGACTGGAATAATTATAGCCTTTTATCCCAATTTCATACTATGGACAATATCTTGTTACTCAGATACATACCCCAGTATAGTTCTGTACAGCACCAGATTTGTATGTGTTCCCGGATTCAGTGCTAGGTTTTCATTCAGTTTGTACAGGCCTTTGAAAAATGGACCTAGACCACATGGACATGCTTCATCTAAAAGCATGGCAGCACCGGTAGTCTTTCCTCTGCTTGTCTTTGATAAGGTGTCAAACATTGCACCTGTACACCAAACAAGAATTTGATAGTCTCTCATCACAGCATCCGTGCACATGTGCCGCTCCTCAAGTGTCACTGGAGATATTAGTCACTGCTGTTTTCATGATGCACTAGCTCTCTGTCACAGCAGTCAGTGAACATGTTTACAACTGAAGTGAATCTCAAAGCACATAACAGAACTCTCCTGCCTCAGGTTACGTTAAAACGAGGCACGGTGAATACAGATGCAAGGCAAAAAGCAAGAAGACTTTGATCTTAATCTTTTTCCAATGAACAAGCCTTTAACTATTGGATTTTTTTGGTTTTTTATGCTTCTAAACAAATGCTTGTTTATCTGAGGGCAGGAGGAGAATTGAATTTGGAGGGGGATAATTACCGGTCCTTGAGGGACACAGTCTCCCTTTAAAGGATATAAATGATAGTAATTTACTGTGTATCAAACACTTATCATATGAAGCTTTGTTTGCTTAGTTATGGCAAACATTTTTTGTCTTTCTTTAGTCTAATCCATCATCATAAAAAGCACACATTACATAATAATTGTCATCATGTTTTGGATTTAGTGAAAATTGAACATTGGTGCATTAACAATTTAAATTAAGTGTCCCTGATTTAATCCAGTTACCCTGGTTTGTTTATATTCAAGGCTGAAACTACTATGAGGACACTGGTATCAGGCAGGTGTTCTAGCAGTTTGCCTTACCTATTGAGCGTTGCATGTGTACATCGTTAGGAAAGCATAATAACTTAGCGTTTCACACTTCAAGTCTTCATGACTATACAGTACAGACTTCTTGTAGAGTTACCTGTAAGTATGCACTACGATAGGATATTTTGACATGGTTTGATAGAGTTTAATACGATTCAATGTGAAAACAGTGATGAGGCTAGACAATCATAAGGGCCTAGCTCTCAACTGACCTCAAAACAACTGTGGTTTAACCATACTCTTTAACTGCATGCTTATACATCTGCATAAGATGATACCTAAAGCTACCCATAGTGACTTCCTGAGATGTTCAGGTATGCAAAGAATATACTACAGGCTAACATACATCAAAGCTAAGATATACACGTGAAAGTTCATAAGGTCAATTAACACATTATGCTTGCAAAATGCAAACTCTATAGTTCATTTTAGATTTGGAGCACTCATAAATCAGTATACATAAGCCAAGTTCTAGTAACTGCTTTAGGCTTTAAGCTTCAGTGCTGTATTATGTACTATAATAATATAATAATTATAAGAAAGGTCACTCAAACTAGTATACGTACACCCACCAGTCACTTAATAAGGTATACCTTGTATCTACAGTCATTGTCCGTTTTAGCTCTACTTACTATAAAGGTGCACTTTGTAGTTCTACAATAACAGACTGTGGTTCAACCTGATTATCTGTATACTTTGCATACTTTTCTCCCTGTTCTTAAATGCCCAGGACCCCTATAGGACCACCACAGAGAAGGTATTATTTGGGTGGTGATTCATTTTTAGCACTGCAGTGACACTGACATGGTGCTGGTGTGTTGATTTGTGTTGCCCTGGAATGGATCAGACACAGATGCTTACAAAGAATATGAAGAAACAGATGGACTACAGTCTGTAATTGTAGAACTACAAAGTGAACCTACATGGAACTGATGAAAGGGATAATGAATGTAGGTACAAAGACGTTACTTAATGAATTGGCTGGTAGGCGTATAACATGGCATCATGTAACAATCAAGAAAGCAACAGATAGATTCTGCTAATGTTTAATTAAAGTAGCAATTTCTAAGATGAAGCAACCTGTTGAATTCATATGATAGGAGCAACATATCAGCAGAAAGTCATGGAGTTTGCTCTTCCCATGTCTGTTTGAGTTTCTTGGGGTTGCTCTGGTTTCCTCCCACAATCCGAAGACATGCAATTATGTGAACTGGAGATGTTAAATTGCCTCTAGGTATGTGGGTGTCTGTCCTGGGTGTTTCCTGCCTTCCACCCATTGAGTGCTGGGAAAGGCTCCAGCACCCACCATGGCCCAAAGAATAAGCAGCTTAAAAGATAAATGAATGATTTTGGTCCTAGTTACTGCCCTGTTCATAGTAACTATTTGATACCCTTTTAGATGTTTAGGTTGCAATATTAATTGCTGTTGTGCAGGTTAACTGAGGTCCACTTACCCCAGCATTCTGGACACCACATTAAAACCCTTTCCGTCCACTGACAGCAGCATAATATTTTACCTTACATCCTTTGATGGTAGATTAGGCACCATAAACACAAGAAAAATCAGTTATTCAGTAGTCTGTAAATGCCATTCTCAGATTATTACAGAGAAGCACATCACGGAGAATGTTTTCCATTTAAAACAGATTGATTTGCATGTGCAAGCATAAAATATTGATCAGGTTCTGAGGCTAGGTAAGTCTGCATTGCTTTGAAATGCAAAGGTGGACCATCTAGTACAGGAACTGAGCAATTAAATCCACAATTTTAATTACTGAGCCAAGGCTCCACACGTTTAACCGCTGTTTGATGAGTATATTTTACTTTCAGTAACCATAAATATGTAGCCAAAGTATTTATTCATTTATTTATTTATTTATTTAGTGTTTCAATTAATCACACTATAAAAGTGCCAAGATCAGTATTTAATAGGATGAGTTCACTATTGGTTTCAAACTAACAAGGCCCTTGTGTACGTGTGTGCTTTTCCCAGTTAGCAGTGTCGGAAGGATTGTAGATGGAACGATTTTTTGCTGGTATCTCAGAAGGTGGTATAGGCTTAATCACTGCACATACTCTCTCTACACTCCTCTCCCAGCATAGGTCTACCAACTGCCTCTTCCTTCCCCATCCCCACCTTATCTCCCCTCTGCAGCTTGGGGCACACTCTGCTTCACCATATGGGTTCTGCGAATGACAGTGTAAGTGTGCCTGCACCGGTACAAGCCATGACACTTATCTGACTGGACCATCAGGCTGCATGGTAGCAATAAGATTGCCAATCAGGGCGCAAGTCACAATCAATTTTGATTATTCCCTGTCCTCTTCCTTTGAAAAACAAGTGGGGCGTCGATTCAATGAGCAATGGGGCCATTTAGCTTACTCACACTTTAGACAGTCAGTAGTAACAAAGTGGCAGGAGTGATTAAGTACTGTGACAGCGATAAGTACCCGAAAATAAAATCATTGCTATAGTCTGTCGTTTATATTTAATCTAACTGTTGCACAGTTATTTTATTTCCAGACTGAAGAGCCATTGAGTACAAGATATTTATCTGTTAGTGTCAGGAAAAATGCAGAAAATTACACAAAAGCCTAAACAGCTAAATATAATAACGCAATTTTCAATATTTTGTAGTGTGCATCCTTTACTTTTCCATTCTTTTTTCAAGGACATTTTGGTTTGGTTTGGTTGCAGTTTTCTTTTTTTTTTCTCAGTAACGGCTTCTTGACAGCTACACAGCCTTTCAGACCCACAACGTTAAGTATTTTAACAGTGGAAAAATAAAAAGAAACACATGTAGATTTTTTTTCAGATCAAAAGCAAGAGTAAAGTTTGATTTTCTCATCTCTACTAAAGAAGAAAGATTTAAATATTGGTGCTCAGTTGTTAGAACTAAAAATGTATCTTAATTTGTCTTTCCTCAACCATAGGCAAGTGGATTCTCTTATACATAATCCCCTTTAGAAAACTGTCCTGAAAATGAATAACTTACACTTAATGACCATTTAGATGGTAAATCAAATGCATGAAGGCTGGCTTCTGACTTTTACACAGTACTCTATGTTTTTACAACAAGGCTTAGTAACATAATTGTGATGATCACTTAATAAAATACACCTAAACTACTAAAATGAACACCAGCCTACAAACGTAACAGTTGCATCAGCTCACCCTATGGAAAAAAGATACAGCTATACATATCTACAGTGCAACATCCACCTTATCTACTTGTGCAACATCCATTTTATCTACCACCTATCTACTGCCTTTTCCATTTTCCAATAGGATAAAAAAGAAATTGCTAGCTTACCAGAGTCTAACATTGAATAAATAAATGAGTTTTTGACAATGCAGGATGACACAATCACAATATTGCTGTTACTCCAGACCCCAGAATTCACACAGAACACTATGAAAGCTTACAGCTTATAGCACAGCTTTTATAGCACAGAAATAATAACATCTACAGGCATGAAATCTATTGGATATATTGGTCCATATACATCCAGATGTTTGACTCACATTAAATAGAACACAATGATAGACAAAAGTGACTGAATTGCTTTAGTCTTTGTCATTCTAAATAACACTACAACTTCATTTAGGAGAAGACAATATGAAAGATGAGTTGTTTGAGTGTTTTCTCTCTCAGCGGACTTTCCCTTGTTGTACTTGTGCAGAAGGTGGATAATGAGCGCTCATCCAAAATGAACAAGAAGCTAAATGGCCTAAAACAGAAGACTTTAGGGGAATTCCCACATGGAGTGAGCCTGGGTCAGACAGTGTTCTGCACAATTCCCCCAGGGAAGAAGGAGACTGCAGCAGCTGGCTTATCTTAGCACTGGTTCACCCAGGACTTAAATACTGTGAGGGTTGGCATGCTTTTTAATTCTCTATGAGGGATTGTCTTATTTACAATAGAATAGTAAGATAGATTAGAGAAATTTACTAACATCTGTACAAACACACCGGGATCCGTATCTGCACTAACCTCTCGGGCCTACACAGTAAACAAGACAATAGACAATTTCACACAATGTAGGCAGCGCACATAATTAAAACAAGAAAAACAACAGAAAGCAATGAATAAATAATCAATATGTGGTGGTAAAGTGCACTGCACAAATATGCAAGCAGACTCAGTCATTATAGTCAGTCATTTAGGA
Source organism: Megaleporinus macrocephalus (assembly GCA_021613375.1). Lineage (NCBI taxonomy): Eukaryota > Metazoa > Chordata > Actinopteri > Characiformes > Anostomidae > Megaleporinus > Megaleporinus macrocephalus. The sequence continues at coordinate 23,525,101 of CM038709.1, read as the reverse complement.
CGTACATTGCAGCGGGAGAGAAGCTGTTATTAAGCCTGCAGTATTGCTGTCCAGAGCACAGAGGGGAGAACAGCCTGTGACTGAGGTGACTGGAATCTTGAATAATGGATTGGGCTTTATTACAACAAGGCCTGGTGTGAATCGCATTTATTGAAGGGAGGCCACTAACCTTTTTCCACGTTTCTCTGTACTGCAGCTGTGTGGTGCGAGCCAGGCTACTCACACAGTGTCCAGACCAGTGGAATTACTGTGTGGTATAGCAGTGCTGAGGTATATGACAGAGATTTTCCTGGTAAGGACATTCTGTGCAAAGTTGCCTCTCCATGCTACATTTCTTTAAGTGCTGTCAACTTTCAAACATAGGTTTGAAAGCTGAAAGTATGTGTGTTGTTGTGCTTTCTTCAAAGCAATTACAGTGTTGTGGCACGCCAGGTTCTGCAGACCATGATACTGAAACAGCTTACAAAGTACACTTCTATGACATTGTGGATCTCCTGAAGTCCAAGCTGAATTCTTTTGTTATATAAATATTTAGGTCCTGGTTACTCTCATGGTATCATCTTGGTAGGGTTCTTCACCTCATTTCTGTATTTTCCGAGGGGGAGTTGGGGAGTGTCCTGCAGGAATTCCAGCATATATCTGCAAATAGAATAGCATTTGCCCATTTGGCTAAGTTCTAGGTCTAGCTTGTTGGGAACATTTGTGTTAAATTTGCAGTGGCATCTATAAATGGCATCCTAACATAGGTGCCGCTCCTGTCTAAGTGTTCTAGAGTAGCAGAGCCAGGCTTATGCATCATCATACCTATTAGGCAGTAAGCAGACGGAAGTGGGTGAATGGAGTCTAGGATGGTGCCATTTATATCTGAAAGTGCCAGGCTTTTCATAATTACTGCAGTTAGTGAAGTGTGTGCCGCCGGGCTGCAGTCATTTAGACATGCTATCAAGTTCTTCAAAGGAGCTGCCACAATTATGTTTTAGAAGTCCATAGTGCCAGGTCATATATTATCTATAGTAGTATATCAACACGGGCACAATATGATATTTTCAGATTTTGTATATATTTTTGCATAAAGATTATAATATTAAATTTGACCAATAATACAAAAAAGAGGGTGATTATGTCATATGTGTATGCAAAATAGTATTTTCATGATTTATGATGTTGGATGATAATGTTGTGGGCAATGTTATATTATGATTCAAACCTCATTTACTAGACACAAAAATGTCCTGATTCTTGCCAAGCCTTTTTATTCTAAAATAGTCATATATCGTCGCTGTCCAATAAAAAATCTCAAAAATAGTTACTTTACGGAAGAGGCCTTTCAATGCATGTCAATGGAACCAGAATTTATTCCAAGCTTTTCTATTGGTCCATTCATCATGAAATTTTCCCACAACGTAAACAGACAGCACCTGTCATGTTTAAGTGATGAAAATCGACATATATATATATATATATATATATATATATATATATATATATATATATATATATATATATATGCTCAAAACAGACGCTTATTTGGGGTCACCTTTAATGATGGCAGTTCTAATGCTCTCTTTTAGTGCATGAAAACTCCTTTAATCTAACAAAAATGCATTGCTTTATTGCTTGTTTGCATTGTGTGTTTTTACAATCAAAAACATACTGAAAGCCACTATAAATGGTTTTAAATGTATGGCAGTAATCATCCAGAGGGGTGCACACAAGTATAGAAACTTTGCATGCATTTGAAGGATCATTGCTTGATTTACTTAAGTGAATTTCTGTTTGATATCTAGTGTACCTCTTAATAGCTGAGAATTAGCATTTAAGAAATACTTGCCATAATGTCTTTGTGAATTCAGACACTGCATTACATTTTTGAATTGATCAAAGCACTGTATTCATCCTGCAGTTTTTTTCTGGGGGCTGTTTTTCTATAACTGTGTCAGAGATTTTGAAGGCGTCAGATAAAAATAACACTAACAGCCAGATCATACTCGTCCTCGTGAGCACCATGATTCTGAGGATGTGATTAGGTTATTTAGTCACAATAATTAAACGGCAGAACGTATCGCTTGACTGCAGTTTGATCTCCCATGAACTGCATGCGATGCAGAAGAGTGTCCGGGGAGGTGAGGCGATGCAGAACGATTAAGCTATGAATCTGCGGTGTGCTCTCTCACTAAGGACACAGAGTTCCAGCAGCCTGCATGTTGCATTTTAAGGAGAAACCAGGTCAGTTGCTCAGTGAGGGGGATATACTGCAGAAGTGAGGAAAATTAGGCTTATGACTACTCATCCCTTACTGAAGCATTGAAAGCAGCTGTCATAATTATATACATTGTACCTTATGTGAATTTCTAAAGGCAGCATCTTCTGGTGAGACAGCAGATATTTTAAGCAATCTTGTAATTAAGTGTGTGGGCTGGGGTACACGAGGAGAAAGAAACTGCAAAAAGAGATACATTTCTCCATAAGAAAACAGTGCAGTACAGTGAATTACCTACTACTGTGTAATCCTATTTAAAAGACCTCATCTAAAATTCAATAATAGCTGCAGACTCAAGTGGCAACATGATTTAGGTGGTGCAGCACAGTATCAGAAAACAATCTGAATACGATCACTTCTGAAGCTCACATCTTGCGCACACTGTAAATCTTAAGGAGTTTTCAAGACGACATAACCGCAGCTGTGCAAACCACGAGGGGTAGCGAATTTATGATCCATCGTAGTCCGTTTTCCTACAAACCCCAGCTGCTCTGAAGTTCAAGCCATGTAAGAACTGCATATCACGTTCATGTATTTTCTTGTTGGGTAAATCAGTCATAGATCCCTCTTTCAATTAGCAAATATTAAATATTAAATATCATATGCTGCTATCATTGTTGACAGTGTTTTCATATTTGTCTCTCTTGGCTTTTGAATTTAGAACAGAAAGCAAGTCTTTAACTGAGTTCAGTGTTGTCCACATCTGAGGTCCTTTTTATGGGAGCAATGATAGTTGAGGTGCACGAGAACTCTTGATCCCTTTAATCTAGTGTCACATAATACCTCAGCTCACCTTCATGGCCAGCCAAAGCATTTGTTTCTATGACAACAGCTAATACAACTGAGTCCACAGAAGCTGCAATCAGTGAAGCTGTTGAAGCCTCAATCAGACAACCAGCAAGCCAGGTTTTGGTACCTCAAAAATAAAGGCGCCCAGATAACAATGCTGCAAAGCTGCCTGCAATAAAACGAAGGAAAAAGCCTTTACAGCGCTCTGTGCAAGTAACCCCTGAGTAATTCCTATTTCTGGCAATGGGGGAAATGAGGATGTCGTAGTATTTCCATATGCTACATTTTTCACTGTAATTCAGTGGAACACAGCATTAAGACACAGCATCTGGCCTTCACACTGTGTGAAGATTTCATGATGAATTAACCAGAAATGCACCTGAGAACTATTTACATTACTATTTACAAGTTTTACAAGTGGGGGGCAACAACAGTACACATATGTCTATGTTAGTGTGGAGATAAGAGGTAAAAAAAAATATGATATAAAATATATGAGAATTAGGGGGTCGAATGATGTGTTTTTCAGCTCTAAATGATGTTTGATAGTTGATAATACTTGTTAGAAATGGAGCTCAAAGAAACAGCTCAAAACATTTAAATGATAAAATTATACAAATATATTAACAGAGTACTTATATTGAGGAGCTGTGTAGTATAAGTCACTGACAATGTTAAAAGGGCACAAATCCAAAGCAGAGCTTGCCTTTTCAGTATATAGAAGCAAGTGTGAAAGCCTGCAAGCAAAATACTGTATATTGCCTAGAACTGTAAATGCTGGTTCTGATCATCAGAAAAATGCTAAGTAAGGGCTCTGATTATCGATCGAGCCCTAATGAGAATGTAAATGGCACTGTTTTTGCATTCTATAAGAAGGAAGACCTGTCCCTCAGGCACTTCTTTGCCTTTTAGAAAAACAATAGTATGTATTTGTTTCTCAATATGTATGTGTGTTTCTCAGTATATACACAGTGCAATAAAGTCTCTACTGGAGCTCAAAACACGACTCCTCAGACACTGCGTTTCTGAGAAACAGAGCGTTATGGCATATCCTCAGGATTAGGCTCCATATGGTTCATTCCAAACAGACAAAAGCGCTGGCCTTGCTTCAGAGAATGGACTGCTCTCATCATTACGGACTGCATAAACTGAGTGGCACACTAATGCCAGGGATAAGCCTTTCCCTCCTTTCTCTCTTCTTCAGTGCTACGCATGGCTTTTATCAAGCAGACACCCTGTCGAAATCGGATGATCTAAGATTAATGCTTCTGCTTTTGTTCTGATAATTAACACAATCTGTGAAAAAGATAAGAAAAGTCCTTTGAATGCCATGTGGTGTTTAGAAGCATCTGTTTCCAATAAACAAACACCAAAGCTTGGTGTTTATAGAGAAGTAAATATAAGAAACATGGTAACACTTTTAAGTGATCAGCTGATTTGGAGGCTGTTGGCAGAGGGTACTTATTATTTTATTCATTTAATATATTTTTAACATTTCTCTCTAAGATTGGGAAGTGTCCCCAAGCTGTTTTAGAACTCATAAGCCTAGAAACCTAAGTACATAAGCGTGCACATATAAAGCTACAAAATGTCGCTGTGCAAAAAAAAAAACATGTATCTGCATTATTTGAATGCAGTGGCTAGTATTTACATTACAGCTTCATGAGGAATGGACAAATAGAAACGCTCCAAAATAGCTTGAAAACAATTCTGGCTGCATTTACTTACATTAAAATAAAGCATGTTTTTGTCCTCTCCTGTAACGTTGCCATTTTAGAGACATTGGGTTTGTCTCTAAACCTAGTGAGCTGTCTGAGTAGGCACTATGTAGGCAGCTGTTTAAGTAGCAGCGCTCTGTCTGACATATTTCCTCATAAAACTGATTACTGAGACGCTCTAGTTAGAGAGAGACTGCGTCACGGCTTGTTCCCGCCCACTGCAGCACGCGACCGGTGGTTTAGCTGGTTGCTAAGCTACCGGCCCGTGTCCAAAACAATAGCCCGAGGCTTAAAAATCCGCTAGCATAAATGCTAATGGCTCAGTATAAAAACTGCAACGACTCGTTGCAAAGTTGTAAATAAAATATTGTTTTGTGTGATTATATGACAAGAAACACATTAAAACACCAGAGAGAATCGAAATAACTTACATTTTAAAACGACTTCATTGCTCGTAGATTTGCCTCATGGGATTGCTTTAGCGGCTGAGGAAGAGTTTGATGCTTCCCTAAAATCAGGTGAAAATAAGGTTTCTCAGTAGACAGCATGTTTAAGGTATCTAAGAATTGACACAGCCTACATGTGGGGAAAGCGCATACTATGACATAAAATGCTGTCTATGTAGGCAGCTCACTAGGTTTTGAGACGCACCCATTGTTTTTTCTTTGCACAGTGATGATATGTTTAAAAGCATTCAGGCATGTCTTTAATTAGTGAATTTAGCTGCTTTAAGGTGCCTCGGTTGTATAATGGCTTGTATAATCTCCATAAAAAAGTACACTGAGCTCAATGCCAAGGATCATTTATAGTGGTATAAAGCTTTTCAGCACTGGGTTGTGGTGCAAGGGAACTGTGTTCTCTGGAGTGATGGAGAATCATTCAATAGTGATGACCTTGAGGGACATTTATGATCCAAAAATAATCATGTAACATCCAGTGCCTGGCCTCACAATTGTTTTTGTGGCTGAATGCAGTCAACTTCTCAAAGCTATATTCAAGTGTATGTTGTTACTGCAGCAAAGTGGAAAAAACTTAAAACCCTTAAACCCTTAATTTCTGAAGAAAGTTTGGGTGTGTCGGTGCCTACAAAGTTTTGTACAGTTCCTCATCCAGGCATAGAAATTCATGCTTGTTTTACAGTCTAGGTTTAAGCCCACTACTTGACAGAAGACTTGGCAAACCTAGTTTACTGAACTATCATATTGAAGCCCTGTCCCAGTTCCCCGTTTGAGTCCTAAGATCACTACACTTTGGTGGTGTGGAGAAGGTGTAAACCAATGTGTGCAGATAGACCGGAACGAATGGTTTTAATGAAAGCACTGGGACACCCTGCATGACATCATTTATCGCTTGATTACACCTCCATGTCCAGTCAAGATGTTCTTGTTGTGTTCCACTGTACTACTGTTAAAATATCAGACTGCCAGAGGATTCAGTCTCCGTTCATAGCATGATGAAGGAGTTCATTCCTACATAAAATAAATGACAAATGGAGCTGAAAGCATGCTCAACAGGTACGATAAGCATAAGTGAGCTTATCACCTTAGCGTTCTAATTCATCTGATGGTGGGCAAATATAGCCAATGTATCCAAATAGATTCAGCATCTTTTATTCAAAAGGGTTTCAACCAGATGGGCAGCCATTAACCAAATAAATCATTAACTGTACTTATAAACTGCATCAAGAGTGTGTGTTATATTGATAGCATACATAAATTACAGCTGCACTGTATAATATTTGTTTGTTACACTTGAAGAAACGTCTTTACATATTGACGTCACGCTTGCAGACCCAAAAATCCGGCTGAATTTAGCGAAAGAAAGGAAGGAGATATCACTGAATATGAAGACTATGAAAACTCATTCATCCTCCGATGTGTTACCAGTGGCCAAAGCAAACAAGTGTAGAACTTAAGAGAGTTTGGAATGCAGTTTGCCAGAATATAACGGCTGCATGAATGGAATGGGAAGATAGATTTAAATAAAAGCTGGTGAATGTGAAGCCAACATCAGCCTCGTAGTCATAACTTTAGTAGTTTCTCTTTGATAGTGTGATTGGCTCCATTTAAGGTGGAACAGAAAAATTCAAACAGCATATTATTGGTCTTGCTGGTGACGAGCATATGATGGTTTTTGCTAGTGACCAAGGTTTGTTGTGTTTTAAACATGTTTCTTTGGTGACCAGCATCAAAAAATAGTCAAGGCAATAACTTGGCTGATGGTCGTCTTTACTATTATATTTACAATTTTATTTACTATACAAACAAACACTACATTTATTGGCATTCATCACAAAGTATTCAATAACAAATAAATACTTATGAATGGAAGATAAAAAATTCTCTGGAAATAGGATTAATGAGTTTTCACATATCAAATATGTTTGAAATATTTATTAAAGTCTTAAAAAAACGAATGCATTTAGAAGAGGCAGACTTGATAGAAATATCAGGTATCTCATTTAAAATATCAGGCTTCTTATTTACAGACTATTTATAACCACATAGACTTATAGGGCTCAACGATAGCACATTAACAAAAAGACAGTAGCAGAAAAGCTGTCTTAGGCCTAGAACACATATTGGAATGCACAATTACTGTTTGTTTACTAAATGTGAAATATTGGTAAAAAATACAATATAAATTGTGGGCTGTGTTCAAAATCTGTTTTTTTTTTACAATTTATAAACAAATAATTAAATTGTCTTATTAGGATGCGTCACCAAGCCATTAAACTGTGTTTCTGTTTATAGTGTGTTTTTGCTTGTAAATTCACTGTATATCAGTATATTAGACACAAATTTCTTTTTTTCATTTAAAATGGTTAAAAGAATTAAGGTTGTGTCCAGATTTCTGCTGGATGCCACCAGCTACTGCACAGATTTGTTACATTTATCATCAACAGACTTGATTTGACATAATTAAGTACTGATAAGTCAAACCAGGTGTTGTTTGAGAATTATAAATAATACCAGCGGCAGTAAGGAGAGGTTCGGAAAGTAAAATTAACATGCTGAGTTGTATTTTATAGTTTTCCTGAGAATAATAAATCTTCCTTGGCTAGATGAACTTCTTTATTATTTTTTATAAAATGTTTGCACAGTACTGTACACATAAAAAGAAATAGTTTTCTATGGCTGGTCATATTTTATTGCCCAAGTTATCTGACTACATAAAAAAAACTAATTTGCTTCTTTTTTAATGGCAGGATGGTTCTGTTGTATGTGTGAAGACTCAAGAGAGGAACATGTTAAATGTCACCCTTTTGCCTTTCAGCATTCTGAGTATTTCAAAAGCCAATCTGATAGGTCTAACATAAAAAGGAGGACAGTTTAAAATGTTCCCCCTTTGAAGCACACTGATAAAATTCTAATTAGCGGAGGGTGGAAACGACTCTTGATGGCTAAAGAACTCACAGAGGCTTGTTCTCATAGGCCACGGTGGGATATAGGGAGCTTGAGAACGATGTTTCTCAAGCAAGGGGCCAAGAAAGGAATCCAGATGAGTTAAGTCTTAACAACAACACAAAAAATAATCACTTACTTGTGATTATTAAATCATACTATACTTTTATTTTCAAAGATATCATAATAACTGCAGAGCCGTATTTATATGCTGTACTATATCACACCTTCGGTGATCATCAGAATCATTTAGCGTGAAAGAGGAGCGAAAACATTAACTTAGGAATTATCATTCCCCCCATGCTCAGCTCATCATTATGCCTGCTGAATTTATATTGGTCTGGGGAACATCCTCTTGGCATAATAACTTCTGAAGTGTATCTGCGTCCTCCAGCTGTGACTGCCTCAGCATTCATGAGCATTTTACATGTCACTGAAAATGAAAGGCCAGGCTATTTCAGTGCAGGTGCTGCTTTCGCCAGAGATGGCTAGACTACTGTACGATAAGTACATGTTAGAATTCTGAAACATGTCATTGAGGAAATTAGAAATCAGCACCAGAAACGGCAGAGCCTGCTCAAATGCGAACATGAGAAAATGAACTTGATCAGAACTTGTCAACTGAAGGTCCCCTCCCCCGCTCAAATCTCCATTTGAGTGGAAAACCCGCAGTCCTGACCTTGTTAAATCCCTTTGATTATCATACCTGAATGAATAATTGCCTTGATTTAGTAAAGCTCCCTTCACAGCACCAGGAGCCACTCCAAGCCCACACTTATGTGCTTCCTCTTGGTGCTTCAGAGCAGAGCCAGAGCCACGCGTCAGCTGAGCTATGATTGAAGATCACGAGAATGAGAAGGCCAGGTTACTAAGTGTTGGTATAATGAGCACTCTATAAGTTTATTATACTGCTTAACAGAGCTTCAGAGACTTGCCCACACCTCATCTTTGAAGTTAACAAGCCATGACAGGTATGATGCACACTAGAAGATCTCAGTAAGACTCAATACATTATTCAAAGTGACAAAACGGATTAATCAAAATCTTTATGTACTGCACTCTCTATTTGTATAGATGTGCTTATGAAACCAACAAAGAATATCATTGCTATCCAAAGAAAAAACGCATCTGGTAAATAGTAACTTTACAGGAGAAGACAAAAACATACTTTACTTTTAGAATTAGTCAATAGAACCAGATTTTTTTCCAACCTATTTTGGAGCATTTCTATTGGTCTAGTCTCCCACAAATTTCCACACAATGTAAACAGCAGCTGCTGCATTCAAATAATGTACAAATATAAAAATGTATTTAGGGACAGTAAGACTGAAACCACCTGGAATTGGCTCAGTTTGTAACAGAAGGTTTTACCAATTCTGATTATATGTTTTTTGCCTGCTCACCTTAAAACAATAAGAATTTTATGAATTACAGTCACTCACAGAGCTGATGTGCTAATTGACCAAAACATTTATTTACTTTACATCAAACCATAACATAAACATGTATCTCTCAAGACTGTTAAACCTGCTTCACCACAAGATAACTGTACAAAACAGACAGTGGGACAGGATCAGGTAGGGAGCTAAACCTCCGCTAAACGATACGGGCTGTTTATGTTTTGTGAAATGGTTTAGTATATTAACCCTTACATTTGTCCTTTATAGCATGTAGAACTGTATTCATGGCCTGAGCAATGTAACGCAGCACGCAAGACTTTCACAAAGAATAAGCACACCATGGTAACCATACTCAAGTGACATTAGTCACGCTGACTAAAATTAGACTGAATTCCGACTGCAGGTGGAGGAGGCTGCTGGGAATGTGAGGGAAATCCTCCATTCGCAAAGACACTGTCAGTGACTGTTTAATAACACTGTAAATCAATTTGATATTTCGAGGTACCAGTGCAACAGCATCTATATCCACTACTGTGTATATTCACAAGTCCCAGATTAATAATTACAATATGATTTAAACTGTGCTTACAGTAGACCAGAAAGTAAAAAAACATTATGTTCTTCTAGAAGACACCTGCCTGGTTCACATATATAATAGAGCTAAATTGAGTCAGTTCCCAGTATATAGGCCTAAATATGTCCAAGCAACAGTTCATGCAGCTATTTTTGAGCACCAACAGTGCCCCCTGCTGTTGCATCCTCCTGTCAACTACAGCACTGTGAGAAAGCTTCAAAGCCACTGACTACTCATATTCATGATTTTCTTTTATTATCCATAGTTTTGTGAGCTTTTTTTAATACTGTGAATTGGCACATAAACACATGGGTCTTATATATGAGATATGATGGAAATTACTTGTACTTTTGCTCAATTCAAGGATGCTACCAGATTTGCCAAGGTACCAGATTTAAAGGTGCAATATGTGAGATTTATAGTTTAAAACATTCCAAAATGAACTAGAATTACCAACAGAATGTGAAGAAACTTACATTATCATTAAGTAACAGACATCACTGTATCGTGTTGCAGAGATACCTAAGGAAGTTTGTGTGCTAACCAGCTAGCTCTAGCCCACCCTGTCCTGTCTGTAATACAACTTTGTATTGTAGTCAAATCAGACCAACATGAGAGGATGCAAAAGTAGCACATTCAGCAGCAAAGAAAAGATAATCAAAACAAGAGTTAACATTAGTTTTGCTTTCCAATATACAGTGGCAAGAGAAAGTATGTGAATCCTTTGAAATGACCTGGTTTTCTGCATTAATTGGTCATGATCTGATCTACATCCAAGTCCCAAGTATAGACAAACTTAATGTGCTTAATGTAATACCACAAAAGCAATTATAATATTTCATATTATTGGACACATCCATTAAACATTCACAGTGCTGGTGGAAAAAGTAAGTGAACCCTTATGCTAATGATTTAAACAAAAGCTAATTTGAGTCAGGAGTTAGCAAACCTGGAGTCCAATCAATGAAATGAGATTGGAGCGGAGTGTAGAGCTACGTTTAAGTGTCTTTTATGAGTTTGCTGTTCACAAGAAGCATTTTTTTAATGTAAACCATACCTTGCAAAAAAGAGACCTCTAAAGACCTACGACCTATGATTTGCACAAAACTGGAAAGGGTTACGAAGTAATCTTCAAGACTTTAAGTATTAACCAGTCCACAGTTAGACTAATTGTCTACAAATGGAGATGATTTAGAACTGTGGCTACTCTCCCTGGAAGTGTGCGCACCACCATGTTGACTCCAAAGGTACAAAGCAGAATGCACAGAGAGGTAAAAAAGAACCCTAGAATAACAGCTAAGGCTTGAGGGAATCATTGGAACTGGTTAACATCTCTCCTTATGAGTCTACCATTGAACAGGCATGGTGTCACCGCAGGATGCCACAGAGGAAGCTGCTGCCATCACTGCACAGTTTGCCAACGAGTACCTTGACACTCCGCAATGCTACTGGGAAAATGTTTTGTGGACTGATGAAACCATGGTTGAATTGTTCTGGGAGAACATGCAGCAATACGTACAGCATAAAAAAGGCACTGCATACCAACATGAAAACATCCTAACGGTGAAGTTTGGTGGTGGGAAAATCATGATTTGGGGCTGCTTTGCTGCTTCGGGGCATGGACCGCTTGCCATCATCCAGGGGAAAGTGAATTCTCAAGTTTATTAAGGTAACCTACAGAATAATATCAGATCTGGGTAAGTAACAGGATGAAGTTTGATGCTGAATTCATAACATTTAGTAAACTGGTATGCATTAACTGTAGCAATACAATTAAAGACTACTCCCTTAACGTTTAAAGTCATAGTGTTTATCATAATTTGTACCTCACAGATATGACTCACAAAAGTATGTCCACAAATACAACCACGATGACTCATAACAGTAGCTTGTATAAAGAGACATAGCTCAGCAGCTAGCTGCAAGTTAAGGATATAAAATACGTGTTGCTAAGCACTTAAATCTTAGACCCCATATGTCTGTGATCTACCTGTCATAAGATGAAAGCCTGAGTTTGTTAGTGCTCTTAAATGACCAGCTGGTTCTCCATTTTGCATTTTTTATTCACAGTTCAGAGAGAGGCTGAGAGGAGCGAAGTGGTCTCTATTCGTAAACGGGGCTCAAACATACAAATATGAAACACACAGACTGGTGGTGTCAATCATTATATCGTGAATATAACACAGATAAATACAGATAAATCTTTTAAAGCAACAATGTTGACAGGTAATTTACAATAAATTCACATTCATGTTAAAAAGAAAAGTGAGCCTCTGCATACAAAAGGATTCAATTAGGTAGAAATATTCGTTTATCAAGAACTGTGTGCAGTCTGTGTGTACACTAGCAGGACTGAAGCATTTGAATAAAAGTCTTCTACAAATCGCTGTGACATAAAACTGAATGCAGACTGACATTCTGTTTCCAAATGCACACACGGCCCTTGTATAGGGCACTTACAGTCCTGGTGCATCATGAGTCCAATTCTTTTTTTTTCAAAGACAAGAATGAAAATATCACTATTCATTTGAAATGTCTAAAATGTGGTGCATGTTTGTGCTTCATAATATACATAAATCTCAGCACTGCAATGACACTAACACAGTGGTGGTGTGTTAGTGTGTGTGTGTTGTGCTGGTATGAGTACATCAGACACAGCAGTGCTGCCTTAGTTTTTAAACACTGTATCTACTCACTGTCCACTCTATTAGACACTACTACATTGTTGGTCAGCTGTGTAGCTGTCAGTATCTCATCTGTTGCTGTGCAGTTTGTGTTGATTATCATCTAGTCCTTCATCTGGGTCTACAGGACTCAGATATATAAAGCACTAGTGTGTCTGATCTACTCATACTAGCACAACACACACTAACACACCACTACTATGTCAGTGTCACCGCAGTGCTGATAATGATCCAAAACCCAAATAATACCTGCTCTGTGTGTGTTTGATAATATAATATGTAGATATAATTATGAATGTACAAATTCTTATCAAAGCACTGTGCAATAGATTAATCAAAGGCTGTGTATGCCCACTCCGCATATGTTCAGGATTTAAATCCTTAAATTTATAAAGCTTAGATTATGAGCTCATTAAAATTCTGTTATTAACTTTTAACAGGTAGAAACAAGCACTTTCCTGAGGCAGTGGTGAATTTAGTCTGGTTTAATAACAGTACTGAACCAAAATCCAATTAACTGACACAAATTCAGTTTCGGTAACTTTATTTACAAATATTAGTGAATACAATTTCTTCTTTTTTGCTGTATGAGATTATTTTACTCTGTGGAAAATCTCTTAAACGTATTAACTGGACGCCATCAACAAATAAAACTTCACCTACAAACCATGGCACTTTAAAATATATCCTTAGTGTGTTTTTCTAAATTATCATTCCCCATAATAAACAGAAAGGCACAAAAATGAACAGAATGACAGGATATCTTTCACAACACACCATAACAACAAAAGACTCATAAAGATAGTCTCAAAAAGCAGTGACAAATGACAGACTCTACCACTCGAGAATAAAACAGACTTAAGTGACATCTGTCCGACCAGCCAGGAATCATCCAAGTTTCATTAGTGAAGAACACATCATGCAATAATTATTTCCAAGACATTGCTAGGTTGCAGGTAAATGCATGTCCCTCATACTCTGTACAAGCAATCTCTAATACTTTTATGGAAACACATATACATTTATTAATCTCACCCTCTCTTAAGTGAAACGAAAGAAAAAAAAAAAACTTATTGTGTAATTTCGGCGGCCAGCTTGATGACTGTTCACACGTGTGGCAATGCTGCAGTGTTCGTGGTTACTTGTATACGGTAGGTTCTTCCTCAATCTGCTGTAATCCAGTGAGGTCACATGTCAGTGGGCTGCCCATCTGAGGTGAGAAGAATATATCCCGTTACGTCAGAACACTTGTATACTTTTATCAATTCAAATCATGAGTCACCGTGTCGTGTATTATGTGCTGTGTGAACTATGGCTTACTTTTGACTCGCATATAGCAGGAGTTACAGTAGAGCTGTTTGCTCCGTATTCTGACTTCAGCTCCAGCTTCTGAGCCTCCAAGATCACATTTGCACTCTGAACACTGAAACACGAAACACAGGGACGCAGAATAAGAGACTGGGTCATGTATACGATAAGCATATACTCACCTACATGTGAGTGGAGATTCGATCTATGATCTCTGACTCACTGTTGCTGTGAGTCATCTCTCTAATAGGAGCAACTTTAATCTCCGGGAAGACTATTCACCAACATGTCAAAGCCCAACCAGACAAGAAAACTGGATAGAAATATGTGAAGTAAGGCATTATAAAAAGTGTGACGGCAGAAGCCCCAGCATTGATTAAGCATTAAATCAGGCATGCTGCTATGATTGTGCTGGTGAGTGAATGCGCCAGGAAACATTCTACATCCAGAGACTAGATTGTTTGGTACAGATGCAGTCAGAATCCTCACAATAGAGTTGCAACCATGGAGACAAAGGCAGAGACGTTCCATCAAAGTAAATGTGGGTTGTTAATTTGTACAGGCTGTTTGTGACCGTTAATCAAACCATTCAAAGATGTGCCAGATGTGTTATTAATTAAATACTGAACATTTACAAACAGGCAGGTGCCTCAGTGGGAAAAGGGATGCTGGCAGGGTAGCATCAAAGCAAGAAGGGCAGCGTAAGGCGGGTTAGCTGTCAGGACAGCAAAGTTGCATTGATCCCTAAAAAGGGAGGATTTCTCACCTTAAAGCAAGGTAAATGATAACAGAGCCCCAGGGACTCGATGATCATGGCCGCTCCTTTGCCCAGGGGCATATCACAGAAAGTACAGATTTTCTTGCCACTGACTGACCTAGATTACAGAATGTAAAGATGACCTGAGAGACCAAACAGACAGACTACCACTCATCGTGGTGAGGCCTTATAGACATGATACATGGTATATGGAGTTTCGGGACTGGTGGCATGAGGAGGGCTTATGGTTACTACAAATTCCCACACAGTTTATTAGCTACACTCATCTTCTCCTTTACCTGCACTACTTGACTATATCACCCAGTGTAACTACCAAAAGATGCACTTACTCAATGTATAAGACTAAACAATGAATCCTTATTACATTAAAAAAAAAACATGATTTGAATGAGTAAAAGCTGTGCTTTTTATTATATGCTATTTATATTTTTTTTTCTAGGAGTTCTAGGTGTGTTTCTGTGTTAGTTAGTTTTACCACTGGCTATGCTATCTAGTAGGCAAACAGCATGTTCTGTAAACAACAAGATACTGTAGTTAACTGTGGTAGATGTTACCATGTAGACCACTAGGTAAAAAGCCTTCTATTAGAAAATAGAATAATTTGTATCGCAATAATTAAAAAGAAATTTTTTTCTACTCATTCAGCCTCTTTAAACGTACCCCTTTTGGTACTACACATGATTTTAACTCAGTGTATGTAAAGTAGCATCATTGGAGGTTTTTTTTGACGCATAATGGCACATATAGGAGTACCTGTTGCGTGACAGAGACTCTGGCTGTGTGTTAGTGGAAGACGTGGACCATGGCTGCCTGAGGGAGCTCAGGGACTGGGATGCAGGCAGTGTGGCGGAGGATGGACGCCCGCTGGAAGATGAGCTGGAGAAAGGCCGGCTATAGTCTGGAATGGAGGATGTGCTGCCTGGTGTCCATGACGACCTCCAGGATGGGCGGGTTGAGTCAAGATTATCTAGAGACTCACCTCTGTCAAGCCAGCATTGTAGCATTAGTGGTCAAAGCTCACAAGTAACTTCACTTACTTTTGTAGTTAAAACATTTTAGGTTACATGCTGCTGCAAAAATATCTGCATTTTTAATACTTTTATTGAAACTGTTAATTCATCACCTTATCACAAAATAAAGACTCAAAGTTCAAATAACATCACAAATGGACTGGTCACTAACTAGGTCTATCTGTTACTTCAGACAAATTTGAGCTGTAAATGGACCATAAATGTAGGATATGATTACATGTACTGACCTCTTCATGGGCAGACTGATAGGTTCTTTGCTGGTGTTGCTGGTGGTGCCTTGCTGACGGATCCAACTTCCATCTGTCAGCAATGAAGTCTTCTTCCTCATCTCCTGAATGATCTGCTGCCTGTCCAACTCAGCTTGAGATAATGACTCTTTCTTCTCACCCAGACCACTGCTTACAGCTAAAGACATGCAAAGAGGAAAATATATTAAAAAAGGAAAGCAGAAAGAGACACATCACTCTGTTTATAGCCCACAGCAAACTGTGGGATTACATTCATCCTGAATCAAGTTCTGGTGCACATTGATTGAGTGGTGAAGACAGGACACATGCTTGATTGAACTTGAGTGTACTGATCATCATAGATTTTTGTTGATCGGTCCAAGTTGATTGGCTGGGCTTTCCGACTGGCATGGTTATGAGCCATGGCCCACCTCTTTCTGGGTTTCTGTATCTCATAGCATTAAGGATGCTTCTCCTCTCTAGTTCCAGCTCAGATGCTGCCTGCTGTCTCAGAATATGAGGATCTTTCTTTCTTCTTAATTCTTCCTCCAAGAGCCAGCCAGCCATCCCCCTGTGCCTTTTATACACACCTGCATACAACCACACATACACTCCAACATAGTGCTGAAGTGTAGACACTTGCTGCCTGTTCTGTGAATAAGCTTTCATAAACCAGGCTGCGTAAACCTTCAGCATGACCTCTCAAAAACAGCAGCTTCGGCAGATTCTTATCGGGTAAAATGGACAATGAAGAATTAAAAAGACACTAACCTTTAACGTCTGTTTTTCCCATTTCATCAAGCTCTGGCGTGGATTTAGACTTCGCCCTTCAAAAAAACAATTATTTAAAATATTAATTCAAAAGGAAATACTTAGAATAATGCATTTACTGACTAATTAGGCAGCAATTTTTTTTTTTGGGGGGGGGGGATTCAACCATTTTTCAAAAGTTTTGCATAATTAAAGTGAAAAGATATAAAGTCTCTCAGAGTGTTTGGGTGTAAATTTCTTGTAAAGACTTTCATATATGGATTCCTTTACAACGGTGGTCACAGACACCAGGAATCATTAATCAGCAGGAATCTACAGATTTAATATAGTCATTGTATTTGCTATCCAAAATAAACATCTGTGTCTTCCTAGTTTTTATATGTAATGTTAATAATGATAAAATAGCAGTACATCTGAAAAAAGATTACCATGAATGGCCTTTTGAAATTGCAATTGATTTCAGAATGGCCTGCACGTACCACTCTCCTTGTTGAATGTATTCTGGCACTACCACTGTGAACAATTCTAGCTTACCTACAATGGCAAATTTTATTTCAAACCTCTCTGAATGACTTTGTTTTCCTATAGAAATCCTATAGAAAGTCGAAAAACGGAGAAATCACCCCCCCTCCGCAAGACCACTCATGTATTATGTTATCATACATTTAAATAATTTATTAGATGTGTTAAAACAGGTCAAATGCAACATGTACATGTTAAATGCATGATTCTTTTACCTGTGTGAGTAGGATAGCTCAGGAAAAATATTGCCATTGCCATAGTCCACAACACTGTGATCAAACAGCACAAGCAGCACAGAGAAGCACAGGTTCAAGCATTCGCAAACAGATGGGCACAAAACAACACACGTGAATGGTCTGTTATTAATGCATGAGTTATCACACAATGGACAGTGTTAGTTTGATCAGTTTATCATTCAATGCAGTACCATGCAGCAATGTGAAAGTTCTACAGTATGTAATACTGGCAGTGCTACAGCATTACAGTGGGTAGAACTTATATTATCTTTATTCATAATGCACATGAAATATGATACAGTATGTCAACAGGTCAAGTGCAACAAACATGCAGCACCTCAACACACACCTCAAACTTAAGCTTTACCAAACTGTTCAGCAAACTGTGAGGAAAATGATGCCTACTTTTCCTGAAGCCTTTCCTGGGCCTCCTGGCGCCTCCTTTCCTCCTCCTCTCTCCTTATTCTTTCCTCCTCCTTACTCCGACGCTCCTGTTCCTCCCGCTTCTTCTTTTCCTCCTTACGCTGACGCTCCTGTTCCTCCCGCTTCTTCTTTTCCTCCTCCAGTCGTTTCTGCTGCTCCTGTCGTCGTTTTTCCTCCTCTAGGCGTTCTTGTTCCACCCTTCTTCTTCTTTCCTCCTCTAGACGCTCTTGTTCCTCCCTTCTTCTTCTCTCCTCTTCTAGGCGCTCTTGTTCCACCCTTCTTTTTCTCTCCTCCTCTAGGCGCTCCTGTTCCGCTCTTCTTCTCTTTTCCTCCTCCAAGCGTGCCTGTTGCTCCTTTCTTTTCTTATCCTCCTCTAGACGCTGACTCTCCTCTTTCAACCTCCTCTCCTCTTGGAAGGCCAGGTTGGAGGTCTCCTGCTCCTCTCTCAGTGTAGTGGCCGGGCTGATTTTTAGCTGCTCCAGCTCCAGGCTTCTCATCTCCTGGCATCACAGAGAACATTAAGAGTTAGTACACTTCTTAAAATCCATTTAAAGTGTGTCATAATATGTCTTAAATCATATTCTCACTTCTTCATAGTGTTTTGTGCCCTCTTTCAGAGCCTCTTGCTGGGCTATTCTAAACTCCTCCTCCAGTTTCTCCTGATCCCGACGATACTTCTCCTGTAGGAAAAAATTCAGGTGTCTTTGTTTTACAGTAATTCGATTATTAAATGTAATACAATGCCGCATTTAATTACACTCACAATTAATTAATAAAGTGGGATGACAATAAATCTGATAGATTCTATATTTTCCATATATCACCCAGTGTTCATGTAAACTATATATCTAAAAACATCAAGCAAGGCCACCCCTTGTACCCCTTGTAGCAATTGAAGATACCGACACTACTATGCATTCATTAATGCTGGCTAATTGCATTTAAATCCACACTACAATTTTCCAACTTCTCATGTAAAGCCTTCCAGTAAGAGCTAGAGCTGTTTCAACAAAGTGGGGACAAACTATTATTACCCATCATTTAGGGAAAAAAATATTTGATGAGCAAAACTCTGCAAGTAATGTAGTTCAGATGTAAAACTGAATGCTCTTTAATTAGCAGGGTTGTGTTTGGTGCACAATAAAGCACATCCTACTAATTATGAAAAAGAGGTTACATAAGCTTCAAGGACACCGTAAGCTCAGCCATCTGTGCAACAGAAATTTCACCCCTTCATAAACCAAGTTAAAATTTGAGTAATTTCGGGCATCAACAAGGCTGATGAATGGTAGGTTACCTGCAGCAGGCGTTCTTGCTCCTTTTGCCATTTCTCCTGCCGCCTGCGTTCTTCCTCAGGGTCCCAAGACCAACGGTTGGAGGATACAGAGAGAGAGGGAACAGGCAACTAAAGAACACAGAGGAAGACATTCAGCCTGACAAACCACAAGTTAGAATCATCACTGCCTGTCAGCTTCCATTAAGCAATCAAGTTCAAGAACATACGTGTAAAATAAAATTTGAAAAAATATAGCGTTTTCACATTATTCTAAAGATAAATTTCAACTGCATATATAACACAATGAAAACAATGAGCAATCAACTTTGCTTACGTCTGATATAGCAGTTTCAGATCCACCTACAAAAGAAAGAAAATATTAGAGGGTTTTTTTAAGAAACAGGATTTTCTCTTTTTTTCAATTGTAACACTACTTATTTCGCCAAACTTGAATTCCACTGAACATCATGGAAATATAAACTTTTGGAATCCCTAAGATCTAAAAATTTGATTATATACTAGGGGTGTAACAACTCACACTGTACATTTTTTA
This sequence comes from Megaleporinus macrocephalus, assembly GCA_021613375.1. Lineage (NCBI taxonomy): Eukaryota > Metazoa > Chordata > Actinopteri > Characiformes > Anostomidae > Megaleporinus > Megaleporinus macrocephalus. The sequence continues at coordinate 23,505,147 of CM038709.1, read as the reverse complement.
TACCAGTAAAATAAGGAGTGCCAGAAAAATACACGTTCATTTTTGAGACTTTAAAATGCCACAGTTAAGTTCTAATCCACAAAAACATTACAAAGATTTGTGCTTTACTGCGATCCAACCTAACACGCAAGTCATAGATAAATATGTCAGTCTTAATACATTAGCCACTGGCTAACACACTGGCCAAAAAACACAAAATGTTACAATGCAAAGATTTGTATTGTTACACCCCTAACAACACATCATGTAATTATTACATAAGCACATATAAACTACTAACTATTCAATCAAGCCACATGCAAGGAGCTGGCATTATCCCCCCCAAAGCCATTATCCCCCCACCCCCAAAAAAAGCCACACTTCCCAATGATAAATGTTCACATGCCACATGCAGAAACACTGGCCATTAGAGGGTCACGACGCCAGATGCATGCTTAGCAGCAGAGCAGCATGCAAAAGGGCAGAGAAGCACTGTGTGTAACCTGGATACCATACCAACACAGACAGCACTACAGATTACTACAATTCTCCTCATTGGCTACAGCGGATGATGTTCTACGAAATAACAGAAGTAGGCTAAGAAGGGGAAAGCTGAATGCCAACCATTTTCTCGATATATCTACAACATCATTTATAGATGAGGAGGATCTCTGACACTACCACAGCACTGATCTGCAGAAGGACTGCAGCAGAATCTAATATTCCTCTGATGTGGAGTCTTAGATAGTCCTTGCGTGTTGGTATGCAAGTATGGGTCTTGATATGCAGTCTTGTGCAGCCTGTATTGCAGATGTATAACTATAATAATAATAATAATAATAATAATAATAATAATAATAATAATTGTGTAGGCAATTAGTTTATCCTGTTGCTCTAAGACATACAGTCTCCTTCCACCCCCTTCCTTTTCTTATTTATGTTCTCTGGGCCTTTTTCGCAGATAGCACGTGAATGTGTTGATGTGGAGGTGAACACTGCACACTCAACCCTGTTTACCACAGAGATAGACCAGAGCATTGACTGTGTTCCCTGCTGAGCCTGAGGGAAGAGCACATGGGTTATGAAGGCTTCAGCTGCGAGGAGGAAGAAGAGGACGACAAGATGAAAGCCTAGCAGTGCCCAACACCAAAAACCACACAGCCAACTGCGGGCTGCTTTTTTACCTTGTTCAAAAAATTCTGATCTCCTTTTTAAGTTTTTCAATGAAATGGGTTCTGATTCTACACGAGAGATAAAACAGATCAGGACAGAAAACGAAAAAAAAGAAATGAAGTTCAGCTCATTTTCATGGGTTTACATTTTAAAAAAAACGTAATAAGTAGAGAATGTAATATAGGTTAGGAAATGCAAACATTTTCTATGACACAAATTTTGAACCTCTCAAAAATGCCTGACGATGCAAATCACACATTATTATGAAACGCCATTCTACACAACAAGCAGAACACAAAACATTGTATTTTCCACACGTATTAGTGTGGGCCAGTCATAGATTTGTTAAATCAGTGACAATTATGCTTCACCTTTGTTCCTCAGAGTCACCTGCCCCTCACGGATCCCACCATTAATGCCACTGGAAACCAGATTCTGCAAAACCAGTGCCAAAACCAAAAAAAAGGAAAACCAGTGAGTCATTTTAGTGTTAGAACAATCAGTATTAGAAAACATTTACTGATGGTAAATGAATAAAAACAAACCATTTAGCACACTATATGCTTACATCAGCAGGTTGGGAGCTGACATTCAGGGTTTTCACGGTGGTGTCCATGGCCGGATAGGAGGCAAAGTTCATGTTGGAGTATGCCTCGGGAGAACCTAGAGGATCCGCACTGGTCAGATTGATCGTCTTATGGCTTTTATATGGAAGGGAAGGTAGGTCTCTGCCCCAATCTGATAATGATGCATCGTCAGAATCATCCATTTTGAAAAACAGAATGAGTGACTGCCATAATGGACGAACAGTTACACAAAGGCATCTGACGGAAAGGCCTTAGCTACCAGGTTAATACTACCAAATAGTGGGGTTGACAGACAGACCACCTTCCCCTGCCATGCAGCCTACAGAGCTCCACACACCAATTTTACCAACTAGCTTATACCTCCCAGTAATGCAGTTAGAATAGATATAATACATCAAAGTATTAATAATCAATCAAACCAACAGAATTGTAAATGGTATTAAGCTTGTTGGTAAACACCACAAAAAAAATTGTTAAAGAGCACCATGAACCTTTACAAGCTGGGTTAAAACTGCACTGCTCACACAGATTATGCACACATAGAGACACAAATAGCCTGGGAGAGGTAGCCATGAGGACAGGAAAAGTAAGAAACGGAAAGTCCGACAGACAGATGAGCACACATACACACAGACGATGAGACCGCAGACAGACTTTTTTGTGCATCAGCTAATAATCTTAACCATGGACTAACCAAAGATCACCCACTCACAGTCAGCCATGGATTAGGGAACTGAAAACTGTGTGAAATCCCTTTATTGGACTGTGGTTTCTCAACTGTGGCCTTATTTAAATCTGTAACATGGCCAAATGTTAACCAGAATTTTGTTGATTAAAAAAATGCCTAAGCAACTGAATATATGGAGACCAGCTGCCCTATTCAAATTAAATAACATGGAGCAGCTCATCTGTCCCATATCCATGAGTGTTAACTTAAAACTATGATCACTGTTCTAAAAAAAAAATAAACTTTGTACATTTGTTGATGTAAGACATTATTCTAATATGATAATACATCACATTTCGCAATTGATTTCAATTAATTAAAGGAACCTGTGAAAAAAAAGATATATTAGACTTGTCCAGATTAACGAACAGAGCTGTAATTTCAATTATTATAAACAGATAACTACAGTAGGTAATTTATCTTTTAATATTTTTTTTCGGTTATCCCCAGGGAAACACTATAGAACATTTTATAGTATAGTACTTTAAACCACACTGAAAGTGTGTAAAATAATATATATTAATATAGAAATGAATATATAAATGACTGTTGATTGTTAATATGCCAAGTGTATACCACTGAGTATATATTTTTTGGACGTGTGCTTGATTCACAAAATTTTTGACTATGAAGTAACAGGCATCAGTGAAGTCAATTTCATAAGTGGAATCTACATCTCAGAAGTAAAGAAGTACAGAAGAAAAATAACAAGTACAATATTATATTTGTTGACCTTTGCGAGAAGGTTGTCGCTAGTTCAATTATCATGACTAAACAAGGCTGACACAGTTGTACCTGATTCTCTCATATTAACTACTTTAGGTGACCTGATGCATTGGCACTGGCAATTGTAAGTCAATATTCATTAAAACCATTACATTTGTAATTACAAGTACTTCACCTTTTCTACTTTATCTAAAACACAGTGTGGCTGGATTATCCATGCGTGAGCTGTTGATGGATGATTTCAGACATGTAGACTATAACTATCTAGATAATTCCTTAATATATTTTCCCCCTTACTCCCTTCCTCGTTCTCTCTGTCTTGTTTTATCTTTTTATCCATGTCTGTTCTTGTTATTGCATGAACCCTTTTCCTTCAAGTGGCTTCTGCTACTTGCCAGGTTGTTGTTGTAAGTAAGAATATGTTCTTAATAACTTGCCTGGTTAAATTAAAGGTTAAATAAATAAAAAAAAAATAATAATAATAATATATATATTTTTTTCTTTTTTGAGTCCCTCCCATACTATTGTATCATGGGATGTAGCTTCAGCTTCAATTACAAATAAATGTGTCAGATATTTAAAGTTACAGTCATACACATATTAGGAACTTCAAGCCTTGGCTGCATGTCAAAAAAACACTGCCATCTAAACCATATATGTCTGAGGATACATTTCTTCCAAACATCACTGGATCCTCTGAATTACAAGGTCATTGAGGAGCCGAAATACAAATATTGCTACATGCAAGCCAACACTGTTGTGGACTGAACTGACATCACAAGACTGGTACCCTCAATAAAATGCACAAACTAGTTTAAGTTGCTTTGGCAGTTTCCTACAATTTTAAACTTGCTTGTAGCATGTAGGAGCATTAATTACTTCTTGACAGCTAAACCAATTCAGAGGAAACTGTGACACTTGGGGAGACCATACACAGGGCAAAATGTATTAAGTTAGGAACAATTTTGTGCAACAGCAGCATTTAAAAAATAAATAATGTTTCCGCAATTTGGAAATCTCAGAGCTCTTAATATGGTCATGACACAGACGCACTTCAGCAGTGTATAGCAGACACTTGAATTGGGTGTTATTTGCTTGCATTGCTGGGTAAGACAGGAATTCTGCCATTCTTACCAACCAATGAGAGTGTGAGAGCTCATCTTTTCACTGCTAGAAACACTGCCAAAGCTAGAAAACATATCTACAGATAAAGTCATAGACAGAGAGGGCTGCTGGAAGCTCAATTATAAAGTCTTGAAGGTGTAGGTGTGTGTGGGAGCTTACTGTTCTTGCCATGTCTGCGGATGTCCATTAGTAGGCTGCCCTGCTGTAGGGCCTGATCCATACTGCTCTTCCATTGCTCATAGCTCATGTCTGCCACCTTGTGTCCATTGACCATTAAGATCTCATCCCCCACCTGCAGGTGGAACTGCTGTGCGGGACTTCCTACACAAATCCACACGTGCACACACAGCCACATATACAGAAGTGCAGGACCATTAAAAGTGTGTCCTCTTTCTTTTTGTTAAGCACATTTTTTTCTGAATTTGGGTTTTTTGTCTATACTATGTATGAATCAAATATCACTCTTTTTCCCCAAACAGAATAATTTGTTGGTTGAAAATTAATTATTTCCAATGCCGCCCCATTCAGTTAATCAAAACTCTGGTCAAGTTTCTCAAATCTCAGCATTGCCGAAACATACTATTTGTACTATTTTGTACATACTGTACTATTTTGTCAAAAGATTTCATTCTCTTCAGTAAGTGCACACCAGAATGTCCACATCGTACACATCGTAATTGTACAATACACAATTCTGAATATAAACAGTACCAGCACATCCTTTGCTTGAACACTAAAATATATTTTTTTTTACTTGCTTTGTATAATTTGTACAGTAGCAAGCTATTTGTGTATGCATTATACACTTTTATCCTCTTGCTGCCCAGCACACGCTGTTATACTAGATGAACAGCTCATCTCACATGACCTAGAAAAAGTCTGCCCTATATAGCTTCAGAAAAGGCTGCAGAGACATTTTCTATTAACATCTGCATTAAACCTGAGTACAAAGCTGAGGGCAACGCATGCTCAATTAATTCACAAGTCCGTGGTGCATTCTCTAATTAAGTTAATGGAAGATAATCTTATGCCTTGCTTTTGCCGTCTGGAGGATGCTGTAAGAAGCATTAAAACAGGCATTATTAACTGTTAACATAACTGAATTCATTTATTTGTTTGTCTGTATACCTGGTTGTATGGATTTGATATGAGCCCCCGTGGAGTCCCAGGCACTCTGGAAACCAAAGTCATGACTGCTGTTGGGTTTCTGATTCAAACTGACTCTCATTTCACTGTAGCCTTCCTGGAAGACACAAAAAGGATGGCAAAAAATGCTGAAAAATCTGTGACATAATGAGACCAAACGTGACATTCTAGTGCATCACACTGTGATGAGTATGGGAATATGGAGTGTTAAAAATATAGCAATGATCTTATCAATCCCTGAAAAAGGGAGCTCTTCATGACTACTGCTGATCAAATATTATCTGGGAAGTGAACCATTTTGAGCACAGCAGTGGCACTAACATGGCAGTGGCATGTTAGGCATGACACAGCAGCATTTCTGCGGGTTTACATAATCTGTACACTTACTGGCCACATCTTCCTTGTTGATACACCTTGTATACTGTCAGAAACTATATCTCTTTTCTGTCTATGCACAACTTGTGTAAGTCATCCTCCAGCTGTTCCTTAATGACCAGTTTCAGACTACAGAATCACTGTTTAAGAAATGTGTTTCGCTGAGATAGTGATACTGCTGTGTTTATAAACAGTTTTACTACTACACAGAGTCAGTGAATATGCTACTGGTGCACAGCTGAGAATGATCCACTGCCAAATTAACATACGCAGCAGATGGACAACAGTTAGCAATTAAAAGTAGTGCACAATATACAAATACACAGCTACAGATTGCAGATAGAAGGTGAGCGTAACTAATAAACTGCCAAGTCTGTGCATAATATTCATTTTCCTAAGCATTTGACTGATGCTGACATTTTGCCTGTGCTATTTAAACAGACCTTTTAGAAGCACCTCCTAATGTTTTATATCAGTTCAGTTTCAGATGCCAGGATGTCGACAAAACATACTGGACCCCCTGCAAATGTACCTGCTGTGCATTGTTCACAGGGGACACAGCTTTGGGCTGTGGAGACACTCTGTTGACTGCAGTGATAGTGGAGAGGCTCTGTGGAGCTGAAGTCACTGCCTCCTCTTCCTCCTCTTCCTCCTCCTCCTCCTCATTACTGCTGTTTGCAGAGCTGGTCTGAGCCTGAGCCTCATCTTCTTTTACAAATTGGGCATAACGGCTAGGAACTGACGTTTTCTTTGAGCTCTCCGTCTCACCATTGACACGCTTGTGAGTGTCATCCACCTGGGAGCAGGGAGCAGTTCAGGAATTAAATAAAAAAAATTTGTATAAGTGTCAAAAAAGTCTGTAATGTGTTTGAGCCCAGTGTTTTATAAAATGTTTAGTTGCTGGGGAGACCATCAGGTGACGGAATCATCACGTTCTCAAACTGAACAAAAATTGTCACACAGCAGTTTTACTGTAGAAGAGTAACTGAATTAGTATGCTGCATACTTCATAATGCATAAACAGAGTTGTAAACAGATCAGGCACAGACTGTAAATAAGTAAATCATGTCCTGAAACAGTTTTCTAAGCATTTCTGAAATCTCTAAAGATCAAGCCTCTAGAATTTTCACAACAAGTAAGGCCTCTTACCGTGTATGCTCGGGAAAGAGAGGCGATCCTGTTGGTTTGGGTGCCGAAAGGCCTGGGCGTGACTACGGAGGTGAGTCGCGCACTATCCGATCTTTGGTAGTTCCTGGGGAGGGAGGCGGAAACCCGAGCCACTCCAAGCTGCTTTGTCTCCGCTGAATCAGGCTTAGACAAAGAAATCTGGCTTTGATCCTTCTCCAGCCTTCCATAGGGACGCCTGGGTTCAGGCACAGGGTGATTTGAGCTGATGGAATTGTCGACTGGCTTGCTGGTGCTACTGCTTTTAAAGCTGAGTGGAGGACTACTAGTAGACCGAGTGCCACCGGTGGGTTCAGCTAGACTGGGTTTGCTGGTGATGCTGACAGGAACTGGGTCGTCAAGGAGGCTGCGCCGGCTGGATGTGCTGGTTTGATTTTCTGTAGTGCTGCTGCTCATCTTTGTCTGGTTACCTGTGCTGGCAGGAAAAGAATCTTTTTCGTCTGATGCCGGGCTGTCATCCTCAGGCTCGTCATCACTCAAGCTAGACAGAGAGTGCGCCGTAGGCTTGTCTCCATATGTAAAGGGGTTATCGATGGTATAGCTACGGGGTGGTAATGTCCTGGCCCTGGGAACTGGTTCCTCAAAGACGTCCTGGTCTTCAGAAGTGGAGACGGTGCTGAAGCGGCTCCTGTAGCTACCTGGCTCTCTGTTCTCCCTGCAGAGTGAAAGGGCGCACAATAAGGAGGCGATTAAATTACGTTCTCACCACATACTGTGCCCAGAAACAGTAAGTGAGTAGCAGGAAGGACACTTTCCCTTTCAACTAGAGGGGAAATCCCAGTTTTTTTAATAAGTGAAAATGGTGGTGACTTAACAGATGTAAATTAAAATGTAACATTTCAACCTACATTATTTGCAATGATTTAAAATTTCCATTACATATATCTAATAGTAAGGGAAAAAAACATTCTGATATCAAATCCTTATGAGATCAGATTCAAATTTGAACCACATGATTTAATTTTTTTTTTTTTAATTCAGTGGTAAATAAGTTGAAGACTATTTTGAAAACTATTTCTTGTTTCAAATGCACAACAATGCAGACAATCTCAAATATGCACTAATTGTTTCATTCAAACAAAATGACTGAAAACTTAACAGCAGTATATGCTTCAAGATACAGCAGTTTTAGCAAGATTGCCATCTCTTCTGTTTCTCTATTTCCTTTAGTTTGGGTTCTGCCATCTACCAGCCCATTACTATTTGTCAGTTTGTGAAGACAGGACCACAGTTGGCTAGATAATTTTGTTTGGTGAACTATTCCTATAGTTTTAAATACATAATGACTCTTTTCTACTTAGTCTTTAGACATCACAGAGGTATACAAATAAAATATTATTTTAAAAATAAACTGAAAAACCTTTTAAGCATGCACAAGAATATTGTACCTCTCCTCTGCCATCTCTTTAAAGGTTTTGGGTTTCCTGGTGCTGCTGCTGGAAGTGAGGCTCTCTATCTGCTCCCTCTCTTGTTTCTTCTTCATTATATCAGAGTTAACACTCCTGCGTCTGTTCTTCCATTTGGTAAGATCCTGGAGAACACAGAACAACTCTTACTCTCCATAACTCCTACACCCAGGTGCTCATTCATACGGAGGCAGAGGAAGAGAAAGAGAGATAGAAAGAGAGAGAGAGAAAGAGAGGGTGGGGGTGTGGACTAGATTTAAAGGTGTCCTATTTGTGCTCTTGGCTCAACTTGTCTTGTGTCCCATGTGAGTTAGGAGCCCGTATGTGACCTAAATGCCGGTTTGAAGAAAAAAGTCCTTTCCAGTATAGCTGCCCTTACAATACAGCATAGCCAGGAAGAATTTCAAGTAATCTGTTGTAAGAGGTATGATGTTTATGTGATTGTAAGCAACCTTTTACAGCAACTATTACTGTTTACATCTCCTTAAAAAAAAACAACAAAAAAAAACCACAGTGGACGTCCTGTATAATTACTACTATTATAAATAAGAAGAGATGCATTTCATTTTATGGCTAAAAGTTATAGAGCAGCTTCCACATCAGAAACACTCTCAGCCCTGAATACATTAACCTCCTTGAAATACAAAATATAGTGTATGTCTACACTTTAACTAAAAAAACACTGTAGAATTGTGTATAGTTATAGTTTCAATGCATATCTGTCATAAAAAAGATTATCTGAAAAGAAAAACAAACTTTTCAGCCTTCGAAATATGTTTTCAGATTTGTGGTCAGGCAGGCCGAACAAAGCCAAAGGAGACCATCCTTTATTTATACAGTCTCCTAAGCCCAAATGCCCATCAAGAACAAAGTATTGAATTTCAGTCAGGAAAAGGAAGAAAACATATTCGATAAAACAAATTACACATGAACTTCAACAGCTAATTGCATTTTTTTTTTACAAACAGCTGCTTTCAGTTTTTCAAAACTGTGCAATGATATTTTTCCACATAGGATGATATTTTTTGCCATAGGATATAGCCCAAAATCAAAACAGGTCATAACATAACATAACATATCACTTCACAGGTAACGTTTCATGGTGCCAGTGTTAGAGGCATGGTTAAATTACTGTAGCTACAGGCGAGAGAGGGGGTAGAAAATACTGTATTTGCTATCCTCACTTCACATGGTGTCAGCATCAATTTCCAGCCAACACTCTCACCTGGACGTCCTGGTGCCACCCTGTTGGAATCTTTCTCCTTAAGAGAGATATCCAAAGGGGATTTTTAAGCTATGGATGTCCAGAGTGCCTTAGCCATGTTATTACAGGGCCGGACAATATGATGATACTGTATCGGTATCTTGATCAGTTTTACTACAGTATGCTTTGCTTAGTATATCGATGCTGTCCAATGAAAAACATGTATCTTCATTTTTGTTAATTTTCTTTTTTTTCTACATTTGAACACAAGAGCTGCCGCTGACCTTGTGTAAAAACACCATGATGAAAGGACCAATAGAAATGCTCCCAGAACTCTTATAAGCTGGTTGCATTTTTGCTGATCACAATTCTAGTAATCCTGTACATAATCATTTATGGTGAGGTCTGCACTCTGGTGATCAGTCCGTTGGTCTGAAAACACCAGCAGCTTCTTTGTTTGATTTGTGCATTGTAATCCTTGTTGCCAATTTTGTTTACTTGCTAATGGGTTCTTGGCACTTGTTTTTTTGTTTTCCTGAAACAAGGATGGAGCTGGATTATCTCATATCACCCAAAGATAAAAGCTTAAGTACTGTTGCACATTACTGTATATGGACATCGTTCATATGGACCAAAGAAAATGGAGGTATGGAGAATAAGTTTGATATTTGTTTCACTGTAGTTACCCAATACTTTTCTGTGGTTACTGGATAATGATTCTTAACATATTAACAAATTAACATATTGAAGATATTTCTCGTTACTAACTTTGAAAAAATGTTGGTAACAAGTAATCAATCAATCAATCAATCAATCAATCACTCAAGTACAAATGGAGGGAATTACAACTGTTTGAAAAACAAAGTAGAACAATATAGCAAAGCCAATGCAACAATGCTCTGAGACCCATACTCACATCCTGCCACTTGTCCTCGCTCTGCTTCACCTGCTCACGGAATTTCTGCAAATTCTCATAATGGATCTCCCTTGTTACTGCCTCCTCCACAGCAAGGTCACTCATTGACTTGCTCCTGTCATCACACACACAAAATCAACATCAGATTATCCCTCAGTAACAATTTTATAATGTAAGGAAATGCATGCAGCAGTGTCGTACAGGATGAAAATACAATTCAGAGCATTTATTTTTATATGTTTATATAGATGAGAAAAGCAATAAACATAGTTATTTCAAAGGATGTCACATGCATTTACCCATGAATAGAAATGTGTTTTAGCGTTAGTAAACAGCTATTGCATGCTCATGTTAGTGCATTAGTACTGAAATGTGCATATACCTCTACCTGAAGAATGGACCTGTGGCAGTGCCCTAGCGTAACTATAAGTTCAGGGTCTACCAGCTATGAATGTTTCCCAAAACACAGAGGCACAACTCTTTCAGTGCAACTCAAACGTTTGGTTTTATTAGCTAGCATTGTATGCATCTGATGATTCCACTTTCCGTGCCCATGAAAAGAGCTGGCCTGCAGCCCATGGGGTTCAAAGCAATGTGAGTGTCAGCGGTTAGTTTTGGTGCAAAGCAGAACACAAAGGTAGCAGGGCATGACAACACAGCTGAGCAAAACGCGCCACATTCCTGGTTCCAGACGTCTACTCACCCGTCACTATCCGAGCCCTGCTGCGACAGTCTGGAGAACCAAAGAAAACCACACAGAAGCCAGGTCACACTTCGAGCATTTAGACCACCAGTGCAGCTCAAAAATGCACTCAAAACCATTCAAATGCAGAAGGTGGCTCTATTGTGGTTAGTAAAACCCAGTTTGTTGCCAGGCAACAAGAGCATCATCAGATTCATGGCAAGTATTAAGTATGTTTTTAAAGAAAGGGGAACACATGTTCTACGGCAGTAATCACATTACTAACCAAAGGAGCGTGGCTGCAGAAGCATGTGAACACAGACTCATTTTTGGAAGAGAGCTACACTAACGTCACTGGAAACAGGAGTTCCCCACATGTCAAGGTGATATAACCCTTCATAATTTGCTACAGGTGTGCAGCCACACCACTAGCTGAACTGTTTTACTTGGCAATCAAGGGGAACCGTGTTTTGGAAGTGTGTTTCCATGGACACAAAAGCGTAACTTCCAGCTTTAACTGGATCTGTCTGCCATGGGGAATTTCTAGCCAGGGAGGCTCACAGGCAGCCTCGTAAAGGGTGGCTGTGTCTGGCTGTGTTATTTATAGACATTACTCAGGTTTTCACATTCCTCCACAGCTTTGGTCATTACATTCCCACCTCCACACGTCTGTGTAAAGCTCATGATTTACAGCAACATCAAACTGCATGACTAAAATGTAATCAGAACATCATGTCTTATTTTGCATAGATGCATTCATCACACAGCTTCGTTTCATCAATTTTTTTGTTTTATTTACTAGACAAACAAAACATAATACAATCAGTCTCAATCCTTCAGGGGAAAAAAAAGAATAACTGCATAATAATTCATAAATAATAAAGTAAGAAAAAACATCTTTTTTGGTGTTACTGTGGCAAACTCAAGCTCATGCATTCTCGATAAATATTTGTAAATATAAAAATATACAGCAATATAGTTTATTGGATGTAAAATGGATGCAAGTTATTAATAAATAAATAACTGTGCAAATAATACAGTTTCCTGCTGTGTAACATTACTAAACTAAAAAAAACAGACTAAATTTAGAGAATAACAACTCTAATTTAGCAAACCCATAATGCCTCCTTAAGCACTACAACAGGCAATCAGTTAAACACACTTAAACAAAACTTGCTAGGCTACACATAAGGCATCTGAGAGGAACTACAAGAGTTACGGGCTGAAAACAGGCAGGGACTGGGCACATGCCTGCACACTTAGAAACCTAACCTCTCCACCATCAACTTCTTCTTGTATCTTAGGCGGCTAGCCTCTCTGATGGCCTGCCATTTCTGTAGGTCCTCCTCACTGCAGGATGAAGGCACACTGGGGACTGTTTGAGTGACTGGTAAACTGTGACCAACTCCAGTGGGGTTTTGCACACCCTGGATATGCCCCATCCCCAGCTTCCTGACCAGCATGTCATCTGCTTTTAGGTGCTTCTCCTCGCTGTGCATCTTTACTGGGTTGGATTGCTTCTGTGGTGGAGGGCATGGGGCACACAGAAGCTTGGCCTGAAGCTTTGGAGGCAGTTTCCACGGCTCTGGAAGGGGCACAGGGTGGTAGTTATCTGGAGCTCCCGATAGGGGGCGCTGTGTGGACTGGAGCAGGGCCCTTCGGTACAGTATGTCGTCTTTTTCAATATCTGGGTACTGCGCTTGGCCGCTGTGGGGCTGCAGGACCACTCGGATGTAGGACTCTGACCTGCGATGTGAGCTGAGGAAGTCTCCATATTTTAGCCAGGCCAGCTCGCTGCTGGAGTGGAAGCTACACGTACGCCGGTTAAACATATCATCATTTTCCAAATCGGGTAGGATGTCCTCGGACACGTTGTAGGGGTCCTTGGGGTTTTCACGCCCCCGAAGAGGGTGTTTCTCACATTTAAAGAGGCTAGGGCCTGAGGTGGGGTCCGGCCTGGGCCAGAAATCAGGGGGTTCTAATCTGGGGGGTCCGGCACTCGGCTGAGCGGCCGTGAGTGGCTGCATGGCAGAGCTACAGTCAAGTGGAAGGGAAGAAAGAGCAGGATTCAGAGCATGCAAGAGGACAGGGATAGTCAGCAAGTGTACAAGAGGTCAAAGCAAGTGAAAAGGAGGCCAATACAACAGCACTGCATAAATGTGATGCCATAGGGACAGCTTAACATTTCGCTTTGAAATTTCTGGTGCTGCATTTTTCTTGCTATCTTATGTTAGGTTTGAGCTCTGTTCTGACTAGCTGTCCTTTAAAAGGTGTCCCTTAAAAAGTATTGTGACTAATATGAATATCACATCACAAAACAAATTAAGAAAGACGGACTGGAAAATAAATGCTTGACATTAAAATGTTTACATCAAACTTTTGCAAAAAAGTAGCGTGGGTCTCTAAGTCTTGTAAATTGCTGACAGCTGTGTGTAGAAAAACACTCTATATTACATATATCCATCTGGATTAATATGTACAGTCATTTACTGAGACAACAGCTGTCAAAAGGACCAATGACGGCCAATGTTCTTAACGTAGTTTAGTAAACATTAGCAGAGTAGATTGCATTCATTAGTTTGAGTGAGCAGAAGCTGCAGTGAGTCCAGTCCTACTGTATGTGGGGTTGTGATAAGGACCTGGGGGTGGTGGGGAGGCAGGGCTGAGCTGAGGCTTCAGGTGTGTGGGAGTGAGAGGAAGGGGGTTCAGAATGTGAGCGAAAGGGAGAACGCGCAGACAGCCAGGGATTCACATCAGTGTCAGAGTCCTCTGAGGATGAACCAGACTTCTTCCGGCTGGACACGGCGGTCGGGGAATGAAGGGACAGAAAGAAGGCAAAAAGGAGAGGACAGAGAAAGATAAAAACCAGAACCCAGAATAAGCAGACAAGAAGTGTAAATAAACTTAAGAACCAAAGATTTATCACATGCATAGGCGGAAAATAAAATAAAAAAGAGGAAAACCAAAAAGAACCCATAAAATACTGACAGTTATATAATAACTGCCAAATACACTTCTATTAAAAAGTTTGGAATTACTGTTTTCAATTATGTAAAACTAACTACACAACTAGAGATAATGAGGAATGCTGTATAATATTGAGATGTAGTTTATAATGAAAGCAATATCCAGAATGTTTCATATTTTTAAAATGGTGAATAAACCTAAATAAATTAGTATAAGTAGAAAAATGATTCCAAACTTTTAAACAGCAGCGTAGACTTATGTGATTAAATTCTTATTTGAAACATGGATTTAGCAGTCACCCTTGCTGTGCCAGACGAACCTGAAACCCTGGATCTTTCTGTACCAAGGCCGGCGCTGAGATCCCAGTTTGATCTTTTGCACATGTGCATCCTCCTCAGGTGTCCAGAACTTGGGCAGAAATTTATCATATGGCAGAGTGGCGGAGGACTGGACCATTAAGCCCATTTTACGTGCATAAAGGTCATCTTGAACCGGGTCAGCATAACCAATTTCGTCATCCTCTTCCTCCGAGTCCTCATACATGTACACGTCTGCAGACACAGGCCTCCTAGCAGCCTTGTGAGGAGACCCAGATTCACTGCTGCTTAAGAGACAGCCAAGTGGATGAGTCACTGCATACAGACACTCCTCATCACACATCATCAAACCAACACAAGAGCAGAAAACCAAACCAAACCAGACACCTACAAGAAAGGATGCAACTTGTATATGGATCTAAAAAAAAGTAAAAGGATCGAAAAAGTAACCCACACACACTCAAAACAGCAAAGAAGCGGATGTTAAAGCTTATTAGACATCAATGATAAATGGAAGCGTGCTGATCTCGGGGCATTGTCTGACCTGGGATAGGTCAGAGTCTGACGAGGGACGTTAGTGACAGTGACCTGTGGCCACGATGCTCGGGACACAGTGGGGGACTCCACTGAGCTCATGGGTAAGGCGAAGTTGGTGGGTGTGACGGGAGAAGGGCTGTGAAATCTACGGCTGGCCAGGTCATCCAGGACCAGGTCAGGGTCCGGACGGTCGGCATCCGAATCGCTGCTCTCGTACTCGTACGCTGAAGTGATGCAGCTAGGTGGTATGGAACTCTGGGCGTTTGCTTCACTGGCCGAGTAGGAGCTTGTACCTGCCATGTGAGCGCTATGGCCAGAGTCCAGGAGGAGTCACACGCATACAATAGCAACACAGAGTGGGGTCAGACAGCACCAGAAATCAGACATTCGATACAATGTCACCTTTGAATGACCAGAGCACCACCTATCAATGACCTGCGTTCCTATGGTAAACTTTCAAAATAACTCTCTCAAGTAAGGGTCGAAAGCTAAGGCACCGATAGAATTCAGGGTCCATATTCAGAAAGCCCTTCAGAGTAAGAACACTGATCTAACTTAAGGTCACCTAAGTTTATATGTTGTCCAGTTGAGTGCCTTGTGAAAGGCCTAAACACAGAGCTCAGCTCAGTGTTCCTACTTTTAGATGTCTGATAAATATGAGCACAGGTCATACAAGGTCATGTAGCTCTATTCATCGTTATGGACGAGGCACTGACCCCAGATTAAAATGACGTCTAGAAAGACTGGCTTTACCTAGAAAAGGTTCCATCTTCCTCGGTGAACATGGGACTGGCCCAGCTGCGTCTGTTGTCATCGTTACGCTCGGCACGTCTCTTGCGCAGCGGTGCTGGTACATAACCTGACTGCTTGTCTTTGGAGGGCAAGAACTGGTTGAACTGAGTGCCGGTCTTGGGGGAGACAATAAGCGAGCGGCGATATTCCTTGTTTTCGGTCATTCTGAAGCCCAGCTCTGCTTCAGGGTCACTGCCACAGCCTGGGACAGAACAAAGAAGGACAGGGGTAAGATCTCACTCTAAACAAGGAGTAGCAAAACAGTGGGAATGGTGAGAGGCTCATTTACAGGTTACTGTGCAGTATGGAGGAATGTCTCACTGAGGTGAACATCGAACAAGTTCAGAGAGCTCCCTAATTACAGTCTTGCTTTCCCATGAGCTCAGTGACATAAGCAAGGAGAAAAACAGAATCTGAAAGAAGGGCATTCGGAATGTCTATCAACATTGTGAGTGTCTGCTGAATATCACACTCATCTCACAGTGCAGAAATGTGGGGGGAAAAAAAAACTTTAGCACAACCACAGTATTGTGTTGTGGCCTTGAGTGTGTTTAAGAGACAACAGCAGCCAAAACATACCACTAGAGGGAGCCAAGCATTTTAAAAACTGAAGGGGCTAAATCTATTACATTTAACTCAATAAAAAACAGTTTATTCTTTGTAAAGCACTTTAAGCCTTTCTGACATCAAAAGCTTTAGATAAGTGTAATTTATCCAACACAGATTATTAGGACCATTAGTGTTGAACGTACATTTCAAACACTGCTGTTATCAACCACAAATATTAGGAAAGCAAATACGTAACTTTCCCTCGCATGCTCACTATAGATCACTCTTACATATCGGAAGCATCAAAAGGGAAACATTATCCTAAAAACCAAAAACAAACAACAAAAAAAACATGGACTATAAAAATAAAAGAACTGTCCCTGATGGCTCAATGTCTTACCCTCACTGCTGCCTTTGAGTGTGGTTTCTGAGGATGTGCTTGTAGTCCTGGAGCCAAGCGAGTCTAAGCTGTCCTGAGAGTCTTCGCGTCTGTGTCTGGCCTGTAGAGGAAAAATCTCCTCTCTCTCCGAGTACCAGCTTTCTTCAAACTCACGTTCTCTCACACCGCCCCGCAGAGACGTGCAATCGCCTAGTGCCTGTCGAGCACAAGGGAAAAGACTTTAACATGCACGCGAGCACAGCACACACACACACACACACACACACACAACACAAGCACAAAAACTTGACTCAGCTCTTCAGGATAAATGGTTAAAGAGCTGAGTCTCTCTCCGATATACAGCCTCAGTCAGTCTTAAGACACTGCCGTCTTTTAAAACTCTCCATTTTTTTTTTCTTTTCTGAGTCATATCAATGAAGTGGAACATGTATACAAAAGTCTTCTGCCATGTTCTGTTATGGCTGTATTGGGCTCATTGTGACAGACATGACATAAAGAAAGAAAGAAAGAAAAAAAAAAAAAAGACTGCTATTCACTCTGACCACCCTGGCACAGACATGCTCTGGCTTGCCAGTAGAAACAATTCAGTAGCAACCTTAACATGTTTTATTATTTTTTTCAAAACTAACTAATGAAAACTGCAGATGCTGAGAGCAAGTGAAGAAAACCTTTTAGAAAACATCCCAAAGAGGTGTGGTATATGAATTACAATAGACAGATCAGGTGGTCCTTTAACAATGTAACAAAGTAAACAGGATCAAACTAGCTGACTGTCAGAAGAGTTATGACTTACTGTGTGCTTTCAGATTCGCCTTTAGCCCTACTATGTAACCACTTGGTTCCATTCTTAGAAGCATTTGTTTTGAATACCACAGTGGGTAGAAATGAAGTGGTTTTTGAGCATAAAAGAGAGCTTAAAGAAACAGCTAGTTTGTAGTTTACGAAGCTGAAAGTCATTTATCAACAGATAAATAGTACATATGTCATATTTTACCTTATAAAGTCTTGTGCCTAGTAATCCCTCAAAAGCCTTCAGGTTTAGGTAGGGTCCATTATACAAAGGATCAACTTGTGCCTTTCTGCCCAGCCAGTATATTGTAATCAGAACCTGGAGTACATAATGAAAGTCACATATGGAACTGGGCGAAAGGGCGCACATGTAATATCACGACACCTCTAGATCCCAACGTATTTCTTTTCTGATCAGAATAGAACAGACAAAGTGTGAATCTGACGGTTGCACGTAGCATTTCACATATTGTACTGAACTACATCCAATCAAACAGCACCAATAATGCTCTCTTTGTAATCAAACATGCAGTCAGAAAATGTAGAACAACATAGTGACAATCACATTATCACAATAACAATTAACACAATACCTGCATCTAGTTACATACTAGTGTGGTCAGGGTGAGAAGAAGCTGGTAATCAATCTATTTACCTATGCTATCTATTTTAGGTGTATTCTACATACAGATGGCTGGACATCACTAGCAATCATTGTTTCTAGGTTTGTCCAGAGCTCTCGGCAGGTGTATGCAGCCTTTCATTATATACAGCTCCATTATACACAACAAGGCAATGAGGAAACCACAAAACAGTAATTGGTATTACTAAGGGAAGGCTTTCCTCTGAAGCCATAGAATAAAAAAACAACAATTAACTCTAATTATCACTCTAAACAACACTAAATATAATATAAAATGACATGTCATATTGGTCAAACCACACAATCCAAAGTGTATATGCTATGATGACATATACATTTCGTAAGCCAAATTAACAGAAGCAAAGCAGCACATCACTTACATTTTTGAGCCTCCTGCTGCCTTCCTGATGCCTGCAGCAGAGAAGAGGTGTGTGTGGTTAATAGCTATCAGTCTGGGAAACAGACAATAAAAGAATAGTGGCCATGTTTTGGGTTCCAGTGATCCCCAGTGAATGAGCTAGAAAGTGAGAGCACAATCCCTGGTGCCAGATTCCACTCACAACACAGCACAGCACAGCACAAAAGGTATACACTCAGTGCATGGCAGTAAATAGCACAGTCACTCTCACAGGCTAATTATAACAGCAAAAACAAAAACAACAACAACAACAACAACAACAATCACTGGGAACAGAAAAAACCAACTTATTTTAAAGAAACTGAAACTGTATTGATTCCATCACCTTTTGCTCTCCTACTCTAAATGCTTGGATGAAAAATCACAAAAATACCAATGGTGCAAACAAAAGTGAAAGAAGAATGTGTTCAGATTTCATGCATTTTTGCCTCTGGATAAGATTATGAAAGTCACTGACACTGACAAACCCCATCTACATAGGGACTTCATAGATGCATAAGCACATAAACAAATCAATAGCTGAATATTCATAAACAGGGAATGTTAGTTATTGTAAGATAAAAAAAATTATGTTTTGTTAACTGTATTTTATAATATTGATATGAGGGTCAGAGAGACCTGAATCATTTCCAATTATTAGAACTTAATTACACTAAAATAAGGACAGGGCAAGGGCTGTGTTATTAAATCATATTTCAGGTTTATGCTTGTGCTAAAGTACTATTTCTGTTCATATTTTTCCTGTCTGCATTAAATAATAGAAACAGTTGAAATACAGGACTCTTGTCATGCATAAGGGAAAAGATGTATGACAATGGTCAATGGTTCAAAAGGCTTAAAATCTTTCATAGATTTAGGCCTCTGACTTACAACCTCCATTACTTGGAAGGGATACTTATTAACAGTGTAATAAATTGAACAAATGTGAACCACTTTAGTTTAAGTACCCTTATGCCAACGTTATAGTTTCATAGAACATCCAGGGAGACTTTTTATTATTGGCATAAGGTGCTTATGAATATTCAAGTGCTGTTTTATACATACATTATCTTATGCACATCCTATGCTTATATATGCGTTGTTTATGTATGTTGCCTTCTATTAACTGTCTTGAAGGTTAGAGGAGCCATCAGAGCAATGTCATGAAGGTTAAAGGAGCCATCAGAACAATGTCAGACTCTGACATTGTAGTCACTCCAGTGCAGTAATTCTGACCCCTTAGCTTTCACTGGGCCACAAATAACCCAAGATATCCAGCAGTATATTGGTCACCTCAAAACATCAACAAGCATGCCAATACAATAAAATGATGAAAAGCAATGCTAAGAGGGGTTTTCAATAATAAAGAACTGATGTGCTCTTTCAAAACTGACCACAAGTCCACTTCCACTAATCCGCATACTCTACTAAAGTGAGTTACAATGACTTACAGACTACAATAAAGGGCATTAATAACTGTAATAAAAGGGCCAGATTGGTGTGGTAGACTATGACAGCATAAAACATGGGCACTCATCTCCATAGCATACATTCCTCAAGACATGTGTTACACAATAACAGCACATGACTGCAGGCTTAAGCCTTCTGGTGTCATGATAGTGATGCAGCTGGGAGCACCTGCTGCAAGCGTGTGAATTTTCTGCAGTTTCATCACAGAAGACATATATACTTTATTATAACCACGACTTAAGGTGAGGAGCATGTAAAGCCACTAAAATGTGATAAATGGGGTAAAATGTGATTGGCCATTTCCATTACCTTTGGATTAATGTCTAGCACTGCACTGATATGGAAATTGTGGGCCGATGTTGATTTAGAACATCGTTCATGTATATATCCACCAATGCCAATACATAAATATCTGTAAAATGCAGAAATTGGGATCCAGCATTACACAGAAACAGATCATTTATTTGTATGGGATTATAAACACAGTAAAATTAGTAACACAAACATTTTCATGTAGCAGCCCAGTGTTGCTTAAACATTTTGCTCTTTTGGGGTACAAAAAACGACATTCTTTGGAGTCCTTGGAGAAAAGCAACACAAAACCATTGTAAGCTGTTTACATTCAAAATCAGCTAGAGATAATGACCCTAATGACCCTTACAGTCTAGGCAATCTACTGACATCTGAAAACATGTTAAAGTACTTAAGAAAAAAAAGTAAATGAAGTATGGCAACAGTTCATAACTACCACCCAACCCCTAGAATTTTTTTTTCTAATTCAGTCACAGACTGAAGAACGGTGAAGGCATTCAGTGGACTGTGGCTTTTCACAAGTATAACAGGTGCAATGAAGTGAATTAAATAAGGGTGTTCACCCAACAAGATCATACAGATTTATTGCACCAGTAAAAAGTGGGAAAGTGGGGGGGGAACTCTCCTCCCACGTCAGAACAAAGTCTACATTTATGGTGGCACTGGAGTGGGAATTTCAGGAACAGGCTAAATCGACACTGATTACCTAATGCTAACTTTAAGTTCAGCAAAAGCCAAAGGACCCCTCGGGATGTGAACACAGGACAAAGGAAAACTTTCTACTAACAGATCCTAAGGGCTGGACTGCAGGTCCACATGATCAGCTGTTTGCTCATGTGAAAAATCTGAAAATACAGCAATAATCAATGTTTTGCTGTTTCAAAGCCACACAGTAACTCCAAAGCATTTTAACAATCTGAGCTGCATTTAGCACAAAGTATTGTCTTAGTACAATTTTGCCAGTATTTGACAAAGAAAAAATTTAAGTAAACTTTCATAACAAAACCCTTCGGCTTAAATCAGCTTTAAAACAACCAATGATAACATTCTTCCACTTCATGTTTGCATTTCAGACATAATCTGATAAAACTGGTATCACCGGTACTGCTGATGAAACTGAGATACGGCTTCAAGACACATACATGTTCTATAGCATCGGATCAAAACCACTTCTGTAAAATAGCGGAAGTAAGGCACAGACAAGGGTCCTACACTGGGTATCACAACCAAAGCTGGCATGGAGATTATTCACAATCACTTTCACTACCATCTGCTCATGAACTATTGAGAAGCAATGTTTTTATATGTGCTGCCAACCAAGAAGAAGAAAAATCATTCTTTCCATCATTAAAAGAAAACCTAAGGAAAACCTCCTCGAGTCAGTAGCTGTGATTTCCAGGTTTTACAAGCAGATTTAATGTGTTAAACACACAAACGGGGTATTTTTCCCAAATTGTTACCATTGTTATATGTTTTATCAATAACAGGTTTGAAACACAGCATTTTGGCTGTACAATCAGAACCAACCATTGTATCTACATCTGCTTCAGATGTTTGCTGAGAACAAAGGCGAGCATAAATGCAAATGGGACAACTGTTTTTTTTTTTTTAAGAAACATGTCTGATATTTTATAATACATGTAGTGCTCTACATAAGTAGAGGGGGTTACTTTTTATACACTATTTACTAATTTTAATTCATTTATTGCAGAGTGATATTTACTGACCTGAAAATGATCTCTTTTAATTCACAGGCATTGACGTTTATAACAGGAAACTAGGCGAAGACGTGTATGCCAACCATGGGATCAGACATGATCACACAAACCTTCTATCTCTAAAACTGTGTTTTGTTTTGTTTCTTAGGAGAAGGAAAAAAATTCCTTGTAAAAAAGGTAATAACTTTTTTTGTCATTTTGGACCATGTCGTTTCCTTTTGTTCATCATGAAATATTTGCACAATGCAAATAGCAAAAGGAGTTTTCAAGACATGCAAAAAGGAAACAAGGTTTTTATGCAGCAGATATGATATATGTTTGATAAATGAGACAAAAATTAATTTCACAAGCACATATCTAAATATTAAAAAGGAACACAGCTGAGTGAACTTTATCATGGCGAAAAGGTCTGTATATAAGGTCTGTGTATTTATACCGTTAGTTTCTCACAACCCGTGTTGAGCCAAAGGCAGCCTTCCCCTTGCTGAGCTGTTACACGCTTCCATGGGACCGCAGGAATCAACTGGGAAGACAACCCAAGCAGCATTCCTAAATAGCCCAAAGTCAGAGCTGCTCTCTAGCCAATGTGCCAACAGAAGCTGCACTGGTGAATACAGTTGTATGAAACAGTAGCAGGCTGATAGATTAGAATCCAGTGGTAAAAGCTTGATAAATTATTTAAAATTGTACAATGATATGCTTTGTGTAGAAAAGGAAAGAAAAGAAAAGGCTTTAAAAAAAAGGCTTTACCCTGTAACATACGATAACAACAATTCATCTTAAAACATACTTATAATAGGTGTCAATGCTTAAAGTGTGCTTTTCCAACAAGATGTCTGTTTCTTTACTAAGTATAATACAGTCTGTCATAAGCAATCACATTGTGTCACAAGATGCCGTCACCTTGTAATAGAGAAAAGGAGTGGATTTCCAATGAGGCATTTCGGGCAGCTGAGAAAAGTGGTTTCTGGGAGAGTTTCTCCCTCTGGCGTGTACTTTGGGTTATACCTTGTTGACTGTTTACATGAACATAAAGTTACATAACACACTAAAGGAAAGGAAAAACCCTGCAAAGCATAACATCCCCTTTAACGCACCATCATCTAAAACCATACATCATTCTATAGGGAGTCAAAAGAGGTTCTTGGGATCGCTCCAAAAAAACATTTAACATTTTTATTCTGAAGGGTACACTTTACACGTAAAACAGACCTTGCTTAGAATCGAAAATGCATTCCATGTTAACGCTTTCCATTACACAATACTTTCTGCGTGTCCTGTATTTTAAGAGTAACGCCCATTCTCAGTATCTACATAATGTCAGACCAGCTGAACCTCACCAAGCCCTGTTAGACAATTCCTCAATGACATCGACAATAGATGGGAGGAACGTATGCGAAACGTCCACACCTCCATCTAGAATACATTTCTATGTAGTCATTTATTCATGAACACTGATCATGACAGGGTGTGTATGTACATGCATACCTGAGCAATCAAGACCTTCTAGCTCAGCTCAGTAATACTCAGCTGCTAAAGAATGTTCCCTGGTTAGCACTAAAAAAGCTGATCATGGCATTTGTCCCTAGCATAAATCATTTTTACTTAAATGTGAACCAACTTAACATCACAACTCCTAGCTTGAACTCACATGAAACTTGAAAATCTGCTGCAAGGTGACTAACATGGGCCAAAGTGACGGTTTCATTTCTCTTAGCTTCATCAGCTACGACCATTCATAAGTGAGGCTGGTACTTTTTTTCTTTAGGGAGCATGACACCACCCCTGTGTCTCTGTTTATGGTACGGCCCGTCCGCACAGAAGAGAGTTTACTGATTTGTTGTTCGGTATAATCATGCCTTTCACAATTGTGTGGCAGACAACATCATCAGTGCTCGTGATAGTGACTGCCATCCAGCACCACACACCCAAAGAGCAAACACTGTAGTCATGGTGGCATCTGCCCTTCCTTTTAGATCCATCATGCAAATGCCTTTGAAGTGAGACAGCTCACTTAAAATAATTTAAAAATCAAATGAATCTAAAGTTCAAGCCTAGCGCACAGACAAACACCAGCACCTGTAAAAGCTTTCTACAGCCAATCCGTGGTTAACTGAAAATGTGTGTCTGTGCTGTTGGGCCATTGTTGAAAAATAGTTGTAGGTGTGAAACAGTGATGCAACCTTTAAGTGCTGTACTTCCTGTACATTCTACCTTTCAGAAAAAAAAGAAAAATAAAATAAAAAAACTTTTAAATAAACTTTAACATTACATATCTTCTATATTAATTAATACACTACTGCTATAAATAAGCTACTGATTTCATGACAGAAACTGTCAATCACTCAGACCAACTTGACTCACATAGACACAGTGGAGAACAGGTTGTTCTGAAAGTACATGCTGACTATAGTTTCACAATGAAACGGTCCTGAATTATGAAAGGTTACTGTAGTAGATCAGGACAATACAGTTGCGACAGTACATTCTGCTGTAAGTCTGAAATTTATGGATTCTCTGGGTGACAGGGTACACTTTAGGTTGTAGGGTTGCATGTAGTGATACAATAGTAAATGTCAATAAGCACATATGAGTCACTGGATTTCTTATATGGAGGAAGCCTCTGTTTGCTTAGCTTTTATACATAATTACTTTTGTTACTGATTTCAACAAAGCCAGAGTCCAGAGCCATAAATGTGAAGAAAGAATAAACAGAAAAGTACAGGGAAAAAGTGAGCAATTTTCAAGGGTATGTATTCATCCTGACTCACTGGATAAAACATTTAACTGTTCATGTTATTGCGGAAGACAGTTTAATAGAACAGAACGTATGCCAGAACATTCTTTATTGATATCACACAACGACAGGTAATAAGACAATATGTACAGTGGGCAGTGACTACAATACTACAGCAGTAAGCCAAGGGCAAAGTTCACAAAGGACTGCTTACTTTTCACCATCACTATAACAACCAACAATTAAGTCTCTGAACTCTGATTTAGTATGAGTGTGATCAGACATTCCATCAAGATATGTGCAGTCCACAGTCCAGCTCAACTTCTCAGTGTTAAAATAAAAACTGGATTCTCCATGTGACGAGACAATGCTATCAAAGCATCCTGAACATAAAAACCTCCATCTGTTCATCAGCCTCAACAACCACTGTTTAACAAGAATCACAGGAATCACATCCATTAGGTACTGAGGGGGATCTCTATAGATCCTTGATTTATACAGCCTACAGGTCAAACAAAAGAACTAATAAACAGAACTAATTAATACATATTTTGTCTGCCTACAACCATATTACCTAATACTATAAATAGTTCACTAATAGTATAAACACACATCTTTTTATTTTTTTAATCTGCTCACGTCCAGTATGCCATACCATTTTAATAGAACTGATATAAAACAAATATCGACTTGAACAGCTGTTAGGCTCTGATGAGAAAAGCTAATAAGCTGACACCGAAGAGCTGCTGGTCTCCGAAGAGACACTTGCTTTTCATGGCCTGATGAGTAACGATCATTGCTTATCTCATACCAGTTAACTGCCCCTCATGTTGCCTTCTATATGACAGCAGTCACTAAATCCGAAGCACCAAAAGGCCTGTTAAATTCTCATTACCATGACTGAGAGCTGGAGTAAGCTGAAATATTAGAATTTAATACAGTGTGCTGTAGTTACAGCTTTATTTAGGCTTTTCTCAGTAAGTCACAAGTGCAAAGCGAGCTGTCATTGCAGATTCGTCATGCACATGAAAGATTACCTGTTTAAACAGTTTCTGAATATGCATGTAAACTTTATGCATGTAATCTTCAACATAATCCAGTCATTATCTGAGGTTGATTAAAGGGGATTAGCCCAGGAGCAGCTGCACAGTTAGAAGCATCACCAGATAATTACATATGTGGTCTTTTCCAAGTTTCCAGTTTCTAAAATGTTCGGTCAGAGCGAAGCAAAGCAGTTGTTTACAAGGTGTAAACATAAGCATGTGCCCTGCAAGTCACGTAAGGCTACACCAAAAGCATAGGGAAGAAAAAAAAACAAGTTGCTAAAAAAGGATCTGCCAGTAATCAGGTCACCATCCCACCCTGTCCACTATCAAAAACTGACCCTTACATTCTATACTTAGAAGCAGTGTAGTGGGTGCACCAATGCCTGACAGTGGACAGACCACACACACAAGCACACACACACAAACACACCACAGGGAGCAAACGCTGGTTGATCAGTAAGGTTGCTAGGGCTGGGAGGGTGTGGCATGGTTACAGTCATGCAGCAAAGCTGGCTTTGTTAAACCTCAACTCTCACTTACGTTAAAGAAATGAAAACACAGCAAACAAGTCAGTCAGTCTGTTGCCCTCAATAGCAAAATTATGTAATTCTCACCACCATGATTTGATGTTTTGAGCAAAAACGCTACACAATATTCTGTTTTTCTGAGAACAGACAGAACAGAATATACCAATGCTGTAAAATTTAAGAAATACTTTTAAAAACATTACAAAAATTGAGCCTAAAGAAAAAACATATATAAACCGGTTCTATACCATGCTTATACGATTTTACAAAAATGTCACGTATTGTTTTTGGTTGCCAGGGCTCATATTATTCAACCTTTCACATACTGCGCCGAACCAAATACAACTAAACAGGTATAATTATGATTCCTTTACAAAGAAACATGAAGTTGTTTGGTGTTCTTTAAGTACTGAAGATATCCATGATAGGCATATTGTGGTGCACAGTGACGTAATTTAAACAATTAAATATAGTCAGACAACCCTTACATATAATTGTAATACAATTGCAATGCAGGTATGGGACTGGTTGTACTGGACTGTTTCAGACTATACCAATACTACTGATATAAGTGGTTGCGTGCCATGGCTCATCGCAACTTGAGTTAAACATGTCAGATCATGAAAGACAGACTTATTAAAAAAATTTTGAACAAAAAAAATAACCTGTGACATTCTTTGAACTGCTGATAGAGCACAAGTTGCTTCTGATTTGCTGTCACAGTGAACATGTCAGAGCGAGACTGGCGAGGCTCAAAAACACTGCCTCCCAAAGACACACCTGTGAAAAAACTGAACAGGTTGTTCAACATGCCATGTCTGTTTTACCCCAGTCTCGGGTGAGAGACACATCAAAAACATTAAAGCTAGAACAGCACAAAGTAATGCCTGCATACCTGACATTTTCAACAGTCTTAAAAAAAACTTCTTCATAATCATATCATCATAATTTCTAATCAATAATACAGCAAACTCAAATTTGACCCCTGTTAATCACTACCGCAGTTTTATTAGAGCTACATGGCTACAAGGCAAGACAGCTCACTTCTGCTTCATTTAATGACCGTTTTCCTTTACACATAAAATAAGGCTAATTATGGCATTAGGGTTGGATTCAAAAAGCTCAAGTGACAAACATTGCAACTCTCTTAGTGAAGCTCTTCAATGGATCCGTTCAGCACAAGGACTCTGCGGGGTCGCAGATTTGATAATGGGTTCAGTTAAATTTAAACCAAGGGTCAGTAACACCAGCTCATTTTACACAGGCATGTGGGCAGCGTAAGCTATCTGTCAAAATCAACATGCCTCAAACCATAAACAGTATTCAAGCATTTTTCTACACTGTGACAGCGGTTTCCACCTTGGCAGGGGGTCAAACTCCTTAGATACACTGAACTGAAAGAAATTCAGAGAAAACAAAACTTACTTGACAGTCACACGTGTGGATAAGTCCTGCAGATCTCCTGGATGGAAGAGTTGAGCTTCTTTAAGTCCTAACCTGGCACAAGCCTTCAGGAAGATGTTGACGTTGTCCTGTCGACAAAGAAAATGTAACCAGCTTCTGAGTCAGACTGTAATCATAGAAGAATTCTTTGGGCACACAGTACAGAAATCATTGCAGCCAAAGTTCAGACCTCCTGTGAGCTCAGAGGGGGCGGAGAGGAAGGGCTTCAGGTGGCAAATAAAGTGACACTACAGCAAGAAGGCAGAGCTTCTGTGGCTCTGTGACTGATTTGTCCTTCTACCTGTGACAAAACAAGTTTGCCACTGGGGGTGGAGTCAAGCATAAGCAGCAAGTCCCCTCCCCAGATATGCAAAGCACTCACACTGCTTCCGTCACCCGCCCTGCCCCCTCTGATATGCACACAAACTCAACCGTACTCTCCCGTCTCACA
The DNA here is from genome assembly GCA_021613375.1 of Megaleporinus macrocephalus. Lineage (NCBI taxonomy): Eukaryota > Metazoa > Chordata > Actinopteri > Characiformes > Anostomidae > Megaleporinus > Megaleporinus macrocephalus. The sequence goes on along the minus strand of CM038709.1, from coordinate 23,476,821 downwards.
CCCAGAAACTGTCACTCTGCCTCGCTGTGGCATACCTGCGGCAACAGTAGGGGGTGGATTATTTTGGAGACATGTGGTTGCTATGACACAAGAGGACAGAAACTTCAAACTATTTCCCCCCTCAAGCAATTGTTCTGAAGGGCCGGATGGGGTTAACTACATTAAAGAAATTTCGTTTCAGCTGCATGATTACACTTAATGCATTTTAACAGTGCTCTAGACTACGTATGTAAGTTTGCAATCTTTTATTTGTTTGTTTTGACCATCTGTACATCACATTAAACCTGCACAAACCAGCCCTTCCCTGCTTGTGCGTATGGTTTTTAACATGGTCTGAAATAATCATGGGGTGCTTTGGTCTATATTTACACATCAACATGCTTATTAGTAGATTGCAATGCAGAGTTAACTTCTCAAATCCAACCCCACTTGCTTATCAACCGTAGCCCTGTCTCAAAAAATTCCTGTAAAACTGCCACCTGTTGCTCTTTGTCAAATATCATGCCCTGCCACAGTGGGCAAGGGTCAGTGTCCTTCACGACAGTCTGTTTCAAGGCAAGGAGTTATATTCTGTGGGTAGGACATACAGAGCTAGTATCTAAAGTGCTTATTGTAAACAAATGTGTGTCATAAGCCTTAAACTATGTGAAATATCCAAGGAAGTTCAAACCTTTTTGTCACCTGCTGACAGCAGGTAACTGACTGCATACTGTTTAAAAGAGGAACAAAAGCAGTAACGCTTACAGACATGTTAACTGGACTGTGTGTGCTTTATACATTCCTCTGATCTCTAATAAGTGCAGAAACACTCAATGACTCAAGTCATTCCTAAGATAACAAAGGCTATGCTAAAACCACCTATTTATCAATTTCTTACTGCTACGCGTACATTCCGTAATGCCACTCCTAAACTGGACAAACAAGTAAAAATGAAAGGGAAGGGTTTAATTACTGGAGATGAGGCATCTGTTAAAAATTTGCATAGTGTTTAAGCCTGACTATTCACACAGAGCAAGACTTTTTAATAAACTCCAGCAGGCGTAAGATCTAAAGCCAAGACTGGTTTAGCCATGTTCAGAATTAATACTTAGCCCCAAATCATGCAGAGATAATGACACTGAAAGTATCTCACACTGACTTTGTAGCTGGTGCCCATAATCCTGCCAAAAATGCTGAACCCATCCAACAATTATAATCCCCCACATAACTATCAAGACTCTCCCCAGGAATGTCAGCCACTTGAAAGTAATTATTCAGTGGTCATTTAGTAAAGCCAAATGTAAACAATTTTAGCCTCCTTAAGTTTTGAATGACAGAATAATGGCATGGGGGTCAAGGCATGTGATTATTTACAAAACTCCTGCATAATAAAAACACCAAGATGTAAACAAAGTCATCCAGACTGGTTTGAAGGTGATGACCGGAACCAAATGTCTTACAGATTTAAGGCCTCTAAAAGTTATTATTCTAAACAGATAAATAGTCTGAAGTCTACAACATTGTTTTAGAACGAACTGGACCTATATATGCAGGCAAAATATTACCCAAACAAAACCATTCTTTTCCACATTACCTACTACTCTACCATTATCAGCATTACACCCAAAAACTCAGAAGACATGTGAAGGTTCGCTGGTCACTTTGGTTAGTAAGTAAATCATACTCCGATTCCCATTTCCACCACTATACAGAAATATGAGATGGATAGGGGTCACCACTCTGTGAAAGACTACGCTGCAAACAGTGAAACAATTAAAAAGTTCCATTTCTCAATAGCAACTATAGCATCAAAAGTACATTAGTACATCACTACTAGATTTAGATAATAGAAAGAAATCTTTGTATGAAAGAAACAAGTGTGAAAACCAATACTGGATGGATGTCATCTTCAGGCCCACAGACAGCACTGTTACATATATATAGGATTCCGTATGGACTGTGCATGGCACTCCATTGGCTCAGAAACTCTTCCCAAAACCATAGTCTGTGAACAAAGTTTGTTGTTGCATTCACAAATACAAGTCCAAATTCCATCATATATAGAAATGACCAAGAAATGCTGTCGCCCTCTCTAGGCCAGATGGACTGAAGTGAAGTGGACAATTGTTGGACTTTTAGGACAAAGACTCCAAACTGAAATCCTACATCAAGCAAGAATGGAAAAAATATTTTACTTTCAGAACTGCTGTAATTGGTCCCCTCAGTTTCCAAATGCTTACAGAGTGTTTTAAAAGAAGAAATGCTAAACATCACAACTTTTTTTTACATGTGTTGCTGGCATTAAATTTTAAATATAGAGTTTAAATGATACACATTTCATTGCCTTCTGATTTTATTTACATTTTGTATTGCATTCTAACAGGGTTGTATGAACAGAAACAACAAAAGTAACTGAATAAACATCAACTAACAGACAATATTATTTTGTAACAGTTTGGTGTTACATGGAAAATGTCTATTAAACTAATAATTTCTGCCAATTTCCTATTCCTTGTGGGAAGGCCTGTTTCAAATATAGCTACCCAGTTTAATTATAGCCTGTTTACAGAGCTCTGAGCCCCTGCAGTCATCCCTCAGATCAACCTCAATGAAAAGACCAAATTTTCTAATGTGGCCAAGCAGCACACCACACAAGTGTAGGTTTCCTCTCCAGATTGTTAAAATGTGGATCAGCTATCCAGTGGGACAGAAAGGAAAACCACAGTGCTGAGGTTTGACGAAACATGGAACACTCTGCTATGGAAAACTGATCCATGGACAAACTGAAACTAAACAGTGGATAGAGTGAAGGAACCCAAAGCCAAAGTCTGTAAATAGCCCACTAAACCACAAAATTCCACTCCTTCCCTAATGAGCCCTGGTTCTACCAGATTTAAAGCCATTATATTTGAATAAAATAGTGTATAACAGTTGTAAACAGTCATGACAATAATAGTGCTGATATGATTTCAAGAAAAAACTGACAAAGCTGAACAGATGTCACCATGTACTTGTTGTGTATTTGTTTTAGCACTCAACAGCAACTTTACTACAGCAAAAAATATCTTCCAATTTGGGAATGTTTTGAAATGTTTTCTTTAGCATGCCTCTGCAAGGACATTGCCATTTCAATTCTCCGATGAAAGTTTATACTCAGTAAATTTCGGGTTTGGAACCAGTGCACGGAAATACCGTTGTAATGCTTAGTGGACATGGAGATGCTTATCCAGATTTACCTTGGTAAATATCCCGCTGTTTTAAAGGGTAATGGGCACTAAATGAGCTTGCATGCTTTGCCATGGTTAAAGCCAAGAAGTCATAGTACATGCAGGGCTCTAGGGTGCACTCAAGTGCCTGGATTACATTTGTGTACTTTCAGGGGAAAAAATGAGAGCGTGAGGTGTGAGTAACTGGAACGACAGCAAAAGTGGCAGATAACCATGTTGTTTCTCATTGTCTCTTTGCTGCACCTGGTAATTCTGCACAACAGCTATGTCTTTTACTAAAAGGCAGACAAACTGCAAGTTAAGGAACTATATTTACTTAACTCTACTCTGTTTGAGGAGGCAATGACTCACCTATCAAATAAGATAAACTGCTGTTCACACCATAGTATGGTTTCAAAGGTGACACATAATATTTCTGCATTTTTGTTCAGTTAGTTACAGCAACTTGTACATCACTGGACGAAACAGGGCGTAATGCATTCCATAAAACATAATAAATAAAACAGGAACTTACAAGTCCAGCAATAGGTGTGGACAGCCTGTTAACTCTCTTGATAATGCCAGGCTTGATCTTGTTAACTAGACTGCAGGGAGAGAAAGAATGAACAAAGTGAGTTTCATAGTCAACACGAACAGTAGTAAGGTGCAATCTGCTAACTGTTTATAACTTTCAATGCTTAACACATGTCTTTGGTTTACAAAATCATCCTGTGCTCTGAAAGGAAAAAGGCGAGCTTCTGTTGAAACATACTGCAGCCAAGAAGAGCTTGCTTCCAACATTGACTATTCTTGAGGGGAATAAAAGGTACAAACCGTATTTGTTGGAAAATGTAAACTGCATGTTGGATGATGAGCAAAACTCTCATCAGTGTTTGTAAATCCTGCTCCTGGGTACTTCCTGCCCTGCATGATACCAGCTAATTCCTTTCACAACACAACTCATTTAATCTGGTAGTGCGTCAAATGTGTCAACAGTACATAAACAGTTCCTAAAGCTTTCATCTTTGAGACAGAAGAAAATTTGAGCTCTACACTAGCTTCAGATCTGAAAAACTCCACAGTGTTTCAGTTCATCCTTTAACCTGTGAAAATCCAACTCAACAGTATGTGTTTAAAAGAACATATAGCGGTCAAGAAGCTCAGATCAACAGACTGACCAGCTCAGAGTTCAGACTAGAGGACTAGATTCCCACGTGACTTCTGTGGGTCGCACCATAATATCCTGTTGCACGAGACTAAATTTCAGTATTTCAATAACCAGTACAGTGCATGCAGGAGCAAGACAACATATATATATTAAGATAACATCCCACAAAATAATACATTTCATTATTGTGCTCCAGAAGTGGTGTAACCTTTAAATGGTCAGTCAGCCTCAGCTGTGGAAAGTGCTCCAAGTTAAAGACAGTTGTGATTGTTTCAGGTGAAAATCATTCATTTGTAAATCGAGTATGTCAAATACTGAATGTAATTTTTTGAGTACATAACTGCATGGGCGAGAGAGTGGAAATATCTAGGTTGCTGGCAGGAGGGGCAAATGTTGCTGATTGTTGCCGGAAGAAAGCAAGAGCAGGATGTATTCTAGTGGCAGCAGTCCAGCGGAGATCTATAGTCCAGACCTCAACCTCATTAAAGGTGTTTGGGATTATTTGGATCGTGAGAAGTACAACATGCCCCCAATTAAATACTTTAATATAATATAATAAAATAATATAATATTATATATACACACACACATCAATCACCGTCATAGAGCCATGGAGGCCTCTGTGTAATTTTCTGTTAAATACATGCTTTTCTTCCTGACAGTGGAAAATGAAAATAACTTGAGTCGTTTTTGACTGGAGATTAAATAAATGAAAGTTATGTATGACTTTTTTGCACTGCTCTGTGGTATTTTTATATGGTTAAAAGTGGTTAGTGTTAGATTTAGAATGGCAGTGCCTTCCTGGAGTACACTCGTTCAGTTATTCTGTACAGTGGAAACAGCGGATATATTGGCTCAGTGCAGACTATAATTAAGCAGCAGGCTGTGAGCAGCACAGGGTTCAGGAAAGGGTGCAGAGAGATTCTGTAATGGACCGAGCTCATCATTTGGCTGCTGAGTCACTGACACCAGCGTGTCGATCCAGAGGTGCTGCTGCCCACGCATCAGCTTAGAACCATCCAGTCAGGTTCACAAATGGAGCCGAAAGCCCTGAGCTTGCACTAGCCCGGAGTAAACCAACCCTCCACACAGGCTCAGCTCCAGACCCAGCTCCATCTCCCACATTCATGTCTCTATAACACTTAATCACAGCTGTCCTTCAAACACTTTTCGCTGTCTTATTTTTTTTTTATCTGTTGGCACAGAGTTTTACTGAAGTTGTGTTGAAATATAGGAAACAGATATGTTGCTTTAAAAAAAACTCAGTTCAGAATTACTGGAAGGGATGGGACAGTGTTTGGTACAACAGCAGAAAAGCCAATGAAACAACAACAACAGTGCAACACCACACCCATCAAAACAGGCATGTTTATCATACTATGAAACACAGGGCTGGGTCTGGAGCAATTTCAGGAATTTCTCATTTAAATGCCAATTTTTAAAAGTGGAATAACGCAAATAAAAGGACCCAATGACGCATGCCATTCTAGGTACAGTACAGGCTACACCATCCTGTTCATACATTACACCAAAAATAATATTTTCTTGTCATGATTAGTACTTAAGCATGCAATACATGCCCGATGTAAGAGTTATTTACAAGTTGTTAAAACAGTGGAAACAGTTTTTGTATGACCAAACCAACAAACTCTCCAATGAATAACTGAATAGCTGAAAGCTTGGAAAGAAAGAGCAGAGACGCTAGAAAAAGAAATCACAGTTACCATTTCTAAAGGACTGCACTAGTAAAAATAGCATTACTTACTCACACAAGAGAACTCCATTCTCCAAAGAACTCCGGAAGCTGCTACTCCCAAACTTCTTCTTAGTGACTGCCTGAAGTGAGAGAACAAATACAGGAAGCAACAGCCACTGAGTGAGAAGGTAAGATGTGCAATTAGAGGAATGTTCCAGACTTCAAGTTCCTATCCTAAAATGGCCAGCCCACTAGTAGAGCACACTCTCTCGAGTGAAAGTTTGAGTTTGCTTCACTTTGCTAAAGTCATTTAGAAAACAGGGCTGAGCCCAGCAGCCAAACCACAGAAAACAAGAGCATCTGGAAGAATGTGACAATACAGCATACAGAGCTAGCCTCATGCCTTTCCAATGATCCCAAGCAACTGCTGCAGGATACAGAGGATATAGAGGCACCCCATTGTTATTGCTTACCCACACAGGGAAGCACATACCCATTGTGTTTACACCCTGATTACAACACTTGCTCTCAACGGTGAATGTCATCTGATACCGATACTGACTATTTTACATTCTCAAAATAGACCGTTTCTGCAAAGAACTGTTTGTGCAAAAGAAAAAAAAACAAATAAAACTAATTTTGAGGAGTAGTGATGCCCTAAAGAACCAGACATCAGCCAGACATGACCGAGCCACATTGTTTTTGTTTGTTTTGTTTTTTTATTGCTCACAGTGCACAAAACAATAGCCTATTTTTACATATGCATTTAATTCTTACGTACTTGATCGTTTGTGGTTTTCTTTAAGAAGTGGTGCTACAGCCTTCTGCTACTTGACATAAAGGACAACCTCAATTCCTCATAAAGAGATATATAGACTTAAAGTTCAAAAAGAAAAAGAGCACTGGTGTCAGATCATTCTGTTCTACTATTTTTTTATTTGTTTAATTATTTGTTTTTTAACTTATATCACAATAGTAACAACAGGTCATTGGGTTCAAGATATCACCAATATTTTTTGCAGATGAGACAGGATTGTTGCCAACCAAAATCTACATTAAGTCTCAACCAGTAGAAACGACTCATATAGTTCTGCATATATTTTTACATATATCCACCTACTCAGCCAACAATAGTTCAACAGCGTCCATTCATAATGAAGTTATAAGGAGTATTTCAGCTTTTAAGTGCTTTTCTGAATGAGGCTCAACACAGGACAACCAATCAGAAGAGAGCTTATTTATATTACTTTTACTGTTCAAGTTCGCAAACATATGCAAATGAAATAGATACCACCTCATTTGCACTTCACTGTAACATATATGGTGTAAATAGGGCCAATTTCAGGATGAGTTGTGTTTTAAATGATTTCCCTGCAGAATAGAAAAATAAACACAACTACATACAGTAAAAATAATGTAGCCTAGAAATAACCACGGTTTAAAAAATGGCTATTCCTTAAGGGCACAGGGCAATGGTAGTCTCGGGAGGCCTGAGTGAGTGGAACAGGTAGAACTGGCTAAGCTGGGATCAACAGGCGTTAGCAAAAAATCCTCTGAGCGTGGCTCGCTTCCTTTGTTCCCTTGCATTAGATACAGGGCAAAAATAATGGAAACATTCTGGGCAGTCCTGAAGTTTGGCCCTTATTGTTACTCTCTCACCAGATCTAGTTACACTGCAAATTACAAACCTAGAACAGAAAATCTAAGAAGAATCTGGGATTTTTTGTCCTTGGTTAGTTCTGGCATTCTTAGGGACCAAACCATCCAAAGTAAATTTATGCCTACAGTTTAAGCATGCACTTATGTTTCAGTTGTAGACTGCAGCCTAAAATAGCCGTAATGCATTTTAAAACCACTGTGTAGAACATATCTATTTATCCATCGATGATTTAATATTTAGACACATATATTTGACAGGGCGGCATGATATAGCATGATATATACTTGTTATGTATGCATCAACATCCAATAAAATGCTGCCTCTATAAATCAACACACATACAAAAAATGGCTTCTGTTGTCATATTGCATGAAATCCTGACCCCTGCTGTCTCCTTGTGGTATCAGTTAACAGAACAAAACACTTTATGTAAAACACATTTGCTCATGAGATTTTTGAGAGGTACAGATCGACTTTTAACCACTGGCATAAGGCAGGGAGGAGCTGGTCCATTCTTGACTTTGTAGGCAGCAGAGTTTTAAATTCAATGCGAGCAGCCACAGGAAGCCAGTGAAGGGAGAGCAGCAATGGAGTGACATAATGCAAGCTGTGCTGCTGCATTCTGGAACAGTTGCAAGGGCCTGATAAAAAAGGCTTCCAGTAATTATTCCTATAGCTTTAGAATAACTATACTAGGTTCCATTGTGTTTCATGAAATTACTGAATAATACTGAATATCCTCATTTATTATCAGAGTTATCCTTCAGCAACTCAGGTCCTTCTTTTTCCAACATACATTCCTCATGATAAGCTTCTTAGCACCCCCCAAAGGTATTTAAGGCATTTTAGTCAATGAAGAGATTGCCTGCTCAATTACAGACAATATTACCGCTAATCTGTGCTAAAATGTTTTTGTTCAAGGAGTAAACTAAGACTTAACTATGAAAAGTTCTACTTTAATCTCTACAGCAGAGCACACCAGAGTATGTATTTCAACCATTTATCTGACAAATTCAGTCAGTCATGTGAAGAAACATAAACAACAAGCTTTCATTATAAGTTAACCTTATAAGATGATTTATTGGGTATTTATGGGGTCTGTCGCATTTTAGCATACCTTTTTGACAATTAATCTCATTATTGCTACTACCTATAGTTTATATAAAGAGTCAAGATGAAAAGTTTCTGTGACAGCAATAAAGAACCATTATATATTGCAAAGCTTGAATCTTAAGCAGTTACATATCAGCATCAAATAACACCAAAACAAAGCTTCTGTTCTGACCAACAGGAGCAGCCAGGCTTTCTGAGCTGGACACATGCAAAACAGGCCACCATTAATTGGGCCGAAACATTTTAATCCTTATGCTTCACTGAACAATGCTAATGAGAGCTGATGCCAAGCACAGAACAATTTGTAGCGTCTAGAAACTTTAAATGTGACTTTAGAAGTCTATCACTAAACATACATATTAAACAAAAAGATTCTAAACAAACAAAAAAAGATTACACAGAACCTGGTTGCCATATTTTTAACTCTATTAACTCTATATGTGGGTAGGTTGCTTAAAATTACGGTTAGTTTTGATGCAGCATAGTTATACAACTGCTATCATGCAAAAATAAATTAAGCTGTCTGTATAGTTTGGCTTTCAGTTTACAAGACATTACATAGATACCTGAACACTCTCTGTCAAATAGAACACAGCTTAAACAATTAAGGCTTTTGAATAAAATTGATTATTTCATAACCAATGGGTTATCACCCCATTTTACATTGTTAAAAAATGTTACATTGTTAAAATAGAATAAAATGGAAATTTTACCTATACAAGATGTCACATTATTTGTGTTTTTAGACATTTGATCAGTTGGAGCAAATAAACCCGAACCAGTAGAGCTGCATTTTTTTTAAAAATACTATCAAAAACTGTGAGCACAATGATTTTTTAGAAGTTTTTTGTTTGGTAACAAGCATATTGTACTGTGACATGATGTTTCACAATAAAATACAAACTGCTATATTGGCCAGCACTATGTTAAAATATCACAAATACATCTATTATGAAAATTCTTTTTACCACTAGCAAAGAACTCAATGTCATGTGATGGGCTTATCAATATACACATTATTCTTATATAAATCCAATTTTATATTCTCTGGTATTGTAGGCTTGTTTTATTTTAAAATCAGTCACTTGTATAGTTTCCTGCAGCATAACTAATTGCCTAACCTTCAAACTAAAGCCATCACTGAAGCAAAACAGGAATGTATAAAGCCACAACCATGGAGTCTGGGGAAGGAATGTGTGCATGTGACAGACTCCAGACCATTCAGTCCACTTTAACAACCTGCCCTTTCCTCTTGCTCACATACCCACACTTACAGCTCTGTTAAGTGTGCCCTCACGCCTGGCAACCTGTTAATCATTCAAATAAGGGCCCCAATGACATGTTACCTTTCCATACAGGAGAGCAATCAGCACCAGGCTGCCACAAAACAGCCCTGCCAAAGCCCGCTGCCCATGACAATGAAGTAGTGTGTAAGTGTGAGGGGCTGATGTCACAGTGAAAGCATTCACATTTACCCCTCATGAAATAAGAACAATATTTGTTTAGTTACAGCCAGTGCTCTGGCCTGCCATCTCCCGCTGAGAAAAGAATTCAGAAGGCTAACACAGCATTTGTGTTCCTGAAGTAGATAAGGGAGCGTCACATGATGGAGTTAAGCAGTCAAAGAATAAAATATTACACAAAAATCTGTTCCATGTTTTGTGTTGTGTGTGAAGCATGAAAGAATTGTATCTGATAGATGAGAATTTTATAAAATCAACCATTATGTAGACTTTAAAATATGATTTTGTGACTGAAACTAAATTCTTTGTATCAAGTTTGCAGAATGTTGCCTGGGTTATAAATGAATGACTAGATCACAGGAATGCACAAGTGTATGGAAATACCACAACATACTACAATATAAACTCTGAGCATCTTGTGGTCAGTGTAATGGAATCGAGGGTATTTATATATCATTTTAAAGTGATTCCTCATGTCAACATGAAACGTATGTGAAGGTTAAAAGATGTGGTTTTTACACTCATTTATAAGCCTGTGACTTATAGATGAATAGAAAATTAAAGGAGTCTGAGCTTTTCTTTTCTGATAAACTCATTAAGAATTTAAGCTCTGCTCTGATTTGCTGGTTTACAGTAAGACGCCAAGATGATCAGATAGATAGATAGATACTTTATTGATCCCGAAGGAAATTTAGCACAGAAGCAACATGTTGAAACAGCCACAGACAGTTAAAAATAAAACTAACCTCTGGCTTCAAACAGCAAAACCGGATTAAATCATTCAGCATGGCTGCTACTTACAAGTTGTCGTTGAGGTTGTCATGCTATCATGCTAAAGGTGAAACTGCTGCTCAGTGTCAAACACTGAGTGAAGCTGCTCAATACTGTCCAAGATTTGAAAAACTGACTGAGTGAAATGTGCAGAGCGAACTAACAATTCAGTTCTACTTTATATGGTGCTGAAGTTAAACAGCTGTACAAGCTGTACCCTTCAAGGCAGAACAGATGATTCAATTAATAGCCTGGTGATCAGAACTAAGGCCTCATTTAAAGATGAACATCAACCATGCCTGTTGACATGTTTGGTTCCTTGGAAAGACATGGCTAACATAACTTTTACAGCCTGAAATGATAGATTTCTTAATTTTCACTGCAGTTACTTTATTGTCGCATGTAAATTGTAGGGGTGTAAATATTTTAGAGTTTAGACTGTTCAGGCCTGTTTTACTGGCCTCTATTGATAATGCAGGATTTGTATTTAAAGGAGGGAAAGCAGTGTTTGAGGTTCACAGTATGTCAGTTCTATGTCCTGAACTCTCCTTATTCAACTACGCCAACATAAACATAGCTTTCTCTATTCTGTGGCACCTTCAAAGACCACATTAACCAGCTCCAAGCCCCATTACAAAGACAGCATAATTAGTCCTGTTTAAGTTGGAGCAACACTGTATCCAGAAATTTGGATTGTATGTTTCTAAATGTGACACGGCTGCTGCGTCTTGTTACTTGCATTCGGACCGCAACAAAACATTACAACATATAGTTTATCTTAAAACTGTCTTCAAATATCATGATATAGATTTTTCTGCATATTTCCCACCCCTACTGATAAAAGCCTAGTATCAGGTGTCTAAATCTGGGTAAAACAGGAGGTGAAGGGGAGTAGGATCAAGACAGAGGGGGATATTAGAGCCAGTTTGTTTCAGTCTGTTTAATCTGATAAACAAAAATACAAACATATGGAATATATCAATCTATGCATACATATTAAAGGTTTGTTTATTTTCTCAAGACCATGCTTAGACTCAAAATGACCTAGGCTGACTAGATGAAGCAGCTCTTACCTCCATCCATCTCTGTGCTTCTAAACGGGCTGCATCGCAGTCATTCAGAGACTCCTTCCACTCCATCTCACCACCATTAACGCCTGCAGCGTCTTGTGCTTCTGGGTGAAAGGATTTTGCTCCTGCTGAATTGTAATCTCCTTCAACTCTACAGTTTAACAAACTCTGGGAACAATACATCAAGCAGTAAGAAGGGTCTGGTCGGCTTCTCCCCCACATTCCCCCCCAGGGTCAGTACTGGTATTTCAGTCAGTGAGGGGACTGTAACGTCTATTCGCAGACTTGCTATATTCTATTACCTCTAATCTGCGCTAAAATGCGAGACCCGTCACTGAGAGTAAAGAAAGACGTGGCTGAAGTTAGCTTCTTATTCGAATTCCCCGTTCCACCTTAAACTGTGCAGCACTGCCTCACCATTTAAGGTGGAACGGGCAATTCGAATAAGAAGCTAACTTCAGAAAGCAAGCAGTTGAGCTTTTTTAGTAAACTGATAGCAAACACAATACAGTGTTTTTCAGTCAAGGTTTTTTTAGACATTTAATCGGTCTTTGTCAAGAAATGTTATAAATGTAGCCTCAGTCCGAACAGAAACAAACGGTTACCCCGGTACAACCTTACCTGTTCACTGCAGCCTCCACTGCAAAGTCTGTCGCACACACACACCTGCGAAGTTACTTAAGCTACACAAGAACCACATACACACACACCTGTACGTGTCACCAATTCCTGCCGAAGGTTTTATGTGTCGACTCCTGCTCAAATAAATGCTCTCCAGAAAAGTTCAGAACTTACCTACAAACGTAAGCGGCTCTACTGAGTGGCTGTGCTGCAGACACATCCTGCGCCCCCCTGCGGCTGTATGTAGTAATTACACCTCCACAAACAGACCTACATTGAAGCAGCAGTGTGTAAAATTTAGGGGGGATCTATTAACAGAAAACTGTATATAAAACTATGTTTTCATTAGTGTATAAATACCTGTAACTATGAATCGCTGTTTTTATTAGCTTAGAATGAAGTCTTCATAGCTATATATGTGCTGGTCGTCTTCTAATGGAGGCTGCCATCTAATACAGACAATCCACACACCGGCTGTACAGAGTGCGTTTTATGTTTCTATGCTGAAGTAACACCTTTCATTTAGAGGTGCTATAACACCAGTTGAAAGCAGCAAAGGAAGAAAATCCCTTGTCAAAATCACTTACCACATCACATTTAGCAAAAGCTCCATGCATAAAACACCAAGCAGAACATTGTCCAGGTAGGATGATTACTCTTTATCCAAAGCTGTCAGATTCTTGTTATATTCGTGTTATATATCAGATTTCTTGTTCCTCCTTAAACAGTGCAGCATTTACATTCTGGATTCATTCTTAATTTTTGCAGTTTCATCTTAAATGATGGAGCAGCTACATTCTAGCAGTAGTGTTCAGCTTCTTATCCAGCAGCTTCTTGTTCAAATTTTCCGGTTCCACCTTAAATTGGGCAGCATTTACATTCTGGTATTGGCATTCAGCTTCTTATTTACTAGCCTCCTGTGTGATTTTTCCCATTCCATCTTAAATGGTGCAGAAGTTATTATTAACACCGCAACCCCCTTAATGTAACCACAGCACCACTTAAGGTGGCACAGGAAAAACAGCAAGCTTGCAAATTCTTGGAGTGGGGGGTGGTGGGTAGGCTAAGGTGATACTAAGACAAGACAGTATTTGAACTAACATCAAAACACAATAAAAGATTTGAAACACTTGAGTTACCATATTGTATTTAAGATATGAGCATGCTAGGTAGGACCTGGATGATCCTGAACTTCTAGAACACCAGTGCCTGGGAATACTGTTGTGTTGTGAATGTTAATTTTATTTAGCACAAAAAAAACTTAGCAAACCAAAGGATAGTGAGTCCTTACTGTCAACAAAGCAAAAGCACGAGGGAGCAAAATCTGATCTCAGGAAAACGAGAAGTGGTTCAGTGAGTTGCAATACGCAATCCAACCACTAGAGGTTACACACTGCTCCTTTAAATAAAACAGCCTATAAGAGATAAAGGCTATATTAGCCTATATCTGACCACACTATTTTCTATCAGACTTATTATAGACTGTGAATGTGTGGAATCTAGTTACTCCTAATAAAAGTTATGTCTATGGATTGATTTCCATTTATCATGACACCTCAAAAGTATTCATCAACAGCAAACCCAACGATGGGAAACATCACAAATCACAACACGGCATCATTTATAAAGAGCATGATCTTTATTACACCCATATAATTTAATCCAACAAAGCTTTGAACATAATTTTGGAGCATCTGTGCCTTCAACACAACATCCTTTTATGTTTGGAGAAACAGTTACCGTCTTAATTAGAGTGCCAGTACGTGGGACAAAGCAAAGTAGGCAAGTTTACAATGCTAGTAGTAATCAAACAGTCATCTGATATGATTATGTTTTTGTAGGTTTTGCTTGAACACTTGTTCAATTAATCACTCATATTAATGCATCATTGCTTATAGTCTTATTACAGCGAATCAACTGACAATAATCTGTAGCTGTAATAGTCAAAACCTTTAGCAAACATCGGTTTTATCAAAATCTATTCGGTAAAAATGCGCACATTCTAACGTATTCAGCACTTGAGAATGATTGGCAGTTGTTTTCTTTGAAGAAAAAAAAAAAAACAGTGGGTGAGTGGTTTATGCTTTGGAGAGAGCCACAACAGTGAAGCGCAGCTCTTGGGGATCACGTGCCATGAATTTCTTGCAGACCTCTGCAGCATCCTGCAAACAGACAAAACAAAAATCTGAAATACATCACTGAGAATTATGAAACTCAAAAACCAACAGCTTCCCTATAACCACTAAATACGCTGGGTCCAAAAGTTTGTAGACACCTTATCCAGTGGCTCTTCAGAAATCAAGGGTATTAAGTAATTTTCACCCCTATGATCCAGTAACTTAACTTTTCAGGGAAGGCTTTACAATAGATGTTGGAACTCTGTTGTGAGGATTTAATTGAATTTACTGAGCACTGAAGTTACTGCTGGAGTGTATAAACACCTCAGTGTCACTGCTGGACTGAGAATAGTCCAACATCCAGCCAACAGTGTCTTGTGAGCTGCATCCTCTGACCACTTATGAAGAACTAGAGGACGAGCAACCCAAACTGTGCAGCAACAGATGAGGCATAATCTCTGACTTTACATCTACAAGGTGGACCAGCAAGTGGGCAAGGAGTGGGCACAGTGTTTACAAACTTTAGCAGCACTGCTGCGTCTAATCTACTTATACCAGCACAACATATGCTAACACACTACCACCACCACCACCACATCAGTGTTGAGAATGACCCACTACCCAATTCATACTTGCTCTGTAGTGGTCCTGACCCTCGAAAAACAGAGTAAAACTAAGTAACAAAGTATTTAGAGAACAGAAGGACTGCAGTCTGTAATTGTAGAACTACAAAGTGCACATGGCAAGTTCAGGTGATAAAATAATCAGATATCATAGAAAAAGGTGGTGATTTTAGTGTTCTGGCTGATTTTAAAGTAGATGAAGACTTTAGAATACAGAATAATGCTGTAAGTAATGATGCTGGACTATATTCACCTCAAGAAAACTGTCCTCTGTGGTTTTCCCATGAGCAATTGGAAAGGGTTTTCGTCCATCTGCAGGGTCATATAAAATTCAGTATAAAAGGTTTTACGTTTCTTATGCAGTATACACAAAGCACAAAAAACATCTGATTTATTGAGCTGCAAACGCGGAGTGACAGGATCTGTTTCAAGTGAATTCACTGTATTTAATATTCAGTTACTTACCCAACTCATATAAATGCCCTTCAACATTCACAAAGGCAATAAAATGCAAGTCCACCTTTTCATCTAAACCTGGAGCCTGTTGGAAAAGCAGTGTTAAAGTCAAATTTAGATGATTTCCATTTTTATCTATCAAAGAAGAAAAAAAAACTCATACTAAATGTTTCTGACATTATTGTGATCCCCACACCAAATGCACCCCACTGATAAAGATGGGTTAAAATTTTTAAAGAAAAATATCAGTAGTTAATTTGCAATTTGGCCAGTATCACACTGACCATATTAGAATTATTCATTAGAACAGAACTCGAATTAACCACATGTGTTTGTACACAGCGGAATTTGACCTCCGCATTTAACCCATCCGTGCAGTGAAACACCCATATATATCACACTAGTGAACACACACTAGGGGGGCAGTGAGCACACGTGCCCGGAGCGGTGGGCAGCCCTATCCACGGCACCCGGGGAGCAGTTGGGGGTTAGGTGCCTTACTCAAGGGCACCTCAGTCGTGGCCTGGGGGATCCCAGGGATCGAACCGGTGTCCTTACGGTCACAAGACCGGATCCCTATCCTTCAGGCCAAGACTGCCCCATAAAGAGTCTGGGAAGGTTCCATATGAGATGACTATTCTTTAATTCTTGCCTGAAAACGTCCATATCCACTGTTAGGGCAATAATTATATACAACAACCAGAGCTGTAGTGAATCTGCCTGAAAAAGCATGCCTATTTATTTTTCATCCAAAAGTTTCGCCAATGCTAAGATTATTTTCAAAACTCTAAAAAAAAAATCTAATCAAATCAGGTTTCCGTCCACTACCATTCTGATTAGGGGAAGCATTAAAACAAACAAGATGGAGAGATTTAACTCTGTTTCTGCTTTAATTACAAATCATTGTTACAGACATCTGCCATGTTTTTATGACAGGGCAGCTCAGACACACTGGGCAGAACGAGAATCAGGGCTGAAATCTCCATGCCACCCCGACAAAGTCCACTTTTCTAAAGCTGAAGCTGAATTTCCTGTTACTTCTTCTTCAATTCTGGCACCATATAAGGCAGAACGAGAAAATCAATGAGAAACTCAGAAGCCAACTTTAACCTCATTTCTCCTTGCATCTGAGAGCGCACTTGAGTAATTCAGGGAGTAAGTTTTTAAACAAGCTTTGGATTTGCCAACTTTCAAACAGCTTGGCACCATGATTGTACAGTCTGTAGGGCCAATTGTCAGATAAGACCAAAAAGAGCTTCAGAGTATGTTTGGCATAAATAGAAAGCTGCTTATGCAGACAAAAGCCTTGTCACCACTTGGCCCTGACAACGTTGTTAAGATAAATGGCATCTTAGCGTCTGTGCAGTACCAGAAGGACGCATATGAAAATCTGTCTGCTTCTGTCAAACAGCGATCGTGGCTGGATCTTCCAGTAGGACAATGATCTAAGTCACAGATCCAGATCCACACAAAAATGGCTTAATGATCACAGAACAGGTTTCAGACCAGGGCATCAAAGTTATCAGACTTAAAGCACACTGAAAACCTTTGGAGTGAGCTCAATAGGAGGGTACAAAAGAGAGGACCAAGGACCCTGGATCTGGAAGGTTTTGTATTGAGGAGTAGTCTCGGATCAGTGCTCGGCATCCTTTAATCTAATTAAGCACTATAGGGAAAACTCCTTGCTGTTATGTTGGCAGTACCAAACACTAACTGTAAAATCTTTACATATGCACACTTTGTTCAGTTGCATATTTCCACCAGAGAGGTCGTCAAATTTACCAAAGTTAGGAAATGCCACTTAAAAGGAAAATATGTTGTGGTACACAGAGGTGTTCTGGACATTCACAGTTACCGATTGTATGAGTAGCACATTAGTTAACTCGAAAATAAAAGCATTGTTGAAATTAACATAAAATAAAAAGCCATGTAATACAACAACTTACTTACATACGACTTATTTATTTCCTATTTTTGAACCATTTTAATGAGTAAACGAAACAACAAACAAACCTCTGTTTGGCCCTCCTGAGCACTTGACTCATGTGTTACACGGATACTCTGCAATTGATAAAAAAATATACAAAATGTTTTAAACAAATGTTTTCAACAAAACATTGAACAACATTCACATGCACAACATTCCTATATAGTCCTATACAAAAGGACTATATAGGAATGTTGTGCATGTGAATTACATCAAATGGCAAATCATTTCCAAAGCTTTTATAACTTCCAAAGTAAATAGTAAAAAATTTTAAACAACCTCATCTTTTTCAAGGAAAGTAGCTTTTTCCTCTGGGCTCATCTTAGAAGACTGTACTATAAATGCCTTCAATGGTGAGTCTGGGTCTGCAAAATAATTTTCAATAGTTAAACAGTTGTTTACAGGCCAAATTAATCATCAAATAAAATAAATCAATATATAGAATGTTACACACAAAGGGTTTTATTCCAAAAGAAATTACAGACAATAGTAGAATTTTTCAAGAAGTGCTGTCAGGAGTGGGCTTTACACATACAACAAATACCAGTCCTACATTATGATAAATACCACCATTATTAGATAAAAAAAAGTGTTATATGTTATATGTCAGCTGTTATTCTTTTCCAAACGTATTACATCTAAAACTGTAGATTTGTGGAATAAAACAATTCATATATTATACATAAAACCAAAAAGATTACACTGCTTTTGAATTCCAAACACTTAATTACATTAAAAAGTCACCTGAGAGCTCTGAACACTGACACTCACCAAACTCAAGATGCCCTAGATTATTTGCCACTGCATGAATCAAGCCTATTGTGCCACAAGCGTTTCCAATGGTTTGTTTCATGAAGTACACCTCTGATGACACTTCCTGCCCCTGTGCCTTAATCTTGGCTTCCTCCTCCAGTCTAAATGATTCATACTGTAAAAACAGAAAAGACATATAAAAATTATACAACCCCAGGATAAGGTGGGATGGTGTATGATGGGATGGTTACTATGAGTAAAAAAGAAAGCAGTGACTTTTTAAATCCAGTTTGACTTTGATTGACCCACACGCCTCTGCTGCCAAAAGTACTTTGCCTTCTGTAAGGAATACTGGCATGAGTGCAAAGGTTACAACTTCCCTCGCAGGCAGAGCTAACAGCAACAGGCTGACGGGTTGTACAATTCTTTAGAAAATTGTGGCAACAATTAATTCATGTTTGAACTAAGTAGCATATGCATTCAAATAAATACGGTAAAAAAAGAGGCTGTGTCAAACACTAACACATTTCTTTTTGAGTATAAAGTAGAACAGCAACACAATACATTTGTTATACAAAGTCGAGTCACAGTATTATGAGCTAATATCCAGAGTAGCTGTTGTGTGCAGCATGGACAGCAGGCAGACAGGCTGTTAGACTCAATAAGGTCCTGGTAGGCACGCTACCACCTACACGCTGCTGCTGTAGAAAGTGGTCATAATAAATGTGATTGAGTATAGTTAATGATCAGATTCAATATATGGCTGCTGTCCAAAGAAAAACGTACATCTCTATATGCTCACATAAGCAGTTTCATACAAATAACTGTTTTAAATGTATACGGACTTCGATCATTGTTTACTTCAGGAGTCTTGGTAACACATTGTTAACACTAACCACACCATGTGAAGGCTGTAATTTAGCCTCACTTACTCTCACTGCGAGACAGCTATATACTGTGTCTGCACATCTGTGTATGTTTCTCTGGATTTTTTTTCAAACCTCTGTAGTCATCACTTCACATCCTGCCAAAAACACTTTTAATGCTATGGCATCAGATTTTCTGTTTTTCTGTTTTGCCTACCACCATCTTTATTTATTTATTTTTTTGCAGTGTTGTTGGAAGGGGTCTTGTATGGCTATATGGGTTCTATAAACTCCCTGGTACCCTAGTCCTTTACTGTCCAGCTGATTCTCACATTGCCTGGCCTTCACCATACACTGCTCTAGTATAGGCATTCCAGTTACGCCTTTTCTTGGCTAGACTGAGTTAGACTGCTAACATGATCGGTACATGCCAGATGTATGTAAAGGTAGATTAATTGGGGTTACCTCTTTACTGGGCACTATGTGTAATGTGAGAGATGAGACCGATTATGTGTACAGTAAAAGGACCTATGGGTTATCCATGACCATGATCCACATTTGACATGACACATTGATGTCACAGCAGCATAATTCTATCACCTGAAAAATATTGCAGTTACACCCTACCATGTACAGCAGGAGAAAGAAGGTGACTCGTGCTTTTGTCTGAGAAACCGGTCACACCAGACTGATGCAAACAGCGAGTGCCTCATTAAACTGATCTCAATAAACTCAAACGTACTGTCTCTGGAATCACTAGACTCACCAGAAGCAGCGACTGAGGAAATCAAAGAACCTCATGCAGGCTCTAAATCTACATAAAAATGTATTAATTGACCAAAGCTTTCAGGCATTTTCAATGGCTATCCTCTGGCCCTCACTTAAACTAAGCTAAGGGCCAAGTTAATGTGATAAATCCAGTGATGGCAAAGTAGTCTGAAAGATCTGGAGGAACTGAAGAAATTAAAAGATGGATCTCTGATATTTTGTGTTCTCTCACTCCATTCATAGTTAAACAAGAATGAATGACTTAACCACTAAAATGTTGGGCCCACAAAACTCAACACATGATGATGCAAATGTAAATAAAAACAGAATGCAATGTAATTTAAACACATACAAATATATCATTTAAAAATGGTTCAAAGACAACGTATTAAATGCTGAAACCGTGAATTTTTAAATAATAGTATTTTGATTTGATGGCCTTTGAGAGCTGCCGGTATTCCAGGCAATTCTGTTGTAAAATACAAAGCTTCTGGGGGTCAGGTGAAAGATGGAGGTTCCCTATCAGCTGTGCACTCAAAGTGCTTCTAAGATAAAGCAGATGTTATTCACATCTTAAGAATGAACATATTTACAGTTAAATACATATTCATATATTTAGGAAAGGCCCTCAGCTCCCGATTTCTTTGCAGGCAAATTGACTGATGGGTAACTGTATCAGCCTTTGTAATTATGTCCCCTGGAGCTCACACTGTACGAAACATGCAAACACATTTCCAGCACTCCATTAACCAAAGCCACAAAATAAACAGGATTGTAAAATGACAAACTTTGAAGAACCAAACACATCTTAAAACAAACACATCAGCTGCCGATTTAAATAGCAAATAACTAAATAACAAACTAAATACAATAAAGCTATGACTTTTTGATGAAGGTGTAGCGACAGCATTTGAGTTATCTATTAAGTAACACTGCGATACAGCTAAATATAATAAATTGATTGATTAACATTTGGGAATATCATAACACACTTTCAGAATATACAGAGGGATGCAAGTTTAATAGTTTGAAAGTAAGTTGCCATTTAAGCAGACATAAAAAGTGGTTTGGGAAGGACAGAATTCAACAAAGGTCAATGTGACTTGGACCAAAATCTCAATTGAGATTTCAATAAAATTAAAGGTTTCAAGGATATTTAATATACATTCTACCCTAATAGGAAAAGTCTGCCAAAATTTCCCATTTTAACCACTTTCCTCAATTTGCAAGGTGGTTTGAAGGTGCACAATAGTCACTACAGTTTGATGAAAGATTGCAGAAAAATAAACATTCTGTCTTTGATTTATAATTGATTGTATTTATTATAACCAGAGACATAAACTAACAAGGCTATACATGTAAACGTTTATTTTGGGTTGACTTTGTTTCAGCCAAGCCTGTAATGCAGTTTACAGAATATTAATTAGAAAGGAAAAAGATTTATTTTTTCTAACTAACTAATTTAACTAACCCACCAATATGCACCAGTACAGGAACACTGTGTTGAACATTGTACATTTAAACATCTGTTATTACAAGAGCTGATGCTGACATATACATATACACTTATTTTGCTGAGAATGACTAATGCAGTAAAACAAATAAAATCCTGAGATTTAGCCCGGCAGCCCAAAGTCTCCTCAAAGTATTGCTCTTATATTGTGTAATAAAGACACAATTAAATATTGGGGTCAAATAATCCATCATATATAAACATCTATGTGACAATTTCTTTAAGAACAATTATCTGCTGACGCGATATTATTCCATCACCATGTGTCCCCAGAAAATTGTCTAGCTCAAGCTATCCACCAACATCCACCATTAACCTTCTATGGACACAACAGTTGTTTCAGTTTCAGTCCTACCTTCTCGGTCACAGGGAAGAGGAGGAGAACAGCACAAACAGGCCTTGGCACCAGCGTGAGGAGCTCTGTGTCCAAACCATAAACATCTCCAAACTGCCAGGTAGTTACCAGGCCCAGCTGGCGTAAAAACTACAAGACATAATGGTTCATAGAAGACAGAAAAATGGTTCAGACAGAATTGTAGGAGATGTTTAAAGGGAAATTTATCTTTCACCACAGATTTTTCTATATTTTTACATAGCGTTATGATTGTGATGTAGACAAATGCAATTAATAGTAGTTAGCCATCAAATGGTTTGTTGTAGAGATACTCAAATCTCTCTACAGCGGTGGTGGTAGGAACCAGGAGTTGTGACATCTACAGCACAAATACAGCCATTTTGTTTATTATCGGAAACCACCAGTAAACCTACACATCTTCTGAATATTGTATATTGTTGCTGTCCAACAAAAAACATTTATCTCCATTTTATTGATTTTTTTTTTGCCGACATAATTTTGTATCATCATCTTGTAACAGTTTACACTGTGTGAAAACGCATCACGATTACATTTGTGATAAATGGACCAATACAAATGCTTCAAGATAGCTTGGAAAAAAAAATCATTCTTACATTAAAAGTAAAGATATTTTTTCTCCTGTAAAGTTGCCATTTTGAAGATACTTGTTTTTCTCTGGACAGCAGCGGTATGTAACAAATATGTTGATGTGGGTAAAAAGAAAAAAGAAAAGGAACATCTGAGAAAATAAGTTTCTTTTGCCTGATAACGCCCTGCACCAGGAATGGTTTAAAATAAGTGGATTAACAAGATATTTTAGACTAAAGAAATTGCACAATATTCATAACCATTTTGTGTAATAACTTGTCATTTAATTAGGTACAACAATCATTTCATTAGATTTTGGGAATTTTGGGAAAACATGGGTGGAGCTGCCCTTGACCAAGTCGCAGAGCGCTAGAATGCCAGTCATGGTCATTTCTACCAAGAATGTGAGAACAAGAGGAGAAGAGAGAAGCCAATCTGCAGTCACTTCAGTGAGATATCATACATAAAGCAAGAGACAAGAACCAGATACCCTGAGACAGCACAAACACATTTGACTCAACTCGTTTGACTAGACTTAATTCCGGGACAGGAGAACTCCAACCCCAAGTCAAGATATCTACTCACTTGGTTCATAACCTGAAAAGCAGAGACAGAGAAACAAATCAGTTAACATTGATAGCTACGTTAGAAAGTCTGGAGACAAGCCGTGAACTAGCATGCAGTGTTGTTTTTAGCCGCTGAGCTACTAAATGACTCATGAGGAGAGAATGATGCACTTGCTAGCGAACTCAATAGAAGTAAAGGCAGGCATACTTCTGGATTCGCCTCCAAAGGCAACCAGCGCTGACCCTCCATTTCAAACTACGGTTCTGCGACTTCTTCAACCAAACAGAAAGACAATCCACCCTCGACCTGCAAAGAGGATCTACCGGCGTTAACGTTAGCTGTCTTGATAGCTCAGAAATCATATGGATGATAAAATGAGAATGAACCAGCAACGTACGCGTCCGGTGTACATGTCTTCAAAATAAAAGTCCAAACAAATTAAAGTTTACTTGTTTGTGAAGTTCCAGTCACAAATGTAATTTTATAGATTTTACAAAATGTTAAAATAAAATTGTTCCCGTGATTTATGTTAATATTGGACTGGTGTTCCAATACAGCATAAACAGCTTATTTCTTTCTTAGAATCAGTTTAACTGCTGCTTGTCCAGCAGGAGGCACCAGTTAATTCAGACACTAATGTTAAATATGAGGTGGAGTAGCCGAAGCAGCGTTTGGAGCTTCCGCGGGATTGTTTGGGTTTGAAATCGAGACTGTGCTGGAGACTTTAATTAAAAGCTTAACGCAACTCGACATGCACCTCCTAGAAAATATCTAGCTAGAGTGCACGTAAAGTGACTTTAAGTTAGTGTAAAATTCGCTTTTAAGATTAAATGTATTCATCATATCACTGGTGAGTACTGGCGAGAGTAACGTACGAACTTCGCTATGCTAGCATCTAACAGCAAACTATATCGATATCTAGTTAACTGTGTTCAGAGGTGATAGTTATATAAACGAATTCAAACAATTAAACAACATGTACTTTTAAGTACTTGGTGGGCTGCATTCTGAGGTTAGCTTCTTATTCGAATTGCCCGTCCCACCTTAAATAGTGCAGCTGTTTCAATGTAACTGCTGCATTATTTAAGGTGAAACGAGCAATTCTAATAAGAAGCTAACTTCAGCTACGTCTTCAGATTTCAGATTTACGGTCAATGCTGGGTCCCATAAGTCCAGACCTAAAAGTCAAAACATAGTTAGTTAGCCAGCTATCGGTTTAAACATTAACAACCTGTTTAATGTTAATTTGTGATGTTAGCGATTAATAACTTCGCTAACAGTAACTACCTTTTTTGCAGTTTTTGCTGAAATGACACTTACAGGGATGATGGAGAAGAAACAGAGGTCGATCAAGCAGACTGCTGCCAAGATAAAGACAAAAATTCATAGTAAGATTTTAATTGTCATTGTTAAAACACTTCTATAACACGCTACAAAGGTTTCGTTGCAGGCTGTACAATAGTGTGTGGGAGTCAAAGACTCAGAACTGTCACTAGCTACTAATAATTTTTCAAGCATCAGGAAAAAAGCAGAACACACAACTGCACATAAACATTAAAAAGTAAATATAGTAGTAGATTGTGGCCACTTTTTGCTTTTATTGCAGCTCCCTTTGTTTTCATGACACTAGAAATTCTTTAAAGAAGTCTGGAGGGATATTTCTCCACTCCTCTGAAATTCACTCTTAGAACATGATTGCATATTCTGCTTCCCATGATAATCAAGTGAATTAAATCATGCCAAACACATTTAGTGATCTTGAGGTTGGTCATTCCCTGAAAACACCATTGTCTGTAATTATTTTATTAATGTTGTTTTGTGGATTTCCTGTCACTTTATTTTATTGTTATTTTCCTCCTTCTAATGAAGGTTGATGGTCTTATATCTTACCTCTTTAAATGGCCAGTATGACTGTAAATTAAATAAATGAAAAGTGGTCTCTAACCACTATACCTTACCTGAACAATTCCTAAGGCCACAGATGTTATCTGACCTTTTGTTCATTTGTGTTTCAGATACATCATCATTCTTCAAGCTCTCTTTGAAAACTAACAACAAGGCTCTTGCCCTTGCTCTGGCAGCTCAGAAGCAGAGAACCAGGCAATTGGAGACAGAAACTGTGTGTTTGCAGAAAGATGTGCAGGACTTGAGGTTTGAGCTTGCAATCCAGCGTCATAAAAACAAGCAAATGGTGAGTTCATGTAGGTAACAAACAAAGAGCGGGCACTGTGTTTGTGTGTGGTGTTTAAAAAAAAAAAAAAAAAAAAAAAAAAAAAAATACTAGCGTAGCAGTTACCTGTCCAGTTCTCTTCATTTATGTGGAAATGTTAATTTCTTTAAAAGCTCTATGTTAATTTGTTATTTATGACAGTAAATATCTTTTTTCAACTCTTTAGTTTACCGTTCTGCGCGAGTTTTACAACAACTCCATCAACTGCATGGCAAAGGCAGTTGACCTTATTTCCAAAGAAGAGGTAACGCTTCGTTCATCAGTCAGTATTTAGCCTTTGTACAATTTATGTATTCATCTTTGCAGGGCTGCTTGTAATAAAGCAACAATTACTGTTAATTATGTATATCTTTTTCTGTCCTAGGCATCTCTCAGCCTGGACACACAGTTAAGTGAAGGTATGAACATTTATTATATAAAAAAAAAAAATAGATACTTTTTGAAATTTAACCGATAAACATCCAATAGTACATGTAACAGATGTCTACAAATGCTAATGTTAAAACTAATGTAAAAAGTATTGTTTATAATGGGTCTACTCAGATCTGAATTTTATATTACTATTAATATCTTTCCTGGTTCACTTCAGCTTTTTGTTTATTTTAATGTTTGTTTGTTTATAGATGCTAGTCAATCTGAGAAAGATGAGAATGAATTGTTTCCTGAGCAAAGGAATATGACCAGTCCATCCAAATGTTTGGAGCAGGAGCTTGTACTTACAACAGCTGTTGATGTCTCAGCAGTGAATGATCATCTGCCTCGTCGCTGTTCAGTCAAAAGCATGGCTCATCTTCCCAGTCCAGAAAAAGACCACGCAACACCACAAATGACTCTGTATGACTCAGAAATGGAAATGACTGTAGTAGACAATGTTGCTGAAATTGTCACTGTTCAGACAAATCCAAAGACAAGCTGTGACGAAGATCAGGAAAGATGTGGAAAAAGCAACAAGTCTTGCTTACTGAAGAACAGAGACAGCATTATGTCTTCTAAATGTGACACACAAGTAGATTCAACTTCCTTGAACTATATATCTGTGTGTCCTCCTGCAGAAGCAGCCACTAAAGCTGAAGCAAGCATGAATACATGCATCTTTACTAGCAGCAGGAAAGAGCAGAGTTTAAGTAGAGAAGAGCAAGGAGAGGCCCTGTGTGGGGCAACAGAATTAGTCACTGCACGCAGAAAGACTCATGTAACCTCTCGTAGTGCTAGAAGTAACAAGCGAACACACAATTCGCAGAAGCACACTGAAGGTAACTTAGATGCTAGGAAAACGTACATAGTCTCTTCACACTCCTCAAACTGTGTTTCCAGCAGTAATGATTTAGAAGACTATTTTAGTGACCTGCAAGCTCCATGCAACGAGAAAGTAAATAAGCAAAGTTCTCATGATATTGCCTCGAGTGATATACGCACAGAAAGTGAGGATGAGGCACAAGTTGTGAACAAATCCCCGAAAGTAGTCACAAACCAAAGGAAAACGTTTGTAATCTCATATAAGTCAAGATCAAATAAGAGCCGGAAGTCCAGGGTTCCTTCTCTCAGCATGGACCAAAATACATCACATATGAAGGAGAGCACTCACTCTGTTTACAGTGATGCTCACGTAATGGAAATCTCTGTTCAAGCAGAAAAACATAACAGCAGAATATCTGCACAGTCGCTCTTTCAGGCTGAGGAACCCAGCACAGTGAAAAACAGAGGAACGTATGTGATCCATGCAAGTAAGGTGTCTGTCTACAGTGGCACTCTGAATGATGCAGTAGACATTCAAGAAGATGCTAGCTGTGGAGAAATGGCAAACACAAGGATATCAAATGATGAAAATTCACAGCACACGGTGCTCATTGAGAGCCCACCAGAAGAGCAAGAGGTGTGTGCTCCTGTGCTGGCGAAAGCTAGCAATGACAAAAAGCTTTTAGAAAATTCCTCTCAGCTTTCTCCAAAAGGACACCTTAAATCCAAGGACCCCAGACCAGGGGTGAACATGAAAGTAAATAAGAAAAAGGTTGCAGCAAGAGAAAAAAGTAATGCTTCAGGAAAGAAAAAAGGATTAAACTGTAGCTCCACCCAGAATGTTAAGATTTTGGCAGCAGTATTAGCAGGTCCGGTTGACGGTAACAATGAAAAAGAAAACAGTACTTCCAATACTGAATTACTGCAGTCATCAGTAGCACAGATTTCTACTCTTGAGGCGTGCTTCAGGAAGGCACCTAGAAAGAAAACAGGAAATGCGAACAGCATTCACTCAATGAACTTTAACAGTGATACGAGTACTATCGATGATCTTGGCAATGGTCTGAGCGATACCTGCTTAAGATCTCAAATTAATGGCCACAAGAGCAAATGCAGAGACACATATGTGGTCCCCTCAAATTGCGATTTGTCCAAGGAAAAGGAAAAGAGTATGATTTTCAGCCAAGGCTCTGAAGATAGTATGCTTACGAATGGAGAAAGTGAGATGTCTCTTGTTGCAGACGAAAGGACATTTATTCCTCATCACAGCATTGACAACCAGTCAACCCCAAGAAAAACTGAGCATCTCAGGCAGGAACAAAGTGAATTGTTTACTGAGGATAGGCCCCCCTGGGAATCCCTAGAGTTTGGTTCTGCTGATATTTATAGTTGTGACAGTCCTGGCACTGCCCCAAGTCCCTCACCAGACATCTCCTCTCAAACAATGGACATTTATGAGGAACCTGGGTGGAACATGAAACAACAAACCCCAGGTAAACCAGTAGGTCTGGCATGTGTATTGTTATTAAAGACTTATAAGTTAGGCTGAGAGTTGTATTTAACCTGCAGTTAATGTTTTTGTCTTCAAGTTGTAGATGAGAGGGCAATAAAGAGTTTAACAAACACAGACTTGACAAGTAATGCATCAGGTCGAACCCGCCGAAAGGCAACCAACGTGTCCTACAAGGAACCTACTCTTAACTGGTGAGCACTGTTTTGTTTTTCATATTGTTCATTTTTGAAAATGTTGCACCAACCAGTTTGACTTTTTTCACCCAATTCTACATTCACAGCAAAATGAGACGTGGGGACAAGTTCTCTGACACCCGATTCTTAAGTTCTCCTCTGTTCAAGGACAAAAGGAAGAAACGCATTAAGAAAAATAATGTGTAAAACTTCTCATTGTCACTGTTGTTTTAGTGCTTATTTATGCTTTCCAATAAAGTTTTAAGTTTCTTTTATTTTGAGTTCCCTTGATTGACTCACCTCATCCCCATTTCCCAATGAACAATGAAAGAAAAATACATCTCTGCCGTGGTTGCCATGGTATAATTGTTGAGGTTAGACTGTGAATGAATAATTCAGAATAGGCTGTTTACCTGATACGTCTCCTGTTGCTGGGGAGTAGGAGTGTCTCCTCTGTACTATACACAGTACACAACAAGCGTTTGGAGTTGGAATGCCTATTTATATTTCTTGTATGTGTTAGTTGCCTTCAGGAGCGTTTGGTGAGTTTATATGTTTGTCATGTGTATATATTTTTCTGTTTAACTAAATGATTTAAAAGCAGTTTAGTTATGACTTTTATATTACTTTAGTTTATATTACTTTTCCTATCCTTGTCAAGCCAAATTGGTGTTTCATATTTATGTTGTATAATGTTGCCCTGCAAAAAGATTAACCAAGAGGAGAAGCGAAGAGAGAGTAAAATAGAATAGATGTAGAATGTTGTTTTTATGTAAATTAAAGAGTGCTGTTTCTTGTGTGGTTTCAGGTTTTGTTTCAGCGTATATATTTGGAAATAAATGCCTTTCAGGACTCTAATTGTGTTATTTATCTGAAATAAACATGGCAATCAGGCGATTAAAGCGAGACCTTGAAGCCCTGCTGTAAGTCCTTCACAAGTGTCATAACAGTACTTGTGTGTGATTATAGCTAAGCCTAAATAAAAACTGTTAATCTTTATCTCTCTGAACTATCTTCATACAAACAGCTCATGGAAAAGTTTTTTTTGGACACAGTCAACTAAATGCAATGTGTCACTATAATAGCTGTGTGTGTCTTTCTTATATTATAAGCGGAGAATATATTGGACAAAAACTCAAGGAAAATGGCTTTGATCCCAAAGGCAAAGGTACTTCTTCATTGATGGATGATCTGGTAAGCTAGTATTGTTTAATTTAAAATGAAGAAATAAGAGAAATAATGAACAACAATATGGAATGTTATGTAGTTACTGGATATGCAGGTAAACAGTTGTAAACCACACTACGTTTTACTTTGTTTTTCTTCTTGGGTTCAGGCATAACTAATGTTTTCTCAGGATGTGTTTTAACTAGACCAGTCAGCTCATACAGTGGTTCAGGTTAGGAAGCAATAATGCAGAAACTGAAAAGAAACTAAAATAATCCTGGAACACCAAGAAATGCTGCCACATCAGAATTTGCAGTTATTATTAAACAACACACACCTGCTTTTAAGCATTCTTTGCCAAGAATACACTGTACATATGTTTTCAACAAACACTATTTTAGACAATGGCACATTTTCTTTGTGAGGCTCAACGAAAGTAAAACAATCTGCAAAATATAGGGTGGCTTTTGTTTCTGATCTGACCTTTAGGTTCTAATAAATAAATAAGCTTCTTTTTGTGTGTGTCTTTCCTGTATCTATACAGGCTCATTATGATTTAGCTGTAGGTGTGGCCCTGTGGTGGCTGGAAAAAGAAGATTTAAAATGTGAAGTTGAGAATGAGCTTATGTGAGTATGTGATATGGTTTAGTGTGGGGAGTTTTGTTTGATTATTTAAAAAATGAACTCTTCTCCACAGTTGAGTCACATTATTATGGCCACTTTCGATATCAGCTGCACATAGGTGGCAGTGTTATGGTCTGGGAAATGTTTTTGTGGAATTATCTGAACCCACTCACCCATGTGGAAGAATCTATCAAACGATAAAGGTGTAAATTCATCCTTGCAGATCACGTATACCCTGTCTTGACTGTGTTGACTGTCTTCTCTGAGGCAGATGGGATCTTCCAGCAAGATAAAACATCACCTATAAATGTCATGCCTATAAATGTCCAACATTGGTTGGAGGAGCTGACCAAGACTTCCAAGTACTACCCTGAACCGCTAATTCCACAGACTTGAACCAAACTGAGCATCAATGGGACCACCTCGATGGTCGTGTTCGCTCTAAGGATTCTCTCATAGATCCTCTAGCAGCTGTGGGATGTACTAGAGTCAGTATGGCTCCAGATACCTGTGACAACCTACCAGGACCTTATTGAGTCTCCCAGCCCATCTAGCCACTGTCCATGCAGCACACAGTGGTTATTCTGAATATTGGCTGGTGGTCATAATAATGTGACTGTGCACTCATCATATGTGTTATTAAGCAATGAACTGTCTTTTCAGAGGAATCATCAGTCCTGGCCTTAGTGAGTATCCCAATCGACAGGAAAGGGAGGCTATGATCCTTTCTTCATTTGCAGGGATGCTTTTGGTAAGCTTGTTAGGTAGGGGTTGTATGTAATGTTCAATGTACATTAAAGTGCATTGTTTAAGTGTATGTGCATATTTTTATATCTTTGTTTCTTTTTATTTTAGAATAGTTTACCTTTAGAAGATATCATGTCTCTGTATAGCTGCAAACCATCGGCTTCAAGCCCTCATCAAGGCACTAAAGTAAAGGGTTTTTTTTATTATATTATTGGTAAAATCATTCTTATGTATATATTGTGACGCATTGTTCATCTTTCTAAAATACTGTATTTAAATCAGTCATTGCCCAATTTACTTCCACAGGGCAACATTGTTCACCCATTCTCCTTATCCTATCACCCATTTGCCATGCTCAGTTCATATAAGGCAGTAGACCAATCAAGAAAGCACAGTAAGTGTATGATGTTTAGCATGGCCCTTTCTCAGTTATTCATTGATATGCATACATGTTAATGTTATTATAAGCATCAGGGCACATGGCTGCTCTTTTTCTATTTTTAGCACAAATGCTAAAACGCTGGAACGCTGAGCGTAATAAAGGAGCATCTACACGACTGGAAAAGGAGAAAAATCCCTCTGTAACCCCTTCCTCCTCATCATCTTCTTACAGTGTGAGTCTTAAAGAGCCTAGAGCATTAAGTGCATAATAAATAGATTAGCTTTTTCTCAAATGAGCTTTTCCTTATTGTTATATATTCAGCATATATTTGCCATACAATCCAGGCCTTTCACTAACTAGCTCTTGAAAATTTTCAAATTTATAATGTATCTCGGGTAGTGATTGATGGTTCTCTTTGTCATGTACAGGACAGTGAGGATTCTCTGCAAGAACAAACAAAGAACTATGAAGGTTCTCAGGAATCTCTCCAGGACTAAAGACTATTCAACCAGCAGCTACCCTCATGCCATTGTGTTAATTCTACTTTTTAAAGCTACAGGATAATGTTACACTGTTTCTGGTGATTAATTAATGTATGGGTCTTCAAGACAGCTCATGTACACCTTTAGATTGTTTATGTTGTCTACATCTGATATTTAGTAATTGCAATTATTTTGTATCTGTGTACTGTGAAAACACATCATGAGTCTAATTCTGCTGCTGCTTTGATACATTCAGCAATCAGTTATCTTTTGTTACAAAGCAAGAAAACAAATACAATGTTTATCCTGATAAGGTTTCGGTATAATACACTCTGAATTACAATAATTATGAATACAGTCTGAATTCTGAACTTTAACCTGTGTTGCTGTGTTTCACCTTTGGGTCATTCCTCATTGGGGTGGGTGATATTATGATATAAGATATTTTATACATCACAATATGTATCACAATAGATTTGACACACAGACACAATGCTTCAGTAGTGCCTACTAACAAGAACTCTGGGTACATGTTTAACATTTCATGTGCTATACTGCTCTATGTCCAATTAAACAACTCTAATTAGCCTCTATTAATAAGGAACTGTGCAGGTCTATGTGTTAATGATATCCACGATAAGCTTAGAATAGTTCATCATTACAACATTTATCACAACAGTAGTAAAATATTATTGTATTGCACATCATTAATTCCTCACCAACTGACCTGCAGCTCCAGTTATGTGATGGTTTTCCATAATAAAATCAAGCAAAAACTGTAATGTAGCCATGCAAAGTGTTGAACCTGTGGTGTAAATACTTTTTAGATCAGACAGTTTCAGAGTGTTTGCACTATCATGGTCTAAATCACATCCTAAATGGTGACTTTAACTGCTTGTAGATTGTCTGAAATACTTATTAGACAGAAATACAAATATAGTTTAATTTTTATTTATAGGACAATTTTTTCTTAAAATTGTGGATCCTTCAGCCAACGTATTTATTTTTTGCAAATTCAGGTTTTATGTAATATTTCTACATTTCTGTCAGTACAATAAATTATTTATTAATGCATACAATATTTAAAGGTCAATGGAAAATAGCTAAATATTAAAAATGTTTGTATGACACTAAACGTATGTGCTGTATTAAACATTAGCAAAACTTAAAGTTTTCAAGATATAAGATATAAAAACGATAGCATGCTCCACCACTCATACAGAACTAAAATCATTAACTAGCTTTTATGTGACACCAACTGGATGGAAAAATGTTCCAAATGAACAGAACTGCAGTACGCAAAGACAAACGGGCCGTTAAAGTAACGCTGGAATAAACAACAGAAGAATGAACAATGTTAATAAATGCATAAAGAGCAGGTGACAGGCAGCTACAGACAGGTGGTCTAGCTTGCTGGCCTATGGGTTATGCTGGGTTGGCTTTAGACATTTACATTTACATTTGTGGCATTTAGCAGACGCTCTTATCCAGAGCGACTTACAAAAGCGCTTAGTGTTCGGTTAGAGTATGAATCTCTATCTAGTACAAACAGGATTAAGTCCAAACTACTCTTATACTCAAACACTGCCATAAACACAGGGCCAGTGCTGGCTTTAGCTCACTAAGTTTCTCTGACTCATTTTTTTTATATAGGCAAGAGCCTTGTGACTGTTTAGAAAGTGTTATGGAAGCATTAGCCAAGATTCGGACCACCCAGTTCACATCAAGACAATATGGTAAAACACAGCAGACAATTTTTGGACTTGGGGAAGGTGTTCATAGGATATAGGTTGTATATGTATATTGTGGCCCAGAGGAACAAGATAAACTTAGAAAAGAAAACAGGTTAGGTTCCTTGGTGCTTTAAGCCATCCAGTGAGTTCAAAATGGCCTCACAACTAAGGAAACGTATAAGGAAATGTATGTCCAACATGTAAAAAAAAAGTTGTGTTTTTATTTATTTAGTATATCATATTATATGAAGTTTGTATTTGGCTTAAAAGAACAATTTCCACACTTTCCAGAATAACCTTTATGATTTACAAAAGGTCTGCATCCTCCTTTGAGTGGCGTGTTGTTGTATTTCTTGTTTTTGGATGGAGTGTCCTTTCTGCACAGAATCTCTTGCAGAGACACTCAAATGCATCCTGTCTTGCAGGCCATCAACATAAAATTTCTACATTCTACATACTTGCTGGGTGCTCTAGATAGATAAGTCCATAGATGCTCTAACAACAATATAAATACAACAATATATTATCACTCGAAAGGATAAAGATTTTTAAGGGATGCAGAATTTCTGGACATTATAAATGTACTAAATAAATATTGCATGCAGAAATTAATCATTTATAGGTCCAATAAGGCATACATGTTTCATACAATCTACAGTTTA
The DNA here is from genome assembly GCA_021613375.1 of Megaleporinus macrocephalus. Lineage (NCBI taxonomy): Eukaryota > Metazoa > Chordata > Actinopteri > Characiformes > Anostomidae > Megaleporinus > Megaleporinus macrocephalus. The sequence continues at coordinate 23,442,532 of CM038709.1, read as the reverse complement.
TTACAAAATAGAAACTGAAGGATAAAGTATATTTTCTTATATTCATGCATTTTTATCAGACTAAATGAATAAATGAATTATTCATTTCTGCATGCAATATTTGAAGCCATGATTTTAAAATGGCTTATGGGAATTTATTGCCATAAAGTTAATTTAAAGTAAAATATTATTCTTAGTGTTATATTTATATCCAGTTAATAATGCAGCTCAGTTCAGTCATTCTGTAAACGGTTAAATATTTAAGGTGTGATGTAGAGGGAAAACTTAAAAATTCATACCTAAAAAAACTGGAGTGTAGAGTACATTTAACATAGTTGCATGAAACATGTTTTTTGCCCACATCCGAGGCTGGATAGGCTCTAAGTGAGCTATCCTGGAATAACCTTTACACAAAGAACAGGGTCTGTGTTTATGTGGCACATGCACATTTGCCTTAAAGCAGTTAATGGAGGCAGGAGGAGAGGGGGAGAGGAGCGATGGGGGTCCGTTTTCAAGCTGATGATATTTGATGGTGCACATAAAAGCACCATTATGCACAAATGCTATTCTGTATAAACCTGCGATCGTTAATGCTTTTTACAGTATGAAATGTTTCTCTACTTGCTGTCAGAATAGAGTAGGGCAACAGAGGTCAGTAATGTGCCAGCTAGGAGTTTTGCATTGATGAATCAGGGCTTTTTACTCTATGCACTGGATCAAGACTTTTGGCAGCAACATCAGGGCGCCAAATCCTAGTCATTAAAATAACAAATAAAGTCTATCCACCTATCATTGATAGAGGTTTATAAAGGAGACCCCATGCCCTTGTTTGTATGTTCCCCTTGTTTAGGACCGTTTCCAGAACTTACAGCAAAATGAGTAAGGTAAGTAAATAGATGTCTTTATCATTTTTAATTGTTTATGTGTGAAATGTGATAACATTGATAATTAGCCACATTAGTATGCATGTATGTTTTAATATAGACAACAGTGGTAACCAAACACCACTTTGCATAAATATAATGTGGTATCTCAAGGTGTCATTCAGTACACTGATATCATAGAATATAGTATTAAATAGCATATACCTAAATTTGTTGCAAACGCTGACTCCATAATGCTTGGGACCACTTTTGTTACAGATCATCTTTTATGAAGAGAAGAACTTCCAAGGTCGCTCTTTTGAATGCGACACAGACTGCCCAGACATGCATCCTCACTTTAATCGATGCAATTCCATCAGAGTGGAGAGTGGCTGCTGGGTTCTATATGAGAGGCCTAATTACTCTGGTTATCAGTATGTGCTAACTAGAGGAGAGTATCCTGACTACCAGCGCTGGATGGGCTACAACGACACCATCCGCTCTTGCCGTACATTCTCATATGTGAGCACTTTATACACTTATATACACTTACACTTTGATATACACTGGCTATACTTATAATGATAAACACCTACATATTATTTTAAAAGTCAAGTTCTCAATCCAATCAATCCCAAATGTACATTCACTTTAATATGTGTTGCATTTGCCTTGTAATTGTTAGCTATGCTACTCTTATAGTACTACATACCTCTCTGTCCTCAACATTTCAGTTCAATGCTGATCTCTCTCTCTCTCTCTCTCTCTCTCTCTCTCTCTCTCTCTCTCTCTCTCTCTATATATATATATATATATATATATATATATATGTGTGTGTGTGTGTGTGTGTGTGTGTGTGTGTGTTTCCTCTTTTTGAAACTGCTCATTTTGCAGACCAGCGATGGGCCTTACCGTATGCGCATCTATGAGCGTCCAGACTTCCAGGGTCAGATGATGGAATTCTCAGATGACTGTGAGTCAGTTCAGGACAGATTCCGCAGCCGCAACATCTATTCCTGCAACGTTTTGGAGGGCTACTGGACGTTCTACGAGCATCCAAACTATCGGGGCCGCCAGTACTTCATGAGGCCTGGCGAGTACCGCAACTTCAGCGACTGGGGCGCCACCTGTGCCATCATTGGCTCCTTCCGCAGAATCACTGATTTTTAAAATCCCTGCTGCTATAAATATATAGTGGCTTTGGCACTGGATTGTCAATAAAGCTGTAGAACGAATTACAAAGGTTTTTTTTTCGTCTGTGGCTCAATGTCAGATTGTAAATAGTGGAATTAAATATTGTCCTAAGAAAATAATAATATACATAACATATGTGCATTTTCATCTGCAAAGTCTCTCAACTGACCATAGCAGTGTAAATATGTTTTATATATTAACAAATAGCATTTTAACAAGCATAAGCTTGTGCCAGTACCTTCACTACGTAAGGGGCCCATTCTGTTACAGCAAAGGCTTCATTTACTCCAACACAGAATAGTGACACTCCCACCCCCCCATCCCCAGTATCATTCTTTATACAGGATGTTTTATATTGTTTAAGCTGTGGATCAAATGTGGATTGTGATCATTTTTACTTCAGGTGCATTTTGATCTAATACAAAATGCTGTTACTTTAAACATAGTCATAAACAATGACACATCATAAAAAAAGAAAAAAGAAAACTAAATCTAAAACACCTGACCCTGCTTTTCAGTAGCTTTCACTGGAGCGGGTTTTACTGGAAAGACTAATTATTCAGTGGTGTTCTTTGTGGTCAGTGGATTCATGGTTGTGAAATGCTTGTAACGTTTTTGCTGAGTGAGTCTATTCTCTTTTGAATAACAACACAACAGTAGAGCTTCTCCCCTCTGGAAAATGTATATAAAGTTAAACAGCACTTTTGACATCAGTAAGCTGCTCAAGCGTATAGAAAAGAAACACAGAAAAGGTCTGTTGGATGGGTTTGCCCTTGTATTTGTTGAAGTTAGGTATTTGATGATGCATTCTGTAGAATTATATAATCTGATTTTGATTGTTCACTAGGTTCAGTAGATGTTTTCTGTAGTCAGAGATTTTACAGCTGTCACCAGGAGTCAACAGTGGTTGGTGATTTCACTGGTCTAACCATGACAATTAAATGATGTGCTGAATCGGGTGTTTAAACCAGAAAATCATTACACTGTCCTGGACACTAGCCCTCCAGGAGCAGAACTGATGCATGTTGGATCCGCCAATTATCTCAACCCCCTGAATCACTTTGAATATGTCAGATTCTTCCACACAGTCCCTGTGATATCTAAACCACTATTCTGTTTCATCAATGCACTGTTGTGTCTTAAACTACATACTACTGTACCGAAAAGTATGTATACCACCACAAGCAATGCATTCATAGTGGACTACATAAGATATAGCAGTATGTAATTTGAGGTGCAGCCATTATCTTTCAAATGCAAAGAACTGTTATTTGTCCATTATCAGTGCCATTGTTCTGCTCACGTACAAACATCAAACATCAGCAGCAAACATCTAAGGCCTGTTGAATGTAGGAAGTACTGGAGTCTAAAGAGGCCAGGAATTGACTCTATTAAGCAAATCATATATATTTAATTTTTTGTAAAATATCTGTGGTTTGCTTCATTTTATATTCATTATATTCATTATAATGAATTAAAATGGGAGTTTTGTAGTCATTTTTAGAGCCTAGCTGAAGAATATTTGTTTAAAATAACACCAATAAAACAAATTAACCATAGGTAGTGGCTTAGTTTTTGGTATTTCAGATTGTTATAATTGTAAGCCACTGATAACTAATATTATAACTCAAAAACTAAAGTACTACATTTACAAAACACAAATCATGTTGTTAGAAGAAGTGCAGAGAATTCTCAGCAATTATAATATGAATAGCACATGCAGAGTCTGCACTTCATGTCCTCTATATAGGCCAAGTAATGTCTTCGAAACAACAAACAGAGGCACACTAGCACAGCACGACAGCACAATGGGAAAGGTAAACACTTCCAGCCATTAACGCTAATGTATTGCACTAACATGATTGTACTATACATAATAGAATTGATTACAGTAATGAATGGATGAAACCTACTAACACAATCAGTATTATATACTATCTGGTTCATATACTTTTCTGTGATTTATGACTTTCCAGATCATTTTCTATGAAGATAAGAACTTTGGTGGTTCTTATTATGAGTGCAGCAATGACTGTGCAGATATGCTATGTTACCTGAGCTGCTGCAACTCTATAAAGGTAGAAAGCGGATGCTTTATGATCTATGAGCAACCACATTACATGGGCCAGCAATACTTCCTGAGTAAAGGAGAATATCCTGAATACCAGCGCTGGACAGGCATGAATGACTCAGTAGCTTCTTGTCGCATTATCCCCAAGGTGAAGTGTAATTTTTATTTAGCAAATTTAGAGAAATTAATCGGCTAATGTTGCACAAAAGTACATGTAAAACCAGCTGAATTGCATTTAATCTCATAAATTGACAAACTGGAATTATGTAATAAGTATTATGTTCATAAAATTCACACAAGTGTGTGTTTTCTTTCTCTGAACAGGCACAGGAGTCCTCCTTTGAAATGCAGCTTTTTGAGAGAATGGAGTACGGAGGACAGATGATGGACCTGGCAGATGATTGCCCCTGTGTAATGGAATCTTTTCATACAAACACCATCTTTTCCTGTAAAGTAATGGGTGGGAACTGGCTCTTCTTTGAGAAGCCCTATTACGCTGGAAGAATGTACCTCATAAGGCCTGGAGAGTACACAAGATTCAGTGATTGGGGAGGCACCAGCGCTCGTGTGGGCTCCATCAAGCGCATTGTGAACACATATTAAATTTTTGAAAATGTTAAATATTTCAAAATGAGGTTACAAATATTCATTTTAGTCACACAATAAATGTAAAAAAATTGAAAATAAATTGCAGTCAGTACATAGTCAGCTTTGTGCCAATTCTGCTGGAGCAATGGTTACATTTTCTCCAACACATAGTATTACCTTCTTTATGATACCTTATGTAATACTGTGAGCTCTTTATAGAGGACATTTTTAATCCACTTGCCATGGATTGTGATAATATTTATATTTCTATTTATTTTTGTTAACTATGATGGTAGAACTTACCTTATAAAATCAGTGACAGTTTGTGAGATTCAGTGACAGTTTGTAAATATATATATATATATATATATATATATATATATATATATATATATATATATATATATATATATATATAAACATTTCAAAATAAAGTTGTTCCTAAATTTGTATATTCCTAAAGTTGTATATTGTTCCAAAATTTATACTAATTTTATGAGACCTGAACTATACTTTCCCACTTGCTTTTTGTTTGTTCTGCAATAACGTAACATCCTATTATAATGAAAACATTAACAAGTGTATTTATTATTTAAAATGAATAAATGTTACAGTTGTGAATGGGCGTTGTTTAATTGTGCTGATATAATGGGTGGAGTTTTCTTTGTCCTTTGATAAACAGAAGAATAATATGTAAGTCTATATATACACAGTCTGAATGAGACTTTCACTGATCCCTCTTAAAAAAGCCTCCACTACATTAACTATTTTTAATGAAAGTACTTAATGCTGCAGGATTACACAGCTGTTTGATATACAAATCAGCCATTCAGTTAGTCAGTATCTGGTGGGAATGTGTCTCCAGTTGTAGCAACACAAAGTCAGCAGCAGCTCAAATGAGCTTCTTTTTTCTTGGTCCAGTCTCTTTGGTCCAGTCTCTTGCTGACATAACATTGGTGTCAGAAGTGGGATTTGTTGAGCCAAAGAGAGCTTGACCAGGTGACAACCAGTGAGTAGAAGAAGAGGAAAAGAAGCAAAGCCTGCTGAAAGATAAGGACAGTTCCCTGTGGCCTTGTTACCAAGCATTGCACCTTACCCTGTTTAATGAAGGCAGCTCCAGGTGGTCTTGTTTGGCCGCTGTTGGTATTGCATAGAATGAGATGAAGATTGCTGAAGACGGTTCATAAACAACCATGGATTCGCCCCTTAAGCATTGTTTGAGCCCTGTGACATTTAAGCAGTGATTGAACAGACATTCTGGAGTTGTTTTTAAAGAGCAGCTGCAGTGACCATTGGGCCAATACCATAGGAGCCTATATCTGCACCTTGGTGCAATTGTAGGCCACCATCTCACCTCTAGGACTTTATGCATTACTGAACTGTCTTATAGTTTGTTGTTGTGTAATTAGTATTGGGTCACCAGGGTGTGCAGTAACCAAGGTGTGAATCCTTTTACCAGCTACCAGTGCTACATGCTGTGTAGTAAGCTACAAGTGTTTGCTAGCAGCTGAAATAAAGAGTATTTACATTACAAGGTACATCTAGGTTTAGCATCTTCCTTGCCAATGTCACAATATTTGTTGTAGTCAGACATATTAAGATTTCTGAAGAAATATGCTTACAAGGAACAACTAGAATTATCAATTATCTTGTTTAAACAATATATTCAAAAAAGACTTCCAACACAATCCACCTTTTTCTGCAGGACATAAAGGCATAAAGGAAATAGACAACTTTTCATCAATATAACTAAATAAAGTATTTCCCTCATATCTTTGTTATCAGAATAATTGTAATGCTGGTGCCTGCCGGTGTGTGAAATGTTGCAAGCAATGACGGGTAAAAAAGCAAGGCTGTGTTGAGAACCCGCTGCTGCAGTGCTGAGATAAAATAATCCAACTCAAAAGTAAAACAAACATTTCCTGAAATATATTCTATAAAGTTATTAAAGAAAGAAAAATGTGTAATGCATCTCCAAGACAAGAAGAAATGTGCATTTTGTAAAAAGTACTTAATCTGTATGAATTCTTTATGCTGTCGCTTTGTTTTTCTGCAGCTTCAGGCATCGTGATTATTGTTTCATATTAAAACATAGCCTGCACTAAAAAGATCTTCACTCACAATATTAATCCTAAATATTTTACAGTGTTCACATAAAACATAATAGTTTTGTATCATGTATCATGTATAGTAAATTTGAGTTAATAGTAGTTAACAGTCCTCCTCCTCAGCTAGTTATGTTGTTAAGTTTAAAAAGACAGAAAGTTTTGAAACAGATACCTTTTGTCACAAACTACACCAACTTGGGCCTGTGCTGTTTTTCTTTTCTGGCCCCACCCACTCCTCCATTGCACACACCTGGTTAATTCTGCACTAATCAAGATCCCCATATATATATACCCCTTGTTTTCCTCTTGTGCTTGTGCAGCATCTGTGTTACCTGCTGAGTTCAGAGCTTGCTTCTTTGTTAGTGTGGTGTTCCCTGGGTTTGATCCCTACTTGTCTACTTGTTTTGTTTTTTTCATTATGATTATATCTATATATCCTTTGATGTTGCCTACCTGTGTTTTAACCTGTTATAAGACCTCCATCAGTCAGTTCTTTCCTTCAGGTAATTAAATGCATTGTTGGATTATTGAATTTTATCTTTTTGCTGTAATGTAATAAAATGCAAATACATCAATAAATACATACATTCTCTAACAGACTTACTTGCTTGTAATCTTTATCAACTCGTCCTTCATGCAAAAGGTTCAGAAGTATCATTAATTTTCATAATGAAGTTTAGCTGTATATGATTCATGTATAAGAGTCATGCTGCCGTACAACAAATCACCGTTATAACAGTAGATCTTTTTTACACTATATTAAAGGTATTGGAAAAGAGAAAGCTATTTAAGCATGATCTTCCTAGGTGAACGTAACAGCTTTGTGTGTTTATTTTTGCCAGATGAACTTGGTGGTCATTTTATAGCACTTTTACTTGGTTAGTATCCAATAAGTAGCCAATTTGCTTTCCAATTATCTTACCTTATTGGCTGATATGAAACAATATATTGCTCTTTACACACAATCATACAGATGTCTTTATTCTCATCAGATTATGTACAAAATTAAATTAAGCTTTTACATATTAAGGGTTACAATAGGAGCAAAACATCTGCTCTAACAATTGCTAATATTGTTAGCTTCTACCACTATAACACTAACACTACACAGTAGTAATTTGAAACACTGCAATCAACAAACCGCCCAGCTTACAGAATTATTGAATGTGATATATCATGTATATAAAATATATCATGTAACAGTGCTTAGGACCTTACACTTTATCTGAAAGTGTAAAGGAATTGCTGAATTGTTCACATATGGATCTACCTGCTGTTGAAAGCTAGAAAAAGGGAACATGTAAGTAAAATCCATTACAAACTTGAGTACATTGGCTGATACAGTCTCAAACTGAGACAATGTGGTATTATGTAATATGTATTGCTGTATTTAATTACCTTAATTTGTCCCATTCTAATGATATAAAGCTAATATAAACTCATATCTCAGCCATCTACTCACCCGTTTTAATCTAAAAGCTGCCTTTCTTTGTTAAAACAATCCTATGATCTCAGAGATAATAACTCCATTTATGATGCTCATAAAAATTATTTCTGGATCAGCAGTCCTGTGAATATAAAGCCTGGATAGCAAAACATCCCCCAAGGCCACACGTTTAAGAGAGATTTGCTTTACAGTAGTAAAAATTAAGCGGAAATCATTTCACATAGCTGTGCTCTGAAGACACCAGTGCCTTGACTCTGACAGGACAGAGCTATCTTTATATAATGATGTATTTAGTCTTTTACTCTGTGCACTACAGACTCCCCACTATATATTTATCATGGGTTGCAGCAGTGTCGTGCCCAGCAGCA